>CM049803.1:19603766-20803766 GCA_027422405.1 Ptychobarbus kaznakovi
TTGATTAAAAAAAAAAAAAAAATATATATATATATATATATATATACACATACATACATATACACTCATCGGCCACTTCATTAGGTACACCTGTTCAATTGCTTGGTAACACAAATTGCTAATCAGCCAATCACATGGCAGCAACTCAATGCATTTAGGCATCTAGATGTGGTGAAGACGACTTGCTGAAGTTCAAACCGAGCATCAGAATGGGGAAGAAAGGGGATTTAAGTGACTTTGAACGTGGAATGGTTGTTGGTGCCAGACGGGCTGGTCTGAGTATTTCAAAAACTGCTGATCTACTGGGATTTTCACACACAACCATCTCTAGGGTTTACAGAGAATGGTCCGAAAAAGAGAAAATATCCAGTGAGTGGCAGTTGTGTGGACGAGAATGCCTTGTTGATGTTAGAGGTCAGAGGAGAATGGGCAGACTGGTTAGAGATGATAGAAAGGCAAAAGTAACTCAAATAACCACTCGTTACAACCAAGATATGCAGAATACCATCTCTGAACGCACAACACGTCGAACCCTGAAGCAGATGGGCTACAGCAGCAGAAGACCACAACGGGTACCACTCCTGTCAGCTAAGAACAGGAAACGGAGGCAACAATTCGCACAGGCTCATTAAAATTGGACAATAGAAGATTGGAAAAACTTTGCCTGGTTTGGGATGTGGTGGAACGGGAGATTTGCATCATGGATGTGAAGCCGACAAATCTGCAGCAACTGCGTGATGCTATCATGTCAATATGGACCAAAATCTCTGAGGAATGTTTCCAACACCTTGTTGAATCTATGCCACGAAGAATTAAGGCAGTTCTGAAGGCGAAAGGGGGTCCAACCCGGTACTAGCAAGGTGTACCTAATAAAGTGGCCAGTGAGTGTGTGTGTGTGTGTGTGTGTATATATATATATATTAATACATATTAAACTAAATGAATATTAGAAATGTTGCATTGGCAACTAAGTAGGTTTAAACTGAAGCACAAACATTACTAACTGAAAATAATAAAAATATTAAGCTAAAACTGAAATAAAAAAACCGCAGAAAGTCAAAAGCACATTACAAAATTACTAAAACTTAAATTAAAGGGTTACTCCACCCCAAAATGAAAATATTGTCATTAATCGCTGAAGTAACCCTTTAAGATTAAAGCAAAAATATAAAAATAAAAGCCAATTCAAAATATTAAAAACTCTAATAGAACACTAACAGCTGTACATCCATTTGTAAGTGTTTTCTGTTGTTTGGCTTGTTTTCACAAAATGAGTTTGTAAAAAATATTTTCTTATAGTTTAATTCGCTTGTTGCCAAGAATGTTCATTATATCCAAATGAACAGGCAAGCTGCATGTTCTATTGTGTAAAATATATATCATAAACTGTGTTGCAAAACTTCTCCTGAACAATCTGATTACTGGCATAAACCATAAAGTATAAAAGCAAACTTCCTGTCAAAGGTCTTCCTGTTGAGAGAGATTCATATTAAATAATTATGCTTTTTTTCCTAGTTAAGATATATTTATGTTACTTCCACAACATATTCTAGTGGTTTTAGATACTGACATCATGCTGATTTCTTCCGAAAAGTGAATAAATATTGTGAAAGCCATTCAATGACTTTGCAAATTTCCAAACACAGCAAGTTAAATAAATAGTTAAGCTAAACACCTATATTTAAAACACACACATTTTGTTTAAAACTTTCTTCTAATAAACACAAAAGGAGAAAATGACAGAATTGTCTGGTGTTTTCGAGTGAAATATCCCTTTAATGTTAGAATGAAAGCTGTTGTTGATGGCTGCTAGCTTTATCACCACCATATCGATTGATTTTAGCCATTACGTGGCTTTCTATGAAATATAAACGTTTAAAAGGTGACAAGAAAATAGGAACTGTTAGCGAGCTGAGCTACAGTTCATTAGGCTGAGTTATGAATCGCCAATAATATATAAGAGCGCAGGCTGTCATGCCACATCGACCTGACGGACTTAAAAACAATGACAACTTACAGACGATGCAATGGTGTGTTGGAGTGTTGTGCTGAGTGTGTTCTGTGTTCTCGCTCCATCTCTCACTTCTGCTGTCATTGCTCGCCCATTCTTCACTGTTCATGCGGAATATAAACATCCGCTTCACCTCTGCACAATGCATTGTGGGAAGTGGAGTTCTACCACACGTCATCCCGCATTATTGAATTAACGAAACTCTTTCCAAAGCACAAAAATAACAGTTCTTTGTGTGCTTTAGTTTCGTTAATTCTTTAAGAACTCTTTCTGATCTGAATAATAACCCGTTTTACCGTTTAAAGAATGACAGTTATGACCGATAAATTATTGATTGTTTAGGCACGATTTTAACAAGTACAGACCAAATAGGCTTTCTTAAATATATATAAAAAATATGCCTAGGTTATTTATAGAAAGAGGATGATTTCTCTGTTTACACCTCCAGAAATATAGGCCTATTGAATTTAAAAAATATGCTAAACGATATTTTTTGCAAAATATAAATGCCATAAAATTTAGACAGCTAGCTATATTAGGTAGGGTTGGACAAAAAACATAAAATTGCTAAAGAAAGCTATAGGCTACCACAAAAATGTTTAAAAGATCTACCAAACAAATGTGTGTTAGCTTATAGCTTTCTTTAGCAATTTTATAGTAATTTATAATTCAGTCTCATAAAGAAACAGATATTATAAACCTGTAAGTTACAGAGAAAATTAAAATGTTTAAAATTAAAAGAATGAAAAATGTTTATTAAAAGAGTGAAACAGAAAACATTCAGTTAAAACTGTTAGCATGTTTGGATAATGATTTAATAATGGTTAAATGATTCCATTGTTATTATTAAAAAACAAGCTTATGTGAGTTTTGCAATTTCCTTTTTTTGTAAGAAATGCTCTCGTATGGTACTATTAATTCTCTCATTTGTATACTATGGTCTGACACAAAATCATTTAGTGTGGCATTTGAATAATGATTATTGTAAGAAGTTATGGAAACCCTAATGAGTTCTTTAGAGTTGACTCTAATGTATATTGATTTGATTTGTTTGGCTTGTCAAAATTAGGCTATATTACCAAAAAATATTCATGACATGTACATTTGTCCATTTAGCAGAAGCTGTTATCCAAAGCGACTTGTAAAAGATGATGTCAAAGTGTTAGTGTTAACCAAAAAAAAAAAAACCTTATTGTGTCTAATCATGCCTGTGCATAAATTATTCCCAGACTAATGACTGGAAATAAAAGAAAATGGCACTTATAGTTTGTTATTCATCACATTGATCTGAAAATGACTCGTAGCTAAAGATACAGTCTTTGCAAAAAAATTATATACATGTGTGTGCATCTATATTTAATATAATACTATATAAAACATATGTAATACAATACATGTACAAAGCTCTAAAATAATTTTTGGTCACTTCTAATTTCACAATAATTTCTCACTTCTCGTCTCACTCTTTTTCTTATGTAAAAGGCATTGAGAAGCACCAATCCTTTGTAGTCTGGAAGAAAGACATTGTTTTGATGTTCTGAATAATACATTTGTCTGTTAGAATTGACTGAGAATGTGGCGATTGTGACATTTATTTCATCGTAAATGGCCACATTCCCTCATGACCTGTCCTGCTGGCCTCTCTGGTGGATAGAAGGCGCCGTGCATGCTTGGCTCCAAAGAATACGTGCCGCTGGCTGTCCATCATGGACAAGTGGAGGGCTCACAGAGGGAAACAGATGCATATGACCACGTCTTGGCTGGCATTTGCATCGATGAATGACTTGTCCAGTCAGTTTGTCTCATGTGAATTGAAGCCCCATTGTCACCACAAAGAGCATTGAGTCTCTATGGAAGAGTCACTAGGCAATCATAGGCCAAACTCTCATTAGGAGTGGAGCTGAACGGCGGATAAAGAACACAATTGATTTTGAATAACAGGTTTTTCTTCAATTGCTGCTTTATTTTAAAACAAAATGACATTTTTTGTGCATTATGAATGACTGGTTTTCATAATTGCCATATAAGTTTTTGAGGTCTGCCTGAAATTAAGGACTAAAATAAAAATAAAAATACGGGAAAAACCTTGTGAGCCTCTTTTGCAAATGGACTGATGACATTTTAAGACATCATGACATCATTAACACTAGGCAAAGATTGTTATTTTTCATGCACGGGTTAATTTTGAGATTTTAGGCTTTTTATAACATGCTGTTTCAGAAAGTGGAAAGGAAACCTCCAAATTCGTTACTGCACTTTATAAAAAGAGTTCTATCATGACAACTCTAGGAAGATTTTAGCATGGTAATGGATATGACAGTGTTAATGTATTTGGTCTTGGCAGAATAGATCTGCTACGCTGCTGCTGCTGTTGGTTATTGCTGTTGCTGCAAGCAAGTACAGGATCTCGCTACTGCCAATGCATACAGCAATACAGTGCTGGGAGTATTTAAGACATACTGCTGCTGCATAAATAGCATGTATAATAACCCGTAGCAGATCTATACAGGTGGAGCTGGGAAGGTGGAGGGTTTCAGAGGAACTCTGAAAGCCTGAAAATGCTCAAGTGGATAATAACCAGCCATTTAAATGTAAAGCAACACGTTCATTGGCTGTGTACACAACATGAACCAATCAGATTGTGCCAAGTCGTTTAACACTGTGAATATTATCAGTTACGTTTAGAACCCATCACCCTGCGCCATCTAGGGTTTCATGAAAGAGCTAGGCATATATCCCTTCCGTAAAAACTCTAATTTATCAGCAAAACCCATACAGAAATGTAATATGACATATATTGCCCTATATATCAAGAGTGATATTGCCATATGTGTTACCTAAGGTGACATATATCTATATGATGATTTTTGTTTTCTATTATATATAGCAAGCAATATTCATGTCAACAATATTTATTTATAAATGTGCAACTTATAAGCTTATGTTTTTTTATAAATACATGCCTATCTTTTATATATAATAACGTGTATTGACAAGCTTTAGGATGGATACACATGTGCATGACATATATGACCAAAAATGTATTATACAAACATACATAAAAGCCTACAGAGTTGAATATGAAATTGTTCAAGTTTCTAATAAGTTTGATAAACATTTTTGTTTTATATGACAATATATTTCATATATAGAACTGAACATTTCCGAAAACTCGTAACACAAAAAAGTTTTGATTCTTAATGTAATCAATCAAATGGAGAAGTATAGTGATTTTTTTAAACCCTATTCACCTGGAAATACACAGTTCTTTTGGGTCCAAATGCACAAATCAGATGGTTGATGAGAAGATAGAAGAGCAGGCTGATGGTTCGATGAGCGGTGAAGATGGATGCATTTGCCTTTGATGGGAAAAAGCATGGAAAGCGATGATTTGGAGGATACTGAAAAACTGTGGATCATTTAGGAAGAAAAAATTGGGAGGAAAAGCAGGACTGTGGAAGGATTGACAGGAAGAACAGTCTGAATGACAAGGAGAAGGTTGACGGTGTTGAGTTTGTTAGCCTCCAGCGTGGACAGCTCCCTTGACTGACAGTGTGATCAGCTGTCAGCTCCTGCAGGCATCACCGACAGGCCTCCTGTCTTCTGTCAGGCCTCAGTTCCAGCCTGCTGTTCCATACCCACGTGCAAACACACACACACACACACACACACACACACACACACACACACACACACACACACACACACACACACACACACACACACACACACACACACACACACACACACACACACACACACACACACACACACACACACACACACACACACACACACACACACACCAAAGCCCTATTCTCCCTCCGACCCAGCTGTCAAAAAGAGCACAGCTAAATAATGAATCTGGCCATATTCCTTGAAGGAAAGGCAGCAGGGAGGGGAAATACAGAGAGAGAGAGAGAGAGAGGAGTCCGAGGATCCTCGAGGGAAAACCAAAAACAAACCTCAGTCCATTTAATCCCTCTCTTCACAGCCACAGAGGAACAAGACAACAGCATCAACAAAAATTCAACTATCCTTCCATCAGCTGTCATAAATAAGACTTGCTATGACATTATCCTCTCTCTGCCGATCAAAGACCACTTGGCCGGTGCTTACCAGACACAAACAGGGAAGGAGGAAAACAAACCAAGCTCCCTCTATGGATCCTTCAGAGATACAATGCTGTTTGAACATTAGGAGTCCAATTTCCACGGTAATGTACTTTTGCAATAAAGTAATTTTTGATAATGAAAAATTGCTTGAATAATAACAAATTTTCACAGCCTTTAATAATAATAAAAAAATAATAATAATGTAATCCTGCCGATTACATGGCTAATAAAATGAGAAAGAAAGAAAGAAAGAAAGTGTCTGACTGTACACTATATCCTTCTTACTACATGACTATTTATCAAATAAAATACACATGCAAATGAGTTTTTGATGAGACTTTTATAAGCTTGTTGTTGAAACACTTCTTCCACACAATGCCATTACTGACCAATCAGAATGAAGTATCCCAGACATCCTGTTAATAACTCTAGATCATTTTCTCTAACGGACCTGGTTGCTGAATGTCATTGGCTTTAATGGTTACACGTACAAGGTTAAAATATAAATCGCTCTCAGGATTTTCACAGGAGGAGAGGCTATTTAATGCTGCCATTTTCAGCCTAGGCTGTGGATTTTCTCTTCTCATCCTCTCATTGCCTTTAGAGACACATTCACTTAACAACAGCAGCAATTTTCAGGATTGAAGCAATCAAAATTGAAACCCACTAAAAATATTCCTGTTTCCACTCAAGCCATTCTGATAATGTAACATCCAAACATTTGATGCGCTTCAAGTCTTAAAACATGTGTGGCTGTATTACCTAAACTGAATTATTACTGGATTACTAGGTTGCAAAGGTTTTAGTCAATGCTGAATCATTATCATTTTGTGAAACATTTTTCTGTTTTTTTTTTTTTACTTAAGATGCAAAAGACAAAACCTACTTGTATCAGCTCATTTCTATGCATCTCGCTCTGATTCATCCCCTCAAGTTTGTGTTTAGTAATGATGCCTGCTTATTTTCGTACACACTTGTGTTTGCACACACACACACACACTCTCCGTCCCATTGGCTCCAGGTGAGAGCAGTATAATTCACATAGATTAGAATACATTTGCCACCTTGCCAGGTGTTCTCAAACGCAGGCCTATCACCATGGCAAATTGCTCGGCAGCCGCGCAACTGAATGACACTTCACATTCAAATCAAAAGCAGTTACTCCAGCTCTCTTTGGCATGATAGTCTTTTGAACAGGAGCAAGAGTAGGGGGAGGAACCTGTGGCTATAACAACATTATCTGAATTAGAATGGCTTTGATCGTTAACAATGGACGGCGAAACACTTGAAATAAAGAGCTTTTGTAAATCCAGTGCCTCAAAACTGGCTATGACTCAACGTAGCGCAATGGCTTTCCTTTGAGTTAAACTAACATGTACCGCTCACACGTGTGTGAATACGAACATTTTAACTTCAGAACATGAGAGAACATATGAATTATTCATTTGTAACACTTTCTGTTTTTGATCCCTCTCAGCCAAAATGATACACACCTGTTTTGTTATGGTTCTTTTCAAATCCCAAGTGGCATTCAAAAGGCATATTCATCGCCTTTTCATGAAGATCATACCTGCCGCTAATTGTCTCCATAAACACGGCTCATAATTATTCACATTTAATATCCATTTTCAGCTTATCAAAATGATATTTGATTACCCCCACATATCTTGCAATTGACTTCATTTAGAAAGGTCGAATATTTGCACCGGCCAGGGACTGATTTAAATGTTTCATGATGATTACGAAAGTTATTCGCCTTTTGTCTAAATGACAGAATCTGCAAATATAATTAGCACGGGTGGAAATGCAGGGAGATAGTGGTGTTGGCTGTCATCGCGTTCTCCTATTGTTACAGCGCTGTGTCCTCCAGCTGAACTTCACTACACTGAGTTTAATTGGTTTCAGGAACTCTGCTTTGAGGAAGTCATAACCTTGATCTTTCTCCGGATAAGAGACTCCTTATTGCCATCAAATACATGCAAATTTCAGGCTCATCCTGGGAGAATTGTAAACAGACAAACATTGTTTTATTCCATTGTGATTCTGATTAGAGAGAAATAATTAATCACAGTGTTTTAGTGGCCCAGAGAAAAGAGGTGCACTGATCTAATGGCAGAGACTGACACAAGCTACTGTAGCTAAGAACAACTGATGAGAAATAGCCATTGATGTCTTTAATTTGGAACTTCGCTTAACAACAGAGGAAGAACAAGGAGTTATTTGTTTTTCTATATACTTCATATACGGTCAGAATGAGAGTCCAAACTGATAAGAATATCGGAAAAATGCACAAATAATCCACAAGACTCCAGTCCGTAAATGAACGTTTTGTGAAGTGGAACGCTTGATGTTTGTAACAAACAAATCCATCATTAAGGCATTTAACTTTAAACTGTTGATTCTGTTGATTACTTCACAAGATTTTATAAGATGTTAATTAATGGATTGGAGTCATGTGGATTATTGTGATGTTTTTATCAGCTGTTTGGACTCTCAATCGGATGGCACCCATTCACTGTAGAGGATCCATTGGTGAGCTAGTGATGTGATGTAAGGCATCATTTCTCCAAATCTGTTTCAAAGAAGAAAAACCCATCTACATCTTGGATGGCCTGAGGGTACATACATTTTCATTAAATTTAGATTTTTGGGTAAACTATTCCTTTAAATATTTATTATGACTTTAAGTGGCACTGTTTTGATCAAGAGAGGTTTCATTTTAGAGAATTCCTGTTGTATAACCATATAATATACCGACAACATCCATAAAAACACAGTGGTAAAGAGATTAATAAAAGTTCATCGCAAGCTGCTAAATGCAAATATACAGGTACATCTAAAAAAAAATGAATATCATGAAAAAGGTCAATATTTTTTGTTAATCATTTCAGAAAGTGAAACCCATATAACATATAGATTCATTACACATAGAGTGAAATATTTCAAGACTTTATTTCTTGAAATTTTCATGATTATGGCTTACAAATAATGAAAAACCAAAATTCAGTGTCCCAGAAAATTTGAATATTACATGAGATCAATAAAAAAAGGATATTTTAAACAGAGATGGCTTCTGAAAAGAATGCCCTCAATACTTGCTTGGATCTCCTTTTGCATGAATTACTGCATCAATGCGGCATGGCATGGAAGCAATGAGCCTCTGGCACTGTTCAGGTGTAATGGAAGCCCAGGTTGCTTTGATAGCGGCCTTCAGGTCATCTGCATTGTTGGGTCTGGTGTAGCATGAAGTGCTCTAAAATTTCCTGGTAGATGGCTGCGTTGACTGTGGACTTCAGAAAACACATTGGACCAACACCAGCAGATGACATGGCAGCCCAAATCATCACTGACTGTGGAAACTTCACACTGGACTTCAAGCAACATGGATTCTGTGCCTCTCCACTCTTCCTCCAGACTCTGGGACCTTGATTTCCAAATTAAATGCTAAATTTACTTTCATCTGAAAAGAGGACTTTGGACCACTGAGCAACAGTCCAGTTCTTTTTCTCCTTCTGACGATGTTTCGGTTTCAGAAGTGGCTTGATAGCCCTTTTCCTGAAGATGTCTGAGCGTGGTGACTCTTGATGCACTGACTCCAGCTTCAGTTCACTCCTTGTGAAGCTCTCCAAAGTGTTTGAATCAGTATTCAATTGCTTGACAGTATTCTCAAGCTTGCGGTCATCCCTGTTGCTTGAGCACATTTTCCTACCCAATTTCTTCCTTCCAGTCAACTTTGCATTTAATATGCTTTGATACAGCACTCCTTGAACAGCCACCCCTTTCAGTAATGACCCTCTGTGACTTACCCTCTTTGTGGAGGGTGTTAATGATCGTCTTCTGGACCGTTGCCAAGTCAGCAGTGTTCCCCAATATTGTGGTTTCAAAGAACAAGAGATACCCAGAATTTATACTGTATGGATGGTCCTTTATTGAAACTCAAATGTAAATATTCTAATATTTTGAGATACTGATTTTTTTTACTTTTGTTAGCTGTAAGCTGTAATCATCAGAATTAAAACAAAACAACTTTTGAAGTGTTTTACTTTACATGTAATGAATAGAAAATATATGAAAGTTTCACTTTTTGAAATAAGTTACAAGAAAAAACTTTTTCACCATATTCTATTTTTTTTAGATGTACCTGTATAGAAGGTGCACAGAGGTTCATACAAAACACCATCATGGTAACACGACACTATATAATGCAAATATACATTATTTTAACAACACAATATGAAAATTTAAATGTAAATCTTAAATTTAAAAATAAACAAGGATATAAAAAAAAAATTCTGTAAGGCAAAGAATATGTGAATAAACAGTGGACAGGTTACCTAGACACTGAATAGCTATTTCATTCTGCAGTCTTGGCACGCAAAACCTTTTCTGAGAGCACTTAACTCACTATTCCTCAAAGGTACAGAGATCAAATGCCTGCGTCCTTCACACCTGCCTCGCTCTTCCTCAATCTATACCAACTCGAACTCTCTCTTGAGCAAAGCTTTAAAATGTACAATTTTCAAAAAGAACAATATAGGAGATAGACAAATATGTAATTGGTAGAAATAATAGACACCAGTGAAACGTACTCCTCTCTCACTTTCTCAGAGAGAAAAATTATTAACCCAAAAAAAGTAAAAAAAAGAAAGCCAAGATACAAATTGCAATAGATTATATATTGTAACACATGCAGCTTAAAAATGAAAGCTAACAACAGCTCAGGGGTTTTGTTGTATATAATAATGATTTAGAAGAAATCAACTTTAATGCTGAATTAAAAGCTTAGTCTTTCAAATCAATATAAAATGATTTGACTAAATCACACTTTTGCAAAAGATAGGAAATAAGGCTGCTGTTTCAAACATTGACATTAATACACAACCATTCAAATGTTTGGGTTTGGTAAGATTTTTTAAATTGAAAGAAGATTCTTATGCTTACCAAGATTGAATTGATTTGATCAAAAATACAGTAAAAAACAACAATATTGTGAAATATTTTGACAATTTAGAATAACTGTTTTTTTTATTTTCAGAAATGTTGAAATGTAATTTATTCCTGTGATGGCAAAGTGGATTTTTTTAGCATCCATTACTCCAGTCTTCAGTCACATGATCATCCAGAAATAATACTAATATGCTGATATGATGCTTAAGAAAAAAAATATTATTTTGATCTAATGTGTCGAAAACAGTTGTGCTGCTTAATATTTTTATGTAAAGTGTGATGCAATTAGTTCAGACCTTAGTTTAGTTTACTGTATGTCATCAAAAACACTTTTTAATATTCTGTGTATAAAAATCAACACTTCCTGGGTAATTATACAAGTCGATATATTTGAATTAATTAAAATAGTTAAAAGAGTTACTTCTATGAAAACTGCATATTGTAAAATGAACACTCCAGGTGTTATACTATTAGAAATAATTACTATCAGCCCCTTGTGGCGTTGCATCCCAAACACTCACGGTATTTAAAAGGTAATTTTAGTCATTATTATGATCTATTCATACTATTTAGTCTTGATATTCAAACATATGTATTATATATATCTGACTGTTCTTACAACACTATAAAATCCCAATTCATCCACTGCACAAGCCTTTCCCTTTCCACCCCACTGCTGCCAAGCATCTCCCTCTGCGAGCGTGACACACTCCCATGGAATGTATTCAAATATTTTGACATTTTGCCTTTCCTTATTTCCAGAGCAGAAATGATTTGTGACAGATGGAGAAGGGCTCTGTCTGATGAGCTCCCTCCAACACCACGGGCACCTCTCTCGTCCTCGGTGAGCTCTCTCCGTTCATCTCTCTCTCTCTCTCTCTCTCTCTCTCTCTCTCTCTCTCCTGTCATGTGTGGTGGCCTGTCTCTTTCCACAGCTGCCCCAGGTGCATCCTCCCTCAGTGATAAACACACAAAAGGGAGACTCCATCAAAAAGTTGAGACAAGAACATGTTGCCGTTACCTCGAGCCGTTTTGGTCTGATGGTCCGAGAACACTTACACAGCCAGTGCCAATGGCTTGTGACGGAGGCAGCCGGAACACAAAGCTAAAAGATGTCAAGTTCGACAGTGGTTTCCACAGCAGAGTTACCTGTCTTACTAAGTGTCCCATTACTATCAGTAAAGAAAGCTAATCAAAAAGACAAACTGGTGGCACGACGGCATGTCTACATGACAGCTGGTGTTTTTTTGCATCTAATTTAGCCATGTTATTTAGATGTGTTTTTTTCACTAGTAAAAATGAAGCATGGAGGAATAGCTTTAATTGTCACAGTCACTGGGCTGCTTGTCTGTACTAATGCTGCAGCAGTGAGAGACGCAGGACATGCGATGTTGACACCAGTGCAGGAGTTTGAATAATGCCTCTCATTAGCCACTGAAGCGGTTCTTCTGCCTGTGTCTGTCCCCGGTCATTTTGCGCCAGCGTGATAAAAAAACAAGCCCATTGCGTCTGAAAGTTGTCATCAATCAAAAATGGATGCAGTTTACTGCTATGAAAAGGCATGAATCTCTGTGTTATTTTCTTAGGCACAAACATCACAACTGCTGTGTTCCAAAACCTACAGAAGACATCATAAACATGAAGGGTGCCTCTTAAGATGGCTTGCTTTGGCCAAATTATTAGGCAGTATTGCACACATCCTTCACAGAGAAATATTAGGAAGAGTTAAAAGAAATGTTGATTATTAATTAGTTTTTTTTTTAATTAACTACATAAAAGTATACATTTTTTATGTATTTAAAATATGTATTTTACAGCCTATCAGAGCATTGTGCCTTTAGTTTTGCAAAATGCTAAGACAGAAATCTAAACAAAAGTGCATCTTGTGTTGAGTAGAGTTTCTTTTATATTTTGTCAGATTTGTAAATGTTTTTGAAAGAACCCAGCTAACAAAAATGTTCCTAAAATGTTTTGTAAATGTTCCAGTCAAATTATTTAAAAAATATTTTTTAATGTTTTGAATGTTCTCTCAACATTAAAAACCTCAAATTTTTTTTTTTTACTTATTTTTTCTCAGTTATACGAACATTAAGGGAAAATTCTGTTTTATAATTTAGCAAAACATTCTACCTTCTATGAATGTTCTGAAACAAGTAGTAAGATTAAAAAAAAAATTAAACTTCCAAGTAAAATGTTTCAGAAAAAAAGTTCCATAAATAGCGTTTTTATGTTAATGTTTTGAGAACATTATTAAAGGCCAGATAACTTTGAACAAACATTTACTATTTCAATATATTTTAATTTCAACGAATTCTTAAAATTTTCTGCAGCCATTACTCCAATCTTCAGTGTCACATGATCCTTCAAAAATATTTCTGATATGCTGATTTGGTGCGCAAGTAATATTTCTTATTATTATCAATGTTGAAAACATTGGCTTAAAGTTTTTGTAACATTTTTAAATATATTTAAAATATTACTGACCCCAAACTTTTTGAACAATAAAGGCAGTTAAAAAGGTTTTGGAACAAAGCTAAAAACTCTAAGATCTGTCACAGGATCAATTTTCAACACAGATACTTTTTCTTCTATACTGTAAAAAGATGCTCAGCAATCACTCACATTTGGAAAACAAGAACTGTATACATAATAATTTATGAAGCAATTTCCTTCCAAAAAAGACAGATAAGACAAGCAGAAAAAGAGAGAGGGAATCTTGTAAGGCAGCATCCATCTGTGCTTTGAGTCTTTGATTGAGTGTACGTCTGGACGTAGCCCACGGGGCAAATGAAACCCCAGCTACACAGCACATCAATCAATAATACACGCAGCGTATAAGACTGAGAGGGAGGCGCAGTCTGAGCACATGTGATAACAGGAGATTTCCAGCAAATGAGAACCCTGCACAGAGCTCTTCATCATCACACAATCTGCAGAATCTCCCTCCTCTGCCATCCCTCAACATTTTCCCTGTTTGTGCGTGAGGGCTCAGTGGTTTGAACTGAAGCGGATAGACCGAATGTGTTCACAAAGATCCTCTGACACATTCTGTTTTCATTAGGGGTGGGATGTTTTACCCAGGTTGTGCCATCTTGGATGTGGAGGTTGTTTTGCTCCATTAACTGAGGTTTTGAGTCCAGAGTGAATGGGGGGTTAAAAAAACACTGTTGATACTTGCCAGAGATGGAGGCTGAAGGTCCAGCACTGAGGTTAATCTGCTTGTAGACTTCATCGTCTTCCTTTGACAGACGTCAAGCGAGGATCTGAAGTTCTGGACTGTAATCATCTGGAGTCATTATCACTGTCTGGGGTGACCTAATACAGCTCAGCACCACGGGATGAAAGAGCTTGTTTACTGATCCAGAATCAGAATAAAGAGCATTAATCACCTTAATGAAGAGCAAATCAAACATCACAGATGATCCCATGTAACAGAATGTGCTGTTCAATTCATACGGGCGATGTTTCAAAATGACAAATCAGTGAGAGTTGGTCATGTTGATTGATTTCCTCTATGAAACGCTAATAGATTTAGTCCTCACTGGGCAATTGCCACTCATTAACCTTCAAGCGGTTTCATTTGAGAATGTATTGCTGCCATTTTGCAGCACCACACAAAGGCAATTCAGCAGATGATAAATATCCTGACTCTTTAGTGGCAGGTCACATATTAAATGAGCACGTTGGCACTGCAAACTCTGGCTAACACACACACACACACACACACACACACACACACACACACACACACACACACACACACACACACACACACACACACACACACACACACACACACACACACACACACACACACACACACACACACACACACACACACACACACACACACACACACACACACACACACACACACACACACACACACACACACACACACACACACACACACACACACACACACACACACACACACACACACACACACACACACACACACACACACACACACACACACACACACACACACACACACACACACACACACACACACACACACACACACACACACACTGTACCATATTCTAATAAAGAGATGAAAGTTCCAAAAGAGTGTATATTTGGACCATCTGGTGTATTGAATAGCACATGTTCGTGATATCACACAAGGAAGTTGTTTGGGTCTTATTCCTATTTTTAGAACCAGTTTTGTCATTGAAAATGCTAATATAGTTATAGATGCACATTATTCGATAATGTTCCCTGCAGCATCACCAACATCAGCAGAGGTCAGAAAGAATTTAAAGTTTATACTCGGATGGACGTCACAATACAAAAGAAAAGATCTGTTGCTACTTCTATTTTGTTTTGACTTTAAAGGGATAGTTCATCCAAAAATGAAAATTCTGTCATCATTTATTTGCCCTCAAGACGTTGCAAACTTGTATGAGTTTTTTTCTTCTTCTGTTGAGCACAAAATAAGATATTTTGAAGAATGTTGGTAACCAAACAGTTTATGACAACCATGATAGAAAAATAAAATGTGCAAAAATTATAACTTTGGGTACTACAATAGCTTGTACTAAGGCAGTACGCTCAAAAGGACTCCTTTGTACCTTCTTTATCCCTAAAGGCTGCGCATTAGTATATTAAAGTAAATTATAAACCCTTAAGGTAGTAAAATGTACACTTATGAATCCTTTAGGGGAAAAGAAGGTTCAAAGGTGTCCATTTGAGGGTATTGCCCCATTACTACAAGCTATTGTACCCCTAAAATATTTGCACATTTTCTTCCTGAGAGTGTATGGAAAAAATACTGTCTATTAATTCTATTGTTTTGAACCGCACTGACTTTCATTATATAGACTTTTTTTTTTTTTACATTCTTCAAAATATTTGTATCTGTGATCCATAAAATAAAAAAGTGAATTTTAGTATTAGAAAGAACGTTTTCTTTTATGCTGCTTATTTTTTTTTTTATTTGTTGCTTGGTATTTCAAATACTATTTACACTCTCTGGTTCTGCTTCATTTTTGTTGTAAAGTACGCTGTATTTTTCACACTTTGTATGTTTAAGTGAACTTTGAAAAGATGAACAATCATTCAGTCAAGGATTAAGGATATTACTAGCCACGTTCTGGCTAAAGTTTACCACGTTTGCTTTAGTGTGACCTCTCTACAAACACTGAACCTTCCCTCCTCAGGAGAGAGAGGTGTTGCCATGGAGAGTTCTGAGGGTTTGATCCGGCGCGAAGGAGCGTAACCGAAACCGTGCACACGTTCTCTCACTTAACTGACTGACTGAGCACTCACTGAGCACTCATCTCTGACTCACACCCAAGTATAGCGTCTGTGAGCCAAGAATTCAATTAGTCGCTCAAGACCCAGCGATAGCCCCAGGGGGAGTCATATCTCCACCATTTAAAAGTATGATTACAAATAAACCAATAACATTTTGACTCTCCGGGAATGGACCAGTAGATTAGAAAATTCAGATTAGATCTAAGTGCCTGTAGATTCTCATTAAAACAGCACAAACTACTGAGAAACAATAGGTAATTAGGAGCCTAATGAAGCACAGCACCGTTAGCGCGACTTGACTGTGTCTCTCTCTGCTGGGACCCAGTTTTACTCTACACTTATCCTACAGCAAAGCTTCCAGCCTTTCATTTGGGCAATAAGACATATTTAATTAGATTAATGAACGTTATAAGCTCTCCGAGGAATGGCTTAGTACACAGTGACAATGCAGCAGCTTATATGTGGGGAGGAACACTTGCCGCTTCAGGGCAGACCTTTACGGTCTCTCAGGACGGAAGTGAGAGAATTGACAGCGACGGTGCAATCTGTCTCTGAGTTACGCCAAGAATAAAGGGCGATGTACAAATCGTTTATTGCAAATTTGTGTTTGGGAATTACAGGAGAGAGTTAAAAGTCTCAAGACATGAAACCGAACAGAAGTGGACTAAGAGAGCTGAGAGGGTTGATTAAAACTAGAGTTTTTCTTGAGAGTTCATAAAATCTGGTGTTTAGCAAGTTTAAGAGCTTATTATTGCTCTAGGAGAAAAGAGAAATTGGAATATTAAAATTATTACAAAAATTTCAGACTTGAAGTGCAGCAAGGGCAGAGAATACGGTTCATAGGCCAAACATCACTTTCATGGAATCAAAACGGATCCTATTTTCTTTCCTAAAGTGATAATTCACCCAAAAATGAAAATTCTGTGATCATGTATGTACTCAACCTCAAGTTGTTCTAGACCTGCATGAGTCTCTTTCTTCTGTTGAGCACAAGCTATTTTGAAGAATGTGGGTAACCAAACAGTTGACGGTAGCCATTGGCTTCCATAGTATAGAAAAAATTATATGGAAGTCAATGGCTACCGTTAACTGTTTGGTTTCCAACATTCTGTAAAATACCTTCTTTTGTATTGAACAGAAGAAATTCATACAGGTTTGGACCCGCATGAGGGTAAATGAGTAAATGATGACAGAATTAAATTTTTGGGTGAACTGTGCCTTTAATATTAATGGTCTTATTGTGAATGATGTATGGTTTCGCTCAGTGATACATCACATTCTGGAAGTAAAATGGGTTGTAAATGACTATTCACATATAAGGGGAAAAGGGATATTCATAAAGGCAGAAAACATGTTAAAATGGCAAATGACAGATTTTGACAATGTGTTCAACAGTGAATGCCATGACACAGTACTGTTCAAAAGTTTGGGTCAGTAGGATTTTCATTTAGAAAGAAATTACTATTTTTATTCAGCAAAGACACATTAAACTAATAAAAATGACTGTAAAGGCATTTAGAATGTTACAAAAAATGCACATTTAAATAAATGCTGTTCTTTTGAATTTCTATTAATCAAAGGATCCTGAGAAATCAGCATTTTACAATAATTTCTGAAGGATCATGTAACACTGAAGACTGGAGTAATGGCTGCTGAAAATTCAGCTTTGCCATCACATACATATACAGTAAAAGGCTTCTTTAAAAGGCTTTCTTTAAAACATTAAACAAAAATATTACAGACCACAAACTTTTGAATAGTAGTGTATGTATTTTTATGTTTTTCTTTTCATGAAAATGGCCACAATAATGTTATGCTAAACAACTTTGTTTAATCTACTAAAAATAATGCATTATGATTTGTTTTACCTGATTTTAAAAATAACCTTAACATTAACAGGAATTTAGACATTGAAACACACTGTCACTGTTTGGAATGAAAAAAGTAAGACTATTATTCAAAGAAAACTTCATTTATTATAATGTTAATAGTGCCCTCTATATGCTGTAGGGAGAATGCAATCTGGAGTTTCAGCAATAGCATCCTAGCCCTGCATAAGGTCAACCACTGCAACTCTTTATTTGTCAAAAATAAGATCAATATATCAGTAGTCAGACACAACAGTGTCATACTTGAAACCACAATAAGATATAAAACAGGGATAAGCATTTTTTTTACTATTTAAGTGAAGCTTTTGACTTGTATCCACAAACAGCTGTCCACTTAAGCTCATAAGCACAACACATATTGTGGCACGTCTGCCGTCGTTGCAGCAGGTCGCCGCTTGAGTACCTGCAAGTGCGAAATAAATCTCTTACACTGCGCCGCCTTTGGGAAAACTTTCAGTATCAGTGCCCCCCAAAAAAGGCCCACGCCCAACTGATCCAACTGTTGTTTGCGCTCGTGTTTGTAAACAGATGAATAATTGAGCCAAGTTCAAATCCACCGTGGCAGTGGGGTGAGAGAAGAGGAGGAGGATAGACAGATGGCCTAGAGCAGATAGTCTAAAGCGCGCCGCTCCGAGCGCACACACCAAAGAACGCGGGCCGGCATTGTTCTGCCCGCCAGGGCCGTGCTGTCATGCGGCGTGCAAGCCATCCCCCCAGAGCTAAGGTCTTAGCGTGTCAGTGTCCCGGGCCCATTGTCTCTGCGTTTTTTAATTTCTGGGACGCAATCGAGTGTGACGCCAAAATGTTTACCTAGCGTGTCTGGCTCAGCCATGAAGTGAGGGAAATAATAAAAGACAGAGAGAGAAAAAAACATGTCCAAGGGTCTCAGCACAAAATAATCCACCATAATGCTAGAGAGTTTAAAGAGGCTTTGCCAATATCCCTCTGTTTTCAGGAGGGAAAAAAGAGGAGGGAGAGATAAAGAGCTAGGAGAAAGCATCAGGAGAGAGAGAGAAAGCAGCTAAAAAACCCTCAGCCTCAATGGGATTGCTAATGATTGTTTTTAGAGAACAACAATTGTGGTATTAGGGCATAAGCAGCTGAAGATAACATCCAGGGGAAGAGGAACAGCAGCTTGGGGAAGGAGATAATGAGGGAGAAGTAGGGGATTCTGGGATGGGGCCCCGCTCTGTTGCACCGATGCCCCTCTCAGTCAGGGGGTATCAAAGTGACTCGCCCTCTCTCTTTCTCTCTTTTGAAAAAGTACCTGCTTTAATCCACCGAGACGACGGGGGTTGAAGACGTCCTTGCAGAGCAGATCTTGACAAAGCTGGAGGTCAGAGAACACGTTCTCTCAGGCAACAAACGCGAGAGCAGCTTCTCTGTCACGATTTATTTGCGAGACAAATGGTCAGACTCAGACATATGTGGGTCTTTGCGAAGAACATGATCAAGAACGTGGCACATTCGCATTTGATTCAAAACAGGAGCTTACCGCAAGCTTATCGTTTCTGGCTCTGTCCGAGGAGGCTTTGAGAAGCGATGTTGGTGGAAAGACCAGCCCACACACATACAAAACTCCCCCTGGCTCTTGTCCAGCGGGCGAGGGGACTCGTCCAAAACAAACTGGATGCCAATGAGCAAACAAAGGCGTAATTGGGGAAGAAAACAGCGCCACCTGTTGGCATCGCAGCCCCGTCTTTATGAGCCGCACCTGAGCCTGGCTGCCAAAGACGAGAGGAGCGAGGTCTTCAAGAGGGCCTGGGGAGTCACCTGGCACATGCAGCGCTGCACTCCGGGCCCGTGTGGGCCGCTTTATTCCCATCTCTCTGGATTCACAAAACACACACAAACAGGAAGACAGCGGGGGGCAGATGGAAGGGTCACTGTCTCTGCCAGGTGGCCAGGGGGCCTGAAGATGAAGCCAGATTTGATTTTTCGCATATAACACACACACACGCACAGCTAGAGAGAGACTGAGAACCAGAAATATACACATAACAATTCAAAGAAATGGGCAGTGATTGTATGATATTCTTCAGATTTATGGTTATGGGCTTTGTGCATTTAATTTTATAGGACAGATTGGAGAGACAAGGAAATAGAATGGGATCAAGACATAAGCGCGGGCTGGATTCCAGATATCCTGATTTACGGCCTGTTTATTCCATACGGTGTGTTCCATATGGAGTGTGGAATATATGTGTGTTGACTTTCAGCTGTGTTTGTGACTTTTGCTTGAGCCAGTGTGCAAACAAGTGAACAGATGACTAAATGAAAGTGTATGGCAGAGAGAGAGTCTACATTAGTCTCTGCCATTTTCCTGGAGGCTGATTACCCATACGACTGGATTTCTAAACCATTTAAACACACTCAAACTCAGTTGTAAAAGAATGTTAAATATCGATCCTTTTTTGTGAATCAAGAGTGACAAGACAAAGTAACTGTACATAATTACTAATTAGTATATATTTTAACTGTAAGATATGTAGAAATCTTAATTTTAAGGATGCATTAAATTGATTAAAAGTGACAGTAAAGACATAATGCTACAAAAGATTTACATTTCAAATAAATGCTATTTCCACATTGATAATAATAAGAAATGCTACTTGAGTGCAAGATCAGCACATTATAATCATTTCTGAAGTTATTTAATTTGAAATAATATTTTATAATATTAATGTTTTACTGTATTTTTTAATAAATAAGCCTTGGTGAGCATAAAATCTTAAGCCCATAAAATTTAGAATAATAGTATACATATCATTCAAATATTTATACAGTATATATTTATTACATAATTAACTCTTTTTAAACCTTTAAATCTTGATCTGAATTGATAATATCTACTGTTGAGTTCCACAGTAAAAAGTGTTTGGATTGACATGAGAATAGGTAGATGATGGAAATTTTACTACAGCGTTTTATTTGTTACTTAATTGCTAAAAATAAAAATATTTTTGGGCTCAAAAATCTGAGGGGGCATGTTTAAATGTGCATGGCGCTTCTGTCTGTTAGCAGGAACAAACAGGAGCTTAAAAGGGATTGGCTCCAGGGTCTGAAAGTGGAATGACCTGAAGTCTCCCTATCTCTGGGTGTTTGTCTTGGTTCTGAGCCTGCCGCTGCCATCCTCAGTCCAAAGCCACAGATGCTGCAGTGTTTGTGTGTTGACTCCGTGTAATTTGTTTGCACTAATTTGTTTTGGGGTATCAGGGGAGTTCCCTTTTTAATTTGCCTCTCTCTGTTTACCCCTCTTTGTGGAGCACTGATCTGTTAAGCAGCAGTAAGAGCGAGAAGAGAGAGAGAGAGATGGGGTGTAGAAGAGCCTAAATTAAAAGAAGGTACTATGCAGATTGTTTTAAGCTCTGGCTGCCCCGTCGGGCCCAAAGGCCTTGCTCGCAGCCTGCACCTGCTCCATCCCGCGGGAACCTGGTTCCTGATCCGTGGCCCCTCTCCCTCTCCTGTCTCTCTCTTCTCTTCTCTCTCTCCTGCTGTTTCCTCTGCACGTCTCCAGTGCCTGGAAACGCCTTAATCAGCCCTCCTCTGCGCATGGATGGCTGCCACTCATTAGCCTGATTGAAAAGATGGTAGCTCATGCTAAACACACACGCATACACATATGCACACACAGGCTGGAAAACATTCACACTGAGTTTTTGAATATTAAAACCTATATTTAAGCAATATCGTGCAAGCAAGAGCATTGTTGTTCTGAATATCAGCACGAAAGAACATAATCATAAGTTTAAAATCGAGTAACTTACTAACAGTTCATCAAACAAGACTGAGTAACTTAAATTTTATCGCCAGGTATTTTTGCTTCAACAAAAATACTGTTGCTCCAAATTAAATCCAAGTAACACTCAGTAGTTTTGTTTGTGAAAAAGCACGGTTTCGTACAAAATCAGTACAGTGAATGAATTAATGACTCACTAATAAAAGCAAGCTGTCTGTTTCGTTCCTGGATGAATCAGTGTTTTGAACAAATCAGAAGAGTGAATGATTCAATGTCTCACTCATAAAAACAGTGGTTACATCTGAAATTGCATACTGTATAGCAGATGAAAAACAGTACATGAAAAGAGTAATATGTCCGTATTCACTGTATTCATAAAACCATAGGCAAAACAATTACCTGGATGACTTAATACTTGCTGCGAGATTCTTAAGTGCCCATCCAATGGACACTTTATTATCCCAAGAGACCACTGATACTGGTAGGTCATAGACAAGGCAAATGTAGTATGTCTTAATTACATTTGTACTATACACACACACACACACACACACACACACACACACACACACACACACACACACACACACACACACACACACACACACACACACACACACACACACACACACACACACACACACACACACACACACACACACTACTCAGAGAGCATGTGCTTTTGGACACAGTCATCCCAGAATTCATCAGTCTTTTGAACTAATCACGACAGTGAATGATTCAATGTCTTATTCATTAAAACAGTTATTTCGTTAGTTTCTAAATTAATTCATGTTTTGAACGAATAGGTACAGTGAATCATTCAACGACTCACTCATAAAGACAGCTGTTTGTTTCATTCTTGAATAAATCAGTATTTTAACTAATCGTCTGAGGTAAACTAAACTAATGCACAGAATGACAGTCTGTCTGGAACCCAAAAAACACAGACAAGAAGAGTGATATAAAAAGTTCAAGAGAGCACCACTCTATTAGTCAAATTTGAGGACCAGAACTGTTGCATAATACTTCATAAAGCAGAAGAGGCAAACAAAAGCGTTAGACTAAATTCACAACAAACAAAGAACATGAAAAAAACAGATACGCCTCATGCATACGTTTATATTGTCACAGCTATTTTAATTGATGTTTTAGAGCAATCATTGTCAAACAACCACTCAGTTCAGGATAACTAAGCACTCATGAGAGGGTCTCAGTTATGCACAATATTTTATAGCTGATTAAGATTAGGTAGAATCTTGTATATATATTTATCTCCATCATTTTGTTTCCACAAACGGGAAATTAACTCTCTAATATGGCTTCAAGATCTAATATCAGATCTATAGCACAACTCATATCTTATGAGAACATAATCCAGCTATGTTCCCAACACACAATCTCTAAGTCTATTAATAAACATACATCACAGGGTAAAATTATAATGCATGATTTTGAATGTGAATTTCGCTTCAGCTGTTATTTATAATGAATAAAAAAACAATTTTAGCTACATCTCCTTAAGTCACTGAAACATATTTTTTTACTTTATATCCAAAAAAAATAATTTGCAAATGATATAATATTAACACAAAATTCATAATAGACTGGGTTTAATGGGTATTTAGCTTTAACCTCAATAATAAATATTTGATAGAAGATTTCCACTGGTGAACTTTACACGTATAGACACACACAAACACAAATGCAGGTAAATTATGTATTACAGGTAACTACTGTATATCATACACACACATATAACATATCCCACTGATTGTATGGACCCTCTTTTAAGTCTTCTGATGTTTCAATCCATATCTTTACATTGTCCTAAGTCTTTCAATAATCTAAAATGTGCAAAACAACAATATGGAAAGTAAACAACAGAATTCTGCATAAAAGATCAAATATTATAAGGGATTTAAATAAATTAATTTAGGTTTCAAGTAAACTCAACAGAAAGAGGGTAAACTCATCATGTGGCTGTTGAACACAACAATTTTCCCTCAACTAAGGCAAATCTGCTCAGCGCACTACACTTTGGTACACAAATCACACACATGGATAAAAACAAGTATGATCAGACTCCTACGCCACCAAAGCTGACCGTTTAGTGTTCACTAGAGGTTCACTGTTGTTATTAATATTTAAAACGTTATTTTAAGGCAGAAGCTTGAAGCGACTCTCGCAATGGCAATGCAAGTGGCTGAATTGGACCCACTCAACATGTGAATGGTCACAGTGCCCTCTGGTGGGACACGCAAACCGGTCTGTGTTACAGAATCGAACCGAATGGGGATGAAGAGGAAAGACTGTCACACATGTACAAATGGTTTCAGTCCGGCACACAGGCATTAAGCACCATTCAGACGGATCAAGAGTCTGACACTGATGACACACACTGGAGCCCTAGCAAATAAAAATGACAGAAAGGGATTTGGTTTTATTGTGTTAGTCTAAATATTTGTGAAGATTGAATTCTAATTTTGTTATTTTATGTAGAACCGGTGCTTCATAAATCCTTTTATCATCTCCATCGATTATATTTTATGTACTGATCTGGGAGCAGGAATTATTAGGTTTGAACAGGAGGGAGGAATTCACACAGATTTAGTTTAAGTTGGCACAAAATGTTAAATTGTCAACTTCGCACAAACATCCAAGAATCATGCAAGCTAGTATTTTTCTACATAATTCTGTTCTGGAGCAAATGTTTGATTCAAGTTAGAGAGAAAAGACATAGTGAGTGGTCTGAAAAAACATGAAATATTTGTTTCCTTGAAATGAAAGCTAAATTGAAACCGTGGACAAACAAACAGTTCTGAGAAGGATGGAGGCATAATTAATAATGAATGATCTTTAACATGCGTCCAACTTCTGTGGTGTAAATCTTGAGGTGTTAATGTCCATCACTGATGTCACGTTGTGTACACACAATTTGTTTTGAATTCAGGTTCATCAAAGTGTTATTCATCCAGGCAAGAAATATCTATAAGAGTTCTTATGGATCCCAAAAAGCTCTCTTACACCAGATAAAAGGCAACCTCTATTAGATTTTACCCTTGACCTGCTGCTCCACATCCGAGCCATCTGCTTCAATGTCAGAGTCTGAGAGCGAGCGTGCGGAGTGGTCTGAGTCTTGTGAGTGTGTATTACTGTGTGACGGGAGGCTTAGATCACTTTCCTCTAAAGTGTCTGTCCTGGAAAAGAGACCAAGGTCCAGCGTGCAGGAGGGTGTCCCGCTGCTAGTGTCGGTGTCACTGTCGTAACAGAAGTCCTCTAAGTCTACAAACCACTCGGGCCAGAACTTCCTCCGTATGCGCTCACAGTACATGGCGAGGTTGATCAGTTCTCCTGTGCGCAGATAGAAATAGTTATTCATTGTGCAGCTTGAAACCTGTCAGACATGGTGTGCTGAGTGGCTGATTCTTGTTTCATTGTATCTCCACTCAGAATCAATATAAATAAAGAATACAGCAACATATTACTTTAGAGTATAATAATGCCCAACCACTTTTTCAAAAAAAAAAATAAAAAAATTGACAACTGAAAATTGCACAAAAACTACAAGACTTTTTACTGGATGGCTTTCACAAAATTAACATATTTATGATTATTGCAAAACATGCATATATTTACAAATATTTTAGAATAAGACTGACACTATTCAATTATTTGCAGTGATTCTGACTGGTGGAGATTCCTTCGCAGAATAATGGGCAGTGTAGTTTTCATTAAAAATCAGTTGTCATTCAAAATAAATTGCTCTATGGATAAAATTAATGTCATTTCTTTTACTTCTGGAAACGGACTGATGCTCTGTCTATTCGACTGATGGGGTTTGACATTGCATGTGTGACTGAACTTTAACGTGCAGAAGCATTAATAAAAGCCTACAATGCTATCTAGTGGACATTTAACAAACTGCCATGCTAGGGCACAAAATTGAAAGGAATAGTTCATCCAAAAAGAAAAATGGAACTTTTCAAACTGGTTTAATTTAATTTTTCTTGGAACACAGATGATGATATTAGGCAGAATGTTCACACTGCGTTTTTTTTAATTATGATGTGTGCTGTCAGGCTCCAAAAATGCTAAAAAAGTACCCTAAAGTACCATAAAAGAAATCCATATGACTTGTGCACTATATGCAAAGTCTTCTAAAACGATATGATAGTTTTGTGACCTAATTTAATTTACCAGTCCACTAGTATTGCATAGAATAGAGCCTTTTGAGTTTCATGGCAGAAATAAAGTCATACAGCTTTGGAACAAAATAATGACTTTTAATTTTGGGGGGAACTATCCCTTTAAATAAAGCAACATCTAAAATGAAGACATCTATGACTCTATCTTTTGTTCTCCAAATATTTCCAATTATATTAATCGCCCTATTAGGACTACAAAACTGCTGTTGTGAGGTCTTGCTCACCTTTAATGAGCTGCTCGGGCCGTGTGCCAGGCAGCGTCCACATGGCTTGAGCAAGGTGACCGAACACCGTGGCATCCACACTGGACAGCTTGGGACCCATGATGTACTTCTTATCCCCTGACGGTGCAGAACATAAATATTAACCCTTGGCCAACAATTAGGACAAATGACAGACTTTTTAAAATGGTTTCAGAAACTGTACCCCCCCCCCCCCATATGGTAAGAATTATGTAAAACATTACTTGCACTAAGCAACAAAAGTAAATATCTTATGTACAAAATCACAATGTGTGTTGATGATGTGTGTTGATGTTTTGTGAAAGGTTCATTGAGGGAAAAAAAATCTTAAGCTTTTTATAAAAAAAAATGCATATTTCAGTTTTATGGCCGAGAAGAAATACTATTAATCGCAAAACTATTGCTCGCATACATACAGTAAGATCTGCATTTATTTAATCAAAAACACAGCAAAATTGTGAAATATTATTACAATTTAAAATATCCTTTTGAATATATTTTAAAATGTAATTTATTGATGTAAAGCTGAATCTTCAGCAGATATTACTCCAGTCTTCAGTGTCACATGATCCTTCAGAGATCATTCTAATATGCTGAGATTGTGTGCTCAAGAAACATTTTCACTATTATAAAAATGTTTCAGATTCTTTCATTAATAGAAATGATTTGAAATGGGTAGAAATTTGACACGTGACAATGACTTTTTTGTAACAGTGTAGTCTTTACTGTTACTTTAGATCAATTTAATGCATACTTGCTGAGTAAAAGTATTTTATTCAGTATATTATCATGTTATTATTTTTTTAATAACATAAAACCAAAACATTTTAACAAGTGTGTATATGGCAGAATTCAGTTATCATGATACACACATAACATAAATACGATAAAATACAAAACTTTATTATAAAAAAAAATATTTGGTAACACTTTAGTACAGGGACCAATTCTCACTATTAACTAGTTTCTTATTAGCATGCCTCTTATTAACATATTGGCTGTTTATTAATACGTATAAAGCACATATTCTTCATGACCATATTCTATATCCCTAATACTACCCAATACTTAAACTTAACAGCTACCATAGTAACTATTAATAAGCAGCAAATTAAGTATTTACTGAGACAAAATTTGTAGTTAATGGTTTGTTAATAGCGAGAATTGGACATTAAAATAAAACGTGACAAATCATTAAATCACATCACAAAAACATGCTCCTGACAAAGTATCATTTAACCCTCTATTTCTTGTCCTGCTCACCTAGCAGTGTGGCCAGTGTGCGCATGTCCTTCTCCATGAGGGTGTAAACTTCCTCCTTAGTGAAGCAGCCAATGCCGTGACAGTACATCTCTCGCTTCACAATGCCACCAGTCAGCTGACACTGGATCCACTTCAGCAGGTCACTGAGGGGCCCGGGGAGGTCCAGCATCCTTTGAGTCTCTTGAACATTATCCACCCACTGACAGTAAGCAATGGTCCTGTGGTGACAGAGATCAGTGAAGAAAGAGATAATGATTCCTTTCCTAAAGTACACATTTATCTATATATGTGCATGTATGAAGGGCCATTTATATTGTGTGGGAAAAATACAAATGTTATATTATGTAGACAACACATTAATAATATTATTAATTATATTATAAATTGGCTTTTATTTTGTCATTTTTCTTAAGTAAGCAATGTTGCAAGGAGAGATGAGAGGAACAATTCACAAACTGCAGATGCGCAATTTTAAATTTAAGTCTTTAGAAAGCAAATATATTAAGTGCATTACAAAATGCATAAAATATATTAGAACTTTACTATACTGCATATTTAACTTGCATAATACATTTATTTTGCAGCTGCTTTTATCCAAAACAACTAACAAATGAGGAAATCTTCAACAAATTGATCATAAGCACAAGCAATTCATCATAAAATGGGCTTGTTTATATTTCAGAGTTTATTAGAACTGTGTGCAGCTTTAGTTTCACACAGAAAACAAACTCGGTTTGGCCTTTGAGATTAAACTTTGAATTAATTCTCTGCTCTGTGATTATCTGAATCAAATTAATTAAAGCCGTCTTCTAATTAACTTCTTTGCACAGTAGGCAATGTATTAATAAAAACCATTCATCCAAAATGGCTTCCAGCGCTCTTTGGGTTCATGGCTTTCAACTCACCACTTGGAATTCACAATCAGCCTTTCATCAGGTTTACATTAGATTAAAAGCTGCAGTGTGTACATTTTGCACCAAAAATACCTATATTCAAACATTGCATTGACCAACATTGCATTTTAACTTGTAAGGATATAATATATGGATTCCATAAAACAGTAATGTACACTACATGCTATGTTTAAATTTCTGAGTCTTAATCTGATATTATAGGTCTTTTTACTGAAATGGGTCAAGTACATAACAGGAGGTTTGTTTCCTGATCAAAACCCACCAGTGTCATAATCCTGATTTCCTGCCTATTTCCCAGCATGACATCCATCACTCTTATTTATAGCTCAATACATGTTCTTGCTCAGCGAGCTCTTCAGCTGACATACACAACACTACTCTGGAGTGGACACAGATATTCAAACTCATGAATTATTCAATCAATAGCCATGTGGGATGCTATATATAGCACAGTGTAAAGCACTTCTAGGCAGTGTGAAGAGAGAATGCACAAGAAAAAGAAACAAACAAACAAAAAATTTATTTCATTTGAAGGAATTTAATAATGCAATAGAAATGAAGAGGAGATTAGGGTGTAAGAAAAGAGACTGGATATACAATAGTTTTTTCCTGAGTATAATGCTTACACTATGATACCCAATGTGTAGGATAATGTTTCAGCACGAGTCATTCATTTCATAAATCTGCTGCCTGCACTGCAAATCATGTCAGCAGTCCACTGCAAGCTTATCACGTGTATTTTAGTAGTTTATGGTTATCAATACTCGTACAACTTTTCATTCATTTTTATTATGCAAATAAATTGGTTGTCTGGCTATTTGTCAAGTACAGCTATAATCTTCAAGAAAATCCTGGAATACAACGGTTTAAATATTTTCACAAAAATATAGATTCACTTAAAAGGGGTCATGTGTTTTTACAGCTTTTGTACTGCTGGACAGGACGTAATATTTTTATCATTGTGATCAGTGTTGGGGAAAGTTACTTTTAAAAGTAATGCATTACGTTACTTTTTATTACGGCCCTTTAAGCAGGGCTTGAATAAATCACAAGAAGTTCTATTTAAATAGCTGTACAGTAGAACGCAGAAAAAGAAGCCCTTTCAACACAAAAAGTGTAATGAATGAAGCACACCTCAGGCTAGTTTATCTAAAGTAATTTTTGCTTATTAGTAAATACGTCTGTACAGTAGAACGCAGAAAAAGAAGGTTCAACACTCATCAACAATCAGCAGCAAACACAATTGTTAGTTTATCTAAAGTAATTTTTGCTTATTAGTGCAGGTTTGAACTGGATCATCAAAGGTCAGCAGCAAACACATTGGTTTTTTAATTTTGATTGAATATGAATCTGTTTTGCGAGTGGGATGAATCTGTCTGTTTTTGCGAGTGGGATGATTGATTTCAGATCATGTTTGTCAGTCAATAAATGGAAAAAAGTAACTCAGATATTTTCGTTAGTAAATTAAAAACTAAGTTACTTGAAAAAAGTAATATTATTACTTGAAAAAAGTAATATTAACTCGCGTTACTTGTAACTCGCGTTACGTTACCCCCAACACTGATTGTGATTATATTTGGTAATATTTTTATCATTGTGATTATATTTGGTAATATTTTTATCATTGTGATTATATTTGGTAATATTTTTATCATTGTGATTATATTTGTATATTTACACCTTTGCTTAAAGAAATTTCTTAAAGAAACAGTTGAAACCCAAACATTTAGTTAAAAATGTATTTGCAATTATCCAATCAGAGACGAGTAGATGAGTTTCTTTCTTCATTGAAACGTGAAATGTGGTGAAATTTAACATTACATAATTTGCACAACAATGGATTCTCTGCATTAATGGATGCCATTAGTTCAGACAGTTGAAAAGCTGCATGCTTGTAAGAAACACATCTATTATCAAGGAATTCTAACTTAAAACTTTCCCTTCTGTCCACAATACGAGTCCAAGGCTTCCTCTCCAGTGAAAAAGTCCAAACCCTGTTGTCCTCTCACATCAAAATTCACCGACATATTTGTTTAGAACTGTTTTGGCTTATAAACCATGCTTGGTCTGTGCATATTTCTCTCCTGATTCAAATGAGACAACTTTTCACTGGAGAAAGCAACATTAGAAAGCAATACAGAAGCAATGGTTTGAAGTTAAAGTGTCTTAATGATGAATTTGTTTCTTACACACATGCACACAGTCACACACTTACACACAGTTGTTTGAACTCTTATTCTGATGGCACCCATTCACTGCAGCTTTTACAATTATGCTCTGATTTAAAAACACTCATCTACATCTTGGATGGCCTGAGGGTTAGTACATTTTCAGCAAATTTTCCTTTAGGGGTGAACTATTCCTTTAAAGCTTTAAAAATCAAATACTCCCTGGGCAAATAATCAAACTGCAGAACTCTACTGACTCTAGTCAATAATCCGCAGGTGCATAGTTGATCCTCACATAGCAAGGGCCCAGCAGCAGAGAAGAGACTCATTCTGAATGGCAGCACATGACTCACCAGTACAAGTGTTCCTCCACCATGGTGGTGATGGCTCGCGCTACCGCCTGCTCCTGAGCGCTCAGACCCTTGTTTAGGCTCACACCAAGTTTCTCCTCCAGAAATTCAATTATAAATTCAGTTCCGCACACCTGCTCGTAATTATACTCGATCCAAGGCATCTTGCCCTGGGAAGAGAGGCTTCCATCAAAGTAATTCTGCAAAAAAGGAAGCATATTGATGTTGAAAAGATGTAAACCATCAATTTTTATTGAGCAATTTATAATAATATAGCAAGTATTATTATTATTAATATAAAAAAACACTTCTTATTTTGGAGCATCTGTATATGAACCGAAAAAACATAATACTATTTTCTAAGGGCTTTCATGAATTTCATTAACATTTCAACAGCAGATGGTGTGACTTCCAATAACTGCATGTAACCACTGATCAAAGGAAATGGACTCCAAAATCCAAACTCCTTTATGCATACTTGATAGGGCAGATCAACCATGCGCAGATAGGTCTCCATTTTCAGGCAGAAAGGTGAAAGGCTTGGCACCCCGTTCTTTGGCCTGGAGAACTGGTGAAGGATGATGGCGTCTTTAGAATCCAACTGTTGTTCTTTCCTGTGAGGAGGAGATCAACCATAGATTGTAAAATCAGACAATCTACTCAGGATTTCTATATGAACATATATATAAAAGGTCACTCAAAATACTGATGGTTAAATATCACAGTCAGACATATGGAACAAAACTTTGTATTTGTATTTAGTTGGCATGCGTTTTATCAGAATATTTTTGTTCTTTGGGAGAATCCATCACCCTGGCATTGAAATGCATCATGCTTCACCAGTTGAAGAACAGAAATAAAATATTTTACAGGAACATAATTTAGCTTTTAAAAGCAGCTATTTAGCCCCCAAAATCATGTAGAGTGCATCAGAAAAGATCTTATACTATAATTCTGAGGAAACCGCAGGATGTGTGTGGGAGGACACAGACAGGTCTTATTTCACAAGCAGAAACTACAAGTCCAAGCCTGAGCTTTCAAAACAACACAGCTTAGTCCTATTCTGATCACACACACTTTAACAACACATATTCTAAAAATGTGATTTGTATAATCAAACTATCCCTATCATAGGCCTGTTGAATATTACTCTGAATCAGGGTATTTTGTGGGGGAAGGGAAAACAATTATTTAGATTTGCTGAAATCCCTTCAATATAGATCAGAAAGATTAGCACAGATTATGAGAGGTAACAGGAAAAGTCCGTCCACATTTAGCCATCATTAATAAAAAGCAATCATGATTTCTACACTCAAAGCACCAAAAACAAATACAGATATCCAAATAATACACAGTGTTTAGTTGTAAAGTGTTTCGTAGACCCAGTCAGATGCTAGGTCAATATGATACACAACACAACAATAGAAATTTCAGTAACACTTATAACTTAAAACATTTATGTAAAGTGCATTATAAAGGTATTCATAATGTATGTGATAATGAATTAAAATATTTGAAGATTCCTTTTATATGTTTTTTTATTGGTTGTTTATCATATGTTTTAAGGCATTATACTTTCTAAAATATTTGAAAATATAACATATTACAAAGAAAAATACATACCTGTAAAACGTTTTTAGAAAGCATAATGCATCAAAACACACGAGAAACAGCCAATTTAAGATGTAACAAGGTATCTGCAAATATATTTTAATGCATATTAACTTAGGTTACAAAAACATATAATGCATTATAACATACGTTATGAATACCTTTATAATGCATTATACAAGAGTTACAGAAATTTTCCTTTGCATAATGAATACATAACACAACTTCAGAATATTACACCAGTGGCTTATGTAATTAACCGTGATGTAAAAAGATATTCATGACAAAATTAAGATCACAAAAATGTTCCATGTATTTATTTATTTGTTTGTTTGGGTGCTATGTAATTTTAGAGTTAACAGACTGTCAAAGTTTATTATCCAGGCCAAAACAACAAAATCTGGAACTATTTTCCAAATTAATATAATGTGGCTCTAAAATGAACATTCTGATCTGTCTATTTATGTTTTTTTACACCAAAATCATATCTATATTCAATGACAAACTGAATAAAGTGTAAAGCCTCAGTTTGATCCGAATTCTGCAGAGCTCGATACTCGAACATGACGCTGTCCACTGCCGGTGGTGCTGAAATCCTCCTGTCAAACATGAACGTCTGTTTCCACATTAAACCAGGCTACAGCTCAAAACAATTACTAAAACGGAAGTGATTTAGTACTTCCGACAGCATTACAGCCCCCCTTGAATTTTTATTAGGTAATGGCCGGCAGATGAGCCAAGAAAGGTCGCTTGTACAACACTACTCAAGGACATTGTGATCTAGCGAAGTAAACAGTCAAGAAAGATCACGTGCCCATAATAGGACAGAAAACGAATTTATCAAGGTACTTTTGTTCAGCGCGAATGTAAACAAGGGCAATTCCGGCTGGGTATTGATGACAGGGCGTTTTCATACGCTCCCGTGCGGCCAAAAACCGCATGTGCTTATGTTATTTTGAAAACGTGACTTGATGCATCCCAGCGGACACGCGAGCTCAAGATAAACACGAAAACCTCCCTGGCACTGTCATTGCCAAGCGGACCAATGTTTACATCTTCCCCTAGAGAGGTTAACATGTATAATGCATGTGTTATGAAATATTATAAACAATAACAGTAGGTCATTTCATATATCATTTGTCATCAGCAAGCCACAGCACTGACCTGATGGAGAGCAGCTCGTGCAGCAGATACGCAGCCGCAGCCAGCAGGGCTCCTCCGGTGATGTAAAGCGTCTTCCTCCACCAGGAATCCGATACCAATCCCGACATGATCCCGCCGAAATCCTGCACTGGGACGGCTACTATGTACCCATAAAATAAGTGACGTTCATCAGAGCCACACAACCCGAGGGACGGGCTCTGACTCCGGCCAAGATCAACCACGAACGAGCGGGAAGAGGCGAAACCCGCGACCCAGTACATCCTCTCTCTCCCCCCGCTTCCTACAACGAATCCTGCGCCACTTCATTTATCCATATAAATACGGACAAATGTTACATGGTTATGTGTTATGTCGGTCTCGTAAAGCAAAAGAAAAGCATTTTAACGGGATTTGGCTCCCGCGCGCAGCTCCGCATCCTCCTTTGTTGCTGTGCTGGAGCCGAGTGACGTCACGACGCATCACACAGGGAAGCTAGGCAAATAAAACACATTCAGGTTTTTATTAAACTACAGACACCAGACCTAAACATAATTTGAAGGACATCGTGGTCTTCAGTGATTAATAGAGTCCGTTTCGTTTTTCTTCATTGGTGTATATCACGATAAAATACTATATGGGCTATATGTGTGCGTGTGTAATTATATATATATATATGTGTGTGTGTATGTATACATACAGCGCCTATAAAGTCTTCATACCCCTTCATTTTTACTCACATTTTGTTATGTTGCTGTCTTATGTTAAACTGCTTTAAATTACTTTTTTCCCCACACAATCTACACTCCATTCATCATAATGACTAAGCAAAAAACTGTTTTTTAACATCTTTGCAAACTTATTAAAAATAAAACACTTAAATAATTCCATTGCATAAGTAATCATACCCTTATCTGGGAGATGCAATTTAGCACAGGAGCATACATATTGCTTGTAGAAGTTACGACACTTCAAGTGAAGGTAACCTGTGGCAAATTCATTTGAATGGGTATGATTTGGAAAAGCACACGCATCTTAATAAAAGGTCTAGCTGAAAATGCTCAGAGCAAAACACTGAGCCCTGAGGTAAAAAAAAATACCTACCTCTAGAGGTCAGAAACAGGTTTGTGTCAAGCCACACATCTGGGGAAGAGTTCAGAAAAAATACCCTGCCTTGAAGGGTCACAGAAGCATGTAGTCTCTGTTACCCTTAATGAAAGAAGTTTGAAACAACCAGGATTCTTCTTAGAGCTGGCCTACTGGTCAAACTGAGCAATTCATGGAGAAGGGCTTTGGTTAGAGTGGTGACCAATAACCTGATGGTCACTCTAGTTGAGCTCCATGATCATATGTAGAGATAGGAGAAACCTACAGAAAGACAAACATCACTGCAACACTCCACCAATCTGGGCTTTAAGGCAGTGTGGCAAGACTCAATCCTCTCTTCAGGTAAGATACATAAAAACACACTTGGAATTTGCAACAAGGCACATAAAGGACCCACAGACTCTGAGAAACAAGATTCTCTGGTCTGATGAGCCTCAATTCTAAGCATCACATTTGAAGGAAACCAGCTCTGCTCATCACATGCAGAGTACCATCCCAAAAGTAAAGTGTGCTGGTAGCAGCCTCATGCTGTGGGGCTGTTTTTCAGCGGCAGGGACTCATCAAAAGTAGAAGAAAAGCTCAATGCGCCAAAATATTGAGATATAGCTTAATGAAAACCTAGTCCAGAGCATTAAGAACCTGAGACTGGGCAGAAGGTTCACCTTCCAACAGGACAATGACCCTAAACACTCAGCAAGAGTCAATTATAGACAACTCTGTGAATGTCCTTGAGTGGCCCAGTCAGAGCGTGGGCTTGAACTCAATCAAATATTTCTGGAGAAACCTGAAAACGTGCATTCTGCACCCATCCAACCTGACAGAGATTGAGAAGTGAAGAATTGCAGATAATTGGCAAATTCTGATGTGCAAAGCTTGTCGCATCATACCCCAAAAGACTTGAGACTTTAAAGGTGCTTCAGCTAAGTACTGAGTGAAGGGTATGAATACTTGTGCAAATTCCAGTTTTTTTTATTTGTAATACATTTACAAACTTGTGACAATTCTGTTTTTGATTTGTCATTATGGTGTATAGGCTAATGTGGACAAAATTAATTCAAAGGAGTTTAACATAAGGCTGTAAAACCCAATAAACATTATTTATAATAAATACATCTCTAAGGATGTTCTTGAAATACAGAATTGTTCATGCTGAATAAAACACCCTCTCAATGAAAACACAATTGTTTTCATTTTATTAAGTACCTTTGTCTTTATTAAGTACCTATCAACCGAAGAGCAACACCACAAAGCACGCAAGTAAATGGCTGTTAAAATAATCTTTGAAATGGCTTGTGACTGTGGCTTGTGGATCAAAAGTGCTTCAATCTCAAATTCTCATCTTAACAAGAGCTTTACAAAAGATGTTCTATGAATCATGCCTCTGATACAAAATGTGTCAAGGAACACAATGCAAAGAATGATTATTACTGGTTCAGCAACTCTTCACTATGCAATATATTTTGAGATCTTGAGTGTGGGTTATTTATCTATTCTCGAGCAGGTGAAGTCTGTTTGATAGCATTTCCACATTATAATAACTCAGCTGTAACTTGTGGCTCGACCTGGTTCATCCAGATTCTCACTCTCAGCCCAGACCCTGTCAGGCTGGGGTTCTTCTTTGCGTTTGATTGCATGCAACGCATAGTTGATGGCCGTGCTCTGCTGCCAGCTCCACGCTCCTGTGAGAGGATTGTACATCATGCCTCGGATAGCCTCCACATTGAAACCAACTGGAATACAATGAGACAGAAAGATGGTAAAAGCAAGTAACAAATTCTGCTGTGTATACAATAAACACTGTAGCAGTGGAAAAATAGTTAATATTGAACCATTAAGTGATATGTACCAGGCTTTTCCAACAGTAGCTGTTATTTAAAGAGCAAAGGAGATCAGTGATAGAAAAGTGATGGGGTAATACCCAGAAACTGATCAATGAATGATAGTGAGAGAGATGGAAGACAGAGGTGACACTCACAAGACTCCAGAAGTCGTTCCAGATCCTCTGGGCTGATGAACTTCTCCCAGTCATGAGTTCCACTCGGAACAATCCTTAACAGCTGCTCCGCTGCCACAATCCCAAAAACGTAGGACAAGTTGGTTTTGTTAAGAGTGGTGACGAAAAGAGAGCCACCGGGCTGTAAAAAAAAATACATAATACATTACATACATAAACATATAACAAATATTAATTATGTTATACATTATTACTTTAATATTTTATAGTTTAATATAATTTTATTTACACTATAATCGGGATATGACATAAATTACTTTAAGGATTCCCTCATTGAATTAAATAAATTGTATTATATTTAAAATATAATATCTAGATCTTAAAAATGCATATAATAAATATCAGTATTTAATATATTATACTTTTTCTTATTGTGAGACACATTTTAATATAATTTTATATTTAAATTATTCAGTGATTTTGATCTATTCTAAATAACAAACCATCTCAAATGAAACTGAAGAGAAAAAAGAAAGCAAAACAGAAACTGACTGATGTAAGTGCCTGGATGTCACAGCATTAGGAAAGATTATGGGGATTTGGAGTAACTCTTCTTGTCCTCTGACACACTGACCCAGGAGATTAAATCAGTCCATTCAGTTCTCTTTGCTGGGAATAAAACTGTTACTTTTGTGCTATTGTCATGTTTCAGATGTCAGTGATGTTGTGACACACCTTCAGCACCTGCTGGCAACAGCTGGCAAAGGCGTCCAGGTCAGCCAGATGTTCCACCACCTCAGATGCCACTACAGCATGAAATCCCTCTACCTCCTCCTCGGCGAGTTCCTCCAGGGTGCAGGCCTGATAGCGAACTCTCTGTCGTAAATCAGGATCATAGGAGGAGTGCAGCTCTGCGGTCCGCACACTGTCCTCCACTGGGTCGATTCCCAGGACGTCTGCTCCTAACCTCCCTAGTGGCTGAGAAAGGTTAGTGCTACTTTGTTTTTTGATACTCATGTTGACAGACAGCATCCACAGCAATGTTAGTTATTGTTAACTTTAACAAAAATTGCTACATACTATTATTAACAAAATAAAATATTAATATTAGATTAAAAACTTAAAAGAAAACTAGAAATGTTGCCCTGGCAAATGTACTGATTAAAGTACTGAAATGACTAAAATAAACATTTTAAGTTAAACAGAAATATTGAAATAATAATAATAAAATGACAACGTAAACAATATAATAGCATAAACAAATATTAAAATAACACTAATCCACAGGAATTAGTAATACTAGCAATTTTTCATTGCTGATTTTGTATGTAAACATATTTTAATGGAAAATAAAATTGGATGTAAAACTTCTTTGTGTAAAAACACAGTAGCACACAAAAACAACAACAGCAACAACAACAAAACTGCACATCGCCCTCTGCTGGTCATTCAGCAGAAATGCAGAAATAGGGCTGCAGTAACCAGTCAATTGTCTGTACCACTGATGTGCCCTAAAGGGGATCTTCCGACAGAAGCTTTTGCATGACAGGACACTCAAGAGACATCATGTTCACCAAAACACAACAATGACACATCAGGCAAAGAGACAGCCTGGAGAAAGTGTGTTTATCTCAGTGGAGGAAATCACTGGGCGTGAAGCTGTCTGTTTTAATCGTGTAGTTCAGTTGGTAGGTTTTCAGATATCATTTGTGGCCAGCTAAAAATAATCATTCATGTTATAAACCTAACAAACACGAGACCAGCTTTATGCTGCTACCACACCCAGACCAGATCTCAAATAACAAAATATTATACAGTAAACTGAAAAACTGTACTTGGACTAACTAGTGAAACTAGCTCAATATTATCCGTAGTCATTTTCCTAATTAACACTAGTTACCTCGCTCAGCACACCTCCACCACAGCCGACGTCCAGGATTCTGAGTCCAGCCAGAGGTTTGCCCAACTGCTGCACGCCGTGCACATTCAACAAATGATCACTGAAAATGGGGTCAAAGATCACAAAATGAGGTTAAGGCAGCATTAGGCTAGAAATCATGTCACCTCTGGTCATGTAAACATGTTCAAACCATGTATATCAGACTGACGTGAAACAGAAAAAGCAAAGCTAATCACAGAATGCAATTCCACAATGCGCTTCCTGAGTCACAAACACATCTTACTGCTAGTCCCTCTGGCTAGACACGTCTCTGACATCCTGAAGCAATCGTACATCCTCACTGCTCATCTCACTGGACCAAGGGTAACATCCTCACAATCTTCCCCAAAAGCCTGGACAGACCATGCAGACCAAAGGAGCCCGAGGTGCTCACTGCCAATCCTGTTAACTCAGCCCATCTTTGCCAACATACCCCAAAGTCTTCGAAGGAATTCCCTGCCTGATCTCTAGAAAACACGCATTCCTCAAGTACAACGTAATAACCGGCAACAGCACAGAGGTCCCTCATTGAAACAAGCCCCCGGGGCACTGCCATATATGCTGTACACTACAACTGATCCTGTGTTCATGGAAGGGGAAGAAATTGTGCACAGGATGATTCCAGGAGGCGAGGGGAAAGGCTTACAATGACAATCACGATATCCATCCTGACCTTCTTGGAAACAGCTGCCGAGAGAAGAATCGCAGACATGCTGCATAAACTCTAGCTGCTGTCCTCACCCTTTCACCCTAATTGCCATTACCTGGACATGGGACAGATGCTTCTGTTTACTATCTCTGGATATGCTACTTTAACGCAGCTTTAGTGAGTATAACCTCTTAAAAGACATTTAAAAAATATTACCGACCCTAAACATTAAATTTAAGTTGTAGGTGTGACATGCCATACTCCATATAACACTATTCTAAGCAAGGGATGCGCCAATATAAAAAAAATCTAGCCAGAATAATTATTACATTAAAGACAAAATTATGGAAGCCCACTGAATAAAAAAAAAAGAAAAAAAAGATCATTACAACTTTGACTTTTTTTTCAGAATTGTGAGATATAAACTCGCAGTTGTGAGTTATAAATTCAGTATTGCATTTCAATTTGAGAGTTTAAATCTCAACTTTTTTGGGGAAAAAAGAGAAATTGTCAGAAAAGTCAGAATTGCAAGATGTAAACTCGCAATTTCTAGAAAAAAAGTCAGAATTGTGAGATAAAAAGGTCGCACCACTTTACCTAAATTCATTACTTCAGACTTATATGCCCTCTAGAAACTTGTGTTCTGCAAGTGAACGTCACTTTATTGTACCATCCCAGAGAGGCAGAAAATCACTTTCACAGACTTTATAAATAAATGTCCCCCCCCCCGGTGGAATGACCTGCATCTCAATCCGAGCAGCTGAATCCTAAACCATCTTCAAGAATCGGCTAAAAACATCTCTTCCATCTTTATTTGACCCTCTAACTCTAGCACTCTCTATTCTAATTATATTCTTAAAAAAACTAAACTAACTAACACTAGCTTCTCCAATCTTTTTTTTTGTATTCTGTTTTCATTTTATTATATAATAATAATAACCTTGCTACATGTACTGCGTTAAGATAACTGAAACTTGTTATATCACTTGCATATTGCTTTTTTGTTGGTTTTGATTGCTTCCATTGTCCTCGATTGTAAGTCGCTTTGGATAAAAGTGTCTGCTATATGACTAAATATAAATGTATTACATTTTTAGAGATTAAGCATTAGAAGACAGAAAATTCCAGCTAGATGTCAAAATAAAAGGTAATGAAAATGCAGTTAAATTTGTAATATCGTCCAATATCAACAAATCAAATATTGGCCGAAACCTGATATTCGCATCCCTAACTTTTTAAATTTACAGCTTTTATTTTGTTAAAACTTTCATAAGTCTATTAAAAATATTAAATTGAGAAATTAAATAAAATGACAAATGCATACAACAACATTTCAAAACTTAACATTTAAATGAAAACAAAAATAAAGCTAAAAACATTTCAAAATATTAAAACAACAAAGGTATGAGTATAAAAATGATTCTAACATGACACTAAGCAGTATGCAGTATGTTGAAGTAACGTTACTAAAATAAATAAACTTTTAAACATTAATGGGTCACATGGAAAATAAGACCATTTAAAATGATCTGGTAAAAGCAAAAATGTGAATAAAAACGGACATCTTAGCTTAAAACTTTATATGAATATATAAGGTAGGTATACATTCTAATAACCAAAAATGTTACTGATGTAAAAAAAATACTATAGTGATACCATGGCACTTTTTTCGTTAGATGTACACACCGTATTAAAGGCACTCTCAGGTCATTCATGGAGTGCAGGGCTGTAAACGCTCCCTGTAAATCCCACCACTTGCTCGCCATGGCCTGAAACTTCCGCACCTCGGCGGGGTCGAGAGTAGTCTGGGAAACCGGGCGGACATTTAGACGGGTCAATCTGCGGGAGAGCTCGTTATGATTCTCTTCTAAACAGAAAGCCAGTACCCAGGAACACTGGCCGATTAACAATAAAAACATGTATTTAATTTGGGTTGATAAATCAGTCTCACCCGTTTGACAGCTGACTCTTCTTTCTGTGATGCAGACACACCGTCCAGCTGCACAGAGACCGCGCTGCGTTCACTCTGGAGGACACGCTTTGGGTTAGCGGGCATTTAAACGCAGAATTAGCCAACAGGCCAAAAGCTAATCGTGCAAATTTCTTGGAGTACATTATTGCATTTTACTGCGGCACATGTATCTTAAATCTGCACTGACTTCAGTCAGTAAATCCAATGTGACCGTGACGTGCTCGCTGAACTTCTGTCCGAGCAGAAACTCAGCATAGAATCAAACGTTCCTATCCTATATAACAGTATGACAAATATATTGACCTTTTCCAACTGATTAACGTTTAAAGCGACTAATACGCTGAAAAGGGGAATACGTTTTAAATTAAACCAGAAATGTGCAACCACACGGTTTATTCTTGACGTCCAAACCGGTTCTCCACGCACTTCTCAAGGAAATAAAAAACAAATAAAAAAGTGGCTCATACGAGTCTTTAAGTTTTAAAGTTGAGTTAATTTAATAAAATTGAAAAATTATACCAGCTCATGTCATTTCAAACCTGTATGACTATTTCTGCTGTGAAGAATAACTCTCGAATATCAAGTCTGAATATTATGTTCACATCAGACTGATAGCTCAAACTATCAGGGGATAATTTAATGTTAAAGGCACAGCATTGTAATAATACAATACAGTATAGAGCTATATATAATGCAAGATGTCTTTACGATGCTCTTTTGGTCATTGTGGAGTTTGACATCCACGTCCCCATTCACTTTCATTATATTGAATGTAGTGGAAGGATATTTCTCATGTTTCATGGACAATGAGAGTATGTGATCAAAATTGTCATTTTTTTTGTGTAGAGACAACTCTTAATGTGGTTTAAAAAAGCTAAATCTATTATAAATATGCCCATCATTTATTTTACACCCCATGTCTTCACTCAGACAATTCAAGCAGCAAGCTTTAAAAACCAAATAACAGGCAGGCCATGTCAGACAGAAAGAATCATTCTTGTTTTATTGGACAATTTACATGAAACGAGAATTTATTTCCTCTGGTGTTAGGTTTTAAAATGTTACAGTTTCAAGGTTCTATTGACTACCTGAACGCATAGTCTTGCATAATACAAGGCAAAAAAAGAAACTATCATTCAAAATCTCCTGTTTTGAAGACAACACTTAAAAATACCATATATTTACAAAAATGAGGGGAGTGAGGGGGTTTGGAGTGGAGAGTTCACCTACAACGTTGCCTCGATAATGAGACAAGCCTCTTAACTCGTGGAATTTTAAAAGAAGTGCACAGATCAGAGGCAGAACGCCCCTCAATGCTTGCGGCGGCTGGGAGACGTTGACCTGCAAGAGAAACATTGGACAGACTATTAGTGCAATCACAAATACAGATCACATCCATAACTTCATACACACACCTTACACAGCTGTTGGATCAACACTGAATGAGAAAAGGGGGAAATGACATCAATCTCAGTAGCACTTAGGAAGCACCGTCCAACCATTTGTGCACAATTCAGCTATTATTACATACTCAACATTATGTGACTGCAAATTTAAACTTAACATGTTCTTTTAAAATCAACTTCAGGATAATTTGGATTGCAACAGCTGTGATATTCTAAATACTATTGATCATTCACACACAAACAATTCAAACAATAAAAAAAGTAGAAAGAAAATGAATACTACCTTGATCGTGACTTAGACTTGTGTTTGCGGCTTGCCTTCTTACCAGACTTGTGAGACCTTTCCGTTGACCTTGATCGACTACGTTTTGATTTTTTAGACTTTTTCTCTTTGCTAACCTCAGGGGAAGGGGACCTGCTCCTGCTGGACTCTGAATCAGAGTACTTCTTGCTAGCTTTGGCGGAGCCTTTTTTGCTAGATTTACTGTCTTGCCGGGAAAACCTCTCACTGTGAGAGTCGCTCTCCTTTTTCCGCCTAGATTTGGCATCGTCTTCCTCGTCCCTTACTGAACTGCCCTCTTTCTCCTTGCCCTTCTGTTTGTCTTTCTTTTTATCTAAATCTTTCTCTTTCTTCCTCTTATCCTTTTCATGGCTCCGGCTCCTCTCTTTCCTCCTGTCTCTCTCCCTGTCCTTGCTGGAGGCTTTCTGTTTCCTCCTGCTGCGACTTCGGCTGCGCCTGTGGTCCTCTGCTCTGCCGCCTCTCTCTGCTGTGGCTGCGACTGGCCTTAGACCTGCTCCTGCGGCCCCTGCTGGACCTGCGCTGCCGTGAATGGCTGCGCTTCCTGTGACGAGAGGAACGTTCGGTACTGCGTGCACGGCTGCTACGCCTTCGGTCTCTGGCCTTGTCACGCTCCGACTGACGTCTACGAGAGCTACGACTTCGGCTGCGCCTGCGAGTCCCACGAGAGACTGAGCGGCTGCGTGGCCTTTTCCTCCTGGGAGACGAGGAGCGGGAAGAACTACGAGAGGAGGCTGAGGATGAGGAGGATGAAGAGGACCGGCTGCTGGAAGAGCTAGAGGTGGAGGAGCGGCTACGTCGCTCAATTGGCGAGGGGCTGGCACTTCCTCCGTTACGCTCAGTGTGCTCTTTGCTGGCCCGCCTGACCTCACTGACCTCAGGCTCACTACGTGACCTGCGTCGCTCTAATGTGGGCTCCGTCTCCCTTTCCCTAACTTCCTGTTTGTGTTTAGACTCTGTCTGCTCCTCCTCATAACCTGTCCTCTCTCTGCTTACTCTGTCCGATGCCAAATCTTCTGAAAACACATACAAAGAAAACCAATTATGGTAGACACATTTTACAAGGTTGAATAAATGTTTTATATATATATATTCTATTTAAACTAATAACGAAAAACACATTTTAGCACTTAAAAGTATGAAATATTTTTTTTAATCAAATTGGTTATTAAAAATTATAAAAATGTTTAAGCATATAATGATATTCTAGGTAATTGTGTGCTTCTAATTTTATAGCAACAGTTTGGACAGGACCCTTTTCTATTCTAACATGACAGTGTCTCTGTGTATAAGGCAAGGATCAAAGAGAAATGATGATTCAGTCAGTGTGGAAGAACTTGACTGGTCTGCAGAAAGCCAAGTCCTAATCCCAGCTGAACACTTCTGGTGTGACTTTAAATGCAGACCTTGAGCCAAAAAAATCATCACCAAACAACAATGACTTGTACATTTATGGCTCGTTTCCACAGAACGGTACGAATCAGTACAGTACGGTTCAGGACCGAACACCCTGATCCAGCTTGTGTTTCCACTTCTAACAGTACCATTTACTTGAGAGGGTGATGTATGCCGGAAAGTAGCGATCGACAATAAGCACAACTCTGCCTCTTTTATGTCACAAAGTTTTAATGAACAATAATAGCCATTATAAAAGTATAAGAGGCTTATATAAGGGGAAATAAAGAAAGCAAAAAATTCAGTCAAACGTATGCTACAAAGTCAGTGCTGTACTACGGTATCACGCACAAGTGACGATTCTAGTAAACCAATCAACATTCTGCAGTGAGTTTAGCTCCACCCTTTTGGTACCCTTTGCTGTGCTAGGTACCCCAATGAAAGGGTACCAAAAAAGTGGTACGGTACGCTATTTTGTTACCATTCACAACTTCTGACAGTGGAAACTGAAATAATTGCGTACCGTACCGAACCATATCGTTCAGTGGAAATGAGCCAATAGGTACAGTCGATTTAGACGCTTCCAAACTTCAGCAACAGATATGGAAATAAAAAAATTTAAATACAAGAATTGCTTCCATTTTTGTAAATGCCTTTTTCTGTTCTAAAGAAGGGGGTGTCCCAATACTTTTGTCCATATAGTGTATGTAGAAATCATTGTTGTTTGGTGATGAGTTTTTGGCTCAAGGTCTGCATTTAAAGTCACACCAGAGTTGTGCAGCTTGGATTATATACTTAAACATTAAGATTTGTCCTCATGGAAATGACTAAAGTAGTCAAACCTGTTAATTAGAAGGGGTGTCCCAATACTTTTGTCCATACATATCTATATCTGTGTGCATGTATATGTATGTACATATAAAATAAGAGTATACAGTAAAAATAAATATATATTTTTTTGCTTGTATAAACATTTAATTTCTGATAAGAACAATTTTTGCTGATAAAAAAAAAAAAAAGAATTACATATGCCATTAAAATGTTCACACTTCTCTAGATGCACCCACCTTTTACAGTTTGTACCTCCAGAGCCAGCTTCTCCTGCAGCTGCTGCTGCTCCCTCTCTTTGCGACGGAAGGTGTCCTGTTTCTGGCGAATGCGGTGCAGCAACTCCTCATCATCTGTGTCCGATGAGTCCGACCCCTTTGCGCTTTGCTCCTCATTCTCACTCTCGTCCGAGCCGTACTCACCCAGCCCTCCTGCAGCAACAAAGCCCCTCTCTTATAACGGACAGCAGGAGCATGGCAATCATAGTCGCACGCTAACAGTCCCTCGTTCTCACCCATTCAACTACATAATACTTCACTAAAGCCCACCTCAATAAACGAAGCATGCTTTTTATAATCGGTGTTGCTGGAAGCTAACCATTGAGAAGATCTGGTGCTTGAGCTCATTAGCTTGTAATAAAGTTCATTAGAGAGCCACCCCCCCACATCCCTATATTCCCCAAACCCCCCCGTCGGGCCAAAATGTAAAAACACTTACCGAGACCAGTCAGAGAAGCCAGTGCATTTGACTGTGCCAGCTGTTTTGCAGGAGCTTTGATTCACATCAACAACAGGAACAACATGTTAAAACACATACAGCCACCACTTTCGCATTGGCAAGAGTCTCTAGAGATGAGGGTACACATATGCACCATTCACAAGAGCTGCCTTTGGCAAAATCAAATAAAAATAAAAAAAGATGGAGAGAAGAAAAAGGTTATCACACAAAGTCCGTCAACACACAGGCAAACAGTGCTGGAGGAGGAAAGAAGCAGTCTGTACTAATGCAGTGTCACTTTCGTAATGAGAAGCTGTCTGGCAAACATAGATGTGAGGAAGTACTTTTGTTTTACAAGAAGTAAATCTAAGAACAGATTTGACTGGGAACCATTTGTAAAATTGCATTTAACTGCATCTACAGGTGCATCTCAATAAATTAGAATGTCGTGGAAAAGTTCATTTATTTCAGTAATTCAACTCAAATTGTGAAACTCGTGTATTAAATAAATTCAATGCACACAGACTGAAGTAGTTTAAGTCTTTGGTTCTTTTAATTGGGATGATTTAGGCTCACATTTAACAAAAACCCACCAATTCACTATCTCAACAAATTAGAATACTTCATACTTCATAAAAAAAAACATTTTTAGTGAATTGTTGGCCTTCTGGAAAGTATGTTAATTTACTGTATATGTACTCAATACTTGGTAGGGGCTACTTGCACAATTTGAGTTGAATTACTGAAATTAACTTTTCCATGACATTCTAATTTATTGAGATGCACCTGTATGTGACCATTTTCATCAGCCCTTGGTTTTGGGTGGTTTTCGTCTTCTGTTGCATTAGCAGAGAATGGTCGATGAAGAATTGCACTTTTGCTTATCAAAGTACTACCATGATGCATATGTCAGACAGAAAGACTTCATATTTATCAGTCAAAACATAACCAAGTCTAATTTCTGTGGAAATGTGGCTCTTCCTAAGAATTAAACTTGAAGGCACAATTGCACGGATAGAAGGGAACAGGAGCAGACCTTTAGTGGCTTTGCGATGAGTCTCTTTAGCCACTAGGAAGATTTCCTCATTTGTGACTTCAAGGAGGACTTCGGTAAGAAGAGTTTTAGTCATCAGCATCTGTAGGGAGCAAATAGGACTGGTTGAGAAACACAAGTGTAGAAGATATATGCCGAGACAAAAGTGTGTGTGAACACACCAACTGAAACTCTTTCTCCTCTTCGGTCATATCTGGTTCATTTTGGTCTTCTTGAACTGGAGGAGAACTTCTACCACCAAACTCCAACCTTCTCCCCGATACGCCATCCTCCCCAGCACATCTTCTTCACCATCCTCATCCTCACTGTCCTAAATTAAAGAAGAGTAGGTGATTGGACCAGAGACCATACGCTTGTGGGTGACATAAGCGCCGAGAATAACTATTAGTGTTAGTGTGCAACAGCTAACAAGCAATGTAATTAGGTTTAAAAGGCTCCATGAAATGAGTAGGAGTTTTGTGGCTCAGTCAATGTCAGTTAGTCACCCATGTGCTAGATTACATCAATAAATTGTCAAAAAATTTATTTTAACAGAAATACACTACCGTTTAAAAGTTAATAATATATTGATTTGGTGCTCAAACATATGCCGCTTAATATTTTTGTACAAACTCATACTTTTTTTCCCTCAGGATTTGTATCAATAGGAAGTTCAACAGAACAGCTTTTATTTGAAAAACATTTTGTAACAATATGAAAGTCTTTACCGTCACTTTTAACCAATTTAATGCAGCCCTTGCAGAGAAAAAGTATTTATTTCAAAAAAAGAAAAACCATACTAACCTCAAATTTTTAACAGTAGTGTACCCATTTTAAAATGTTCCAATTAAAATACATCAACACGAGAGAGAACACTGAGCTCATCAAGACATTTCATGGGGTCTTTGAATTATGATAATTTGTGCATGTCAGGGAACCCTGGGACAACAGTTGCCAAAGTAACCTCAGCAGATTCCTTCGCTGTGTAAACTGATTCTGAAAAAGATGCTTACAAATTTGCTCTTCCGTGGCAACCGAGGCCCATCACCTTCCTCCTCTACAATATCGCTATCTCTTTCATTATTTGCCATTTCAGCACGCTCTTTTTCCATCCTCTCCTTCTCCAACTTTTTTTGCTTCTCACGGTCCATCTTTTCAAGGCCTTCTCGAATCCACGCAGGCAAAGTCCTCCGTTTAACAGCATCTAGACCAGGAACAAAGACAATATGACAATGTGATCCTTCTGTAACAGCATTTTTTCCTATGCACCTATATTAATCAATATTTATATTCACCAAGAGTAGGCGTCTCTGGTTTAATTTCTATCTGGTTGGGGGATCTGGGCCGTTCTGGTCTGAAGCCAGGGAGCCGGTCTCTTCTGTTCTGTGGCCCCTCGGGCCAATAAGGTGCATGAAAGCCGGTGGAGGGTGGTCCATATGCTGTGCCCGTTGGCGCTGCTCCATGCTAACAGGAAACAGAAATAAATGTGATTAAAACTGGGAAGTTAGGAGACTGGGAATACATTTTGATAAGCCAGACTCAAGTAATCGTACCTGATAATCAAACTGATTGACGCCAACTGGGCCCAAAGTGTAAGGCTCAGGCTGACCCCCAAACCCATGACTGTTTTGAGGAAAGCCTCCACGGTGTGGGTCTCCAGAAAACTCCAAACTATCTTGACTGTTACTATCTTCCGACGGGTTGACAACATCCATCGGTCCTTGTCCAGGAGGAATCCATGCTTGTTCCGGAGGGGGAGGAGGAGGCTGGCCATGCATTGCCCACTCTATAAACAAACGAAAACAAATTCCTCGTATGTGTAAACATACCTGGCAATAAAGCTCATTCTGACTCGGAATCAGCAAATACCTAATTAACAAATTTACGGTGTAAAACTCTGCAAGTAAACAAGTTCCACAGCAAACTGACAAATGCATTGGCTCTACTTTGGCATGCATCAAATGTCAAAAATGTCAAGTATCAGCAAAAAAAAAACATTTTGGATGCAAAAGGCCTGTTGATTAGTGATGCATCAAAATTATAATTAAAATAAAAAATTAAGTTTTCATTTGGCTGAAAATAAAAAAAACTGTTTAAATTTGGGTAATTTAACTCAACTTTAAGTGTAAGCTTGTGGCGATACTGGTGTTAAGCCGCAACACCGGTTACGTCACTTACCCAACGCAGCACCGTCCCCCATCGTCGTTTAGATTTTTTTTATAATAATACAAATAATTTAGTTCAGTTAGAGGACACTAAAATTAAAACTGAACACGGCTGCTCAATGCAGATCACCGAACGAATGACAGTCGTACATCACAGCAGCAGAGGTCTGCATTGCCGCGGCAGTCCCAACTAGATTACGCCGCGGGTTTAAATTCCTGAATACAACGTGGTAGCGGTCGTAACTCTGGCGCAATTTGAACGGGAGCAGATGGTCTAAAAAATATACCGTTATGAACGTCCTTTCAGAACAGCATATCTGCGCTTTATTCTTATCGAGCACCGGTACAGCCTGCACTCAGGACTGTTATGCATGCATGAACCAGTACTTTGTTTTATTAGCGGGGCACCCATTCACTGCAGAGGATCCTTAGTTGAGCAAGTGATGTAACGCTAAATTTTTCCAAGTCTGTTCCAATGATGCAACATCTAACAGACAAACTCATTTACATCTCGGATGCCCATAGGGTGAAGTACATTCTCATTTATGGGTAAACTATTCCTTTAATTCTGCTTCAGACATTTGAAAGGGCTACTTCTATTGACCGAATGGTTGATTATTTAAGATTTAAAGTAAAAAAATTAACAGGAATAGCAAGCAACAGATAATTTCTTCCGTATTACGAAGTATGTCAGAATGAAATGGATAATCGAGGAAAAAGGGTGAGGACTTGGTTATATCGAACAGTTGTTGATTGGAGAAGTCCGAAACATGACACCACAGAGAAGTCTACCATTCCAGCGGAACATCTAATTACGATATACCTTCAAAATGCTCAGTCAAACTGAAAAATTGGCCTTACCTGGTTGCCAACCTCTGCCAAAATTATGATCGCCGGGAAAGGCACCATGGTTATTATGGGCTGGAGGTCCCATGTTCTGTATTTCCTGGCCATTGGGTCGCTGGTCAGCAACCCCTCCGGGGGACTCTTTCTGTGCAATCCATGCTTGTGCTAGAGCAGCCCAGTCCACTTGACCTGCAAAAAATACATAAAACTCAAACACTGCACCAAACCGAGCAGTTCAACTGAACTATGGGATTAACGTGCAAGCTCAATTAGGTAAGACCAACGGCCTAACCTGGATCTTGCTGATGTTGAAATGACTGCATCCACTGCTGCTGTGAGCCCAGGGGCCACTGAGGCCAGGGCTGTCCACCCTGGTCCCACATCTCTCACCGTGTGATTCCTGTGAAGTACACATGCAGATGTTCATGAAACAAACATTTTACTTGCACAGCATTAAAAGTGACTGCTAATATGGCATTCGAGTAGCCTTTAGAATAGCAGTTTTCTAATAAGAATATGAAAAACAAGCCCTGCTTTTTCTATCGTCGATCACTACAGCTGTAATGTGACCCGCACAGCTGCAGTTCCGCAGACACACAACATTAATACTGGTCTCACTCAGACTGCTGCAAAACCAAATAATCCATGCACCCTTAAAATGCACGCGGAGTGCTTTATAACGGATTTCTGTGCGTTTACCTTTCGGTGTTTCACTGAGTATAATTATGACATGAATTAAATAGACATAAGCGTCGTCGTAGAGCTAGCTGTGCAAGCGTTAGGCCGCGCGCCTACACTATCAACACTTATTAAAAACTTGATTCTCTCGGTTTAAACTCACAAATTGTACTAGTTCAGCTATCACCGCAATTGATGCGAATAAGAAGCGCAGGTAGTAGTTGGCTGAAGATTTACAGACACGTTGCGATCTCTTACCTCTCCGCTTCTCTGATTCTCACCAGTAAAATGGCGATGAAATGATGACCCGGAAACAATGCCAGCAACAGTGACGTGAGGTCACTCAGGCACTCTAGTGGAGACTTGCGACGCGCGAGAAAATTAAATTGTCAATAATAAAAATAAGCACTTTATATACACACTTGTAATTGTTATTATATATATTTATTTATTAAATAAATATATTAATCTAAAATAATCTCAAAATCAGATTTCACTGTATGAACTTAAACATCTGAAAGTATAACCAAAATTCGCTGAACCTAGCAAGGAAAAATTATTAGCCTAATAAATAGCCTTTTAAAAAATATTGTAAAATTGTATGCATGTTTGTTTTACATATACAAAATCTGCATATTATCAGGTCTATTATAGAATGAATCTATTTCAATGCTTCTTAAACGTTTTACAGCAAGGTCCCCATTATCAAAGATATACTTCTGTGATGATAAAGCTGTTTGTTTTCAAACTTTGGCATTTACAGAAATTAGAAGTGGCAATGTATTCGGCCGATATATATATATATATATATATATATATAATAACTCCAGAAGCTTCAATAACTGAACTTATAACAAATTTAAATGACTATTCTTGTTCATGATTATGGATTTGTTTTATTGATTTCCCCCCACTCACTAATGGTAATTTTTCAGCAATTTACACCCAATAAAATGTTTTTGAAATTAGCATAACGAGAATATTTTTTTTTTTTTAAATAAAATTACCATGACATTTTAAGACTTCTAAAATTAAAATTAGACAGTTGTTTGGGCAACACATTAAAATAAGAAATACTATATCAGCTTACATCTTGATTGACATCATCTTAAAACGTGTACGTTTCATAAACTATGGTTGAACAATTTATTTTTTGCGATAATCCAAAAACCTATGAAAAATTCCTATTGGCTTTTTGTTGAGGGAACCAGTGATTATAACAGCCGACCGGCCTACAAAGTGATGTCATAGTTCCCCCACTCTATGATTTGTTTGTTTTAAAAAAAAATAATTTCCAGTGGTTTCCCAGCCCCTGGCTGACAACCGCTGTTCGGAGTCTTTTTTTAACAACTGATAATGATTATTAACTTAAAAGTCATTTTAAGTATTGATAAGTATAAATAGGTTTATATATACAGGGGGTAATAATTAAATTATTACACAAGCAGGTTTAGGCCTTGTAATAATTTAGAAAATATATGGAATTGTCTTACCACTGGACCGTATAAATGAACATCTTAAATTGACCAGTTCTCATGAAAATGAACATACTAGAGTCTAGACATACTGTTATAAGAATAACGTAAACTTTTCTTTTAGGTTCTGCGCTTCCTTTTTTGAATTTAGTCTCAAAGACAAGAGTGCTGTGGTATTTACTGACACACCACATTGTATTTATGTCTCAGTGAGCAATTCAATACCACACTGCGACTGAAGCTTGTGTGGAATGAAGGAATTTTGAAGACAAACCTTCAACAAAGCAAGAATTGTAAAGTACAAAAGAGTAAAATACACCAGACATTCTCCGGCATTTTCAACACATAATAGCAGATAAATGCATACAGTAAGGCTGGTTCAAACACAAGAATTGAAATGGCCATAACAAGTAGACCTTTGATATCCTATCCATCAGACAGATTCATACACTTTTAGTGGTGTCCGGTGACGGGGAATATAATTTGCCCAGCCTCAAACACGTGTAAAACTGTGCTGCCATCCCAAACAGACAGAATTGCATTTGAAAGAGTGACAGAAGAGGTTACATGCTGTAGAGTAATCCAGAAACACAGCTGGGGTCAAAAAAGATAACAAGCATCATCTCGAACCACTTGTTATGTCTGCCCTGAAGGTATGAAGAAAAGCAAAAGCCCTTTTCCACCCGGATATGTCTGAATGTCTCCCTTCACATTCAACGGGTTCTTCTGAAAGCCAAATCAGCTCCACCCGTCCCTCATATCAGGTTTCTCTGTCACTTCAGACATCCAATCATTAACTCACATTAAATCACTCGCACAACGTCCCTGAAAGAGAGCCCTGCTTTAAAAATAGACATGCTTTGCAAAGATTGCACACTCTTGTTGGTGTTTTTACACTCTGTTGTAACTGATAATCCTCTTGATTTGAATGTCACGGAATGAGGAGAGGAGGAAGGCAGGAGGACACAATCTTTTCGGACGTTGCCCTTTTCGGATTCCACACCCACCTCCTCTTCACCAGTCAGTGACATGGTCTAAAACAGCACGTCTTTGCACCCGTCACGCCGAATCTCAGCTGAGGACAGAGTGAAAATGGCATCCTGGGATGTGTGGCGACAGGGGATACTAATGGCCGACAACATCTCCAGAAAGAGAAAGAGAGAAAAGGCACCCAGAGACCCCAAATGTAACGAAATGAAATCATTTCAAACACACTCAAAGGTATTCTTCAACTAAATGTATTTCAATTATAATTGTAAATGATTTATACTGGATTATGTTCACAAAATTCAAGCAAAAGAATTGCTTGAGGAACCCTGAAGCCTTATGCACCACACACACATCTATGGTGTTATAATATCTGCCCAGTAAACAGAATAAATAGTATTGAACAAAATTCATATTTTACATACAATTATGTATATTTCTAATCAGTATATACACAAACCGTTCTCTTTATACTCCTGTATGAATTGAATACTTTGCTAAAGACATGCAAAACAATCTCAGCCCTCATAAACCGTAGGCACTGATAGTTTCAAAAACCTTGAGGGGAAATAATAAATCGTTTTCTTCTCATATTCATGTCTGAAATAGAAAAATTAGGCAAAGTCCAGGAATATTGCACCAACTCCTTAACCATTAGATATTGAGAAACGTATCCAAGTTATAAATTCATAAAACTTTAAAGGAGGGCCCACTTTTATAATTTGATTCAAACTACATTCAAAAATATTAGTATTGATCAAGCAAACCAAAGTTAAACGTGTTAGCTCAAAAATAAATGAAATTACAATTTATTATATTGTTGTCAAGCAACCTTGTGAATATTCAATTGTCTCCAAGTAAATGATGACATGTTTGTTGTGTGTGTGTGTGTGTGTGTGTGTGTGAGTGTGTGTGTGTGACTAGTTTGTGTGATCCAGTGCAGGATATGACGGGTTTGAACAGCTCTGCAAGCAACAGCTGCATATTGTGCTGAGTTTCCCTTTCACAACAGAGGTTATAGACTCTTTTGGCACAATCCTCCCTCTCATATCATATATTCTATACAGATTTATCCTAAATGACTCTTTTGCAATTTCTCCTGCAAAATGAACACCCCCCAAAAAATAAATGTTAAGCTCAAATATTAGCTGTAAAATATAAATAACTTAAACTCATAATATTATTTTACATCAATAATAATGGCTCCCATTTTTAATTCAGATCACCTTGAGTAATGAATGAGCCATAAGACAAAGCTTTTAGTACATGGAATCTTTCCTATGTTAAAATACAGGGATACGGTCATGCAGTAAGTGCTCGCTGTTGTCTGAGCTGATATTGCCTTTTGCATTCGTCTGGGTCATCTTGCATTCACACGCCTGTCGGGATCTATAGGAGTTCTTCATAGAAAAGTAAATAAGCTTGAGAGTTCAGCACTCTGGACTCTGGTACAGTCTGTACGTTGGTGTCGCTAACATACACCCACTGACCTTGTGGGGCTGAGCTGGCCTCTCTGGAACCTAAAGAACAAAGAGATATTGGTATTCAGAGGAACATCCACAAAAACAGCCAGATTGTGGTCAAAAAGTGCTGTCAAACGATTAATCGCATGCAAAAAAAAGGTTTTATTTACATAATATATGTGTATGTACTGTGTATATTTATTATGTATATATAAATACACACATACAGTATATATTTTGAAAATATTTACATGTATTTATGTATATATTTATATTACAGATAAATATATTTAATATATAAACATAACATTGTTCTTAAATATATACATGTATGTGTGTGTATTTTTATAGACATAATAAATATATACAGTACACATATATTATGTAAACAAAAACTTTTATTTTGGAATGCGATTTATTTGCGATTAATCATTTGACAGCACTATATATATATATATATATATATAGATATATAGATATGTGTATGAATAAAGAAAAAATAAAAGCAAATAATCTAAAAAAAAAACAACTGATGAGTCCTGCACACTGCAATATCCTTCAAATCATATTTTAATGCAATGTTTTAGTTCTGCAACCTTCATCAGGCATTGTTTTCCTAAAATAATCTATGATTATTTGATTTTGAGTATTTATAGCCATTTAACATATGTGACTCTGGAGGACCACAAAACCAGTCTTAAGTCGCTGGGGTATATTTGTAGCAATAGCCAAAAATACATTGTATGGGTCAAAATGATAAATTTTTCTTTTATGCCAAAAATCATTAGGATATTAAGTAAAGATCATGTTCCATGAAGATATTTTGTAAATTTCCTACTGTAAATATATCAAAACTTAATTTTTTAATAAGTAATATGCATTGCTAAGCACTTCATTTGGACAACTTTAAAGGCGATTTTCTCAGTATTTAGATTTGTTTACACCCTCAGATTCCAGATTTTCAAATAGTTGTATCTCAGGCCAAATATTGTCATATCCTAATACACATCAAGGGAAAGCTTATTTATTCATTTTTTAGATGATGTATAAATCTCAATTTCGAAAAAATGACCCTTATGACTGGCTTTGTGGTCCAGGGTCACATACTTGAAATCAATAATTCAGTCCTTAACAGCAAAACATCCAATTACTGTATTTATCAATTATTAAAAATTACAGAACACAATCAATACTAAAACAACCTTATATTACGACAAACTTAAACAATCATCACAATCAATAATCTATTGTAATAAAATGCCACCTTTAGCATTGCCTTCAAGAAAGATGAAATAACACCACATGATGTTTCTCCATCTCCTGTAGAGTGGTCTACTTTTTTCTCCATTTCAAAGCTTTTTGTGATAGATAAATAAATCAAAACACCTAAGATCAATATTTTTATGTGAAAATCAATCCTCCTCATACTACAGGAACTATTTACACATCCTAACTGATATGACGTACCATTTGCACTTTTGCCTTTTAAACAGTGCTAAAAATGAAAGCACAAGAACGGCGACTGAAAAAAGCATGGTGACAGACACAAAATAGATTTTCAGCCCATGCTTCCATTCAGTCACTCTTTTAGAGATTGTGTAGCCTTCATTATAACCAACAATTCAGCTTCAATCTGTGCACTGGAACAGGTAACTACCACAGCTCTCCGAGGGCTTTTCACTCTGTTCCAAACACAGGTGTGCTCCCTCCTTGAGTAGAGAGTGGAGAAGAACGCATCTATAGATTATCAACAACAAACAAATCCCACTTGGCCTTTACTAAACAAGCTGCATCCTCAAGGTTGTGTTTACGCACAGGTTTTTCAGGCCTTTCAGAACCAGCAGCAAAGAAATGCACTGACGAGCACATGGAAACTATAAGCTGCCTGGGCGGCTTTGTACCTGACTGGTTCCGGCGCTGCTCAGGTTTACGCTGGGGGGTGCGGACCTTCACGTAGGCTGCGTAGTGCCCACCTCGCATTGATCCGCTGTGTTCCACAATGCCATACAAGCTATACAGCACACGCTCTCCTGACCCGAGGTTCTGCCACACACATATACTGAATCAATACTGTATACGGATTAATAAATCATTGGTCTTTACTGATATGTATAATCAGTACCTTACAAGTGGCAGAGCAGAATGGTGCCAGGTCTAGCAAAAGAGGAAAATCCACATGTCTATTAACTTTTCTCAGATTCATCCCGGCCTGCAAAGATAAAGAAAGCTCAATCAGTGTACCACCTAGTGATGTGCCGTTCGACACCGAGGCTTTGAAGCTTGTATCAAAAAAACGAAACATCTCACATTGAAGCGCTGTATCGGAGCTTGATTCGGTTTGCCAAAAGCACGTGATCTATGACGTCCGAAGCTTCATTCGCCTGAAACCCACGTGACTGCTTCATATCTGGTTCAAACGAAGCGAACCTCAGCGCCGTTTTCTTTACATTATAATGCATTAGCATTGTTTTCTTTTTATCCTAATTTATATATTAAGGTCAAATGAACTTTGCCCATGAAATAACAGTCTAAGGACTGAGGCAGAGTTAACATTGACAGATCACAGATTTAATTCATGAGTTTATGTTTGATTTATTTGAATTATTTTTGTGGCAGTACACCAACACAAATTAATGACTTTGACAATGGCCATTATTTTTATACAATAAATTAAAACAAGGAATCAGTAATAGAACCAGATGTGAAACCAGCAGCTGTAATGAATCACAGCACTTTGGAAGGTGTTATTAATTTTTAAGACCACTAGATGGCCACAGCATGAACCGTTTTAAAAAGCTTTGAGTAATGAACCTTTTCCCGATACAATTGTGTTGAACGCTTCATTGGTTCAGAACGCTTCACTTCGCCATCACTAGTACCACCACACAATGATGCATATAACACATGACCTTGCTCACATATACATATATTTCCCCCCGGAGCTCTTCTTTTCTCTGGAAAGTATGCTTGGTTAATAGGTTCAGAAAACGACAATGGATTAATTCAACTTTAAATTTTATGTCTGATGGTGATGATACATCTAGAAGTTGTGTTTAGGTAACAAACTATCTAAAAATGACACAAAAAGTATGTATGCGACACAAATGACAAAAGCAGGTTATAATGTAAGGAATGCTGAGGATTCAGACCTGGTGAAAACGTTTAAGGTGAAGAGTGACCACTGGAGGAAGTGCTGAGATGAGCATCTGTTTACGGGCACTGGTGTACACTTTCTCAGCCTTCTTATCTGAAACATACATAAAAACAATCTAGTCTGATCTACACTTTTACCAGTATTTCTGATCAGCCATAAAAATTGCATTTTATGCTTTTTATTTAATTTATTCCTACATAAAGATTTACACCCGTAAAAAAGTAGTGTTAATTTTTATATTTAAAGCATATTAAATGTTTTATATTTAACTTCCTAAAAATAACATAAAAATGAAAAATGCTTACTGCATGATTTCAAACAAAACAATTCAATTTGACACATTGGGTTAATGATTTATGAGCAATTTCCAGAGGCATTATTGATTAAAAAAAATAAACAAATAATTTTAATCAAAATAAATGTAATGTAGCTTTGGTTAGCCTAAAATATGTATGTAGCTTTTTTATTGCAAAAATATTTAAAACAACCCCAAACTTTTGAATGTTAGTGTATTCATTAAAGGTGTTATATCTTTCAGCGACTCTTCTTTACTATGCAGTGGCCAGCATATGCAACTATATATATATATTTCATATGTGTCAGTATACATACCGCTCCTCTTCACCTGTCTTTGCCTTCTCTCAGTGCAGTTCTCACAGAGCAGTTTGTTGTTGCCCATCAGCAGCTCAACAGAGGTGAACTGATGCAGGCAGGACTGTACGGAGCACTCTTTAGAGCTGGGGGTGTAGCTATGACAGAGGGCTTGGAAGGCCCCTTGATGGTGCTGACGGTCCCTCTCCCGGATCTCTGATGGTTCCTCTGGGCTGTGACTGACAGGTAGAGTGTCATTGGAAGTGTGCACCAGGCCTAGCTTGGACACAGCACTGACAAGCTGCTCTACAGCACCGCCCTGCTGAGGTCTAATGGAGGCTAAGGAAGGGGGGCTCGGGCTAAGGTTTGGTTTTAGACTTGGATTGTGTGCTGTTGAGGCTGAAGTTGTGTTGGTTGAGACTTTATCTAATGTGTTACTGTGAGTGGACACCGATGGGATTCGTGGTGACCACTCGCTCTCGGAGGCCTCGCTGTCCGCATCGTTACTGCTGTCCTGCAGGTTGGAATCCTTCTCGCTGCAGTCTGATTGGCTGCCCAGCGTATCCACCCGGCAACTGGCCAGGCCACGCCCAGTCACACAGAGCTCCTCCTCTTGTCGGCTAGAAACCGAATCTGTACCTCTATCATCATGAGAAGTGGACGAATGGCGACCCTGCAGCTTCTAAGCGCATCATCACACAAACAAAAAAGTAATGTTAAAAACAACGAAGCAAGGAAACACATACACAACAACTCCAAATTTGGGGTGAGTAAAAAATATTTTAAAAGTAATTAATACTTCTATTCAGCAAGGATGCATTAAATTGATCAAAAGTGAAAGCCTTTTATAAATGTTAAAACATTTTAAAATAATTTCCATAAAACTATTAAGCAGCACATCTGTTTTCAACATTGATAACAAGAAGAAATGTTTCTTTAACACCAAATCGGCCTATTAGAATGTTTTCTGAAAGACCATGCGACACTGAAAACTGGAGTAATGGCTGCTCAAAATCCTGGTTTCCATTACAGGATAAATTACATTTTAAAACACATTCCCATGGAAAACATTTATTTTAAAATGTAATAATATTTTACAATATATTAGTATTTGCACTGTATTTTTGATCAAATAAATGCAGCCTTGGTGAGCATAAAGGGTTTCCTTCAAAAACATTAAGAAATCTTAATATTTCAGACAACAAATTTTGAACGTTAGTGTATGAGAACTATCAATGCTTCTCTTGTTGGCTAGATGTTGGCTCCACCTACCTGTCCACTCAACCTCCTGTTGTTTCTATTGGCTTGTGAATGGGCAGCTGATGAGTCATCATGGGAGGCCGGACCGTCTTGCTCCCGCCCACTTTTCCCTAGTCTATTAGGGTTTGTAGGCTTAGAGATCTTGAGCAAGAAAAGCAACAAACCCTCAAAAGACATCACTCAATTCAAGACCGTTTAGCACATTTAGTGAATGGACAGATTATTAAATGCAAATAAAATAAAGGAACAGATGTTTTACAATTGTGGGTCTTACCCTTTCCTCTATGATGGGAAGGGAAATGTCAATAAAGGCTTCCTGCACTGTGGAAATCTAGGAGTGAAGCATATAAACATGTGACACATATTACAATTAGTAGTCACTTGTATTATTAAAATAAATATTATAAAACAATTTTTGCACTACATATAATATATTGTCAGACTCAGAATCAGAATGAGCTTTATTGCCAGGTATGTTTACACAAATGAGGAATTTGTTTTCATGACAGAAGCAACCGCAGTGCAACAGAATGACAGTGACAGAACAAAAAACACAGATAATAAAAAGAAGAATTAAAAAGAATTAGTAAATAAGGAATAACAATATAAAAATTGACAATTGTATGTACAGGTATATAACAAGGTTCAAGGTTCTTTTATTCGTCACATCCTCAATTATACAGAATATAATCCGTAGTGAAATGTAAATCAGGTCAGGTCCGCTCAATGGACAGTGCAAAATACGTAACACAACACAAGAGAATATATATAAATATAGGTAAAAAAAAAAATAAAATAAAGAGTAAAATGTGCAATAAAATAAAATGTGCAATACAGTATACTGTGGACTTAATAAATAATAATATAAACAGGGATGTGCAAGAGGAATGTGCAAACAGGTTGTACCGGGTAAAACAATGGACAGTTTTGTATGTACAGGTATATTATCTGCAATTGAAGTGTAGACTAAGTATGTGTGTTAGATAAATACGTGTATACGTGTATAAATAGTGTGTGTACCATAGTTATTGTCAAGTGTTCATGAGATGGATTGCCTGAGGGAAGAAACTGTTTCTGTGTCTGGCTGTTCTGGTGCTCAGAGCTCTGTAGTGTCGACCAGACAGCAGCAGTTCAAAGAGGGAGTGTGCTGGATGTGAGGGGTCCAGAGTGATTTTCCAGCCCTTTTTCTCGCTCTGGATAAATACAGTTCTTGGAGTGGGGAGGGTTGTACCAATGATTCGCTCAGCAGTCCGGACTACCCTCCGTAGTCTTCTGTGGTCAGATTTGGTAGCCGAGCTGAACCAGGCAGTTATTGATGTGCAGAGGATGGATTCAATGATGGCAGAGTATAACTTTTTCAGCAGCTTCTGTGGAAGGTTGAACTTCCTCAGCTGGCGGAAGAAGTGCATCCTCTGCTGGGCCTTTTTTACAATGGAGTCTATGTGATTGTCCCACTTCAGGTCCCAGGAGATGGTGGTGCCCAGTAATCTGAATGACTCCACTGCAGTCACAGTGCTGTCCATGATGGTGGGTGGGGGGAGAGGGGGGGTTTTCTTCCTGAAGTTCACTATCATCTCCACTGTTTTGAGCGTGTTAAGCTCCAGGTTGTTAAGACTGCACCAGACAGCCAGCTCCTTAACCTCCTGTCTGTAAGCAGACTCGTCACCATCCTGGATGAGGTCGATCAGTGTGGTGTCGTCTGCAAACTTCAGGAGCTTGACAGAGGGGTCTTTAGATGTGCAGTCGTTGGTGTACAGGGAGAAGAGCAGTGGGGAAAGAATGCAGCCCTGAGGAGCTCCAGTGCTGATCGTACTGGTGCTGGATGAGAATTTTCCCAGCCTCACTAGCTGCTGCCTGTCTTGTCAGGAAGCTGTTGATTCACTGACAGACGGAGGTGGGTATAGAGAGCTGAGTTATTTTGGGCAGGAGGTGGTTTGGAATGATGGTGTTAAAGGCCGAGCTGAAGTCCACAAAGAGGATCCTCACATAAGTCCCTGGTCTGTCTAGATGTTGCAGAACATAATGAAGTCCCATGTTGACTGCATCGTCCACAGACCTGTTTGCTCTGTAGGCAAACTGAAGAGGATCCAGCGAGGGTCCAGTGATGTCTTTCAGGTGGGCCAGCACCAGTTTTTCAAATGACTTCATGACCACAGAGGTTAGAGCCACAGGCCTGTAGTCATTTAGTCCTGTAATTTTGGATTTCTTTGGGATGGGGATGATGGTGGAGTGTTTGAAGCATGAGGGGACTTCACACAGTTCCAGTGATCTGTTGAAGATCTTTGTGAAGATGGGGGCCAGCTGGTCAGCACAGGATTTCAGACAGACTGGTGTAACAGTCTGTGCCTGGTGCTTTTTTCCTTTTCTGCTTCCGGAAGACCTGGCACACCTCATCTTCGCTGATCTGAATTGCAGGTATGGGGGAGAGGGGGGCTGCTGGAGGCGTTAATGGTTGTGTGGAGGGGTGTGGGGTGTTTTTTCAAACCTGCAGTAGAACTCAGTAGAATAATCCCTCTTTGCCACTCTGATCCCTTCCTTTCTGACGGGATTTTTTCTTGTAGGTTTGAGTCCTGTAAGAATGTCACAGAAACTGTGAATTAAGACAGTCTCTTTGAGCTCGGATCAGTCGTTGTTGTAGGTTAAAGAGTCCTGGTAGAATGTGAAACGAATTAAGTTACAGTCTCTGTGAGCTCGTCCAGATCAGTCCAATCAGTAAGGTCGAAACGGGCTTGTTTCATTAGTCCATCTTTTAACAGTTCTTAATACAGGTTTAGCAGATTTTAGTTTCTGTCTGTAGATCGGTATAAGATGAACCGTGATCAGAGAGCCCCAGAGCTGCCTGTGGGACAGAGTGAAATGCATCTTTTATTGTTGTGTAACAGTGATCCAATATATTACTGTCTCTGGTGGGACATGTAACATGCTGTCTGTATTTTGGCAGTTCACGGGAGATATTTGCTTTATTAAAGTCTCCGAAAATGATTAAAACAGAGTCTGGGTATTTTTGTTCTGTGATCTGATCAGCAAGTTTCTGTAAAACTGAGCTCACGTGCGATTGCGGTGGAATGTAGACACTCACGAGAATGAACGAACAAATCTTAAGTGGCGAATAGAACGGCTTGCAGTTAATGAAGAGCGTTTCTAGATCAGAACAGCACATCTTCTTTAACACTTTTACATCCGTACACCAACTTTCATTGATGTAAAAGCACGTGCCGCCGCCACGCAATTTCCCCGTTGATTCTGCATCGCGATCTGCTCTGATCAGCTGGAAGTTCGGCAGATGTAATGCGCTGTCCGGTATTGCGTCATTCAGCCAGGTTTCCGTGAAACACAGAGCAGTAGAGTTTGAAAAATTCTTATTAGTCTGGGAGAGCAGAAGAAGTTTGTCCAATTTGTTGGGTAGAGAGCGGAGATTCGCTAGATGGATGCTAGGCAGTGCTGTCCGGAATACATACTGTCTGAGCTTCACGAGCGCGCCGGCTCGCTTCCCCCGTCTACACGTCCTGAAGCGTCTAAACAGCACCGCTGCTCCGCCAACATCACAATAGAAAGTGGTGTGTACTTCCGAATGTCCAGCAATTAGTCTCTGGTGAAACTGATTGCAGGGATATAACTAAAGACAGGACAAACTAACAAAAACATAAAAACAACTGCGGACGACACCACGAAGGCTGACATCAGCGGCACCATCTTGAGTTTTATGTACACATTACATTGTATTATAGTAAATTAAAAGGCATATATTATAAATTAGATTCATATGTATACACTTACAATATTGTAACATTTAAAGTGCATACTTTTTATTTATAAAGCTAAACAATGTTATAAAGTTAACAATTTATATAATCTGGCTTTGTTTGTGGACATTGTACATCAAAAAAAGAGATACTTTCTTACATGTTCACACTCTTCACACATTATGGTGCTGGTTAGCTCTCCGACAAAAATCCGATCGACAAAATTCATTTTCACTCCTTCCTTCCCATAAGCTGTAGAACATAGTAACATTTATATATGTTATACACAGCATAGTTATGTTATATAAACACATTCAAACAACTCAGAACACAAATAATAGATCCTTTTTTAAATTATGTTTTCATGTGAATAGTGTCCTTATTTTTTTAATCTTGTGAATACAAGCTGTCACTAGATGGCAATATTGTTCTGAATGATGTGAAATGCAGGTGACGGAAACATAGACTGATCACCCTTCACTTGTCGTTTGGTCTCCTCGTCAGCTGTCTTCTCCGTGGGGTTGTTAAAGGCTTTGAGGATGCCTGCTTTAATGCGCTGTCAATGTAAACACAATGTGATGCCACTTTGTTAGATAATGAAGCTCAAACAGTTGCTGTCACAAAAAGCACCTTTTATCATGCTCAAAATAATAGAAGCACAGGGAAAAGTCTCACAGCTTGTATCTTTTAATAATGAAAAGTTAACATTTCAATTAAATAATACAAAAAACAATGGCAAACTTTTCATTATATATAAAAAATTACTTGAATTTGACATCTATAAACAAATCAAATAAGTCACAGCCGTTTCCTCCTTCAGACTTTAAACTCTTCACCCTTCGATGCGTTCTTTTTTCCTCAGGTTTTTGTTGTGGTAAATAAGCTGAAGCAAATGCAAGGCCATGAACATGTGTACGTGAGGAAAAGTAAATGTGTGCTTCACATATTATACTCAGCAGCACATATGCATTGTATATCCCATGTATATGTGGGCATAAAGACTTGTGAAGGCGAATGTCCCTGTGGTCTTAATGGGAGGTGACATGGTCAGTGACTGTGTTGGTGAGAGAGCTGTTAGAAGACACAGTCACAGTATAGCACCAATCAATAGATAATTGGCCGTGGTGGCGATGTCTGTGGGGCTCGACCAGTCTCCCCCATTGTCCCGTCCCCACGCTCGGGACGGGCTATTTAGGTCAAAAGCCTGGTTAATCCCACTCCTTCAGCCACTCAACCCCCCAAGCCCCCATCTGTGTCGGACCCTGCTACAACACACACTAATTAATCAAACAAACCCTAAAATAACTAGGCCACCACACTATCTTGAGAAGTTGAGCTCACTTGAGCACCCCATTCTTAGGATTTTTATTCAACAGCTAATTGGTGATAATTCAGTGATGTTAATTAGCATATTGTGACCAGGAATCGTATTGGCTATCAACATAAATATTGTGGTGTCCATGTTTGGTGACTGGCTCAAGGGGTCTCAGCTCTGTTGCACACTGTAGGTGAGAGATGAGGCATTTTGAAGAATGCTTTTATAAAACAATCAAAATCATAATGTAGACCGTAACGTCAACTATTTTTAAAGTTTTTGTGCAAAATCTTGTATGTTTGTTAGTATATACTTGTATATTTCACTTTTGCATGTTTAAATCTCTAAATCAGTATACTAATTCAAATATAAATAGTTATTTTAGTTAGTCTCTTATGCTCACCAAAGCTGCTTTTCTTATATAGTATTACGAGTCAAAATAGCTATTTTCTAAAGCTGAATTTTCAGCAGTCATTACTCCAGTGTGACACGATCCTTCAGAAATCATTCTAATATGCTGATTTGGTGCTTTAGAAACATCTATTATTAGCATCATTAATGTTGAAAACAGTGGTGCATTTTAATATTTTTGTTGAAATTAGAATTTTTTTCAGAATTCTTAGGAGTGGAATTTATTTGAAATATAAATATCTAACATATAACATTATAGCATCTGTCGCTTTTGATTGATTTAATTCATCTATGCAGGATTAAAAAAATTAAATTGTACTGAACGGTAGAGTAAAAATATTTTGTATTTGTTTTGTCTTAAAAACTATATATATGTGTGTGTGTGTGTGTGTGTGTGTGTGAGAGAGAGAATGTACATGCCGTCTGTAAATTTACCGAAGTAAGTGATATTGAGGAACATTTAAACCAGATTTTTCTCTAGTTTCCTCCCCCCTCAGCCTCCCCTAAATGTGGAGGGGGGGAGGGAGGTGGAGACAGTCCTCCATCACAAAGCCTCAACAAGCAGCTGACTGTTTCCCAGGATGCACAATGAGGCCAGTCGCGCCACTTGCAAGGTTCCTAAGTGGCACAACTGTCCACATTCACAAGTCTGAATGGGCCTGGCTGGCCCTGGGGCTCATCGCCTGATGCTGCACCCGCTTTCTTAGGGCAGTTAGAGCCACTGGTGGGGTTGTGTGGGTCTTGGCCCCTAGCACGTCCGCATTAAGAGACCCACAAGAAGACAAGAACCACTCTATCAAACTACTATACATCTGCCCAAAAGAGGTCATCATCCCACCGTCAGTTTGCAAATACAGGCCTTTGCAGTGACTGGTATAGTTTATATATGCAGTGAGGAGGACTGAGGGCGTAACGCTAAGAACAAGACCCCCTGTAGACCTGATATTAACATCCGTTTTAGGCCTCTCCAGTGGAAACAGGACAATGCAAACACATAAGCAGGGTGTAAAACACTACCACCCTATATTTGGAGTGTGAACGCTCATTCTTAAATAAATAAAAGCTAGGGACTCATCCATTTAGATCAACTTTAAAAAAACTAAATTGAGCAAGATCTGTTTTTAAATATATATTTTTATAGTTTTTAAATAATTTATTATGAACTAAATTATTATTATATTAATTATAACTATATTACTATTTATTTTAGTATTTATAATCTGAATATGGTCTTAAAAGCAATGATTTTTTGACCTTCCCCTTAAAATTAAATCACAAGTGGTTAAAGAAGATAAGATGCATACTACTGCCAGGTCTACATGATGATCTCGACTGATCTTTGTGATCGTATTACATGAGACGGATCTCAATCCCAGGTGAAAACAGGACCAAAAGTTACTCTTTGAATAAATAAATGTATAAAAAATAAAATAAATAATGAATCGTGCACTCACCTTTGTCTCCTCCACTCTCATGGAGTCCAGGAGGTAATGCAGCAATTCCTGACTGTCCTGTTGCTGGTAACCCTTAAAGCGAGGGGCCCTGAACACACACACACACACACACACACAGAGAAAGTGAATGAGAATTCCTGTCACACAAACACATTGGCACAAGTGTAAATACAGCCAAAGGGACAAAAGGAGCCAAAGCCACGCAAACACCAATTAGCCACACACAAAAAGCAATCAGCAGCATATAGACGAGTAAAGATGAGAGAAGAATGGACATAATCTTCTCTCAAGGCCTTTACTCTGATGCTGCATGAGGTGACTCTCTGCTGTCTCTCAGGAGGTTTCAGGATCTTAGAGGCAGTTATTATTTTTCCCTGACAACTTTCATTCACTTTTCATTTCATCATTCAACCAGCTGAGGTCGGTCACACATACGCAGCCACACATACGCTTTCACACACAAACAGATATATAAAGATAGTCTGACCTTTCACCAATTCTCTCATTCTACTGAATTATAAACCCAAGATTGGAATTGATTTCTCTAAGATTTCAAAGAAATGAAAAATTAAGTTACAAATCTAAAAATGGAGCCTGTAAGTATTCAATTTCCGCATTTTAATAGGTGAAGAACCACCTTATACAACAAAGTCATTTTAGAGTGATTATACACCAGCTTTGCTCACTGATGATCTGTAATTTTGTTTGATTCTCCCAGGCTGGTGAGTTTACGTTATTAAGATGTAAGTGTTCTGTAATGGAGACTTTTAAATAGACAAAATGTCCACAGTCAAATTAACCCAAGAAAAGCTAAGGGTTATGCAAAAGTTCATGCAAAATTCAAATATTCAATAATTAAACAATTACAATTAATCCCAGAAAATGATGTAGCCTATGTGTGCGTATAAGTGTGTGTGTGTGTGTGTGTGTGTGTGTATGCACTTTAAAAAATAACATCTGTATTACAGTAAATTCAATTCAATGTAATTTTCAGCCAATATTTTCTGCTTGTTTTTTAAACCAACAACAGCAATTTATGGCCTTTATGATTATGAACAACATTTACAGTGACTTAAATTTCAGTACATCCCTAAACACTTGTCATTTTTTTATGTTCTTCAAACACATTTAATGCCACATCCTCAAAATAACTGAAATTACAGACATGTACAGAACAGAACCATACAAGTCCACCCTAAATGCTCCAGACTGGAGGACAGTGGCACTGTGGAGATATGTTTGTCCTTCCTCCCAGCTAACCCTGTGGCAAATCTAGCGGAAAAACATGTTGGGCGTTTAGGAAACAACTCCTTAGACTCTCTTCTGGGTAGCCCAGGCCAGATGTGGGCCAGCTGTGGGCAACATATGGGCATTTAAAGCTGGCCCTGCATCAACCTGTTGTGCATTGAGGCTGGATAGCTGGTCAAGATGATGGGAAGGCCATTTGGCCTGGTGATGAACCCAAGGGTAAAGGGACAAGTCAAGGTGTCGGGTCGGGTTGGGACGCCTGAGGCTGTTCAGATGCTCATCAATGATTTTGCTATTACCTGCTAAGCTAGCAAGCACTGTGTTTGTGGGGGCAGGCTGGGTGAATGAATGTACTGGCGGGACGGATGGTCAGGCAGTCTGGAACGCCTCTACCGTGGGCTGATGAGTTTTGACATTCTGCACGACTCTGTGTGACCGGGGTGCGTTTAAGAATGTCCAGCCACCTGCTTCTAACACAGGTCACGAGCAGGAGGTCTGGAGAGAGGCCTTCCCTCCCCTTTCTCCGTTTCTCACTGCTTCTTTTCTTATCAGCAGCACTACTGTTCTGTAGCAGCATGCATGGAGAACTTCCAGCATAAAAATGCCACGGCAACCTACAGGAGTCTAAAAGTGAAACAGTTTTAGAATTTAGATTTTTTTTTTAAGTAAAATAATAATATATTAATTTGATAAATTATAAATATACACTTCAGTTCAAAAGTGTGGGGTCAGTAGGATTGATTATTTTTATTTTATTTATTTTTAAAGAAAATTTATTTTCAGCAAGGATGCATTCCAAATTACAGTAAAGACTTACATTTAATAAATAAATGCAGTCTTCTGAACTTTCTATTCATCAAATAAACCTGAAAAAAAATTGTGGTTTCCACAAAAATATTAAGCAGCAATTCTGCTTTGCCAACACTGGCATAAATACAACATGTAAATACATTAAAATAGAAAATCATTATTTTAACTGTAATAATATTAGTTTTTTTTATCAGTTTAAAAAAAAGCGTTGGTAAGCACAAGAGACCCCCCCCACACACAAATTAATGACTTTGACATTATTATTATTAATCTATATAAATATTTTTTCATTCATACTGTTTTGGTGTTCTCATCCTTTGTAATAACAATTCGATTTTGAAAATGAGTGATCATTTTTATGTTTCAGTGCCTCTCTAGATATCCACATCTGCCAGTGTCAAACCCAAACTAGCTCTTTGGTAATAGGTTCAAACAGTAAGCGGATCAGGCTGGTACAAGCACAGCACGAGCTGCAGAAGGACAGGAACAGAGTGAATGTGTTCTGGAGGGAAGCTGACGGGTGAGACGGGCTCCAGTGGGAGAGGTGGGAGAGACTGAGAATGTTCTGGAAGCTCATTCCACTGGAAGAGAAGGCTTAAGGAGCCTGTAGCGGTGCACCCAATATGGCCCTGCCACAGACGGACAGCTGTAACCACTAACACAATTAACAGCGGATGAGTTAGTACCAGACGCCAGGCAGCCCCAGCACAATGCTGCAATGCACACATGCACACACTAGCATACTACATCAGTCAAATATAAAACACTCCCATGCATGCATATTACGCGGAGCACAAAACACACAGATCTATGAAACAAAAACACACACAGATTCATCTCCCAAAATCTGGCAAGTAAACATTTCATCGATGGCGTCAAATATCAGCAGAATCATGGCTCAATAAATGAAACAAATTATTGTAATTTAAATTACAAATGTATCTATTAAATGCATCTAGTACATGGCTCTCCTAAAAACCTGATTCTAAATGGTACATTTCCGATAATCTACAGACAAATATTTTAGTACAATGACCTGTGTAACAAACTGTAACTGATTGTTGCACCAGGTAACCAACCTTCAAATAGCAGTGCTGGCCTGATGTGATAAATAAAATAATCTCCATTTATTCAATTATTTTAGTGTATCAATCTTTTTGACTTCAAAGACCTAAACGGTCCACAACAATATTTGAAGGCCCCCTCATATAGGCTTAAGTTTTGTTTTTAAAACAGTTTTTAAATTACAGAAACTAGTAGTGTGCATATACATTACATAAATGATAAATTATATAAATTCCAGAATTTAAGAGCTGAATGTCATTTAAGGGGGCCACTCTTTATAACCAAAATTAATTTTCCAGATGTTTGTAAGAGGAAAACATATTTTTACATGATAAAATATTAGCATGGCATAACTAGACAAATGTATATTCTTTATAAAAATGTGTATGATGTTTTAAGATTTCATTTAATTGAATTTACATTACATTTAGAAATCACACTTTTAAAATTTGGCTACTTCATTCTTATCAAGGTTTTCCAAGACCTCTGGTCCTTGTGGGGGTGTTAATGGTTTGATTTACACATTTTATGTTTGCTTTCTAGTTGCTTAAAATAATACAAAACAAGCATTAAAATAAATAATTTTAAGTCATATTGAGGCCCCCTGTAAAGGTTGCTGAGGCCCTCTGGCCCGGCCTGCTGGTTGAGAATCACAGAATTATTTGATATGCAGCCAACAAACTGGTCACTAATCACTTTCAGTTTACTACCTTTTACATCGGTCATCAACATTTCTGGGTTTATGTTGTTTAAAAAAAAAAAATTGAACCATACATTATCCTTCACATATAGACAAGAACTAAATGCAAAGAATTCTGTCTCAAAAACCTAACAAACATCAGATAATAAATAAAATTCCTTTTGAAATAAAGAGCAAAATTAAAACTAAACAGAAAAAACAAGTCAAATATTTTTACTCCAAAAATAAGCAACCTTTTGAGACAGTAATCGGCTTAGTTTTGAATCCCATATAGTGATTATTAAAGAGGGAGAAAATCGATGAGGTATGAGAACCAAAATAGCAGCCAGTGTAACTAGAGCTTATTATTTTACATTGCCAACTTGCACAACCAGAACATCCTTGAAAGTGCTGTAATTGGAACCCGTGAATACGTGCTTGAATCTCTGTACTAACAAATATGAAATAAGTTCCATTCCACCTCAATGTGAAGTATGCAAAGGGTCCAAGACATAATTATAGCTCAAATTCAAATGTAGTTACAGAAAGCAGAAGATAAAGACATCTGGGCTCAGGGTCAGTGTGCGTGTTTACAGGCTGGGACCCTCACTAGCACCAGGAGCAGGGAATGCTGCTGACTGCTCTCTGGACCGCTGCTGGCACTGGTACCGCTCAGATCTGTCCAGCTGGCAACGTGACCTGGCCCTCGATCAACCATGCCAATAGCACTCAGCTGTGCAACACACACAAACACACACAGGCTACTTGTTCTTCACCCATTTTATGGTTGGTGTTCATCCCACCTTCAAAAACACTGTCCTTTAAAGCGTGATGTCTCAAAAGATGCCATTCTGCCACATTGTCCAACATAGCAAATGTACAAGATGTGTTCAAGATGGCGCAGTAGTTCAAGTACCACATCAGACCAACAGCTGTGACCCGTAGTTTGCCAGTCAACAAACGCATTAAACAAACAGGATCTTTCCTGTCAAGGACACGAAGGATCGCACAAGTGCACACACATAAACTGTGCAGCACAGAAGGCCTTCACTTGACCCTATGAGCTGCCGCTCTGGAGTGCTGTACAGTGTGGGTCCACCGTACAGAGAGGGAGTTACATTAAAGGTTTATCTGAGCCAGATAAATTCCATGACATGCAAAGTGTCCTGACCACCGTCATTGCATAGGATGAGGGTGAAACAGACCTAAAAATGCATCCGTCTAGGATTTCTGAATAACCCAAAATGTCTGGGATTTGGCTTTTGCTTTCTACAGTCGAGTATTAAAGCCCTGCTCTTCGTAATCCCGCTCACACTGAATTTCCGGCCTGCTCTTGCAAATATTCTAATATTGAATATAATTTTTGCGCATCAGGGAGCAGTTAACGCCATTCAAGGCTGTTTTCATGGCGATCTCCAATTAACAAAAGGTTATAAAAGACATTTCAGATGTACACCAGACAAAAATTCTAAAATCCATTCAGGTGATACATTTTTTAACAAATCAGTTAGACACACCTCTGAATAAAACCGTTGTCTATTTACATTAAAAACAATAAAATATTGTTTCACAGTCATTTTAGTTTGTCAAGTAAGGCATGATGCCGCTATCAGAGACTACGTTTACATGGACATCAGGAATCTAATTATTAACCTTATTCTGAATAAGACAATATTAAGATTAAGGTGTTTACATGAGTTGCTTTTAGAATAATCCTTTCATGTTCCCGTTTTACATTATAGTACATAGATCGATTAATGGCATGCGTCATTGCATCACCACGTGACACCATCCGACGTCCCCTCTTTAGAATTCCACCGTCTTCTGCAATATACAGTTTTGGGTGTTTCCTTCAAGTGCAGTTAATAATTTGTACATGCGGACTGAAATGCTGAAACATTTTGCATTCTACCTATGATAAACATGACTAGGAAGCTTTTAAGACCAATCTGCATAACAGTGACTGTTCACTTTGAGTTTTGATATTTGGGATATGGTCATTGCATTACTTTGGGGTTCTGCACTAACTGTTCTCTTTTTTGAAAATTAAAATATGGTCACCCTAATAAACACCCCCTTCGCTATTGTATGTGAGTGTGTTAACAACATAATCAAAATAAAACGTAAGTTCCAGACAAAGCATTATGAAATAATTTACTTACAGTTAGTGATGCAGCTCGCATTCAGTGTAATCAAGTCAGCATTAAGAGACTGGATGCCAGTGGGCAGGCCTACAGTGAGAAGATTATGTCTTGCTCTGGAGGCAGTGTTTATGCAAATGTTTGTGCCCAGGTGATGTCACCTTGCCCCTCAGATCCAAAACGACCCGTTTTTGGAGCTTGATTAAATACATGCTTTGTTTATAATTAGGAGGACGTTTAAAGCTGTGAAACTAAAACAGGATGTTTTAATGGTACAAAGACCCCATGTATGCCAAAAGATCAAGGCAAATTTGATTTCTCATGTCATGGCCCCTTTAATGTTTTCACATGAAAACACCAGACTTCTGTGTAACTAGAGAAGGTAACTACTGTCTGTGGCTTGTAAACAGAAGCAATATTATTACAATCAGCCCTTACAAAAAAGAGTGTTTTTGACAGGTCAAATCAATGCACCTTCAGTGACTTTAACATTAAAACATTTTAAACACTAAAAAAACCTTACAGGTCCCAAACTTTTGAATGTTGGTGTACGTGTAGCACATTTAAAAGACATCAGGCAGATGTGGAAAAAGCACTGTACAGGTTTTATGCATTCATAATGGCTGATGTGTTTGTGTGCGTGCATATACTCAAATGAATTGGTGCGCTTAAGGCTGAGTCGATGCCAGGTGAGCAGAACGCACATGTACACATATGCAAACCCACAGGTCTAATAAAGGCACAGTACCGGAGTTAAATATCACAAAAGCACCAGAGAGACACCCAACTGCCTGGCAGGCTCCTGTCTGAGCCACCCAACCATTCAGCACGATCAAACAACGTTTAAACAACAGCCAGTGAACCGTTCAGCCTGTACACGGCATAAAAATCAACCCCCGAGAGCAGAGATCCAACCAGCCATTTGGGTTTAAAATAGAGGTTTGAAACCGCTTGGCATACAGCGACGATCAATTAGCTACGTTTAGATTTGCTAACACCCACAGAGCTTTCAGAGACTTTCATAGTGTATATTTACAAATGGCGACAGTGTAAACATACTTCTGACATAGCTGGTTGAAAAGGATCTTGGGGGAGACAGGCCCTTTTCCAGGCTCCTTCATGCTTTGGAGGAACAGGAACATGGCTGAGGTGAGGGGTTCTGGGCTGGGCAACGTCACTGTTAGTGGCCCCTGTAAGAAAGCATAGCACTCACATCATATCTAACACACAGAGCAGTGAGGCGTTTTGCATATTCAAAGCTAATATGAGTGAAATTTTGACAGAGACTGGACTAGTCCAGTCCATGATAGTTGGAACCTACCAAGTTAGTCTCAGCAGAGGGGCAGATCTTCATCTTATGTCCCTTCTCCTTGACGTCTTGAATTAGGTCATTCAGCATGTGGGTCTGGGAGAGATTCTAAACCAAAACACACAAAAAGCTTTTACAATTTCTCTTTTATATTTTCTCAAAGATGAGTTTCCACAAAAATATTAAGCAGCACAAGTGTTTTCATCATTGATAATAAGAACAGTTTCTTGAGCACCAAATTATCATATTAGAATGATTTATGAATGATAATGTGACACTGAAGACTGGAATAACACGAATAAATTACATTTTAAATATATTTAAATAGAAAAGTTATTTTAAATTGTAATAATATTTCACATTATTACTGTTTTTACTGTATTTATGACAAAAAAATGCAGCCTTAGTTAGCATAAGAGACTTCTTTAAAAACCACACACACACACACACACACACACACACACACACACACACACACACACACACACACACACACACAACACACACACACATTTCTGTCATGACAACTCTCGGAGGGATTGGGATGGTAATGTACATGACAATGTTAATGTGTTTGGTCTTGGAAGAATAGATCTGCTACACTGCTGCGGCAGATCAAGTACCGAGGCTTGCTACGGCCAATACATCCACAACATGCTGCTGTGAGCATGTAAGAAATACTGATGCTGCACATATAACATACATGAAATAACCCCCATATAGCATACATAAAATCACCTCATAGCAGATCTATACAGGTGGAGCTGGGGAAGGTAGAGGATTTCTGAAGCATGCTGCTAACTGCTACAGCAAGCACTAGTCATATATTTGGATGTTGAGCAGCAAGCTCATTGTCTACCGATACAGGAGAGAGCCAATCAGCTGTGCCATGTGATAATGATGTCATTAGGTCAGACTGAGTTAGACCTATTGGACTGCGCCAACTACAGAGTTTCTTGCCAGAACTCTGTATACAGTTCAATTTGTTAATTTCATTGAATTTCATTTGTATCCTTGTAAATATTGGACATTTCCGTTAGGTTTCTTTTGTGAAATGTTTTGATTTAAGATCAACCCTTCTTGAAATAAGCTTGTCCCTTGGAAACAAGCAAGAATAAGGTGTTTTCTCAAGGCCACAACGGTGCAGGGGCAGTTTTAGTGACTATTCCAAATAATATATATATATATATAAAAAAAAAACAGATCATAAACCAGCTGGCTTCCACCAAAACACACAGACCTGACACAAACCAAAAGTCTGGTGAGTAATGTGTGCTCTTGGACATTACTTTACCTGCATCACAGCATTGAAGAAGCAGGTGTTACCCAGGTTGTTGATGCCCTTGACTGGGATAAGCGTGCTATTCACTGGAGTCTTCCCTCTCTGAGTGTCCACATACTCAGCGGGTTCCTCTCTGAGCCTGATAATTTTTGAGGTTGTTCCTAAAAGACAAAACAGAATATAAGTTAACAAATCTCTAATTAAGACACTATTTAGTAAAGCAGGTTATCTACATTCAAAAACATTTCAGAGCAATTAAAAAAGCTGGAAACTTGGCTAACTTTAATTTAGTGAAATTCAGTTTCACTGATTCAGTTCTGTTATGTGAAGATCTGGACTGGGCCTGGTCCCAGTGTGCGCCTGATTTTCTACAGCAGAAATGGGTTAACATGCTGGGTAGCAGCTGGGAGAGGCTACAGATGACAGCTGGATAAAACTACGCTGGTTAGGGAGCAGGGAACAAGCCCAGCTGCTCCCCGCTACTGCCATGACTCTGCGGGAGATTCTTGGCCCAGGCGGCTAAACACAAGGCCCGCAGAGAGAGAAAGAGAGAGTTTCTGCACAAAAAAGCAAAACTCCAGAGAGATGACGGGTGCACTGCCTTCAACACTCAGGAGACATGAAAGCAACCTGCATGATAATTCAGAGCAAGCAGTCGGTCCTGTAAATAGCTCTCAGCCCCTCAGAAGAGAGGCGGATGACGCCTGTGGTTTTCAACAATACAGATACAATAATGCGATTTATTTTAACAATGATTTCTAACATCGACTACTTTGTTGTGGAATCATTTATTCAACAATGACTAAAATACTTGAAATCTCATGGGGGAAAAAAGACTTAAATGACACTGACTGACTATTACACACATACTTTAATGAATGTCACAAATCTTAATAAATTAATTGAATATCAACTTTAGCATTTATTCAATATTTTCTGTATTGTGTACCATCTTTCATCATCCAATAAATATACATTTATATTGTACAATGTGTTTTACATTCTAAGTAAACAATGATATGGTAATTAGATGATAGTCATTTAAAGGAAGTCTACATTTTGTTATGCAAATCTGACGGAAAACGGTGCGTAAAGAGTAGATATCCTCCTGTATACAATGACATATAGAATATAAGGCCAAAAAAGCCATAAAACAATAAACTTTCAGAATATAATCGTATTCATAAGAAAAACTATGTCCCATTGAACTATAATTTTTTTTGCTAGCTTAAAGAGAGAAAACACGCCAGTGCCAAGGCCAGAAATCTCCAAAGGAATGGAAAAGGGTGAAATAGGGTGGATTAATATTTTACACTCCGTTTGTATTCACAAATATTATGAAGCACAGCCCATAACTTAGCCTTCACGGGACATTATATTTTATATGCCTAAACCAACTACCTGCATGTTTCACTGGAAAAAGAAATAAAACAGCTTCAACTCAATGAATAGTCTGCATGTACACAACAGAAACTTACCTGCAATTTTTGTATGCAAGATATTTTTAAACGTTTTAATTAGTGGACCAGTTATCAAACTGGGTGGTGGCTTTTAGCAACAAAGCACTGGACAAGCCTTAACAAAACACAGAGTCCATGAATTTCTCTGGACCATTCTTTTTTATTTTTGTACTCACTGGCACCATTTGTGAAGGAGAGCACAAGTGTTCTGTCAAATTAAGCATTAATGAACAGCTACAAGCACCCAAGGCACTGAGAATGAGAAAGTCAGCATGGTGCTGCTTGCCGCTACTAAATATGGCTATTTACACTATTTTGTAATACTTTTATGAATAAGTAAGAGCAGGAAAACAAGTGTAAATTTTTAATGAGCATTAAAGGAACACTCCACTATTTTTGGAAATCGGCTCATTTTACAACTCCTCTAGAGTTAAACCGTTGAATTTTACTGTTTTTGAATCCATTCAGCCGATCTCGGGGTCTGGCGGTAGCACTTTTAGCTTATCTTAGCATAGATCATTGAATCGGGTTAGACCACTAGCATCTCGCTCTAAAATGACCAAAGAGTTTTCGATATTTTTCCTATTTAAAGCTTGACTCTTCTGTAATTACATTGTGTACTAAGACCGACGGAAAATGAAAAGTTGCGCCTGCTGCACCCATGGTACAGCAGCAAAGTTCCTTGATTATTACGCCAGAATGAGAGTATAGTTCCAAGCCAAATCAGCCTCGAAAATCAAAACTTTTCAGATTCCGTTGGTCTTAGTAAACGATGTTACTACAGAAGACTGTTTAACTCTAGAGTTGTAAAATGAGCCTATTTCCTCCAAAAAATGTAGTGTTTCTTTAAGTAAATAAGCAGCCATATGCTCCGATTAGCTCTGAATAAACATCAAAATTAATTATAAATGTATTTAAAAAAAACACTTTTAAACAAAATGCCAAAATTGGTTTCAGCGCTTCAAATAACAGGATTGAAAACTTAGACAAAAGTAAACTGATGCTCAATAAGTTCCAGCTAATTTGGGTTCAAACGTTGTTTTGTAATTATTGATAATATTATATTTTCTAGAGACACAAGTGTACCGTATTCATGTAATGTGCTCTAAATAGCTTCAAAATGACCTGAAGTAATTCATATCATATAGATGAGCGCAGGTTTTGTACATATCTACAGCTTGTTTTGCCCTCAAGTGGAATAATTTGCCTTATTCTTGTGTCCCAATTGGTTTATTCTTGCATGAATGATTTCTGTTTAGAAAGTGGATAAAATTAGTTGTTACATGCCTAAGTGTGCATTGATTTCTCCCAAACGCTCCTGTTGGAAATATCCACAAAGAGGACAACATATATTGACGAGCTGTAAAAACATGGAATATGATGCCTTGGAGGTCATCTTTTAGACAAACTAGACAAAACCAAAGCACTTATATGAATGTCCCTTCACACTCTTGTGTATCCAACAGAATCGAAACTATTACGAAGAAAGGCACTTGTGCAATAATAGACATGTCAGGCTATTGAATGCCTGTGCAGATGGGGGATGTTTCTGCAGGTCAGCCTTTGACGAATCTCTGCTGGATAATACCAGGGGTCTTCATAAATGCACCTAAGCTGACACATAGATTCTCTTAAAGACTTCAAGGCTGCAATATAAAATCTTAAATTCAGACAATTAATACCAAGGCATATGGAGGGGTGGAAAAAGTAATTTCTTAAATCAGGAAAGCAACTAAAACGTCTTGAGTTATCTTTCAGGTTGAATTGACATTGCTGCCCCAGGATCACCTTATTTAGCCCCCCTTCTGAATCCATATTTTGTCACACCGCCACATCTGAGGGAAAGCTCAAGGTCAATCCATGTTCTCCAATTCAGGAAGTAAATTGGATTTCCTTTGTGCAACAATGCTCTCTGGAGCTGCCCTGAATGTTATGCAGATCCAAACACACGTATTGCACAAACTGGCCCAGAATTAAGCCTTGTTCAGAAAAAAAAAATCCATTTAAATCTAAAGTGGGCAGCTTCTGTGCCCTCGCAATTTTCTCACAGGGGTTAATCAGGCATCAAAACAATAGACTGGAGTGCTGCTATTCCTGAGTGGGGCCAAAAGCATCTGGAGCACTACATGCAAACATCTGGAAGTTTGTCTGTGTCCATACAGTCATTAGGGAGGGAGCCCATATGTCCAGGAACACTGTGGTGCAAACAAGTGAGGACAATAGGGACACACAGCTCATACAATGAGCAAATAGGAGAATGAGTGAGTGTGATGTCAATAAGATACTTTTGCATCTTGTCGATCCCATTTTTTGAATGGACCAGGAGAATAAATGTGCGATGTGGGGATGCCTATGGAGTTACAATCGCATCTGGGCCCACTGATCAAGGTAAATAATGTTCAGAGAGCCATCTGCCAGGATGGCAGCGAAGGAGATACGAAGAGGGGACTTGGGGGGGGGGGGGGGGGGTAGTGTCCTGAACAAGCATATGGAAAAACAGATTTTTCCTCTCCCTGCAGCAGTTAGCAAAGGCAAATGTCAGCATGCACCACGGCCACGCTTGACTGTCCTGCACTCGGCACCACCACCTGGCTCTCCTTGCTCAGCCACCGAATATGGGCTGGAGTGACACTGTGGAGCATATCCCCAGGGCAGCCTAAACGATCAGCGATCCACTCCTCCCCACCCAGCTCTCTACAAAACGCACAAGTGCCAAAGTGAATGGGATGTGGTTTCCTGTTAACCGTGTTAAAAAGAAGATCTTTCATAAGCACTATTAAAACTTTTTTTTACCCACCCTCACCCTAAATCAGCAAGAATTTACTGTGTGAAACAAAAAAAAAGATATTTAGCAGAATGTCTAAGCTGCTCTTCTCTATACAATAAAAGAAACCAGTGACCACAGTTGGGCCATGTCACCAATCACATGCATTGTATAAATAAATAAAAAAGTAAGGAGGCCCCAATAGTAACATTTCCACAGTATTATTCTTACACTATTTAAGTATTTATTAATATTTAAAATTAGTTATTTAAGATTTAAATTTATTTAGTTTTTATTGCTATGTGCTTTTTTTGCCTTATTTTTATATTTCTATTTAGCTTTATTTCCGTTTGTTTTATTTATTTTAATACTTAAATGTAAATAGTACAATTATTAGTACAGTTTTATTTAAATTTCAGTTTAAGTTTTAGTAATTGCTATGTGCTTTTTTTGCTATTTAGCTTTAGCCTTTTTTAATTGTTTTATTTATTTTAATACTTAAATGTAAATATGGGTACTGGGGGGGGGGGGCAAAACCACATTAACAGAAGTAATTATTTATAACCTGTTTAGAAAACATAACACCAAAGGTCATAAACGTAGCACTACTATTCATTGGTGCTTGAGGAAAAGCATTGAAACAAGCGTACAAAACTAACAAGTGTTTAAAGCGTTGCAGTGGAGAACTTGCCAAGAAGAGTCAAGCACAGACTTATAGAAGTGAATGCACTGAACATGTACACTATTCAAAACCTTCCCTTTTTTCCTCATAAAGTGAAGGACAGCTCTCCTCAGGCTGAAGACGGCAAGCAGTCATGAGGAAGGCCGAGCAACACCAAATGTCTTATTAATTTGTTAATTTGTTGTGGCCATGGGGCATGAAAACCGTGCTTCTTTGCCATCTGAGGCCAAGGGTATCCAACGTCTTGATTCTTTCATGCACACACACACACACACACACACACGCACACATATATAAATGTGCTGTTCACGTTGGCCCTGGATTGACCTAAATAGAAGAGCGTTCTCCCACCCCGAGGCTAACCATCCTTAGTAATCAACAAGACTTAGCCGTAAAACCCTCAACATTGGCAGATTAAATGTAAAACAAGGTTTAAAAATCATAAAAGTGCACATCAAAAAAAGTTCCAATGAATACAATCAACATTAAAGTAAAAAAAAAAAAAAAAAGTGAACCAGTAAAGAAAAATAGAGGCATTTAGTAGACTTGAAAGTAGGGATACACTGGTATTACAATTCTGGGGATAATTATTTTTTTTATGTTATATATAAAAATTCTGCACTATTTCATGAAAAATAATTTGAAACCGTATGTGAAAACGTTTAAATGCAACAGGTGAAGTTACCTTACGTAAGCATTAAATCAAAGAAAAAGGAATCTAAATGTACAAATACGAAAAACAAACATACACAATTACATTTGACAGATAAAAAATAATAATAATAATTATAGGTGCATCCCTACTTCGAAATGTTACTTTGTTAAGTGCTTAGCTGTTTTAGACTGGTTTAGGAACCATAATGGGTTTCAAAAGAGACCCTGAGTACAAGGTACAATTCTATGCTAATTTTAATATTATCCACTTACTCTGGATTATCATGTAAATTGTTTACAACTGTGTTTAGAAACAAGAAATGTAAAGCAAACTAACTTTGAACTCTCCCCTCATGAAATATGAAATGAGACTGTAAATCAATAAGAGAAAAGGAAGATTCAACTGCTGCATGTGCCAGCCTCTGATGCCTATTGAAGCAAAAACATTTGAATTTCCTCAAACAAAGCCTTCCCAGCTGTGTTTCAAGCACAAGCCTGTCTCTGTGAGGTCAAGTCTCTTTCTACCAAGACTCTGGTACTTGAGCTGAAGGCCTTTTTGGTGAGAGAGCGCAGTTAATAGATTTTCTTTCTTCTCCCTGCTGTTGTTGTGGAAAACTATTATGGATTCTGGAAAATTCTTGCTAGGGCTCTTTTGTGCCACGGGTCTATGAGAAAAAGCGAACACAACAACAGGCTGTGTCTAAAAAACCCTGGCCTTCAAATATTGCAGAAATGCAATTTCACCAGCTCCTCTATGCCAGCGCCAGTCCATTTCGCAGCCACAATGGCTGCCCGTTTCTCCCTCATTTAGTCGGCTCGCCAGGAACAATGAGCATGGAAGAATGGCAACAGGTAATTTAAAGAGCTAGGTAAGAAGGATGTGGACAGGAGGTGGCCCAACTCTAGCCAAATACCACAGACCACCACCAGCTACCTTCTAGTCCTCACCAGAAGAAAGTCACAACGGTGTTTCCCTTTTCTGTCTTTGAGTTAATTCAATCTTTATCATCTGGCAAACACCAAGATGTTTGAATATATGTTCAAGGCCATCCCGCGAAGATGAGTGAGTCTGTTTGACTCTGTCTGGAGTGGACTGGTTTTCCATTGAAATAAAGAATAAAAAGTGTAGTTTCGAAGTAATCAAATCGGTGTTCATATGTTTGAAATAAATGTGTCAACAACTATTTCACAAGCAAAAAGTCCTTCTCACAACATCCCCCGCCTTTAACAGCTGAAGATGCAAGCTGGAAACAAGCTGCTCCTCCTGAAGAAAATGAGACCCTCTCCCTGAAGCTCAGAGTGAGAGACGAGGCATCATGGGAGATGATGCAGAGCAGGGGGAGGAGCAGAGCTCAGGATCCGATCGCCACACAGCTGCAGTTGTTCTTCAGGGAATCCGACTGGGGAGCACCACTCAAGCGCCTAATGCCATTAATGAGCGCAGCCGTGCAGCAGTAACGGAATTGGAGCGCAGCTTCTCCAGCAAGAGCCTGGCGTCCCCTGGAGTGGCGGTCGACCAGTTAGGCTGGGTTTAAATGAGCTAGACTTTGCTACACCAGAGCATCAGGGCACAGACAGGGACAGAAACGGATTCAATGACTGTTAAGTATCATGCAAGGACAAGGTGGTAACATATTTCACAGCTATGTGAAATTTTATACACTAGCCTTTGCTGATCACTGAAAAGGGAAATGAGAATTGTAACAGACACTGTCCTTTGGCATTTACTGTCAAAGTCAGATGGAAAGGGTGTTTAAGTTTGCATACCAGAAAATACAAGCTCACTTTTACGCTTATAGATGAAACATGAAACTCAAATAAAACAATGACAGACAGCTGTAACTGAAAGTAATTAAGATGGTTTCCTCACAATAATCACTTCACAAATACAGCACATGATCATACACTTATGTTGATTCTTATCATTTCAGCCAGGCTTTACGGGATTAATGATTTAGGTGAGTCTCTTAACATGTGCAAGAACATGTCCAGGTCATAACTCACTCCAATTTCACAAAACAAATTGAAAAATATAACAACAACAGGACAAAAAAAGTCTAAACCGTTCAAAATATGTGAAATATTATTACATTGTAAAATAACTATTTTAATATATGGAATTTATTTCTGTGATGGCAAATTCGATTTTTCAGCAGCTGATACTCCAGACTTCAGTGTCACATGATTAATCAAAAATGCTGATTTGGTGCACAAGAAACATCACCTATTATTATTGTTGTGGCTGCTTAATATTTTTGTGGAAACCAAGATTTTTTCCAGGATTCTTTGATGAACAAAAAGTTCAAGAACCGCATTTATTTGAAACAGAAATCTTCTGTAACATTACAAATGTCTTTCCCGCCACTTTTGATTAATTTAATGTGTCCTTGTTGAGTAAAAGTATTGATTCCTTGTAAAAAATATATATATATATTCCTGACCACAAACGTCTGAACCTTTGAATCATTATTTTTTATGATACTTGAGCACATTATCATGAAAACAATGTTGCAATGTTTAAAAGCTCAATTTTCTTAAATATGAATATAATTTCCTCCTTTCTAATTGTTTCTTCTGATTTTGGAGTTAAATATGACCCACAAGACAGATTCATCAATTAAAAAAAAAAATCATAAAAAGGAACAGTTGATCATGGATCTGATGATCTTGGAAACAACTTTTCCAAGACATGACAAGACTAGTAAGTGGAGAAATAACTGAGAAAATACTTCTCATTCTAAATGTGTAACAGAGTAACTTCATCCTTCATCCAAGGCAGCATTGGTGCTGGAGCTCTAGGTGGAGCCAGGGAGCTGCTGTTATCAGTGACACCTGGGTAACACACTCAGCAGGAGCTAAAGACTGAGCCAACAGCTTGGGATTCCAGTGCCACAAATTTTAATACATCACTTATAAGGCACAAATCAATGCTAAAATGAGAGGGTCATTGTACTGTGTCTTTCTTACAATAATTACCATTACATTTATGAGCTTCAAACAGTAACTGAAGCATATCGTGCTGTGAGCCAAGGAGGATTTATGGCATCAAGATTTTTCTCAATAATATGAAAGCGCAAGACAAGACGTTATCTTAATCGGTTGCAAACAGAATGTATTCAATCGTGGTTGCTAATGCGGTTTAGAAACTTATTGTGTGAAATGTCTGATTTTAAATAAAGTATGAGTGTTGTGAAGTGTCAAAAGTGAGACAAAATAACATAGAATTTTATTTACCAATGAGTTAGAATGATCCAAGGTTAACTATTTCAAGTGTAAAATGCCTCATATATTGTGAAAAGTGATACAAATGAAAATTTATTTAAGTGAATGCAGAAGAGGATATTGAAGAAAACAGCAGACTGGTTTGCCTGTGAAATATCACAGTGCTTTCAGGCTGCCTAAATGGAATCTGGATATCTGGCAAACGTATGTCCCTCATTGTATCTGGCAAACTAAAAACCAGTGATCCCAGGACAAAGGTCAGTGACCGACAAATGTGCGAACATGGCATTGCTGTGTACAGAGAAACAATGAGGAGCTTCTAAAAGAGCCATTTAAGAGAGATCAGCTCTTAGAGCTTCCCACAGCACTGAAAAACAAGGGGATTTTCATGTTTTAATCTTTAAAGAAGAGTCAGCCTCTATTAAAGAAGAATCTCCACAATAGCGTGAATGACTGTCACTACTATACGCAGATGAAGAAAAGAGGTGTTTTTCTATGATTAAAGATAAAGTCACACTTCTGCTTGTTTTCCTGTGGAATAACTACCTGAGGTGGCCTTTGCTGAGTGCTTCTGCAGGAAATCCAGAGTCTGAGCCAGAGCTTTCTTATTGCAGTGAGTGGAGAGCTCTTCTTTACATTCAACACACCTGTTAAAGGAGAACAAAACAAACATCAATATATATATATATATATATATATATAACATCTATTATGCCTTTCATGTCTTTTACATACACTAAAAGAGTATACACTTTCAAAAATTTGGGGTCCTTAAGAATTTTTTATGTTTTTGAAAAAAAAAATCTCTCTCTTATTCTTTCAAGGCACATTTATTTGATCAAAAATACAGTAACTTTTAAAATAACTGTTTTCTATTTCATTAGATTTTAAAATGTAATTTATTTCTGTGAATGTGATATTTCTCCAGTCTTTAGAATATAATTTGAATAATGCTGATTTGTGCATAAGAAACTTTTAATTATTAATATCAATAATGAAAACAGTTGTACTGCTTAATATTTTTGTTGAAACTGTGATCTTTGATGAATAGAAAGTTCAGCATTTATCTGGAAAACAATTTAACAATGTAACTGTCTTTACTATAATCTTTGATCAATTTATTGCAACCTTGCTCTGACCCCAAACTTTTGCATATCTGGTGATCTCTGTAAAAATGCATAAGGATAAATAATCACAATAATACAGTATCATCAGTTGATGTTTCCCACCAGGCTTTCCATGTACTGAGGCTGATGGTGATACAGTGAGAGTCAGAGTGATGAGCTTGCTGGTGTTTTGTGGAATGCTGAGTTTCTGCCTGGTTACAACTCTGAAAGTGAGAGACACAATAGCAAGGTTTTCATATATGCAAAGTACTCTAATGGGCAGGCTCTTCATCAAAGGAGCTTTTTTGGAGCTTTTGGTGTTGCCGACTTTGCATTGACAAGTTTTAGTACAATTCTTCCTGTTCAGCATGGTCAATCAAAATTGAGTGATTGCAAACATATAACTTTTTTTACACTGTCAAATCAAGACCAAACAAACCTATATATTCCCAAGTGTGCTGTCACGGCTTAAATGCACCATACAAAAACAGCGGGTAAAAGGCAAAGGAAACGATAGGGACACTCAAATTACTTTTAGAAAATGCTGCATGAACAGGGGCCAGAGAATAAAATGATCTTTTAAGCATATGCCTAATAAAACTTCATTATTTGTTTTTAAAACTTGCAGAACCCAAGCATCACAGCTGTGTGTTAGGCCAGCCTACATTGTCTACCAACACTTTTACAACAATGTTCAAATGTCTGGGGTTAGTCAAATATTTTTTTCCCATAAATTCATAATTGTTTTTCAGCCAGGACACATTAAATTGATCAGGAGTGAAAATAAAAGGACTTTACATTGTTAAAAAAAATCTATTTCAAATAAATGCTGTTAAATTAATTTGAAATGCTGTTCAAATTACATGATGTTTCCATTCACCAATCCTGAAAAATCTGTATCTATCTGTATCTGTTTCTATTAAACCGCTAAATTGACTGGACTAATGGTCGCGGAAAATTCAGCTTTGCCATCACAGGTATGAATTACATTTCAAAATATAATAAAATAGAAAACAGTTCATTTAAATTGTAATAATATTTTACAATTTCACTGATTTTACTGTATTTTTCAATCAAATAAACGCAGCCTTGGTGAACATAAGAGACTTCTTTTAAAAACATTTATTTACTTTATATTACCAACCCCAAATTTTTTTTGCAATATTGTTGACACATTAGTGTGGATTAGAGCCTCTAAAATGCCTTGTAAATATCTTACAATAAATTGTCTATTATGGCAGTCAAGCTTCCAACATTTGTGAAATGCAAATATGCCACTTAACAACCGGTCACTGTACACTGACAAAACTGCTTACATTGTAGCACAATATATTACTGCTGCAGAATGAGAAAATCTCACCTGGAACCCACACTTGAGGCACACAAGGATGTCATGTGCTCCTGCTTGTTCTCCCTCATGCATGTTCCTCTCTTTAAGGCAATCACAGCACACCGACCACAGGCTGCCTGTCACTGCCTTCTTCACTGAGCTGAGGTCCACCGCCCTGCTCACATGCTGGCATGTCAACCCTGGATGACACCAAAATATGCATCTTTACTGTAACTCTATGCAAGCATTGGTAAACCCACAATCTGAATCGGAATGAACTTCATGCATGATAGATCCATAATGTCTGATAAATACCTTGGATGCTTCTCTATGATTTTTTTAATGAGTACCAAGCATACCATGAATAATATTCTGGCATGAGAAATGACACTGAAAGCTTTCCTTACCGCCAACCTCGTCAGACGAGTCTTCATCACGAGGCTTCTTTGGCTTGTTAGACCGCTTTGTCATGTCTGCGGTTTTTAAAGAGAAGGGGTCTTTCAGCCGCATTTGTATCTAGGAAAAAAGTCCTTCAGTAAGTATGAGAACACACAGCACAGTTGAAATTGTGTTTCTGAAGCCTAAAACTCTGAACATTACCATACAACACATGCCTGGGAGACAGGGCTCACTAGAGGGCCTTGGCAAGCTTCCAAGGTGGGCACAAAATGACTTTTAATTTAAAATAATTATATTAAAACAAGCAATTGTCATTATAAGGCTTTTAAACAATAACCAAAAAGGCTAAAAAATTACAAAATGTAAAAATATATTAATTAACATTGTTTAAAATATATAATGCAACTACAAGGCTAAAAAAATATTAAAATAATACAATGTAACTAAAAGGCTAAAAACTGTTCAAATAAAATTATGTGAAAAATATATATTATTTACATTATATAAAAAAATATAGTGCAACTACAAGGCAAAAAATATTAAAACAATACAACTTAAAGGCTATAAACCGCTAAAAATCAAGACTCACCACATGTAAACTGACATTATATTTCACAATCTGATTTTTCCCTCAACAACTTAAACGACAACATACATGTTTTAAACTCTTTAATTAATTGAATCTACTGACACTCCTGAGTATTGTTCCTTTCCATCTCAACTATCTCAGTGGGCACACATTGCAGTCAGTACCAGTCCTGTTTAAACCACATGTATACTGTATCAAAAAAGACAGCATTTGAATACAATTTTGATAAGCAAGTCTCCAGTACAACCATTCATTAGAACTGACGAATCAGCAAACGAGGGTAATAAAGGCATACAGGGGAATTAGTTATTAGCACAGCCACTGTAGCAAAGCAAAAAGAGCACGACACCTGAGACTTGTCCAGGTAACTTTAACTGATTCAAGCATTGACAGCAGGTACCGGCTGGTTAAAGGCCTTTGCTTCTTTAGTAAGTCAGATCTGTTTATAGCACAATGTTGCTCCAAACGAGTGGCTATAAACATCGAATGGTCTTTGGCTCACAGTAATAAACCCAGCTCACCCTGTTTATGGTCCCCTCCTCTCCAGGCTCACTACCAAGTTAACGTCAGTTGTCAAGTGGCCAGGTGGAAAAGCGAAGCTGATAACTTGCATTTGCTTCCAAGTTTATAAATACGGAAGAATTTCTGCCTGTAGTTTGGGTTTTCGGATCTAACACTTCGACAATCAGGAATCGAGTAATCCCAAGACGCAGTTTATATTCTGATTAACAGGGTTTGTCCGCGTATTTGGTGACATTTGCAGGAGAACAGAAAGCACAAGTATCATATGTGTCACGTGGTCGCATCCTCAATGACGCACTACGGATACTTGTATGGCCAAACTCGTTTGTATATACGCCGTAGTTCCAAAAGAGCTGTTCAGAGCAGTTTTTAAAATATAATTACCTATTGCTTGTTTTATGATACTCTATTTTTATTGTACTGTTTTCACAATTTATTCAGTTACACGCTTTGCAATGCTTTATATATTGTATTTGCACATTTCACTTGTCTTTTGTATTTTGTATGTTAATAATATGCATATTTGATATCTGCATACCGACTTGCATTTTTATTAAAGTACGGTAATTTTATAACAAGGTATTATTTATTTTCATATAGAAATTAAAATTAAGGTGCATTCTATATTTTCAAATGCTTTCCTTAGCAAGAATCACTAATTAAACATTTAATTCCTGCATGTTCCTTTCCAGACAAATCATTACATGACCATCATTTATTATATATCAAAACACAGTATAGCACTTTGTTAAACAGATATACAAAAAATAGGCAAAGAGGAAGAAATAAATAATGAAAAAACAAAATTAAAACGAAAAAATAGTTTTTTATTATTATTCGTTTGTATGCTTGTAAACAGTACAGAGATTATATTAATAACATATCAGTTTGTATACAATATACAAAATGTGTCAACACGCCAGAACACATGAAAGAAAATAAAAACGTTAATGTTTAGAAATAGGATCAACTAGATAGAAGAAAAGAACAAAATAAATGTACATACAATTTTGGGAGTCATAAGAAGAGGAGCCAGCGTCACTAGTAATACGTAGTTGTGCGCATGCGTGCAAGACAGAGGGTTGCTGCAATCCAGCTACGTAGCTTACACTCAGTTGCACCGTGTTTTCGTCAGTATTTAAATACAAAACAAGAAATAAGGAGCACTGTCATCGTGCAGCTTTAATTACCATAAATCCTAGCATGGCGTTAAATGTCTATTCATGGCTAACGAGGAGTATTGTCCGCGTTTTAGCGAGCAGAAGTGTCATTCCTGTTACAAGACAACTGGCAACTACTTCATTCTGGACACATTCTCGTTGCTTACAGCGTGAGTGTTGAAATATTGCATTGGTATTTAACAGTTAAATGTAATACACCGTGCTTGACATCGATAGTTCTAAAAATCACGGTGAATCTTACATTTATCTCTACCGATTTATGTATATTTATATACGTAACGTTACATACATTTCTGGCTCTGCGTATTTGGAAAAGTTTGGGCTGTAAGAAGTACTTGTATAAATTATTCTAAAGGTGTCATGTTGCTTTTTAAAGGTAAATATCACATAACAGCTATACGTGTAGCAGAAGAACGGCCTCTGTTGGTCAAACGTGTCTATCTGTCTTCCAGACATCCGTGTCATTCGTTATGATGGTGCTTCATTACGACCTTTCAGTTCTTCAAGCCAGCCTTCAATAGATGTGTCCTACGAGCAGCTGAAGAAACTGCTGCTGTCCGACTCCAGTGTGGTTATAGACGTCCGTGAGCCGTGGGAACTCCGGGAATACGGGAACATACCGGGGGCAATTAACGTGCCATGTAAGTCGGTGCATGGCCTAATCCCTATACTGTTTATTTAAAGACGCATTATATAAATTATTATATTTTACCCTCTCTTCTGCAGGGGGGCAGGTGAATGGAGCTCTCCAGCTCACGCCTGATGAATTCAAGGAGAAATACGGAGGGGCCATGCCATCACAATCCCAAAATATAGTGTTCACCTGTCTAGCTGGTGTAAGAAGCAAAAAAGCCCTGGAAACTGCAGTGTCTTTAGGATACACCAAGTGAGCAGTTATTCTTATTATACAATAAGGGATGAGTGTAATGTTTTAATGCAGGGCTGCCCGAAATTTTACTATGATGGGCCAAAAATCAAACCTGATTGCAGGCCATATATATTTTATTAAAATATTAATTTTTGAAATGCAATTCACTTATATTTCAATGCACCCCTCTTGTGATTTGGCATTGGTGGGCTAAATCAAATGTCATCACAGGCAAACGTTTGGGGATCTCTGTGGTTTTTCGCTGTTATTCTCATTATAAGTACAGTGCACAGCATAAATGAGTACACGCCCTCTGAATAAACATAAAATATGTATTTTCTTAATGATTACTAATACAATTAATGGAAAGTTGGCAAAATTGAAATGTATTAAACATACTTAATAAAAACAACTAAAAATATGCCAGTATTTTCTGTAAGATAAGTAAATTAGCCAATTTTGTTTAAATTAGATTGCAGAAATGAGTACACTCTAGATTTAATTCAGCAAATGTATACAATTCTAGTTCTTAGTATGTCCTCCAGAACTTTAAGTATACTGCTCTGACCCTTCTTGACTCTGAGTGTACAAGTTCATGAGAAATTTTCACATCTGTCCTGTTTAACTCCTGGAGGATGACCTCCTTGAATGCTCAGGGCTGCGTTTCCCAAAAGCATCGTAAGCCTAAGTTGAAACGCAGCCCTGGTCTTTAATGGGGAGTTTTGCATCTCGTCTCTACAGAATCCCCCACAGCTGCTCAAGAGTGTTAAGATTGAGTGAAATACATGTCCACTGAAGGATTTTCACCTTGGGAGAATGAATATCTTCATTGTCATGCTAAAAAAAATGCCCAATAATGCATGGAATGAGGGGAGATAGCATCTTCTGTTTCAAGTGTTTGTATTCATAACTCTCTCCACACAGTCTCACTCATCCCAATATAAGAGCTTTAGTACCATTGAACATCACTGTGGGTACCAAGCACTTCTCACTGTACTCCTCCTCTAGCAACACCAGAACATTTTGGATGGTTTTGGATCCGAAATGATTGACTTGGTCTCTTGAGACCAGAGTATGGATTCCCAGAAGTCTCTATTGTGTAAATATGGGCCTTGAAAGAGGTTCAATTTATTTTGCTTTGGCTACAGTAGGTAATATAACAACAACCATGCATGTCACTTCTGCAGATGCGTCATACTCTGTGAGATAAAGTGTCACTCTTTTCATAGCTTTTTTCCCGGCTCTGGGACACTTGCATGTTTTATTTTCTAGCAAAAATACACTCCTCTCTAAATGAAAACTTAAGGTGAAGACTTGATTATTTCAGGAGCCTTGTCACAAGTCCATTGTTTTTGAATGTCGGTGCTACTTCTGCTATATTTGGTATTCCTCTTGTACCTTTGTCCTCTTTTATGCAAATAAATAAGTCACCTGGCAGTTCTCTCCCAAGTGGTTCCGCTGCTGCCAGCATTGAGTCTGAGTATGAATCAGTGCGCTATATTTTAATTGTCAGGAAATAACTTGTCTTGAAAAGTTTTGGTTCAATATACTTAACTGTTGTTGTTTTGTTTAGTAACTTTCAGGAGGGTGTACTTATTTTTGCAACACAACATTTTATCACTTTGATAAGAAAATCTTATTTTGCTGAATAATTTTGACATTCTTCTTTGGTAATTGATCAAGCAGGCTTGTTGAAATATCAGATCTCCAAAGAACGCTAACATATCATCTAAGTAAAGAGTAATTGCTGAATTTTTAAGATTTAGAGGGGGTGTACACATTTATGCTGTGCACTGTTTGTAGATGCATTAGTATCATTCATGCATTATAGGCCAGAATATGTTTAATTTTATATAGTATACTAAGGTTGAAAAACAAACAATAAAACCATGCTATTATGGGAAATAAAAGGATAAGTGCTTTTATGAAATGTTATTTTATTCTGAATAAATCAAATATATTGCACTTTTAAACCAGTTTAAGATCAATATGCTATAGTGCTGTATAATGAAGTTCTGTTTGCTTTAGTTGTCTAAGTTGTCTCTCTCTTCTTGTAGGGTCCAGTATTATCCAGGCGGATGGCAAGAATGGGCAGAACATCAGTTAATAAAAAACAAAGATTGACTACATTTTTATGTAGTCAAATTAACACTGTGATAGAAGTTTGATTGTGTTGTACTGCTGTCTGAATTATACCATTGACACCGAGTCAAATGTGCCAGTGAGACTGAATCATTTAAAGGTATTGACTGGAAATAAAGGAATGGTGTGATTATATTTTGAGCCTGAAAGATGCACTGTTATGTGATGTGAGCAGTGCACATATACACTATTTTATTTGATCTAGTCAGTTTGAATGAGAAGTGCAGTGGCCTAAAGTGTGTGTTACAACTTCTGTTCAAAGGGCACTTGGCTATTTGCCTAGTAGCTAAACATAAATATTTTGAGCAGGCAATCCAAATATCCAAATATATATACATTTTATCCAGTGATTTATGAATTCAACATTGCACTGTTTAAAAGTAACTGGAGAGTTATGTTTTTGTATACTTGAAAAGAAAACCTTGATGCTACATTGTGTGTATTGTGATTATTTGAAATAAAAATAAATCTGATATCTCCCATTTGTCTTGTTGGATAAAAATATCTGCTAAATACTTCAATGTACATTTGAAATAAATATTAAAATGCAGGGTATCCTTCATAATTTGTGCTACAAATATGAATATCAACATTAAATGGAGTGGCTTTAGTTTTGCACAGGAAAAAAATGCTTAGTTTTCTTTAAAAAAATTACAAATCTGATGTACATATCCTTGTAATTTAGTAAACTACAAAACTATATGCAAATACATATGTTTTAAAGAAAATTATACTTTTATTCAGTAAAGAATATTCTATTTCAAATAACTTCTGTTCTGTTAAACTTTCTATTCATCAAAGAACCCTGAATGAATTACTGTTTTAACAAAAATATTAAGCAGGACAACTTTCTCATCAAATACATTTTAATATTTAAAGGTATTGTTAATGTTTATTTACTTATACATGTTTCAGTGTAACCTGTGACTAATAATAACAATAACTGTACATGGCACTGCCATTATATAATCATAGAAGAATGTCTTACACTCTCACAAAAAAACAAAGAAGTACAAAATCCGTCACTGGGGCAGGATACTTTCCAAAACATAGTACCTTAAGTGTACATATTATACCTCACTAACTTTTCTGAGAGTGCAGTGTTAATCTTATTATAAATCATGTTACGAATGTTACGAGCTATACGTATGTTTACGATTATAAGAATTATGTGTACCATTGTCATTAATGTGGATGTGACAAAGCTGTCTGAATCTGAAATGTAGAAAATGGTTTTAATTATAAGTCAGCAAAGCAGCATGAGCAGACTAAGATAACAGTGCCTTATTATTGCCAATAAAGAGGCTAGTCTTTTGTCTTTACCAATGCTGTCATAGTTTTTATTTTTTCTGTATGAGCACAGCTACAGGGATGAGTGACTAATGTACTGTAATTGAATGAGATAGCAGGAGTAAAATAACGCCTGAGTGTTTGAGCTCATTTAGCCACTGTTCACATCTCAGAGAAATGCAGACCCAGCCTTCCTCCCACATGCCTGGCACATCGTAGATAGTCGGAAAGAATTTCATAAACCACATTCGGTCAGCATAAAAAAGAAAAAAAGATAAGACCATATTTCAGCTAAACCTGACCTTTTTAAGAAATAAATATTCTTTAAATCCTGATTAAAGAGAATCCAAGGACTTTGTAATTCCCACTTACATCCTTTAGTCACCTCAAGCGTGAATCTCAGACAGGCCATAGAAAAACACTCTAGTTAATTCCTCTCGCGTTTCTCATTTTTGCACATTCTGCCATGTAAATAGTGACCACATTAGTGTCATCTCCCTCTGCTCAGATTGACCTTGTGACATTACTCCTTGCCCTGTCTAGAAGCATGTGTAATTAAAATCCCTACATATCAAACCACATCACATCATGACTGCACCTCCAGACTAATGGAGCCTTGTCTCATAATTTACCCCTTCATTCAACACCTCTCAAGACCCTGATAGATGTTTGAGTGCCGGGCCCAATTCTTGATGGTGCAGAGGCTCAACATTCCCATAGCATTGACTCATGTTTATAGCAGGGTATAAAATGCCTGGATCTCTGGGAGTCTGAATTTGCGAGCAGAACTTGCGAGAGGAAAACATCAACACAGTAAGGCCTTAAAGTTTAGTCACTGACCCAGGATGAGTCGCAGCCCAGAAAGGATCTCATCGTATCGCCGCCATTTCGAGGACACCAGCACCTCCTCTTACCAGGTGAGAGTCAGCAGCCCTTCTCCCGTCAGACGGGATGTCGGGAGGTGCCGTTCAGCCAGCTACACCCGTAAAGCCAGCGCTGTCAGCAGAAGCATGGCAGTGGGCCGGAGGACCATCTCATCCTCACGCAGTCAGCCCTTCATGACTGGGTAAGCATTGCCCATCCTGCCGGCACAGACAAATAAAGGAACAATGCACAACATCATCACATGCATTTAACTAATTGCATTTGTTAAACCTACAGAAAATGCTTTTCTTCTCAAAGTAATTCATTGTTTCTGGCATTTATAGGAGATGTTCAAAGTAAGCTTTTAACAAAAGAGAAAAATGAGAACATTACAACTACACACACACACACACACACACACACACACACACACACACACACACACACACACACACACACACACACACACACACACACACACACACACACACATACACTAGGGAAGTATTTAAAGATATTTCAATATATTTATCCACATACTTAATCATAACAAATAAATATCATAACAAATAAATACAAATATGTATTATGTATATCTATCTATCTATCTATCTATTATCTATCTATCTATCTATCTATCTATCTATCTATCTATCTATCTATCTATCTATCTATAAGATTTGATTAATTTTACATTATTTTATGATTAAATATATAGATACACATAATTAGCATATATAAAATTTATATACAATCATGCAATAAAATATAAATTTCATGAAATTAATTAGCCAACAAAAACTTTAAATATTTGCCTAGTAATTAGAGAGATTATTTGATGCCGAAAAATGAGGCCTATTCTGTTGTTTGATGGAAAAAATAATTTCTTTGTTAGAACAAATTAGACCACAGTTTCTTTTTAATTGATCCGACAAAAATCACACGCAGTCTCTATAAGCGCTCAACTGTGACCTAATAAAAACCAAAGTGACAAACAAATTGCATCTTTCCCATGTCAGCCACACGTTACTTTACGTTCGCTTCACATCTCATTTTACCTTTTGTAATACACGTTGTGATAAATCTGAATTAATTGCAGTGTCGGAATGAGAGCCATCTGTCTCAGCGGAGGGGGTGCAGGGGTCGATCTCGACCAGGCTTCTGCAGAAAACCGTGAATTCCTGAACACACGAACCAGTGAGAGACAAGAGATGATTCTGCTCAACGATCGACTGGCAGCGTACATCGAGAAGGCAAGTGCACTCACACAAAATTAGTATGCCCTTAGATGCGTATCACAATGCTATAGTGCAATAGGCTATACATTATGAACAACATAATAAATGTAACTTATTACAAAATAACAAAAATGCAATGTAATTTATCAGTGCTCTTAATGCTATTGGAAACAAGCCGCATTTTAGAGCCATCTTTGACAGGATTTGTCTGATTTGGCCATGCTTGGTTGCTTCTCGGGCACTGGCAGTGTGGAAATGCCACTGTGGCTCGCGAGATAAAGCGCATTATTCGCACTTCTGTGGGCACACAGACACAGACAGAGCACATAGCACGCGTACTGTGTGTTTTACTCTCCTGTCGCAACAAAGGTCCGTTCGCTGGAGCAGCAAAACAAATTGCTGGAGACGGAAATCGAGGTCCTAAAGAATCGATACTTGAAGCCCTCCGGCCTCCGCCTGCTGTACGAGGAGCAACTCCAGGAGCTGAAGAGGCTGGCGGACCAGATGAGAGTACAGAAGGTAGATATTAGTCCTTTTTCGACAAATCTTGAGCATCAAATAATATTTTAAAGGTCTATAATAAATGTACACCTGGTAAATTAACATGCAGCCATGTAGATTAAAGAACTTAAATAAATGATTTATAACATTTACACTAGGCTCTTTTTTTAGTAGAATAATGTTGTCTTGGATAAGGAACATCGTATTGAGGGGAAATAGTATCAGGATTAGGCTATACATAGTCTATGTTTTATATGATAATACCTATAATTACTTTTAAAGGACCTTGCTATCGCGGCAAAGGATACTATGTCGGGTCAGCTGGAGATGATGAAGGTGAAATACGAAGAGGCCTTGGAGATTAGGAAGAAAGCCGAGCTTGATATTGAATTCTTCCGTCCGGTATGATTACCATAAAAGTGTCTTATAACATTTAATTTTTTAAGCAAAAGCAAAAGCAAAAAAAAACAAATTTTTTTATCGCCTCAGGATGTGGACGCCGCCACCGCCGCGCGCATTGCTTTGGAGAAGCAGCTAGAAAACCTGGAGGTGGAAATAGAATTCCTTCGAAGAGTACACAAAGAGGTAATTCAAACGCAAAATGGTTGTATTGCCCTTGATAAATAAAAAGCTAAAAGATTTTTTTTTCAAAACCGCACATATTCAGGAAATCGAAGAGCTTATGAAACAGATATATGCGGGCCACGCCTCAGCAGCAGACGTCTACAGCCTCCCCGACCTCTCAAGCGCCATCAAGCAGATCCAACACCAGTATGACGACATTGCCGCCAAGAATTTACAGGTGAGGATTTTTGTGTATCAAATGGTGTTTAAAATGTTTGCCATAGGGGGAGCATTGTACATATGATCTGTGCGTTGAGTTGAAATGTTTCTGTATAATTTTGTTTTAAATATTTCAGTAAAACATTTTTTTTTGCTATATGTTGACCATGTTAAACGTTTAAAATGAAGGGGGGGGGGGGGGTATGGGTTTATTTTATTATTTAAATTTTGGGGGAATTAAGTGTGTTTGAAAAAAAAACACACTTTGTAACAAAATGTTACGACATTCCCTGGACTTCATATTAATAAAACCATTTTTCTGCAGGAAATGGACTCTTGGTACAAATCCAAATTTGTTGATCTCAACAACAAAACGTCAAAACATGTAGACAAGATACGAAGCGTGCGAGAGGTTATTGTAACTGCGAAGAAGGACGTAAGTAATAATGATCATTCTTGACACATGCTTAAATTAGGCAACATAATAGTAAAATAACAAAATTCACAATATTTGCAGTATAACATTCATTCATTGTTTCCTCTTGTTTTAAATATTCTGCTTAATTTAGATTCAAAATAAGGAGCGTGATCTGGACTCTTTGAAAATCAAAAATGAGGCTTTGGAAGCACAGATCCGTGAGACTCAAGAAAAGTACAGAAAAGAACTGGAGGAACTCCAGGTGAGAAACCGAGTCACATATAATCATACCTGGGCCTACATACAAAGTCAAATCAAAGAATGAAATCTGAGCATAAGCATGAATATAAGTATGATCTTAGCACTTCTTAAGACTTCTGTTTTGTTTGGGTTTTTTTAGGCAAGAATTGAAGCCTTGCAGCTTGAGCAGAAATCCTCCAAACAAAGGACGGCACTGCTCCTGCGTGAATACCAGGATCTGCTCAATGTGAAGATGGCCCTGGAGATTGAAATTACCACATACAGGTAGATTTTAGATACTTGAAAAACTCTTTAAATCCAAACACATACCACCTACTCTAAAACCACTTGTAGCTTTCAGGTTAAAACATACCAGAATTTAATGACAACTCACGTCTATTTCAGAAACCAATGGAAACCTATATTTTGTAACTTTCATTGTTATTTATTTAATTTTGTGCTATTTTTCTGTATACCTTCAAGATGTAATCATTGTGATCTTTTGACTTGACTGACCCTTTAATATTGCATGTGAATGCTTTTTCTGTTTTCTTCTATTTTTTATATTTGTCTGTACCATTCTATTGTTGTTCTTTTTGGACCGTGTTTGCTGATCAAGTTAATGCTGTATAAGAAAGCTAAATTTCTGCTATTTTCTTCAATCCTTCCTTCTAAATGTTTGCTCGCAGGAAGCTCATTGAGGGTGAAGACTCTCGTATTGCTTCTGGGATGCAGAGCATGCAGACCATGTCCCTCATGAGCGGCAGCATGAGTGTTCACAGTGCTGGAGCCGCAGGTGTTGCAGGAGTTGCTGATAGAGTGGCCGGCGGTTCTGGTTTTGGTCCAGCTACAGGTCTTGGAGGAGGTCTAGACAGTGGGCTTGCCAGAGGTCTTGGAGGAGGGATTGGCAGTGGTCCTTCCAAAGCTCTTGGGGGTGGTAATGGCGGAGGCATTGGAGGAAGTCTTGTTAATGGCATCACTGGTGGGATTGGCGGCCCAGGCGCCACTGTAGACTACACTCAAGAGCAGGCTGTGGAGATGACGGAGAGAAAGACTGTGCTTATCAGGTAGCATTAAATTCAAGCTTTCTGTCAGAGCCGTGACTTAGTGGATTGCATGTGTTCATTCTGTGGTGTTTATGCTGGAACTTCAGTTCTGACTTTAAGTCAAATTCCAATCCCATTCCCATATATCTCAAAAGTGTTCAGTTTTAGAGTTTCATTCCAGGCTACTTAGATTCTGCATTGATTTTTCCCCACAGAACCGTTAAAACTGAGGACGACACGCTGGAGAGCAACACACAGGAGAAATCGTATTCCATCTCTGGAGCTGCTGATGTAGAAGAGTAGTGGTGTTATCTGCTCACCAATCATGCCTTCAGATGCGCGTGCCTTAAACCAAAGATCAGCTTGCGTCTTGCATTGCTTGTTCACAATAAAGCTCTGAGCATTACAATGTTTTGCGGGTTTTGTTTCTCCATTGTTTGTGCACATAATCCACAACATCAACAGGTGTAGACGCAGGGCACATTATGACTGTGTTGGAGACAGATGACGAGGAAGGAACAGACAAGAAAACAACTTAGAATAAAGGGAGTGTGATGTGTCACTCCAGGCTCAGTGTATCACCTCGATTCTTTGGCCAAAGGGGAATCCCATGCAAGCCGTCATAAGAACGGTACTGCCACAACATAAAGTCACACTCACTGAATGGCCCCATTCTATCATAATCTGCCCTCCTCCTCTGCATCTGATCCATCCTGACCGGTCCACACTGCAACATGCCAAACACTCAAAGTGTCTGGAAGTGTGAGAGAGATATGCATTGGAGTACTTAAGCATAAAACTACAGAAGCCAGACACTGGGTAAAAGGAGCATGTAGCTGACACAAAACAGTCACATATATATAAAGCATGGCATGTGGCACACTAACAATTTAATATGTTTTCTTTGCATTTCTATGCAACTCGCTGTTAATTTATCCAATTAAAATTATGAAAGGCTCTATACACATCCATCCCAGACTTTAAATGACGGAGCATGAGTCTGACCTTGAGCACTGACAAACTACACTTCATACCTGTGAGTCGACAGTCTACAGCAAATAAAATATGAATGATCACACAGAACCAGCACTAAAACATGCAGAGCTAATCAATCAAGAAGGAAGTCTAAATATTGAAGGAAGCCTACAGTATGTGATAAAAGGCCTCCTCCTCACATTGTCATAGGATATGTGTGAATTTTTGAGCAAGTATGATTAGCAACAATAAAGTTGAGTGTAAGGTATTTGCTTTCTCCATATTTAGGATTTTATTTATGAAATGTTATGCCTATAAAATACACTACACTATGATTTATTTAGACATTATGCATTATATTGTTCAGTACAATTAATTAGCCTCACTGACTTTCTGTTTAAGAAAAGTGGTTATTTTATTTTATGACATTATTTGGCCTCCTGAGAGAATCATTGGCCTCCTGGGATTACAATAATAATTTAATCTAAAGAAAACGGGATTATACCTGGGCAAAAGAAGTCAAAACAGCTATTCGGTCATTCAGTCGTTATTAGGATATTTCGTCATGACAGCAGTTCGTTTCATTTTCAAATCTGAAACAAAAACAACAACACAAATGTAATAACAGGCCTAAATAACAATACATATATTAATTTATACGACATGTTATTATTATTATTAATATTATCATCTCAGGTCAGTTAGCAAGATCTTTTTTTAATTGACAGCACTGGGACGATTCAGGGTCATTACTATTTTATCCACGGTCATCATTTCCACAAGCTCATCCCACCCGAAACGGAGGCGCAATTAACGGCCAGTACTTGCCTTGTATTGTTTCTCTGCAAAAATGCACTGGACATTATGAAAAGCCCAGAAATGTCAATCCTGGACATTAATGAGGAGATACAGACAGTCTCCAGTGACGGTCGCTGATCATTAGCATGCCTTTTGCCAGTCATGTAATGCGCATCCGAGCTATAGGCGTTGTAAAGTTGGTTATATGCATTACGGCATGATAAAAATGAACTGCCTCATGCATTGCCTGCATGCGTGTATTATCAATATAATTAGCTGGCGTTTACTTGAGTGGCCATATGACCCTTGAAAGACGGGAGCTATCCAGGGTCCTGCCAGGCCCACATACGCATTCAAAGCGGCTACAAAATGATTTAAATATTGCCGTTAGAAATTATTAGAATCAACGGCAACTCCAATTATGTTTTTTTATATACATTTTTATTCAGCCCTATTTAAAATATTTCCATATTAAATTTAAAATGAAAAAAACTCAAGTGTGCCAAAAAAATTTTATGTCTCATTCAAAATGAATAAAAAACGATTTTCTGTGTTAAATAAATTCCTAGGCCTCATTTACAGGTCACAAGGTGATATTTTTCAACTCAAAGACAAAATTTTCATCAAGTAACACTTTTCCTTACAAATTACATTCAAGACCACATACGTAGCTTACCTGATGAATACTGTGTCTGAACAGTTACTTTTCGGTTTCATAATAAAATCTTATGCAGACACCCAAATTATTCAAAATGTTTTCAATTCATGGCTGAATTGAAAGAATGCCGTCAATGGAATAACTAATGACCCGTCTGTACATACCAGCACACAAAACTCCCTCAGCTTTTTTTCCCAGCGTCCACTTAAATGATCTGAGGATCAAAAGAGGGCAAAAGTTGGTGCTCTCTAAAACCTGAGAAATTCTGTCAGTTTTTACATATGGTTTAGTGCCTTAATCCCAATTAGGCTCGGCTGACACACAGAGCTATTCAAAGCAGACCTCCTCTGAATACATTTGCCTATATGAACTTCACAAATAGAGCTCGCGCTAAAGGCGTTCGACAACAGAGAGAATCAGATAGACTGAAGGTTCATTCTTACGCGCTCGAGTGAAAAAGGGTATGAATTTATAAGGTACACCGAAACATTTCAATTCAGACAAGTTTACACCCATTATGCGAGGTCTTTCAACTAGGACAAGAGAGTTAAAGTTGGGGAAATTCGGTTCAAAAGGCAGAGCTAACTTTGTTCAGGCTTTGAATACTGAAACGATGCAGCCCCCTTCCTTTTGAGAGCATTTAGAAATGAGAGCACGCATGGACAGAGTCGAATCAGTAGCCACTTATCTCGCCACTTTCTAATGCGACTTTGAATATTAGTCTGGGTTAAAATCCCAATCATGTCATCTGGTGGGACTCCCATACAAGCATAATTACTATTCAATCGCGTCACTAATGTCCCACCCGCATGCCGCATCCCTCTCTGCGACGCAGCTGGTCCGGCCTTTGTGAGGCTTGCACTTTCCCGCAACGAGAGCGAGTGGCTTAAGCGCATTAAAGTAGGTAAGATTAATATTTGTAGCCAAACATATTTATGTACATTTAAAATACATTAATTGATTTATTAAATAATCACATTTTTCCCATGCAGCTTTAATTTTTGAAGCACATGCCATGCGACTTGTTGAAATTGATGCACAACTCAAGTAAAAATAAGTGATTTGTATACAAAACGACTTATTTTCCTTATTTTTCAATGGGAGTACATAAAAGGAAAACAACGGGGTAAAAAAGTAAGAGCCCATGAAGGGAATTTGTATGGATGAGCGTTTATGGTTGGCGTAAAAAAAACTGTTTTCTAGAGAGCTCGGGCATTGTGCATCGTTGAGATAGAGTGGTGAACCCTTGGCACTCAAACCCAGTTTGGACGCATGAATGAAACCCCTGGTGGGACACTGCAGTTCTTCACACAGTCTCTGTTACCCTACATTCATGCTTCATTATTTTGCAACCTGTTAAATCAAATCCAACATTTAGCTCGAATTGTAACGCTGAGACCCTGAGAAAATGCTTTCAAGCACCTGACGGACACTTTCTCCGAATCTCACAATCCGACGCGTAAAAAATGTCCTGGAATGCCCCCGTTCGGGTTCACAATGTTGTTCCGAAATAAAGCTGCTCCCGTGTAATTAATGTGCCGTTTAAAAGACAGCGGACAATGCGAGCGTTCAAGCTATTTGATTTCATTTAATTTTCCATCCCATTTGCTCCGAACAATGCTTTAGCTCCCCAAAACCGTGCTCCAATGAGCGCTTTGGTATGACTTTCACCCTTTGCTTCTCCCGGTGAGGAGGACAGAAAAGAAAAACGTCCCCGTTTCCGCCTTTGTGCACAATTTATTAGTTGGAAAACTTCGACTTTAAAGACACAAGACGAGAATGAGAATGGGCTCGGCTGGTGTGAGAGCTGTAGAGGCCGGACCCGCTGTTGCAGAGCGGATGGGAACCAGTCACAAATGGCAACATTAATAAATAACCCACCACACAGCCGGCCTTTGCATGCGCCTATTCAAAAATTGTTCGCGTGTCGTTCACGCTCTTTGACTCATTAAGGAGCCCAAAGAGAAAGCTCCCAGAAAGGAGCAGTGGGGTACCTTTTCCTGAAGAAAGAAATCCCACCTTTGCTTCTCCAATTACAGCGGAGTGTCATCGTAGAGTCGCCAGGCCAGAGGTTAGCAGGACATGTTCATGGCTTGAATTTATCGCCCACAAATTCTTGTTTCTTTCCCTGGTCCTCTGTTCAGTCATTGAGGGCCACGATCAAAGAGGTCAAAAGAAGTTCTTAAAACCAGTGGTAACAATACCACTGAAGTCCCTTCAAATGACACACAAGGGTCCTGAGTGAATGTAGTGGACTCCTCTTGCCATATCTGAATAATAATAAAAAAAACACGTATTAAAAAGAAAATTCGAAATGCTCAAGTGCATTAATTCGTGCAAGCTAAATGATTACTTTACCGGAATGATTAACATACTTGAATAAAATGAATAAAATAATTATTGCTTTCTCCTTGAGAATTTTCAACACAAGTGAAGACACCGAAAGCTGCTAGGAGATTAAATATTGGCAAGCAGCAACTCTTGTCTTGTTCAAGATTACGTGTTTTGTCCTGCATCCTTTGATAAAAATTTTTTTTTCACACTTTCCTTTAATTCTGGAGCCCTGCGGGGCGCTTCGTCAAAACTGAATGCGAACATCCTGATGCGTGACCTGTTGTCAAAATGTGTGAAATGATAAGGTGGTGGTTATTTTGAAAGAGGCTCATATTTTTTTTGGCTGGTTCTCCCGTTGAGTACCTGCCCGGTCCCAGCACGGCACACGCCGGGAGTCAATAGAAGTTAACAAGTCTCCCAAACATTCCTGCTCCTTTTGTTGAAACGCCAACAGTCAATGCAGCCAGGAAGAGAATAAAGAGCTTTGAAGTACATAAAACCTAAAAGGATGCAGCCAAGTAGATTTAAAGTAGTCACTGATTTCCAAAAACTGGTTTGTATAGGAACAATAAAAGGGGAGAGAATTTATGGAGAAATTATACAGTGGATTTGTCACTTAAAATATCGGAACTGTCTGGCGGACAAAGCCACATGCTGAGGATTAATGGTTGCGCCAGACCTTTGATACTGCACTCTCTTTTCTCTGCCCTTGACAAATTGGATTTTGGGGATGGGAAGGTCGCTGGGGCCTATTGTCTCTTGACCGTTTGGAGCGGTTCATTATGCGTGAGGGTGAGGGAAAGTCTCCATGTGACCATTTCGGAGGGTTTCTACAGCTGCTAAAACAGTGCAACTCTCTCATAGCGCGCTGCTCGCCCTTGCGCATTAATGTGCCGAGGGGTACCTGACTGCGCCATAAGAAAAGCCGGATCATACACGCCTCCGCGTCACTTGGCGGGCGGATATTAGTCAGTCCTCATCTCAGACTCTCTGCTCATCTCAATCAGTGACTGCTTGGTCTTCCTGGTTCGGATAGCGCAGCCTCACACAGAGCCAGCCATGCAAGCGACTCGGACACCCACTATCAGTGTGTTCTCCGACTGCAGCATCCCAGCCGGGCTTCGGATAGGACCGGTCCCGGGCATCTTTAAACTGGGGAAGTATGTTTCGGACCGCAAGGAACTTGGAGTGAAAAAGAAGGTGAGTTCGATTTATTTTCTTGACCAACGTGTTCAACTTTTTATTATCACTTTTGCAAGTTTTTTTTATATATATATACAAAATGTACCTTGAGATAAATGTGAAATATTTCCATTTTCCATTGCAAATGGATAAAAGCATTCAAGACATTTTAAACAAGACGTGCACAATATATATAAAAAAATAAATAGGCTAGATCATGCATGCAAATAGCTTTTTTATCTAAACTATTGATTGCAGCTTTTTTTATCTAAACTATGGAATGACAACAACATACAAGTACACATAAAATTAAAACAATACAATAATAACCGTTATTAATGACTATTATTATTTCTTTTTAGATTAAAGTAATATTATTATTCTTATTATTATTAATACTATTGATTTTATAAAAAAAAACATGCAGCTAAGATAAGAACATCTCACTTTCCTCAATGCTGACCTTTCACTCTTCATAAAGCGTCCTCGTATTAATTGGTTTGTGCTGTCAGTTTGGAAATAATTGAGTTATATTAACAGGACAACATGTCATTCTATGCCTTTCACTTAACCGCGTTAATAGGTTGACCTGAGTTTCTGCGCGAGATTTCATGCCCTCTCCCCGTTTAAATTTCAAAGGCTCGAGGGGTGCTTATTACCAACATTTTTTTATTTTAAATGATAACAGTAAGCTAGACAACAACCATTTAACTGGAAACACTGCTAAATATAAGCAAAAATCGTAATTCTAGTAAATACGGGCGAAGTAAAATGCATTAAATATATATTACATTATTTAAAATTATAGAAAATATTTGAATTATTTTATTCTACAAGTCTATCAATATGTGGAATATTCGTAAATCAAAGGGGCGTAAAAGGCGTCACATATAAATGGCATTTACTTAAATAAGTTGTAAATACTGGAGCTCTTTACGCATGTCTGCTTCTGTGATTGATGCGCGTAAATGCCACGCCGCGGGCCATGGGCGATCATCAGGTGCAATCTCTGTGTCAAATGTCACGCTTTAATCTTTAATTTGTTTGAACAGAATAGAAATGCTTTGACACTCTTCAAATTCGTTTCTCATATCAACTCAATTACGTGGCCTCTTCCTTGAAAATTATCGCCATTGTCTAATAGACCGAATAAAACGATATTAATGCTCTCTTTTGTTTGAAAAAACATTAGGGTGATATAATTCATGTCTGAGACAAAAGACAATCTGAAAAAGGTAGCATTTTAAATATAACCTATATAAAATACTTTTTAAACATCTTTAGATAAATATACTATTACTAAATATTTCCAACATATTTAAAGGAGGCAAACATTGTTATCATTTTATATTTCAATTTCACTGAACATTTGGACCGTTTTAGCTATAAGCAACGTTAGAACCCGTCATTCATGTTAAAACGCTGTTTTTGTAGATTCGTTTGGTGAGGGGAGAATTCGTGGATGAGTCTGGCAGTGCAGTTCCAGATTGGATCGGTTTAATACGCGCGGCCAGGAACAGTCAAGAACAGAACCTCGAGGCAGTCTCGGATTTACCTGGAGGACAGGTGAGTTAAGCACAAACGAATGAATTTCATCCTATTTAAAAAAACGAACATTTTCCAATAATTGTATCTCGTTTCAAAAGATATTCTACCGTGTGCTGAGAGAAATACAGGCTGGAGAAGAGTTGAGTGTTTGGTATTCCAACGCACTGGCGCAATGGTTTGACATTCCCACGACTGCAACTCCAACACATGACGAAAAAGGTGAGACTTACATCATAATTTCGTTTATTTAAAAATTTACATTTTTATATAGAGTAGAAACTATACTTCAGACTTTTTAATATAGCTCAGAAATACAAGTTGTATGTATACATTATGAAATTGTTTTGAAATGAAAATGCGTGTTTTTATTTTCTTGATGTAATTCTGGCAATTTTGGTGTCATTAAATAAAGCGCAGAGGAATTCCTAAAAATAATATTTTATGAAATAATACACGTTTTTATAAGCGACAAACGGATTTTAAGTAACGCCGCCACCAGCAAAATCAAAGCAAATCCCATTCAAATCCGATTTAATAAGCTTATGATCTGCTGTCAGATTATCCGTGTTTAGTTAGTAAATCGAAAGGTCTGTAGTCTGGGGCAGTAACTCTTATTGATTGGTTGAGAACTATTGAGCTGAGTCTACTGTATTTGCTATAATAATATATGATTGATCATGCTCATCAATACGGCTGCATCATCTCTCCTAATTCGTTTCATTCACTAATAAAGTCCTGGATGTCTCCTCATGGGCTGATGCGCGGTGTAGTTTGGCGAGTGGAAGAGGTTAACAAATGTCATCTAGCCATTAATATTCATGTATTCAAAAGAAAATAAATTCAAAAAGGTGCTCTACGGTAAATTAGCTGGCTGCGTAAGGTATTGTTGGCTAATGAATGCAAACTTTTATGTGGGATGTATATTGCCCTGATTTGCGACGCTGTACTGTGAGCGCTGCTCTCCGGCTATACGCGGTGCGCTCCTTGACATACGCGTCCTATTCTCCAGCGTCAACAGATGGGCCAGCCTCATTGTCTTATGCGACTGGCGATTTCAAGCAACAGCTGCCGTCAATTCCACGGGAAAGCGCACAGAGAAAGTCGCTATTCAATGTATTGGGTTGTAAGCGACAGATTGGGCCGGCGCTTGCTCTTTTGATGGTGACAATAAACAACGGGGTTTTGCAGATTACAAAATCATTACATCTATATCATTGACCCCAGAACTGCCCAACTGGTGTCATGCCAACGTGACCAAGGCGAGGTGATAAAAAGTCACGACTGCAGGCTTTAAAATGAAAGGTTATCAGATTCCGCAAAGAAGCATTATGATCAATAATTATACACGTTCTTGAGTTGCCTATGTGCATAATAAAACATATTTATGACGCATTACTAGTAGATTTTCATTTTTGTTGAACTCAAAAAGGCCCGTCTAATTTAATTGTAAACACTTTCCTTTTCCAAAGTAACGTCGTTTAATTGCTTTTCAATTTTTGTTTCAGGCGAGGAGCGCTACATTTGCTGGTACTGCTGGAGAATATTCAAATACCCGAACACCCTGAAAGCTCACGTGCATTTCCACTGTGCGTTAAGCAACGGCAGAAGTTTGGTGAACAACGAGCAAGCTAGAGGCACAGACAACTTTAACAGATCTCCAAAATCTGGGGACATCCCAAATACGTCCTCCTCCCACGGAACGGCCACGGCACCTTCATGCCAGACGCGGTGAAACGGGTCATGCCCACCTCACCGTTTGTCAATAAAGCGGGACTAACGAAAAAACCGAGCGCAGAGGAGCAGGACAGAGCCCTTGACATGAGCGTGACCTCCGCCAGAAACCCCGGACACATCCTGGGCCTCGGCGGGACATCTTCTGTGCTCAACAGCATGGGTTTCCATCCAGGCGTGCGCTCTGCTTTCAAACCAATGGGACTTTCGAAGATTTCATTGGCCGAGGTCGCGAGAGAAGAGCCTAATGGGAAACCAAACAGTATCGGGTTTAGCAAACTACTGGGGAACATCAAGTCACCTCTACCTAACGTTCATCCCTCAAAATGCTTGCACCCCATGGACAGCACACCTCCCGTGATTCCCTGCGCAAACAGCATCCGTGGCTTTCCTCTGCTGCCACATTTTGAGGAGACCTCTGCTTTCAAACACGTTGACAGCCGCATGCACCCTGGCCTGTCCCCCTCGCGTTACTCCCAGTTACCGGCCGGGTTTCACTTCGAGAGGTTCTCCTTGCCACAGTTTGATGGGGGGAAATCCTACAATGGGGACTGCAATATACCCCTCATGCCATTCACGGTTTACAATGGAGAGCTCCTTTATAGTTCCCCATACTACCCTCTTAAATTTCACGTCGGCAACCTGCTAAAATACCCAGACTACTTTGGCGCACCATCTCTGAATCCAGATCTAAACGCGATTACGAACATCGACAGGGAGATAGCAATGCACACGCAACAGCTGTCTGAAATCGCCGTAGAGAAGAACCGTTCACGGCTGGAGTCTCTGCCCGCATCTAACCCCAACTCGGGCAAGCCAAAAAAGGGGCATTTGTGTCTATACTGTGGCAAATTGTACTCTCGAAAATACGGGCTGAAGATTCACATGAGGACTCACACAGGCTACAAACCACTCAAATGTAAAGTGTGTTTTAGGCCCTTTGGCGATCCCAGCAATCTCAACAAACACATCAGACTGCACGCGGAGGGAAACACGCCCTACAGGTGCGAGTTCTGCGGGAAGGTGCTCGTGCGCAGGCGAGATTTGGAGAGGCACGTCAAATCGAGGCATCCAGGTCAAAGCATCAAAAAATCCGACGACAAAATCGAAGGCGTCTTCGAGGACGGCGAACAAAAAAGCGACAACGACAGCGACGTCGACGTTTGCTTCACAGATGAGCAGAGCGACCAGGAATCGAGTAAACACAATGATTAATGGACCAATATCTGGGCATGTTGAAATGGACTTTGCTCTTAAGTAGCTAAATTATGCATGTACATAAATTAGTTATGAATTGTTTGTTTATTTTATAAAGTTATTGTGAAAAGAAAAGCTTGCGGAAGCAAATGTTCCCCTAGTAAATTATATAGTTTTGTGAAGGAGGCACTCATCAAGTTTATCTCATAACATGCTTATTGGTATTGAGGACATCTTGGCACCCCCAACGTGGAGCTGCACTTTATAAAGACGGGTTAATGCCATAAAACATGAGTTTGCGGTATTTTGTTTTTTAAATTGTCTGACCGTTTAAATTACCTGTCAGATCCGCACTTTTATTACCTACATTTAACACATTCTGTACAAAATGATCTTTGCAGAACAACGGGCACAAACCAATACAAATAAAGTGGTGTTTAAAAGAAATACTGGTATGTCTATTTAGTCTTAACGCATTTGTTGAGTGACAGCTGTATGTTGTATCGTTTATTATTTTTATATTAAAATAATAATAATATTGTATAGGCCTATGCCATTTTTCCCAATACTCAATTTTTTTCACTGTCCGTTTTGAATAAAATGGGGAAAATAATGAAAAAGGTTTGATCATTAATATACATTTCATATAGGCCTATTACTTCTTATATATTACCTTTTTTTAATTGGAGGATAACTACGGCTTGCCATTTGTCTGGTTTCAAAATAAGCTCCCTGAAAAGAACTTGCGGTATGGCAGGAATTAATAATTGCTGACCTACACACCGCATTAATACTTCGAAGATGTGCCTCATTGTAGTTTAAGATTAAATATAGATTAAAACGTGGAAGGCATTTTCGTCAAATGGTCAAGGTTAGACTGATACGCACTTGTATTTATGACCCGAAACATAACCATCTGGCTTTATCATTTTTACTAACTGAGAAGACAGTCAGAAAATATATGAAAATCAAATTTTCCTGGATTTACTTACAGCACATTGTTCACTTTCTCAGACACCAGATTAGATTATTACAATACATACCTATAGCGGTTATGCTTTTCAATTTCAATTTCATCTATATCTTACAATGTAAAAATCGGTTACAGTCAGCTGTTATCCTATACTAGAGCTCTATTTCTTTCTGATCTAACTAAAAAAAATACTTTTAATTATATTACCCAGTCATTGATTCAGTCGTAAAAAAATATTTGGTATGAATGAAACCTGTTCACTTTTTCCCACTAACAGCTTCCTTAGGCCTAAATTATCTCTATTTCTCTTCAACACATTAATATGTATATATATATATATATATATATATATATATATATATATATTGCAAATGAACAATTACACCTTGACTGAATAAAGTGAGGTCTTCCAAGTTAGGAATAAATCCAAACAGTCACACTTATGTTACATTTATCATTAAGGTTGGGGGATGTGGATTTTGTGCAGTCTCTCTCCACACATAATTCTTTGCTTTATTTCTTTCTCTGTCCTTCTCTACATTGCTGTGTCCTTGATATGGTGCATTCTTCTTCTCCTCTGTGCAACGCTTTGGCATTCTTCATACAGTGGCACAAACATGTGTGTATTTCTCTTTCATAGCCTGGGCTGTTACCAGTCATTGCCTCTGCGTCTTCAAGGAACTGACAACACAAGAACAGCCTGGAAGTTATGGCATCAGCACCTGACCATGATTGTTTTAATTTGTTATTGTGGATTAAATAAAAGAGGGTAGGCTTATGTAATTATTACTTCTGGATAAATGAACGTCTGTTTAATTACAGATTTATGAATTTATACAATTGTGTTTTTCCCCTTAGGGAGTACTTTATTTCTTTACTCGTTCACTGTTCATTCACTGCTAATGAAAGATCTTGGATCTGGGCCAGAGATAACCCGCTCGTCCACTCCCCTGGTGCCCCCCCACCCCCACCAGCGCTCAAATCAATTAGTGCCGTTGATTAGTACAGACACCAGAAAGAGGGATTGATAAAGAGTCTGTTGGCTTTTCACACAGTCTGAGAGCTAGAGAAATTCGGGAATGCTTTAGACATGTATTAATAGCATTGTTACATCTGGGATTAAACATAGAAGATAGAAGTAATGACAACAACACAATAAATAAATAAATACATACATATATTCATTTAATTTGTTATTATTTGTGAGTGTGTGTGTGTACACACATATATATATATATATATATATAAACACACACACATGTATGTATGTATGTATGTATGTAATATGTATTAAATTTGGATATAAAAGTTTTATTTACTTATCTACATAATACATTTGTAAATATTAATATATGTAGGTATGCCAACCTGTTTTTTAGGATAATCATCATAATTCACTAAGATGGTGATATCAAGGGGAGAAAAAGGACAAATACATATTTTTATGCAATCCAAGTATTAATTACAAATTCGTAAAATGATGTACGAATTACACTAGATTAAATATCGTCACTTCCACGTAGCTCTCTGGTGCATGTTCATGAGAGATTCTCAACAAATGCATGTTTATGTGAAAATGGACACTATTATGAAACCCAGAAGCTCTCGCTGCACTGTTTGTATTAGTTTACAGAGTCCCTCTTCTTTTGTTGTAACCTGTGGGTTAACTAACCTATTAAAATCACATTTTTTATTTTACAAACAGTAAAAATGGACACTGACTTGCCTTGTTGCTTCAGCAGAAAAGCACCATCAATTTAAACGTATAGCTTGTACAGAAAAGTACTGGGTTCTGTTTTGAACACTGTAATAGTAAATATACAAAACCACAAATACATACAAACAGGAAATGTAATGCAGTCCTTGACAGCTGGGTCAAGGAACAGGACCGGAGAATGATTCCATTGCTTTAATCTGCACCTCGCCACCCATCCACCACACAGCTATTGGATTTGTAGGTGTTTGTTAAAGACTGGTTAGCTGTGAAACACATAGAAGTATAGAAAATGTGTTGACAGGTAAAGGGGAGAGACACAAGCATTAAAGCACAGAAAGCCAACGAGGCATCTCATCCTTCACCCTCTTTGACCCACCATAAGATTGAAATCTCTGTGCAGCGTTGCAGCACTAGACAGATACAAGCGACTGCTAAGATGGGTAATCAGTAAGAAACCAGCACTACCATTACTAAAGAATTACAAACATTATTCTTTATCATGCATACATACACACAGGTCAAAGAGAGTGAAGGATGAGATATCTTAGGCTTTCTGTGCTTTAATGCTCACGTCTCTCCCCTCACTGCAAAAGCAAAGCACAATAAAATAGAATAAATTAGATAAAAAATATAACACAAAATAAAACGGTAGATTCCTAACGATAGTGATCGCTACACTTCCTGCTCTTTGAGCTGATGTTGAGCTGTGAATCAGGTTAACGTCTCAACTGTAACCACTTTTGAAACAGTCTGCATTCTGCAGTTTCTATTCATCTCTCTCCCATTCCACATGTTCACTTCATCAGTGCACTTAGGTGCAATGTAAAAAACATAATTCTTGAGCATATCAAGAGCAGAAAAAACTACCATTCATGGATATAATTACAGTTAACTTATGTCATTGAAACACTGACAAGCCAATGTGCAGTGTGTGCTTAAGGAGATGTAAGAGGCAAAGGAGGAACACAAGCAAGTTCACTGCATTTACCACAAATTTACTGTACATACACTTGTTTCTACAAGCACCAAACAAGCTGAATGTAGTCATTGAATTAACACCATTTAACATGGGCACAGAAGGCTCTCAGAGTTCATCAAATTTCACTTTTGCTGTGAAAACAAGTCTCCAACAGCGCTGATTTGAAAAATAAAGGTCATACTCAAGAGACATCCTTAAGCCTACACAAAAAAGAGAAACGAGTAATACATTTTCCTCAAAAAGACTTAATGCCGAAACATTAATTTTCTCTGTGTGGAGTAAACACATGGCCCTTTTTTAAACCTGACTGAATGTAGAAAAGTAATTGAAGAAAAAATGCAACGAGACATTGAGAAGCTCAAGAGCACAGAGCCTTGGGTCAGGTTTCTGAGGCTTTTGTCTGGTCGCGTGGCTTTGTCTGCAAAAGAGTCTGTGTGCTGGTGAAACATCTGTGGGGTTCCAGGCATGCCACAATTTCTGTGTGTGATGTGCAGGGATGCTGAAGACACTTCTTGTTTGGGATCAGATGTCCACTTGTTTCTAAGGCAACAGGGATGTCAGTGCCAATCAGGATAAGAATGAGCTCCCTTAAAGGAGTAATGCGGAAAGACATTCAGTGCCAGTTGGGAAAGAGATGGCTGGGGAGTTGCAAAGAGATTTTGTACTGTGGCTAAACTGATGGCATGTTAGGTTGGCATGAGAGCAGAATCTTTACTTTAGTTTAAATACGTCTTGTTTAGGTCTTTTTGTGTATCTATACACCTCCATATGCACACATATAGACTGTGTAAGGGGAAAAAAAGCAGCTGCCAAAGTGTTTTTGTATGACGAAAACCGTCCGGTTTCCAACAAACCATAATATCTTGTGCAATTTTCTAGAACAAATTTAATTGAGATTTAGAGATATTTAATTATCATTCAATATTATTTTATTTATTATATAAAAGGACAATTTGTGCCACCATTTACCCTTATATTGTTCCAAACCTGCATGACTTGCTGTCTTCTGTACAACAAGAACTGTACAACTTTTTTGGGGGTCCGTACAACTGAAGTTTATGGGTTCTATCATTGTTTGGACTTGACATTTCTTGAAAATATCTACTTCAATGATTCTTCACGTGGAAAAAATAAATGTAATATAGGTTTAGAATTATATGAGTGAGTAAATGGACAATTTTGGGTAAACTACCACTATCAAATATTTTGTTTAGCTTTTATTTTCATTTGTTTTTGTATTCTGTATTTTAATTTCAGTCAGGTATATTTAAACTGAGCATGTGCCTTGAGTTTCAGCAAAATTAAAAATGTTATTCCTTAGAATATTATAAAAGTACTGTGTTGTCATTGAATCGGATATACCCAGCAAACACATTATGCCCAGAAAATAAACTGTTATTAGTTGATCAGGTTCAATTGTCCTGTCTAACCAGTAAATATCTCAATGCTAGAAGGCAGAATGAAATAAGAAACCATTTTTCCAGGGTTTGGATTTTACCCAACAACCCTTCTCTCTGTCACACTCAGTCTCTATGGTGTTCATCCTCCACCTCTTCATGCCTCCAGCTGCGATCTTGCCTATATCTTTGTCTAGCCATCAGAGCCGTGTCTCCTGCAGCTGATTAAAATCACGGCACACAGACACAAGGACATTCATCCCACAAACATGCATCCAACGTCACCCGGACGCCCTGTCACCTGCAAAGCAGTTCAATATCCTACTATGAATGTTAACGTTCAATTCTCACTTCATTCGCTTCTCATCATACCCTTATGTTTTTGACAATAAAGCCTGAAGTATGTTAAAGCTGGCATGGGTCATTTTTGAGATGATACTGCCAAACATGTTTAAATTTCCCCAAAAGTTGTGAAAAGTGTTATTGTGTGGTGCTTTCTTTAAGCAGGCTGAAAAAGAAACAATGGCTCAACGAATAACAATTCTCAGTTTCTCACTGAATCTTGCTCAGAAACTTTCAAATGTTCAGAATTGCAATTCAAAGATCACAGGTAATGAATTCTGGAAAAAGAAGTTCCACTTTGGGCCACAACGTAATTTTATTACATATGATGAAATACATCAAATACATTAGTTTTTATAATTTTAACTAATTTTCCTATTGTAGTTCTGAATCTCAATTTAAATTGAACTCAAAACCAAGAATTTAAAGGCCTTTTCAATTCAAATCTGCAACCCTGCTGCTGACGGGCAGCTATAGCAGCTAGCAAACATAATAAACATGTCATATCATAAGGACACAAGAAAAAATCAGAATGTGATTCCTTAAAAAACTGAGTCAAGTCACCTCTCGCAAAATACCACACTCAGGCTTTCAAAATAAAACCACCAGTCTGTACAATAAAACCTTTAAGAGACACTGAACCTAATGAAATTGGAGTTTTTCTCTTCCTCTTGAACCCACACTCTTCTCAAAAACATTCTAACCTGTCCTGCCACTAAAATACCCCCCAAAAAAGACTGAATAAAGACGTTTTTATTTAATAGCACTGAATGGTTTTGGAAAAATGAGCCATGTCAGAATATCAGGCAAATGTTCCTCTCTCCTGACATCTCCTTTGAGCTGCTGAGGGGATAGTTTGTGTGTGTGTGTGTGTGTGTTACTGAAAGTGGATGTGACAGCTCTCTGAGGTTGAAGTTGATAGTCTGTGTTCCTGGAGCAGGTAAAACCAGAGGGCCAACACAGGTAGAGCACACGCACAGCTGGTCACAACATCCACGTGAAGGACAAGGACATGAAGGATTTAACATGGCCTGGCTACCCACACACACACAATGAATCTACAAAACATATTCTTTTCTGGATGTCTTGTATTACTCCATTAACCATGGCTCATTGTGTTTCAGTGGTAGTGGTCAATAACCCACAGCTCTTGTCCTTCAAGGTCACTGACCTCTTCCTCCCTATTCACACCAATAGAGATGTTCGTCAGACCTAGTTCAGAGCTCACACAACAGTGTTTACTATGATCCAGGTAATCATTTTAGCATCACATATTTGATAATTGATAATAAAACCCACCTGTTTAATTTGACTTATAAGAATGCAACAGAAATATGCGAGATGAACAGAGTGTTGTCATCAACCACTGTCCACTTCAGTTTTAAGAGGATGGCCTTCAATAGAGGTCCCAGCTCAAATGCAATTTTTTTTACAAATGGCTTAGTTGGTGAAATAAATACTTCAAACGTGGTATTACAATGCAGACATCAGGGTTTCATGTCGATCGTGACTTGCCTATTGAGAACATTACTGCATAGTAAACCATGTATGGCACAGCTCCATGCAGAACCTCTGAGCTTAAACATACATAATCCCATTACAGTTCCTCTCCAACATGACGCTGTATTTCTGCATGATTTGCAAATACATGTTCTTTTGAATCAGATCTTCTCAATGAATGAATAAATTGAACCGATTCTTGACTGGCTGGCTGATGTTTTTCTTGGACAAACAGGTTATTAACTACAAAAAAAGCAGTAATGTTAAAGTAAATTTACTGGGGATATTTTTTTTCTTTGGCTTGATTGTATGGCAGTTCTATAATTTCACAAAAGGTGTCCAATTAACTTTCTATTCAATGAATCCTGAAGAAATGCATCACTGCTTTCACAAAAATATTAAGCAACACAAGAGTTTTTAATAAGAAAAACATTAATAAGAAATCCAAATCAGCATATTAGAATGTTATATTTAAAATAGTATTTCACAATGTTATTAATTTTACTCTAATTTTGATCAAATAAATGCAGCCTTGGTGTATATAAAAGACTTTCCCCAAACTATTCAACAGTAGTTTACATATTGTTTTAAATAAAATAAATGTATACAGTAAATCTATTCTACAGTCGAGAGATGAATTTTAGGTTTAATGCAGATGTTGATCATATTTTGGTTTTGATTACCTGAATTGAGTGCAACAACCTAAACCGGGAAACATGAAATTACACTCAACACCATTAGAAATTAACAATTAATTGGGGGGGGGGGGAACGAAAACAATCAGCAGTTTGTGCCAATATGGCTTCAATAAAATTTGAGCACATAAAGGGGCACGTAGAAGAACATCTGAATCATTTATTTTTACTGATTCACTAATATCTGACTTCCCACCATTACCACGTCACCAAACTATTTTTCTGATAGTCTCTCCATCACATGAGACCCACAGTACCTGCAGGTGAGGGCGCAGTTCACACCAGCTGTGTTCTGTTGGTATCCTCTCCTCTGCTCTCGGGCCTCCACAAACAAACACATGCTAATCACAGCTCCCTCTCACAGACGCAGCTCTCACATTCAGCTGCAAATGAGGTCAGGCTTTGGCCTCTTCCCCCTGAACCCCTGTTTGATGTGGGCCACAAAGAGAGGGTCTTCTCCACCACAAACATGGAACCCTAGCAGGTATTGTGTGGCACACACTGCATATAGATATCACGTGAAGTGAAATTATTACAAAAGATGGGATTTCTGAGGCTTAGGTTGATGATGGTTCCACCAGCAGTTAAAACAAGACACCAGGACAGGTAGAAAACACATACAAAATATGTGGGTATGGTTAAAGACATAGTTCACCAATAAATTAAAATTGTTATTATTTATTCATTTTGTTCCAGATCTGTATAACTTTCTTCTGTGGAACACAAAAGTTTTTTGTCTGAACAATGAAAGTCAAAGGACTGTAAAGTTATTTGGACAGCAACATTATTCAAAATATTTTCTTTTGTGTTCCACAAAACAAAGTTATGCAGATTTGAAATGACAAATGCCAGTAAAGGAAAATATAATTTTTATTTTTGAAAAAAAATAAATGTTTTGATAAGAAATATAGTGAAATATCAGAATTTTGTCTGCTTTTCACTGGTGCTATTCCAAAGAACTGAAACATTTACTTCTAACAAAAGAACCAGGTTTCATTGACAAATGTTGGCCTTAAATGAATCAGCTAATTACAATTGACAGTGTGGTTCTTACAAACACAACACACACACACACACACACACACACACACACACACACACGCACGCACGCACGCACGCACGCACGCACACACACAGTGCACGACACTACAGAACCCTTTCTGACTGAAAATTTCCTAAGACCTGCACCAATTTTAAAAACCTATTTCTGATCACCTGCTTCTAAAAGAGCAAATTTCAGGTCTACCCATGTTCCTCACATTCAGGGACCGAGCCAAAAGCACAGGGACCAGAGTGATTAATGGAAATTTGTTTACTTGTGGCCATGCTTTCTGTCCAAGTACTGCTAAAGCTGGGCTTAATGTGTCCCATTGATTTCCTCATTATCTTCAGCCTAGTAAACAAGCAGTCAATCCAGGCTGTTAATGTACCAGCAATTACAACACCCTCTTTTCCATTGAACTGCTACAGTTAGCTTAGGAAACTGAATGCTGACAAACGTTCAGCACAAAATGCACATGTAATTGCAGACTCAAATAAAGACAGTTTGATATTAATGACTCAAGAACTTTTAATTAAAAGTTAATTCCTGTACACTGTTTGCACCAGTAGTCCCCATGAAGTAACCTAGTGTGAAGGGTCTTGCTTAAGGACACTGTTAATAAAACAGCACTAAAATACTTATAACCAAGTGAAAGTTGAGGTAAAAAGAAAAATAGGAAACAGAAAATAGGAAAAAGCCTGAGGAAAGGTTTAATCCGACAATTTCATTTGTCCTCAATTTTCCATTAAAACAGTTCAACAAACCACTTTTATTCTAGACATTCATCAATATTCGTAAAAAGTCTAAAAGTATTCTGCGAAAGCAAAATGCTTTTGCAAATAAATGCACTCCAAAATATCTCTCTTAAAATCTTGAAATGCACCAATATATCAGTATTGGCAGGAATATTAATATCGGCAAAATCCTAAACTTCAACATTACCCAATTTCTCCCAAATGAGTCAATGTGATTTCCTTCCCATGGTTTTATGAATTGTCAACCCTTAATATTTGTAGTGTCATACAATTTAGGTTTTATATGCTCTAAAATGCTTGGCATATTAAACATTCTCTTGGCGACATTATGAACATTTAACATTTTGAAGGTTCTCCGACAGAAAAGCATTAGAAACAGAGCGAATCTAAAAATGAGAGGCCGAAAAAAGAAAACAGAGAAATAAAGAGAGGTAGACAGTGAGAGACAGAGAGGTCTATTGGAGTGCAGTGGGCTATGAGACAGGTCCATTCACACAGATCTAAGCTGACCGTCAGGCTGTGCTTGAGCGCACTCACCCGGGCAGCAGCACACAGGCCACAAACACAAAGTTAACCAGTCAACTCCATTACAGTGCAGGGGGCGTGCCTGGACCTGCCACTCCAAAGAAAGCGGCCAGGCTGACAGAGAATATTAATTACCTTTAAATGAAGTGGAAGTCTCTTTATTGGACGTCTGGTGCTGGGTTTGTTATTGCTGGTTTGAAAAGGCCAATGGCCCTTTGGTCTCGCCGCCTTTGAAATCCCGTGGACACTGGTCAGTGGGTCGAATTAGCAGACAAAATAGTTTCACGTTTTTTTGAAGGATTCAAGAAAATTCGTGAAGCCTCATTTCTTTGAATTTAGTTTTTAAGTTATCGAGAAGCCTTTGGCTTCATATTGGATCAAAGCACTGACAACACTGCGGAAGAGCTTTTCAACCAATTATACAATAAAGGTATCTCAATGTAACCTTCCTTTACTGGACACAAGAAGCTCATATGTCCTTGCGTCTATAGCCGTCCGTGGCCTGAAGAACATATTCTCAAAGACCGGAATGACGTCAGTAGGCGCCTCATTGCCCATCATTACAAACACACACATTTAATTCCTCCCAGCCTTCTCATGTGAGGAGAGCAAACAAAGCCCCAGAGTCTGATCTTGAGATGAAGACGACGCCTGGGCTTCAGTGTCTGTGAATGAGATTACATATTAATCCTAGCAAGGGGGAAAAGAACATGCTACAGGTAGCCTTTTAAGCTCCTTTTGTAAGAGGGCTTTTTTACACCTCTTTTCTGAACACTGAATAGACTCTTCTCCTCTCCCTTTCTCTCTGTCTCATTCTATTGAAGAAATTGTTCCCTAAATACATGCTATTAGAATATCTGTATAGGTGAGTAATAAGTTATTAGTTGCAATTACTGGTCATCTATTAGTGGGGAATAATAGGCTGATTAGCCGCGAAGCCTTTTAACTTCAGAGGAAGTAATTTAAAGACGGCTGTCCTTTCACAAAAAGAAGAAAAGAGCTGCTCTATGAATGATACACCCGTCTATTGCACAATAGTGGAGAAAAAACCCCATCATAATAGCATAACCACGATACCACAGAAAACTAATACAATCAATAGGAAGAATATCTCCATAATTTTCAGGAAATATGTTGCAGTGTGTGAGCCAAAAGCTGTAGAGCCCTTCACATGGCCAGGAATCAAGTCAACAGAATATGCTTTCAGCTGTATACAAAATGTACAGAACTAAACCATGATGTTTTTGTTAATGTTTTTTCTTTTATTTCCAGCTTTGCTACTATTATATTACATTATATTGCCAAAAAACTGATATTTTTAGATGCAATAACTAATTAACAAAAGCACAAAGTTGAAGCCAGGCATCTTTCAGAGAAAAAAAATGACAAAAACCTTCCTCACATTGTTTCAAGACCTTTCTTTGTGCTTCAAGGACATCTATTCACCTAGACTACAATCATTTCATGCAGCGAGACCAAACATTTCAGCTTACTTTCATTTTTTCCAACCGTAAACAAAAAGACAGACTTTAATTTAGATGCTTTTCTTCATGCTTTTGCCATTACTTTAAAAACAAAAACGGTGCAACAATGTGCCAAAAATGTTTTCCAAACAAATATGAACGTGCTTCATCGTTCTTGCATACTTTACAACTGAACACTGGTGAGGAGTTGTTGTGACTTTATATGAAGATGCTTATTGGCAGGCTTACAAGGATGAAAGTGGTGGAAAACAGGTTTAAAACTAGTTCTTGGCTGCATTCATGTAAAGACTTTAGTTTTTTTGTGATATATGGTTACTATTATCATTTGAATGTCGATTGTGAAGAGGGTAGAAAAGATAGATTTATTTTAGATTTTGGCAGACAGGCAGCACAAATCTGTTTTCAAATCTCTTCTATAGATTAAAAATACATAAATAAATAAAACCCCCACAGGTTTGAAGGGGATTCAAATCAGATTTTCTCCCATCTCAGTCTGAACAGTCAAAGCTAATACCATGTTTTTTTATGTTTTCATTATATATTGTGCACAGGTGTTGTTAGTGAATTATAATTAGATTTTTATATTTTATTAAAGCTAACTTTTTAATGATTTTAATAACCAAAATTTAAAACATAATACAAAAAAGTAAAAAAAAGTTCCTACACATTTCAAAACTGTGGAGGATAAAATAGCCTTCAGATTTGTGAATGGATGAACAAATCATAAAAGGAGTACAATCCACATCAATTTAATAAACCCACACAAACTTCAAAACATCAACGATTTTATAGATCAAATCTCTTGGATACACCCAGTAATATATTCCAAGCAACACATTTCACTCTTAAACCTACAAGATTATATGTCATTACTACTCGCCCTTGTAAAATGAGAGTGAACCTCTCTTATAACAGATACTTTGGAACCATTTTCTTTAATATCTTAAACACCATAACTAGTTTTAAAAAACACTTTTTTCGACTTTAAAAAAAATAATTTTCCTATAATGTTCATTTCACAAATGCATCAGTGGGTGTACTTTCAAAATAACCCTACACAACTTATCTTGAGCAGTCTGCAATTTATTTTTTTAATACTTTGAAATACTGCTATACCAAAAAACTGCAGCATTATCAAAGTTTGACTGCACTAATGCACCAGCCAACATTTGTAGAGTTTCAGTATCTAAGAAAGCCGCCTGTCTTGCAAAATGTTTTATTCGATTACAAATTTTTGAGTGGGCTAAAGCAGCCATCTTTTCTCCTGTCAAATTACTGTCCAAAACACAACCCAAATATTTTACTTCTCTTTAGGTGTAATAATTTGATCTCCAACCTTTACCTCTAATCTAAAGCATTTTTTCAATTTAGCAGCCGAGCCAAATAATATAACTTCAGTTTCCCCCAAATGTAAAGACAGTTTATTATGGAAAAAATACTTGGAGACCCCTTCAATCTCTCTACTTAATTAAGTTTCAATATCTTCCTTCCTCTCATAAGAGACAATTATTGCTGCATCATCTGTATATAATAAAAGCTTATTTGAACAGGCCATTTTTAAATCATTTGTATAAAATAAAAAAGTAAAGGACCTAATACACTCCCTTGCTGAACCCCATATGAAATGTTCAAACAATCTGAATAACACCCCATTTAAATCTACTATTTGACACATATTTTCAAGGTAAGACTTAATCCATTCACAGGCCATATTACTAAAACCCATCGCTTTAACGTTTAAAAGCAGAATACTGTGATCAACTGTATCAAACTCTTTTAGCAGATCTAACAGTACCATCCCACTTAACCTCCCTTTATCCATTTCTTTCCTTATATAATCCGTTAAATATAAAATAGTTGTCTCAGTGGAGTGTTTTCTCCTAAAACCAGATTGAAACTCATACAATACATTGTTTAAGAAGATAGTCTTCAATCTGCTCAAAAATAATATTTTCCATCACTTTTGATAAAGCACTCAGAATTGACACCGGCTTGTAATTATTACACTTAAATCTACAACCTTTTTTAAAACGGGGAATAACTCTTGCTTTTTTAACTCATCAGGAACCTTACCTTGACAAATTGAAAGATTTATAATATGGGTAACCATTGGAGTAATACAATTGGCTGAATCCTTAAGAAACTTCTCTGGAATATTATCTAACCCTGTTGCTTTACTACTTTTAAGATTTATTAATTTCTTAAAAACATTACTCTCCTTTACTTTAGTAAACAAAAAACCTCCCGGTATAATACCACATTAAGCATAATACTCCTTAACTAATTAATCATTAAATGTACCAATTTGTACAAATGTTTTAGTTAAGTGCAATAACCCTGGCCTAAACAATAACTTACATCACAGAAAAACACTTTATAATTTCTATCAACAGAACATATGCAATACTGAGGGCAAAATTTACAGATACGGAGCCTCATGAATAAAGGTCTCTTTGGACACATGAAGAAAAGTCTACATGTTCTCCAATCTCATTTTATTTTCTAAATCCCATTTACTTCCTATTGTTTATCTTTATTGTAGCAGAAGAAACAGCTGAACGTGACACAAGGCTAATGATTACACGTGTCTGGGAGTAATATGACAGTGAGCACTGCTGGCCTTTCTTGTGAGATGGTCTGCAGATGACAGGGCCGCCTGCTGCACCAGCTCCGGAGCGGACCACAAACAGGCACACTGTCTACTAATACAGTGTACTATACTAGCCTGCATACAGAATGTAATAAAGTGAAATTTTATAGTACCCGGATAATTCTGCACTATTATTGGCAAATTTACATGACTTCCAAGCCTATAGATGTTCGTAACAGTCGGCTACAGTTTTATCACGTGCTGTCAGTCAGTCAGTTTACCAATTTCCTCTGCGAGTCACTCTGCCAATGCACTCAATGCCCAAGTACCATTGGCCAGTCCATTCACATGCACACAACCGTCTGCCAGAGGACTCGCAATTCCCCCTGATGGTCCAGTTTTGATCTCGTGGCCAGTAATTGCTGTGGAAAGTGAGCCACTCCAGATGAATGGAAGAAGAACATCGGTGTCCGTGATGCCGTATGCACCACGCTCAGGTAATAGCCTCTCTTCTCCAGACCCTGTTGGCCTCTTGTACAGAAGGGGGGATGAAAGTGCTGAGGGAAGGAAGGAAGGAAGAGGAGAGGGGGGGGGGGGGTCAATAGGCTCTGCTCCGAGACTGGCAAACCATAATTACCTGTAATGAGACTTTTGTTTTGAAGTATCTGAGATATTTTTGAAGTCACCCTGGCTGATTGGACGAAGTGGCACCACACGGTACACGGGCCTCTAGGACCCTTTTCGATTACGATTTGCGTTCGGCGTAATTACCATTGAAGTCTCACTTCCCGCTCTTTCTTTGGCTCCTTCCATAAAGTGCTCCTCCTGAGCTCCCCCACGAAACTCTCCACGCTCGAGAAAACAGCTGCAACACTTTGATATTTGTCATTTGGCTTAATGCGTTACCCTGACAACTGTCCTAAATTGAGGTTGAGATGAGTGAAAGATCATGATCCAACTATTTTGTCTTTGAGATCCGCTTCATAGGAACTTGCCATAACCAGTTGAACTGCTCTCTGGGTGGGCAACTTCTGGAGGCATCTTACAAAAGAACTGTATTAAAACAGCATCCCATGGAATTCCATTATGAAGGATTAAGAGAAGCAGTCCAGTCATGGTGGTCACATCACAAATATCTCAGATGAAGTTCTTGATGCAGATTCACATATGTAAATCTAAAGAATAGCGATGGTTAATGCCGACTGCATTCATTTAATTAATGTTAACTTAAAACCCTTCAGCTTTCTGCCATTTACAGCTCTACATTATAACTGGAGAGCCTGATTAAAAGAAAATCAATTTAAGGTTAGCCACGATTAAGTGAGTCTCAATGATGTGAGTTTTTGCAGTCATTCACTATAAAGCAGACATTTATATGCAAGTAATTGGTAGTGTTATCTTTTATATAGTAACAAAACTACATAAAGTGTTGCAACAAAAATATATTTATTCAGAATAGGGTCTATTTTGTAGGATTAGAGATCTGGTCCTTCATAGCAGCCTTGCTACTGTCAACAGCCTTGGACACATTCAACATTTTCCCATGCATGTTTTAAAGGTCAATGCAAAATTTACAACATTTCCAACTAAAATATGTATAGTTCCTGTTTAGGAATTAAACAACAACGATAATACGGAAAATATTATATAAAAGATACCCAAAGCATGAGGCATTCAACTAATACTAATCCCCCAACAAAAATTATATTTATTTGTACAGAGCACAATCCATGACTATACAGTAACTAATTTTGGCCACTGAAACAGCTTACAGTCAAGCTCATTTTAATTGTAGGCTATATAATGAAGAAGAAGAAGAAGATTTTTTTATTTGTCACACACAATTATACAGAGTATAACCAGCAGTGAAATGTGTTCTCTGCATTTAACCCATCCAAGTGCACACACACTTGGAGCAGTGGGCAGCCGACACTGCGGCGCCCGGGGAGCAGTCGGGGGTTCGGTGCCTTGCTCAAGGGTCTCACCTCAGTTGTGGACAATTCCTGCCGGAGCCGAGATTCGAACCCACAACCTCGGGTTACAAGTCCGACGCTCTATCCATTAGGTCACGTCTACCCCCGGAATTATATAATATAATGAATGAACGATATTCCTTCCTGTACAAATTGTTCACTGTGGTTATATATTATTATAAAAAAATTGGGTTAGGTATCATTAGCAATGAACAATACTTTTACAAAATGTACTAATTTGGACTAATGTTAATTTATATATACACTATATATTCAATGGTGTCTGTCAGATTTTTAAGGTTTTTGAATAAAGTCTTTAATGCTCACCAAGGCTGCATTTATTTGATCAAAAATAAAGTAGAAACAGTATTGTGAAATATTTGTACTTAAAATATTGAAAATATATTTTTTAAATAACTAGTTTCTATTAATATATTTCCAAATGTAATTTATTCCTGTGATGACAAAGCTGAATTTTCAGCAGCCATTACTCCAGTCTTCAGTATCACATGATCCTTCAGAAATCATTCTAATCTGCTGATTTTGGTGCTTTTATTAATATCAATGTTGAGCATTTCTGGAAACCGTGATAATATTTTTTCAGGATTCTTTGAAAATTCAGAAAATTAAAAACAACATGGGTAAAAAAAAGTAAAAAAAATAAAATAAAAAATGCTCTTTTGATCAATTTCTTTACAAAAACGAATTCTTACTGAACCCAAACATTTTGTGCAATATGCAGTGTTCATTCATTATTCATGTTAAAGGATTAGCTCACTTTCAGAATAAAAATTCCTGATCATTTTACCCCCATGTCATCCAAGATGGTCGAAAAGAGGAAAACGTTCCAGGATTTTTCTCCATATAGAGGACTTCAGTTTCAATGCAGCTTTAAAGAGCTCTATACGATCAGAGTTGAGGAATAAGGGTCTTAGAAACGATCTGCAATTTTTTTACAAAATAAAAATGTATATTCTTTTAGCTACAAATTTTCCTCTTGCACAAGCATGACCTCACGCATTATGCAGTCCATTGGAAAGATTACTTTTAATCAAAAAGTAAAGATTACTGAAAATCAAAGTACCGATACAAAGCGAACATGCAAAAAAGTAAAATGCCCTTTACAAAAAAAAAAGTAAAACAACGATCTCTGACAATTATGAAGTTGGAATAGATAATGAGATTACGTTTTTTGCCCTACCCTACCTTTTTGAACTGGAGTTCATAGAAGAACAAACCATGTGTGATCTTTTCCAACGTGATTATACGTGACGTCGCGGACGCACACCGCAGAGCTAGTGCAAGATGAGCATTTGTAGATAAAAAGTATACAAATGTTTTTTTTTTTTTTTGAAAATGACCGATTGTTTTACTAGATCAGACCCTTAAAACTCGGCTGGGATTGTGCAGAGCCCTTTGAAACTGCACTGAAAGTGCAATTTGGACCTTCAGCCTGTTGGGTCCCACTGAAGTCCACTATATGGAGAGAAATCCTGGAATGTTTTCCTCAAAAGTTTGATGTATTTTTGACTGAAGAAAGAAAGACATGAACATTTTGGATGACATGGGGGTCAAGTAAATTATCAGGAATTTTTTTGTTCTGTGAACTAATCCTTTTATTATTAATTTAACATTGACCACAAATGGAGTAAATGTATTGTTCATTGCTGAATCATTATACTTATTAATACATTGCATTAAGTTAAATTATTAAAAACTACCGCTTATTGTTAAGTATTTTTATTTTATCTATAGCAGCTGTCAGTGTTTTAAAGAATAATCAACTTGAGGATGCATGTTAATGTGAATTCACCACATTTAAAGCTGCAGTCCGTAAGTTTTTCCTCTTTGTCGCCATCTCTGTTTGAAACATGCAATTGCAGTTATTTGCGTAATTATTTTTAATGCTTGAGTTGTCCACCGGCACAGTTCCAGCGCAGATGAATCTGTTTTGAGGTGAATGTGTGGCTGTCAGTCACCGTACCAGTGTAGATAATGTACTTAGGAATCACAGATTCTTGCCTGTGTCTTGGATGTATGACCCAAATAAGAATTTTCACCAGATATTGTCTGAATCATTAAAGTGCTCCTATTATGCCATTTTTAAGATGGCTAATATTGTTTTATGAGTGTCCTAAAGCAGATTTACACATGCATACAAGGTCAAAAAACACTTTAGTTTTCTCAAAAAATAGCTTTTTTATTATAATTATTAATTTTACCTAATTTCTAAATTATTCCTAAACAATTCGTGCAAAGCAGTTATAAGAATCAGTCTCTCTAAAACAGTGGTTTGAGTCTTACCTCTCATATTTATTTAAAAAAAAACACACACACACACACACACACACACACACACACACACACACACAAACACACACACACACACACAACACACACACACACACACACACACACACACACACACACACACACACACACACACACACACACACACACACACACACACGACCTTCTATCAATTGCAGATTTATTCTCTAACTGCTAGCTTTTCTTCAAAAGCTAACACCAGCTTTCTTTTTTTCTATTCTATATACTCGTTTTCTTAAAAAAAACATTGCTGTGTACTGCGTTAGGCTAACCGAGACTTGTCATAAAACTTGCATGTTGTTGCTATTTTGTTGGTTTTGATTGCTTCTATTGTCCTCATTTGTAAGTCGCTTTGGATAAAAGCATCTGCTAAATTACTAAATGTAAATAAATAATAAATACGATTAATCGCGCTAAATCATTTGACAACACTTATTGCTTTAAAAAAATTTTTTTTAGATCTTGATAGGCTAATTTCACTGGCCATATACTGCATAAAAACAGAACTGAATTTAAAGTTCATGGCTACACTATCAAAGCAACACAAAGTTTCAAACATGCGGTTACAGGCACAAACACATACTCTCCCTCACATGAGACCTTGGATTCCATAAAGGGACTCGAATGCGATATTAAGAGTTTTTATCTGTTCATACATGAGCAGCATCATGCATACACCTGATAAAAGACAGGAAAAAAAATAGGGAGAGATACAGAGAATGCAATTGCCTCACGATGGTTGAAGCCCACTGAAGAACACTTGAACAACTGCAAAGGATGAAAAGCTGGCCTAATTTTTGTCAGAATGCAGCATTCTGAAGGGCATTACAGTGGTTAATGAAAAGATGAATAATTTGTAAATGAAGCCTGATTGCCTAGGCAGGAGAGCAGGGTCTGTTTGGTTAGGTCTCAGGTGGGCTCCAGAATGAAGGGCTGTATGTCTCTACAGGAGAGGGGTCCTCAAACTCCAGCCACTCATCCTGCAATATAACATTATTTAGACCAGACCTGACATGAGAATGAATATGTGACCACAGAGAGGCAGGTAGGCAGCAATGCACCATTTAAAAAAAATCCAAACACACACCCATACTCAAAAGCAAGCTGCAACAAGACTCGTCCCCCTTGTGTTTTGTAGATGTTGGTGGAAAGTTATGGTGAAAAGGCCTTCAAGTAAGAGTGTATATGCATGTGTGTGTGCGCGCGACATGTGGGCTGGTTCCCAGTCCCCACTCAGCAGCGGGGTTCATTAGCATTCCTTTGTGCGTGCATAAAGGGGCACGGAGAGCTACCTATTCTACGGCTGGACTTTACCAGCTGCCATCCAGGGCTAGTCCTCATTAAGGCCCCGCTGTTCCTCTGAGAACACCGCCACATGTTCCACACGCGCCCGCTCTCACCCACACTCACACACACACGACTGAACCAAAGGAGAATTTCACACACCAAACGCTCAATCGTGCTCATACACAGGCTCACACACTCCACCAGAAAAGCCTCTATTGTGACGGCCTAACGTCGCCTACATCTCCATATAAACACAAGGTGATCCTGCCTCGCAGGAGCTACGCGTTCACCAATACACACCATGAGAAAGTCTACACACTGCGGCTAGGGTTCAAAACCCTGCTTCAGATGGCTCTATTCAGCACGCAGCCATTGGAGTAATTGCTGTTAGCGGATAATTGTGGAGCGGATAAAGCTGGAGCTCATGCATGGTGAATTTGATTGCATGAGGTATGCAGACAAGATTTTTAAAGGATAAATGTATTCTCAACTCGGGGACACCAGCATACAGAACCTTTCATCTCTTCAACCCAATGCACTACTAGTTACCTCCTCATCGCTCATGCTTTTGGAAATACATTCGCTTGGACGCATGAATGCTTTAATGATTGAAAAATAAGTCACATTCATGTGACCTTTGCTCATTCTCGAAAAACGTACTGAGAAATAGAAGGCAAAACATTCGTTCTCTTCCTGTATGCAAGACCGCTTGCACAAATCGTTCTTTTGTAAATACTAAAGGAATACTATGGTTAAAGCAGTTGGAAAAACTTCCTAGAGTGTTGTCTAAGCAAACTGAAATACACCAAAGTGTATAAAGTTACAAAACCAACAGCTCTATGGGAAAGCCAATGCATTTGAGCTACTTTGAATCAAATCAATGACCTTCTGCACAAATGAGTTCTAGAAGAGCCCAAATCATGGCCTTGTTAAAATGGACTCTCTGTTCTCTCCTGTTACTACATGCTGAAACTTGTTCTAAATACCTTGGAGAGTCAACAGATGATGTATTTACCTGTATTGGCATTAAAGAGGCATGAAAGAAAGACAATAGCATCTCCTACAGCTCTTCTACAGATTGTGTATTTGTACTTCCTGGATCAGAGATGCATTGCACCTGTTCCCCTTTACAGCTCTGAAATCTTTTAACCTTTCTTTAGAACACAACAATGGAAAAGTTCAACAATAAGGTCAAATTGGAAGTATTTTTTTCTAGATCTAAACTAGAGAATAACATGATCTACTGTATCTGTACCATAACAGTTATTATACTTTTTAAATAATTGGATATTTAATTGTGCTCATTTCTAATCATATCTGCTCATATGTTTAAAACAATATTTTTTTAACAATTACAATAAAACAATAAATTAACAATTGACAAAAACATATAAAATACACTTGTTTAATTTTGGAAATAATACATTTAGTTGTTTTTACAATATCACACTCACACTTTTCTTTTACTTAATATTTTTATTTAGCAAGGATATTTTAAAATGATCAAAAGTGACAGTAAAGACATTTACAATGTTACAAAATATTTATATTTCAAATAAATGCTTCTGAACTTCCTAATCAAATAATTAATTAATAAAGCTAATTTCCTGTATTTTTACACCGGCCATCATCTAAAATTAATATTTTAATTAATTGTCCAATGTAATCTTTATAATGTCCAGCATGAAAAATACATCATGATATTTGATAATGTTGTGATACCTGTTGTGGCACTTAAATGATTGGTTTTATTTTTACATTTATTTAGACAATAGTACAGTATTAATATCACCAATTTGATATCACATTGCCCATAACATGAAACAAGTAAGAATTATCAGCTTTTTGCCACTATCCTTACCCTAAATCTTAAACTTAAATGAACCTGTCTAAATTTGAAATAAAGACCCCAAGAGTGTGATCGCACCACCCACCTGCGGTGGGATATAAGTACTGACTGGCAGACAAAAAGTGATCCACTGAGTGCCAACTCAAACCGCTTCACTCTCAAGGGCCATTGATTGACAGCACATGTTAGCGACACCCATTTAGAGTATGTTAGTGTGGCCACGAGAGACAGCGAATTAGAATGAGCGAGGATGAACCAGTGGAACAAGAGGAAAATTAGGGATGATTATAGCTGAACCACACCCATTGATAAAAGATGGGCTGGCCCCATAATCCCCTGCAAGTAGACAATGATTAGAACATGAGGAGATTGAGGCCTGTGTTTTAACCTGGCCAGGGAGGAAAAAGCCCTCTCATTCTCTGTATTCTCAACATGACCAGCCTATTAGCTGGATGCTTTTAGGTTGGGCTCACATAGCGAGGAGCTGGCTTTGTCAGCTGCGTTCTCCTTTGTGCGACAGGCCCTTGCAACCATGCAATGGGATTCACACAGTTGAAAATGACACTTTCCTGTGCACCCCTTTCAACAGTTCTCATTCGTTTGTCTGTTTTTTTCAATAATTAGGTCTTGATTATTTGTTTCTATGTATGTGGGGTGTCCTATATCAATTGCAGGGGCCAGGTTAAGATGTTGTTTTGTCTTTGGGATAATATAGCACGTCTCTCTCATTACCCAATGTTTCTATTTACGGATGCACTGTGTGTGTAATTCCGGTCCTCTAGGGCAGGGATTTTCAAACTGGGCTCAAGGGACCCCTTGGGGCCACAAGGGGACGTGCAAACAGTTTGAGAGGAGAGGGAGCGGGAAAAAATACATATTTTTAGGGCTGTAAAAGTGAACGTGTTAGCCCTAAAAAATAATAAATATTAACCAAATATGTTTAAAATAATGCATTGATTATAAACAATCAATTAATAATTATCAAGAACAATATAAAATCTAATTATTTGATTTTCTTTTGAACTTCATATTCATCAAAGAATCCGGAAATAAAATGCATCACAGTTTCCACAAACATATTAAGCAGCAAAACAGTTTTCAGTATTATTGATAATAACATAAAATATTATGCACCAAATCAGCATATCATAATGATTTCTGAAGGATCGTGTGACATTGAAGACTGGAAAAATGGCTGCTGAAAAGTCAGTTTACCAATAGGGAAAAAATATTTCAAATGGTGAAACAATATCTTACAATATCACTGTTTTAATTGTATGTTAATCAAATGAATGCAGCTTTGGTGAGCACAAGAGCCTTCTATCAAAACATTAAAAACAGCCCCAACACCAACATTTTGAATGGCAAGTCCGTGGTACTAAAAATAATGAAAATCCCCGCTTGAGAGACATTTTTAACAATGTTTTGTGAATTTCTGACTGGAAAAGCGAGAAAGGTGTCACAGGAAGTAGTTGCCACAATCGAACCGGGCATAAAATGAATCAGTCTCACATCCGAGAAAAGAATAGTTACCGATTCAATAAAGACATTGTGATGGGATTATTGACAGTTCTGAAATATTGACAGTTCAAGGGGAAAAATACTTACAGTAGCAAATGAAGAGTGTGGAAAAACATTGTTTTCTTTTCCCTTTTCGTAAGAATGTTAGCATATTTTGAGGAGCCCTTCTTGCATGCTAGCACCACTTCTCTGGGGAACAAACACTTGACAGAACATCTTTATTATTTAGAGGTTCAAAAATATCATCTATTTAAAATCAAACAAGAGTTCAGTTCAATGGCAAGTAATCTTAGGTCTGTAAGTCAGTAATTAATTTGCAATATTTCTCTTTATCTTCAATTAATGAATGAAAGCCTTATTTTGCTGAATTCACTCTTTTATGGTCATAGTGCTCTTTCAAACTGTCCAAACAGTGACATTTTAAATATTTCAGAGTACAGCTGTCACATGAAAAAGTGGTGACAGTTAGAGAAGTATTCTTGATTCATATAGCAGCATTCTTTAAAATGCCCATGTTATTACAAACTCTTATTTGAGTGTTACTCAGTTTCAAGGACATTATAAATGAGCCACCGAAAAGGGCTGGTGAAACAAGGCAGGGAGTGACCTGTGCTGCTAGTCTGCATCAAGGCCAAAACCTTGAGAGAGAAGAAATGAGAAAAGAAGCATTCAGATTGTTTAGATTTTCTCTCGCTCACTGGTTCCTGCTCTCTTTATATTACACACAATGAATACACAAACCAACACACACCTTTCGCTGCAAGTATAAACAGTATTAATATGATAGCAGCTATGACTGAAAAGTGATGTCTTATAGATAGTGATATATACATGTATATTCCCGTTTTAGATGAAGTTAAGGATACTGACGGTTTCAAAAAATCATAAACAATCAATAAGAAATTTCAAAGCACATTGTAGGTCCAAAAGTTTTATGTAGATAATATAAACATTCTCTAAAGAGAACAGAAAATGAATGATATTTTTTATTTTTACCAGACTGTTGCACACTAATAACACAAATATGACTATTATCATAACTTTCATACCATCGGAAAAATCTTCTCACAACTGACACAAACTAGGGATACATTATATTGTTTTTTTGCTGATATTTTTCAACTAATTTTGGCTGATACCGATACATTTCCTTTTGTTTGGAAGCAACACCAAGTCTCTCCTGTGTAGAAATTATAAAAAAAATACTTTTAATTTTGGTTAGTTTTTAGCAAGAACTTAGTTTAGAATTAAAAATGCCCCCCAGAAAGTTGCAAGAACTTATTAGTTAGAATTAAAAAAACTCCTCACAGAACAGGTGTTAGGACCTGGGAGAGGCTGTCACTGTTGCTGCTGCACATGCTATTACTGTTTACTCTATCACACACCGAACGCTTCATTCTGCACATGCTTTCACAGATTAAATGCAGCGATCCAAAACAGTGAATCTAATGGTCATTCAGACAAAACTTTACTTCAAGATTGAGTCACACTGCTGACGTGATCTAATGGCACTGTTGACATGATCTAATTGTAAGCACACCCTGAGCAAATGTGAGTTAAGGTATTCCTCTTATCTGCAAGACATATCGGCATAATTTTTCATATTGCGCAGATGCCGATATTTACATTCAAAGCCATTATTGGCCGATTATGATATCAGTCCGATAATATCGTGCATCCCTATACACTTTATTTTACAAATTAATGCAATAAAGGTACAAACTAATCCATCAAAACATAATAACCAATGTGACTGGCAGGTTTGGACAGCTTTTTTCCCTTAATAAATGAAATCATTATTTCAAGAATGCATTTTGTATTGATTCGGGTTATCTTTGTGTAATATAAAAAATTTGTTTGATGATCTGAATCTTTTAAGTGTGACAAATATGCAAAACATTCTAATAAAAAACAGGAAGGGGGCAAAAACCTTTTCACGGCACTGTATATGTCTTAGATTTATCCAACAAGCACTGATCGATGAGCACTGAAGAAAGCATGGGCTGAAACGTCTGCTTTCTGGTCTGTTTTAATACACTTTGCACTTTTGCATATGAAAAAAAAGCCTTTTTGGTAGACCTTTTTTGGTCCGTTTCATTTTTTCAGTGTGCGGACAAATTCAGTTACTTATTAGATTTATCCAATAAAATCTTATTTATATTGAAAAGAAAAGTATCTTGTGTTTTGTGCTTACAAGTTAATGCCTTAAACTGCCGATCTTGTTACTGTGCTAATTAATTGTGTTTTCACTATATTTTGGATTTTAATATCTACTGCAGAGTTGATGTTATCTGGCTCATTCACTGAATCGCTGGTCAACTCAGTGATCAGCCATAAAGCAGTGATTCTGTCCAAATTCCCTTAAAATCAAAAAATAATTCCCTTTGAGCTAAATTGACCTGTTTCCCTAACACCCAGTTTTAATTAAATTCACTCAAAATGCAGAAAATTGTAGTATTTTCAGTTATAGAATACAGTTTTCACTCCAGTTCATTACAGAACTGTGTGTGAACAGAACCAAACTTGGTACTCTAAAACAGGACTGTGAACTGTATAGAAGGCATACCATCACCAGGACCTTCCATCTCTTTCCCCATTTCCTTAACAGGTCCAAGAAATGCAATGGGTTCTGTCTGTTCTAACAATCATGATAGTGCCGAATGTTTGGTGAAAAAAAGCATTTTCTGTCTGTGGAAAAAAAGACAACCCCCACCATATTATTTTCCTGCAACTACTAGAGCTTGTAGTAATTACTTTAATGATGTCCCTGCATCTCAGCCGCCGCACCACGAGCAATAGAAGGCCGACCACAAAATAAAAGTTCAATGAAGGCACATGGGAGACACAATCATCTCATTAAATGACGCAGAGACAGAAAGTACAGAAGGAACGAAATGGTGTTATAATGCAAAAAACCTATTAAGAGAGGTAATATTTTCTAGGACTCTATGTGTGCCAGGAAAAAGAGGATGTTGAATACTTGCAAAGCAGTAAATTACTTGCAGACATTTTTAAAATGTGCCAGTAGTAGGTTTACTTAAGTGATAATGATCTAATTCTGTGTTCTCAATGCCAGATGTATGAGGATGTATCCTATTACGGCCGTCCATAGCAATAAATGCGACAGCTCCAAAAATCGCAGCAGACACGGTCAGTGGAGAATTGCGCAGGGGCATTGATATCCACAGCTGTTCTGTTTCATATCAGCTAGCAGGGACAGAGATCCAGGGCTCACCCTCGCTGGCTAACCCCTTACCTCTGCAAAAAAATATGTAATTTGATTTCAATTGGTCCTGAAAGGTAGATGGCAGGCCTTGTTGCAACAACAATGACATCCACACGCCTCACCAGGTTTTCACGTCAAGAGGCACTGCTGCGCTTTTATTATTTATATGTAACTTTTATTTTTTCAGAGCAACAGAACTGCATTTTTTTTTTTTGGGCCTGGTTGGATGCCTTGAAAGGCTCCGGGGTGGAGGGGGCACAGGGTGTGTAGGCAAGGAAGGTACTGGGAATCATTAACTTGCATTTGCCATCTACATAATGAGCTGGGCAGCCAATGACAGAGCTGGCCGGCCGAAGACAGGGTGGCACGCCTTTAGATTTAATGGGCGTGCGGAGGAAACTTCCAATGCTTTCTGACATCTCTCATAGCAAACTAAATGTGCTCTGGGTCAGGGAGTGTCTATTATGAAAATAAGAGACGAACAAGTCAATTATACTTCGCTGACTGCATTGCCAGGGGTCCTCATTAGAATGATCAGGACGGTCCGTTCTGCTGCGCTCCTCTCCTCTGTGTAGCTCCTGATTAAGCTGTGGAGGAATGACAAGACCCTGTGCTACTCTTTATCTTATGGAGTGCATCTACACAAACGTGTTCATGGAGTGGAATCAAATAGACATGCAAACAAACCTCATGAGGCCATACAGACGCAAGACCACACACTGTGGGGGCAACGTCTCGCAAGCCGGTAAGAAACAGTTGACATGCTCGGATTAAAAAAAGACACACACACACACAAAAAGTGCAAGACGCAGAACTCAGAGGTCAGGAAGCTGATAGTGTCATGGATCATGATGCATCCAGGTAACACTTTTGGCAGGGAATGTTGGGAACTGTCATGCACAGACCGAAGGCATGGACTAGGGTGAGAGGGCGGGGCTATAGAATGGATCCAGATGAAAAGCCTGGAGTTTGGTGGGCGGATCGGTGCACACTCCTGTTTCTCATGGTGTGAAGACTGGGATTCACTGACAATGACAGGATCTGTGGAGACAGGGTACAGGGAATCTGACTTGTTCTTCCTAGTGCTTGTATCTTCACTCTTAAAAATAAACGTGCTTCACGATACCATAGAATAACCTTTTTGTCTAAATGTTTCCATAAATAACCATTAACATCTTAAGAACCTTTCTGCTTCACAAAAGGTTATTTGTGGCGAAAGAAGGTTCTTCAGATTATAAAAAGGTAAGAAAGAGATGGTTCTTTAAAGAACCTTTGACTGAATGGTTGTTTGTGGAACCAAAAATGGTTCTTCTATGGCATCGCTTGAAGAACCTTTTGAAGCACATTTATTTATAAGAGTGTTGTGTAGCAGAGTGAAATTCAGGCTATAATTAATTAATCTGAGCATGTACAAAGACATCTGCAAAAATCCTGCAATGCTACACACAATATATAAATGTTTCCACCTACACTATTTTTCCAAATTTTAGCGTCTGTATAATATAAATAATGTTTATGAAAGAAGTCTCTCATGCTCTGCAAGGCTGCATTTGTTTGATCAAAAATACAGTAAAACAGTAATATTGTGATTTTGCATATTTTAAAATGTAATTTATTGCTGTGATGGCAAATCTGAATTTTCAGCATTGATTATTCCAGTCTTCAGTGTCACATGATCCTTTAGAAACTATTCTAATATGCTGATGTGGTGCTCAAATAACCAAATGCCATGAGATCGGGCAGAAAAAGTACACTTCTTTAATCGAAACTCTGTAAATTTGTGTGAAAATGAATAAAAGGCATCAGAGTTTTACTGCCTCTAGTGTTCATTTATTTTGGAAACTGCAGTGATATATACTTATTGGTACGAATTTCGCGTCTCGCTAAAAAGTGCGCCCAGATACATAAATGCCATGAGACCAGGTAGCAAATAACATTTCTTATTTTTATTGCAGATGAAAATATAGCATTTTTATATTTAAAAAATATAAAAAATATTTTATTTAAACTTTTTTAAGCATTGTTTACTGAATAATAGGTTTGAGGAAAAAAACTGCATTTATCTTAAATAGATTTTGTAAAAATTGTAATTCTATGTACCTTTGCAGAATAAAAGTATATATTTTTTTTTTTAAAAACAAACATTTTGAATGGTAGTGTATATTATAACATATCTATGGATATTAAATATTAATATTATATAAAACATTGAATATAAATTAGTGTATTTAACAGAAACATGTAGAACTTTTAAAACAATTATTTATATTAATATATCAACATATCTAATGGGGAAACATTTATACTACAAACTGATAGATACATGCTGTAATAATACAATCTTTACATATCTAAACTTAATTTTTTTGAATATAGCTTTGTTGAAAAAAACAATGCTTGCTTTATTTTACTGCATTTAAGCAGAAAGTACAAAAGGTTCTCGTTCAGCATATTATTCTCTTCCCTCATAGGTGCTCTTTGAAACATGGACGATTTAATGACATCTTATTTCCTAAATTTGTTCTGGCACCAAAAGCACTAATAAACCCACTGTAAACCCGACATTCCCTGAGGTATTTAAAAGGCCATGCGGATGTGTTACCTGAAGGGAGATTGGGAGACATAGTGAGCATACCAGAGTACATGCAACCACATCCAGCGCGAATGTTAAAAGACAAAGCCCTCAACCCCCTTTCTGTTGTTGTGCAGACTTAATATAGCTCAAGGCTACACAAATTTACGTCTTGACCTCCTTAAGTTGCCAAATCATGCAGAATAAATTCTGCTGCTGTCTGCCCTTATATGAGAATATTCTTGTTATGATAATTGGAAATTCAGTTCTTTCCCTCCAGTGTGCTTTTTAAAATATGATCCAGCGCATGCAACCAAACCAACTTTAACCAGCATTACAACCTGTGTCTCATCATGATAATTGGGTTTTTGAGTTGATTTGACTGGATGACAGTGATGTCTTGAAGATTCATCATGGCAGTCTTTTTACCCAATAGTGGGACTCAGGAGGAGGCATTTAATTAGGGACTTAAAACAAGGTCAGTTTTGCAAAATGCTTGCTTATCCACACATCCCTCCAACGCTTATCACATTTGTTTTTAACATCATGCTAGTTTCTACTGTTGCTTTCACTGCTCAAATCTAGGTTGAAATATAATATATAAAAACACAAAGTTTAACATATGAATGTTTAAGATCCATAATAACAACAACAGGTTTTCACAAATATTAAGAAATTGGCAGTAATCAAGTCAAAAATTACTTCCACATCTTGGCCGGTAACTAATTGAAAAAAAAATCACAAATTTAAAAAAATCATTTTAAATGCTACAAATTTTACAAATTAATTTAAGCATTACAACACTGCAATGTACAGTTTTAAAAATGGTTATTTATTTTGAGATTTGCTCAGGTCTACATTTAAAGGGGACCTATTATGCAAAAATCACTTTTATAAGGTGTTTGAACACAGTTGTGTGGCTGCAGTGTGTGAAAACAACCAGCCTGTAATGCTAAAAATCCACCAGCTCATTTTTGTATAATCTTAAAAAATCATAAACAGTCTCTCAGAATGAGCTGTTTCAGATTCTCCCTCTGTTCACATCACCAAGGGGAAAAAAATCCTGATCATTTGTGACACTGTCCTGTAAGCATAGACACAGTGCTGAATGAGAAGCTGCGGTCCGCCTCCGCCATTACTGATCACTTGCTGTAGCTGCTGGAGAAATACAATGTTAGTGCCAAAGAGGCTTTTCAAGTGTTGTGTTTTGGGATGCACTAATGAACATAGGAGTCTCCATAGACTCCCTCCATCTGAGCAGAGGACACTGTGGTTAAGTTTAATTGTCTAAGGAAATGTCCCGGAAAAAATCGGTAAATTCCCCAATACGTGTAGGAATCAATACCAACGCTTTGTGCGCGAACGTCAGCTCCAGACAAAGTGTCACACTTTTGTTTTCCAAATTGCCCTTCTGAAAGAGCTTATTGGCACTCTGTAAGGCTAATGAGGCTAAAGCTACCATTGTCTCTGTCTGTTTTCACTGGTGCTGTCTTCATTAATGATCCTGAATAGCAATGTGGTGGTTAAAAGTTGCATATGAAAGCAATGTGAGTCTATCGCTTGAGTTTGTTGAGCTCATAATCATGAGTGGGACTTATACAGTTTGTGATAGCATGCCATGCATCATGAGATCAGCTATGTTGTTATTTTTATCCTGTTCTCCTTGTCTGTGTAATTCATAAACTGATGGCAGAGTAGAACTGTTTCAGCAGCTCCTGGGGCAGGTTGAACTTCCTTAGGTGGCGGAGGAAATACAGCCTCTGCTGGGCCTTTTTCGCAATAGAGTCAATGTGATTGTCCCACTTCAGGTCCTGAGAGATGGTGGTTCCCAGGAATTTGAACGTCTCTACTGCAGCCACAGTGATGGTGAGTGGGGGGAGAGCAGGGGGGTTCCTCCTGAAGTCCACTATCATCTCCACATTTTTGAGAGTGTTTAGCTCCAGGTTGTTAAGACTGCACCAGACAGCCAGCTGCTCCTGTTTGTAGGAGACTCGTCTCTGTCCTTGATGAGGCCGATGACTGTAGTGTCGTCCGCAAACTTCAGGAGCTTGACAGAGGGGTCCTTTGAAGTGCAGTCATTTGTTTAGAGGGAGAAGAGCAGTGGGGAGAGAACGCAACCCAGAGGGTTGTCAGAGGGTCAGTGCTGATGGTGAGAGTTCTGGATGTGAGTTTGCCCAGCCTCACTATCTGCTGCCTGTCTGTCAGGAAGCTGGTGATCCACTAAAAGATGGAGGTGGGCACAGAGAGCTGAGAGAAGGTCAGTCATGATGGTGTTGCAGGCCGAGCTGAAGTCCACAAATAAGATCCTTGCATAATTCCCAGGTTTGTCGAGGTGCTTCAGGATGTAATGCAGTCCCATTTTGACAGCGTCATCTACATACCTGTTTGCTCTGTAGACAAACTGAAGAGGATCCAGCAAGGGTCTAGTGATGTCCTTCAGGTAGGCCAGGACCAGTCTCTCAAGTGACTTCATGACCACAGATGTGAGAGCGACAGGTCTGTAGTCATTAAGACCAGTGATTTTGGGCTTTTTGGAGAAGGGAATGATGGTGGAGCGTTTGAAGCAGCATGGGACTTTGCACAGCTCTAGAGATCTGTTGAAGATCTGTGTAAAGATGGGGACCAGTGGGTCAAGACTTTTGACTCAACAGCTCATGACCACAGCCAATGCTCCCTCAAAACTTGACATCTGTGGATTGTGCTGTGTGATAAACACTGCACATTTTAGTCTTTTATTGTGGCCAGCCTAAGGCACACCTGTGCAATAATCATGCTGTCTAATAATCTTGATATGCCACACCTGTGAGGTGGTGATTTCGGCAAAGGAGAAGTGCTCACTAACACAGATTTAGACAGATTTGTGAACAATATTTGAGAGAAATAGGCCTTTGTGTACATAGAAAAAGTCTTAGATCTTAGAGTTCAGCTCATGAAAAATGGGGGCAAAAACAAAAGTGTTGCGTTTATAATTTTGTTCAGTGTATATGCTGCTTGATATGCAAGGAAGGAACTTTTACTAGAATAAACTACTACTAGTTGTTTCTTGTTGTTACAAATAGTCTGATAGGAAATAATAAGACACAAAATAATGTTTAGCTGTTTCTAGAGATCTGTTGAAGCTCTTCAAATACCATCTTTTATCTGTGTTCACACCTAAAGATGTGGGTTCATAATTTCACCAGTACGAGAGGAGAGGGATAACCAATAATCTTTCTAATGCCAAGGATCCACAGCAGCCTAACTATTCTTGGAGTCACTCCAGGCCAAGACTTTCAAGCTGGGCACAGCTCTGGATGCACAGAGGAGAAACCAATCACCAATGACAGAGATTCATCTGCAGAAAAGGTCCTTCAAAAGAGAGAAATTGCATCTGCTGTTTTCCAAACAAAATATCCACGATTAAGGTAAAAATGTCTGAACATTTACATTCAGAAGAATTTAATTCCTTTATATATCAGTTTGACCTCTATAAGACAAACTGAAGATGATTGTGAGACACTTTCTAACCTAAAGTAATTTTAATGAACTTCATAAGTTCTCAACGGTCTTATAAATGGTGGTCAGATTTTACCAAAGTCTGTTATAAAAATTCAGATGACAATACTATGAACAAATTTCCCATCAAAACCAATTATCTGGGATGTTTTTTGTTTGTTTTTCTATACTTTTACAGCATGTTCACAACTGGCTCCTTAGATATGATAGAGCAAACAAAAAAATAAGTTCTTGTAAGCATGTAATTAGCTTTTCCTAGAGTGCTGGATCTAGTGCTGAGACAATTAACCATACTTCAATCCCTGGTCTCCTTCCTCTGTCCTTGACAAGAAGCAAACACTTTAAACTTTTGGTAATTTGATTTGTTAAATTCTATTTTGTTAATTATTTCTGTTCAAATTAATGTAATTTGTAACTCTAATGCCTGCCACAACAAAAACGCAGTCAGTACAGTCAGAAAGAATTAGGAAGATGGAACAAAATATAATCTAGCCTACTACAATAGTGTAGCCTACTTGATTAAGAGGCAAGGCTTAAACTGGTGGCTCTCCTCAACTATTACTCTTGAATCAGAACTCTTGAACATCTCATAAAGTATGATAGCATTGGCTTTCCTTTTGGCAGTGTTGGGGAGAAAAAAATAAATGATGAATTGTACATTTTATATTTTGTACATAATTTATACCAAGGCTGATAATGCAGCCAAAGCCAATATATTAAAGTGTATACACTACATTGCCAAAAGTATTGGGTCACCCCCTTCTAATGAAAGGTTTGACTTTAGTAATTTCCATGAGTACATATCTTAATGTTTAAGCATATAATGATATTCTAGGGAATTGTGTGCTTCTAATTTTGATGAATTGATGAATTTTTGGCTCAAGGTCTGCATTTAAAGTCACACCAGAAGTGTTCAGCTGGGATTGGGACTTGGCTTTCTGCAGACCAGTCAAGTTCTTCCACACTGACTGAATCATCATTTCTCTTTGATCCTTGCCTTATACACAGAGACACTGTCATGTTAGAATAGAAAAGGGTCCTGTCCAAACTGTTGCTATAAAATTAGAAGCACACAATTCCCTAGAATATCATTATATGCTTAAACATTACGATTTGTACTCATGGAAATTACTAAAGTAGTCAAACCTTTCATTAAAAGGGGGGTGACCCAATACTTTTGGCAATGTAGTGTATATATATATATTTTTTTATACATTTATTAATTTTAGTTCATTACACATTATGCAGACATTTGGGGGGTAGATGGTGTACATGACCTGTTCTTTACACCATCCAAATCCATTTACCTGCCTAAAGGTGTTGAAAAGGTGTTTCCTCATTAACAAACTAATTTACAAACCCAATCTTTGTTCACGACTGTATTTACTGCCTGACGGAAGTATTTGTGCAGTTATGTGGTTGCGGTCGAGTGATCCTGTGTGGAAAGCTGTCTGGTCCAGATTCTTTCTAGCCATTTAACTCTGCTAATGGTCTCTCTGCTGCACCAAATGGCCCTTCTCTCCGCTCCGCCACACAGTCGTCAAACTGATATGCCCTAATGTAAATATTTGGACCTGTACTCCCACCCCCTCCAAAGGGCAGAAAAGGAGCTTTTTAATTGATAAACTGCACACTCAAACTGTTTTAGCTTCTAGGAGAAGAGGTGAGTGATACGAGAAGAACAAAAGATCACACTAGACTAGTCCTCTAATGTGCTGGTGTTGTGTATAGTGACCTTGTGTGAGAATATCAATCTTTCTTCTACTCCAGATCACAAGATAATATGACCTGGTTCATCCCTGAAAGGTTCAACTCACGGACTAGACAAAACAAACAAGTGACAGTAAAAGAATGACAGTGGGAAGGGGAAAAAACTGCTTTAGAAGATCTAGACCATCCACTTCAGAAGGCACTGCTGTGTAATTTCCGCTCATGAAAATTAAACTTCTGTTTAAAATGCTTTGAGAGTTGTCAACAATCATTTGCTGTTTCATGTGATCGAATTGAACATGATATTGAACTTGAACTCATACTTCTCCTTCATAACCTCTAAACATATACTGTTCAGCAGACCCAAAAAATTTAAATAAAACATATAAATTAGGTTTCAAAATGTGAAACATGGAAATTATTCAAAACAAAGACTGAAATATTAAGAATATAATTATTTGTGCTGCTTAATCAAAAAAAAATAAGCAGCATATTAGAATGATTTCTGAAGGATCATGTGACATTGAAGACTGAAGTAATGGCTACTGAAAATTCAGCTTTGCCAACAAAGCAATTAATTACTTTTTTTTAATAAAAATTGTAACAATATTTCACTATATTATTATTTTACTGTTTTCTTGATCAAACAAACTTTACAGAAAAACACACATTATAGTTCACTGATGCATGTATTATGGTCATTTTATGAATTGCGGGTTTGATTTTAAAATCAAAAAGTGCCTTGAATACAACATATAGTAAACAAAGATATAGTCTGCATATTAAACACATCCTCTGGGACAATCTAGGTCAAAGTATCAGGAGTCTCATTGAGGCATGTGGCTCTGGATTGTCTTCACACCTCTCTGTGCTTGGGCTAATGGACTATAATTAGCAAATTTACTGGTCAGTAATTAAATTTGAATAGTTTTTCCCCTCTCTTTGCTCCAGTGACTTCTGCAGCCCTCGCCCTGCACTAAGTGTCACGTCCAATCAACCTGGTGTGAGACTAGACCCAATTAGCACTGTGAGGCGATCCCTCAAAAAAGGGGGCCTAAAGGGGACATGTCCTGGGGACATAATTGAATGAGACACCAGCTTCCATTTGGGTCTATACATCGGCCAAGCTGGATTTGAGACCCCAAAATTGTTGTTTTCGACTTTTATTTTAGATGGCAAAAAAATAGATAAACATATTTTATAATTTACGGCTTAACAAACACAATGCAACATTTAGTACACTAGTCATATAAGCGATTGGGTGACTTCTTGGGCTGAAGTACCATGTCTATAGCTGGATTGTTAATTTATGTAGAAATTAATAAAATTGCCTTCAAGCTCTTGCAGTCAAGGGACAGAACATACTAATGCAAAACTTACATTTAACTTAAAGAGTACCACCATCCTACCATTTATATTCACTTTATAGTAAAGTGTTACGGGCACTGAGGCAATAATGTCCTCTCCACAGTCTATTATTCTAACAATCTTCAAGGCAGTGTTGAATCACTATAGGGAAGACCTTCAGATCAAATTACTTCAGAACAGTCCACAGTAAAAGCCTGAACTTCTAACCAGATATGATTCTCCCGGCTAGGTTTAATGGGACACCAGAGTTCCAACCCGCATCCAACCAGCCCAGCGTATTAGCACCGTTCAGACCCAATAACTTGCTGTCTCTGGAGCTGGGTCTATCACATGGACTTTACTTAAATGTGAGGTGGCACTGCTGGGCCAAAGACCTGCCTCAGTTTACCAGTGCCTGAGGTCATGTCTTGGGATATCTCTGTTCACTCCTTTTGCCCTGGGTCATCTTTAGCTGGACGACCCAGAAACCAGCAACCCATTCTATCACACAACCCCCTCGAGAACAGCTGGTGGGCATCACCAAGGGTGTTTACTCAGAGGAGCAAGGAAGACCTTAGTGGTCAGGCACAAAAGAAAAGGCTACATAGTGCACTTATACTCTTATCCAGTGGTCGGCAACCTATGGCACATGTGCCAACAGTCGCAAGCAGAGGGATAATCACTGGCATGCGAGCAATAAGGAAAACTGCATACTGGTGTAAATTTTAATGACGTCGATGTGACATACGACCAAGTATGGTGACCCATACTCAGAATTTGAGCTCTGCAATAAATCCACCCAAAGTGCATACACACAACAGTGAACACACACACACCATGAACACACATCCAGAGCAGCGGGCAGCCATTTACTGTATGTTGCAGTGGCCGGGGAGCAGTTGGGGGTTCGGTGCCTTACTCAGTCGTGGTATTGAAGGTGGAGGAGAGCACTGGTTATTCACTCCCCCCACCGAGACTCGAACTCACAACCTTTGGATTACGAGTCCGACTCGCTAACCATTAGGCCACAACTTTCCTGTTTTAAGGTAATCATTCCTCATAGTCACACAGCCTGTTAGGACTTATCCTATTAAAGTGTGAAAATTAACTTGCGCTAGTCTACAGATGAGAACGCAACCACTGAGCATATGAGACGATTCAGATTAATGCCTCGAGCCTCGGTTATCGTGTGTGAGATGGCCAATCAAATCAAAGTAGGCGGGGCTTCCTGTTTACAGAAGCAGAGCATGAATTCCAGCAGAAAGCACCAGTTTATCATTTTAAGAACGAGAGCGTGGCAAGGTGGAAGTTGCAAATAATTTAATATGAGTCAACTGTTTTATGGTAGAAATGTTAAATGACCGACAGCTGTATGCAGTGATGCAATCTACTCAACTTTTTTTTCTCAAATGTGGTCATTTGAGAGAGAGAGAGAGAGAGAGATTTAAGTTGGGTGTATGAATTACCTGAATCCACGTCTCTCTTTATAAACAATAAAGTTGAGTAGTTACTTCAAAAAAAGCAATTTTACCTATTCGTTGCCGAGAAATATAATATAGAGATTCAGTATCGATTAACAGAAGTCTCAGGGCAGCGTTGACAAGTTCTTCCTGAACCAGTCTGCTGCTCTATTGTGCAAGTGTGTGTGTGTGTGGTGTGTGTGTGTGTGCGCGTCAATTAAAGCAGCGCATTGATATAGAACGGTCATTAAACTGAATGTAATGTTCGGTAGGGTCATATTGCAAATCTGTTATTCAAAGTCTAATCTAAACAATTAAATTAAACTTCTGAAACGATTAAAAAACTATTTATGAAAAATGCTTAAGAAACTTAAGCACTTAACTTTTGTATGATAATCAAAAAAAGTTTTTATCTGAACATTTAAAAATGCTTATGTGCTTTATAAATGCATCATGCATTGAAAAATGGGGGAGGGGTTAATGGCACATGGTTAACCAGAAAAATGAAAAATGGCACTTCATGCCCAAAAGGTTGCCCTTGCTCTTATCTATTGGTAATCCCTGCTGAAGTGGATTTTATATCTGGCTTTTAAAGGGGACCAATTATGCTCCTTTTTACAAGATGTAAACTAAGTCTCTGATATCCCCAGTGTGTATGTGAATTGTTAAAATTGCCACTTTTAGGGTATGAGCCAAAACGCTCCAAATTTGAATATGTTGCTTTAATGCAAATGAGCTGTTGCTCCAGGAGAAGAGGGCGGAGCTTCAAGAGCTCAAGCTCCATTATTAGCAGTGCTAGCCTTTGCAAATAAATATTCCACGATTAGTACAAGCCTGTTATCTTTACAGAAAACATACTCAGTTTCAAAGTCAGTCATCTGATTATGCTGTGCATAATAAATTTGCGTTTATGAATTACATAGACAGGGAGCACAGCACGATAAAAATAACAACATAGCTGGTCTCATGATGCATGGCATGCTATCACAAACTTTATAAGTCCCACTCGTGATTATGAGCTCAACAAACTCAAGCGATAGACTCACATTGCTTTCATATGCAACTTTTAACCACCACATTCCTATTCACGATCATTAATGAAGACAGCACCAGTGAAAACAGACAGAGAAAATGGTAGCGCCAAGAAGCTCTTTCAGAAAGGCAATTTGTAAAACAAACGCTTGACACTTACTTTGTCTGGAGCTGACATTCGTGCCTGAAGAGTTGGTATTGATCCCTGCACATATTGGAGACTTTACCAATTTTTTTCCAGGACATTTCCTTAGACAATGAAACTTAACCACAGTGTCCTCTGCTCAGATGGAGGGAGTCTATGGAGACTCCTATGTTCGTTAGTACATCCCAAAACACAACACTTCAAAGCCTCTTTGGCACTAACATTGTATTTCTCCAGCAGCTGCAGAAAGTAATCAGTAATGGAGGCAGACCGCAGCTTCTCACTCAGGGCTGTGTCTATAGGGCAGCTTCACAAATGGGCGGGACTTTTCCCCTCAGTGACGTGAACAGAGGGAGAATCTGAAACAGCTCGTTCTGAGAGACTGTTTATGATTTTTTAGATTATAAATAAATGAGTGGGTGGATTTTTACCATTATAGGCTGATTGTTTTCACACACTGCGGCCACACAACTGTGTTCAAACACCTTATAAAAGTGATTTTTGCATAATAGGTCCCCTTTAAAGTGGCGCTCATGCTAACTTTAAGGAGGCTAAAATACTATAGAGATTTTTTCCAACAAGCAGAGTTATAATTATTATAAGAATAACAGCAGCCAACAAGAGATATTCTTCCCACACAGCATTAAAAGAGTCTGTATCTTTGAGTCTATATATAAAAAAGATGAATGAGCAATAACATGTAAAAGCAACCCTGTTAGTTAAAGAAAGTTAAATAACATATACTATGGCATTAGGTCAACATATTCTAGATTCTTTGTATTTGACAAACTCAGACCTATCAGAATCAGAATGAGCTGTATTGATCTTGTGGCTCAGTGGTAGAGCATAGCGTTAGCAGCGCAAAAGGTTGTGGGTTCAATTCCCAGGGAACACACATACTGATTAAAAAAAAGTATATCCTGAATTCACTGTGTGTCGCTTTGGATAAAAGCGTCTGATAAATGTATTGCTGGTATGTTTACCCATACTAGGAATTTGTTTTCGTGAAAGAAGCTACCGCAGTGCAATAGAATGACAGTGATGGAACAAAAAACGCAAATAATAAAAAGAATAATAAAAAGAACAAGTAAATAAGGAATAACAATATACAAATTTACAATTGTATGTGCAGGTATATAACAATGGACAGTTTTGTATGTACAGGTATATTATGTGCAAATGAAGTGTAGACTAAGTATGTGTGTAAGATAAATACGTGTATACGTGTATAAATAAGTGTGTGTACCATAGTTATTGTCAAGTGTTCATGAGATGGATTGCCTGAGGGAAGAAACGGTTTCTGTGTCTGGCTGTTCTGGTGCTCAGAGCTCTGTAGCATCGACCAGACGGTAACAGTTCAAAGAGGGAGTGTGCTGGATGTGAGGGGTCCAGAGTAGGGATGTAACGATTAACAGCGAGCCGGTTGAAAATTGATTCAAACATGTCACGATTCAAATCGGTTGAGATGCTAAACGAATCGCGATTCAATTAGGGGTAGGAGTTTATATGAATGCCTGTCTGAGGGGAACTTACTGTCTTTAGAAAAGTTTAGATGGTATTTTTTCTTTTAATCTTGCCTCTGTATAATGCATATAAATGTTAATAAGGGCAGCGCTGCTTGTTTACTAGTGATGTGTCTTCCCTGGGAATTGAACCCACAACATTTTGTGCTGCTAACGCAATGCTCTACCACTGAGCCACAGGAACCTCTATATTTTCACATAATGAGATATCAATATAATATTGTAAAGAGGTCCCTGCTAACTCCCAACCTTTGGACTAGGCTTTTATCTGATTGAATTACTTTTATTACCACACACTGTTGTCCATTCATTCTCTTCTTTTGGATCTTTCAGTCTTTTCTTGTCTCAGGTGATGATTGAAGGTGAGTGGTGGTGGAGCTAGTAACTGTTCAGTGACCTGGAACAGGAGCAAACAGATAAGAACATGTTAAACAAAAAACTCAGCTAGTACACATGCATCTCTTAAAATAGCTTGGAAACATCGCAACATCATTAAACTATCATTTTGCTGAGAAACCACAATAATACACATGTACTCTCCACCAATAGGTCTCTGCAATTTTGATATTATGCACCTATACAAGTCTATTATTGTTATGACAGCCTGGCGATCCCAAGGGCCATTTTCAATTAAGCCGCTGGCTGTTTACAGGTATTGTGCTGGACTTGTTGTACCCATGCAGCCGGCGCTCTTGGCTATTGTGCCAGGGCACAATGGTTAATGAGCTATCTACCCATGAGGACCAAGCAGAACAAACAGACAATGTGCTCTTCCCTCCTACAAAACTCTCTTGTCTAACACACACAGACAATGCGCTGCACCTCTGCCACCGAACACACCAATCCAAGACTGACTACTGTAAATATAGGCCACTGCGAGTTCTCTCCTTTGATCTCTGTTTGCATTTCAACATCAAATGAGCTGACCTAACCTTATTCTTGGGCTATTTAAATGGTAATGTGTAGCAGGGACTGGTTTGGGCAGCCATTCATCTCAAGGTCAAGAGGGCGATCAGACATGCTCTCTCTGGGTTAGCGCAAGGCAACAAATGTGTTTTTAACCAACCACATGCACAATGAAGTGCAGTTTTGACACTGTATGATTGAATAAGAGATGCTTCGACCAGAACTGGTCAATGAACAAAATCATAGAAATGATTGACAGGCAATGAACTGGAGCTTAACTGTTATATTTCAAACACAATAGATTAGAAACAAACAGTGTAATTGCAATTTGCAAACATTATAATTTCTAGCATACAGTTTTTATAACATTATAATTTATCCTTTATTTGATTAGACAAGCATATGAAAACCTGCTGACACCTCAGCATAAAAAAAATAAAAACAATGATCATGAATAAGCTAAAATAGTTACATTTCTGACAAGAAACAAAGTAGAAATTACAAGAAATAGGGCCTAGTTACACTGCAAGATATAAACGATGTAATTGAGAGATATAAAGACAAGATATAAAAGTTACGAGAAAGTCAAAATTACGAGAAATAAAATTGTAACAGAAATATAGTAACAGTGACTCAAAGACAATATTGTGAGACACACTGTAACAAATTATGACAAACATTGCAAAATAGGATAAATAACAAATATAAAGTCACAATTACAAGAAAAAAACTATTATTGTATTATTGTAATTACGAGCAACTAAGTTAACAATAAGAGAAGTATAAATTGCGAAATATTGTGCTTAGCAATATAAATATGTAATAGTGATTTGTCATTAATACGAGACAAAGTCACATTGGGAGATATAAATCCAAAGTTATAAGAAAGATATAGATATAAGAAATTATGAGAAAGTTGAAATTGAGAATTATCACAGTCTGACATAAGCAAATATAAAGTCATAATACCAGACCACAAAAAAACAACATAAAATTATGAGAAACAAAGTTCTAAATATGAGAAACAGTTGAAATTGAGGCAAAAAAAGAAAACGAAATTACTAGAAAGTCAAAATTCCGAAATATCACTATGTATTGTATAAAAAATACACAATCGGTCATATAAAAAAAAAGTCACACTGGGAGATGAAGTCACAATTATGGCAAATAAAGTGCGTTTGTGTGATATATAAAGTAATTTTTTCACTCTGTGGCAGAAGCAGGCTTTCATAAAAACAAGCCAGACCAGCGCTTGTAACAAGTACTACAAGCCCTTCAGAAATGGAGTATTGCCCGCATGTTCATATTCATGTTTAGTGTTACATTAACTGAATGTCATACAAAGACAAACAGTAACATCTAATGAACAGAAAAGCAAATACACTCAGAAGCGCAGTCTTCCCAAAGCGTTTGTGAGTGGCCTGTCGGGTAGGTGACATCTCATGACTCACGCTACAACAGAGTGTATATAAAGGCAGCCAGAGCAAATCCAGTGGCCCCTTGAGCAGGTAAGGAGATAAAATGCTGGCCGGATTTACATGTCACAAGTGATGCAGAGAAAGAGCCACCTCGCTCCACACTGCCACATCAAAGCAAGTCAGGTTATTAACGGCATGAAGAGCACTGGAGACCTCACTCGTATCACATCTCACTATTCCGATTTGAAACGGACACACACACACACACACACACACACACACACACACACACACACACACACACACACACACACACACACACACACACACACACACACACACAATATTTTAAATGTCTAATTCTGACATTAATGTGAGGCCTTGTTCACTGTCAATGCCCCTCACAATTCATTAAGCAACTTATTGGGCAAAAGATTCAAAATGCATGTTAATTTAATGGGATTTCTGGTTGGGGGGAAATTATATGAAAAAAAAAGCTTTGATGTTCACAAAACTTGGCAGTCAGTCATTTTGCACTGAATTACAGCATTAATGAAGAATGGAGAAACAATGAGGGACACTATTGTTTCAAACACATGCATGTTAATGCTCTCCATTAGAATGCATGTTATTGTTTCAAAAAACCATTAAAGCGGCCTGGCTCGTGTTCGGTACAGGTGATTTCTGCGCCCTTTGTCTTCTTACCTGCTTCTAAGGTTAATCTGATCATGTACATCTTAAACTGCCTGATACAAGGGTAGATCAGTTCAACAAACCCACTCAGTTGATATAGACTTCAAAATAAAACCAAGGCATTTATCTAAAAAAACAGCAGCTTCTTACTCCACCTGTAAAAAAGCAGTCATATAAGACTTAAGTGTAATAAACTCTACCAAGCAAGCATGCCCATGGCAGAAGCGTTTCAATAAGATACACGACAACAGGTTAAAGCCAAGCCCACCCACACTGATTCAATTAACATACAACCAAATTTGATGAGGCTGTTAAAACGACTTATAATGTGACAAGATTACGTTTTACTCCCCGAGTCTTAGAGTGGAAGCACGCTGACATTTATACAGGCAAACAGAAGTGATAGATTGAGGTCAGAGGGAAAACTGTGTCTTGGTTTGTCGCATTTTCAGCATGTGTTGTTCCATCTGGAGTTGTGGAGGCTGGATAATCAGCACAAGCCACACGAGCATGTGCCGCGGTTGCAGGAGCGGGAAATGTGCAATGTGCACCATGCTTTTGCATAGTCAAATAACAACTCGGTTGAATCAACAATTTTGGTCCACTAAACATCACGGTTACCTCACACAAACTGAGTAGCTTATATGTGAAAGAAACAGCCTTAAAGGCCTATATGTTTTTAATAATTTCACGTAATCACTCTGAAAAACATCCAAATAATGCTTATAATCATCCTAAATTTTTTTATTTAAAAGATAGTTCTAAAAATTATTTATTCTAAGGGATAGTTCTCCCAAAAATGAAAATTTGGGTCACCATTTGTTTACCCTTGTCATTTCAAACCTGTATGACTTTCTTTCTTTTGTGGAACATACAATAGAATATTTTTTTCCCTCTATACAATAGTAGTAAACGGTAACCAAAACTGTTTACACATTGTTCAAAATATAAAAAACTAAAATTTGATTTCCGCACTAGAAAGTAGAAAGTAAGTCATACAGATTAGGAACCACAGAAAGGTCAGTAAATGATGATATAATTTTCATTTTTGGGTGAACTATTGAATTTAAAGGGATAGTTTACCCAAAAGTAAACATTTTGTCAAAATATGCCACTAAAACATAAAAAATATAACACATACTGTATTTTACACATCTGATACATTATTATACACTATTCTAGGCCTGTATATTTTTTTTATTTAATTCCCTCCATTAAAAACTTATGTGACCTGTATTCAGTTTCGTTGGGACAATATGAAGTGTTTTATTAAATACAAACATTTCCTTAATGTGGATGGAAACCCACAAATAAATTTTTTTTAAACCAATAAACTAGTAGGGCCTACTCACCACTATGGTTATCCAGTGTTTCAGTTGAGCTCATGGGCAGCTGCTGGTGCAGTGACACTTCCACACATTTATTAGGCCTACAGCCTTCACAGCATTGTAACAATGTCTTTAATCCTTAGGTCAACTCGACTATATTTATGGTTTTCACTCTATTATTGTGAGGCAGGCAGCCACGCATTGATTCCACAAACACAAAGGCGCTTCCAAGTCAATGGAGTACTGCAACTGCCTGTTATTTCGTCGATTACAGCTCAAAAAATATCTCAAACGAGAACAGCGAGGCTCCAAGGGAGAAAGGGAAATTAATTAAACGCGACTCTACTTCGTGCTCACACTTGTCATCTTATATCTCGGGCTTTTCACCACCCTCGCTGCACACATAGCGAGAAGCCTGTTCCAATTAACAAAGAAGTTGTCAGGCCCTTCATTCTCGCTTGGTTTCTGCGCGTGGTACCCGCGCGCGAAACAACAGGCTGTCGGGAAACCTGCGCGCACCATCGCCTCACAGGCGAAAACCTGCGCTTATTTCTTCACAAAGGTTTCAGAATGTACAGAGACGTCCGGGAATATTAATCTTACGATTAAATAACCGAGGTAATTTGGCAGAGTGCGAAACAGGCAGCACCAAATTATTTTACAGTTTTAAAGATTGGTGTTTGATTAAATTTGGTCGTGTAAATGGGTTGGTAACCTACTGTATAGTTGATGATCAAGAAAGAAGATGTCAGTGGAATGAAGTTCACATAAGATGTTTTTAATAAATCAAAAGCTAATTGTTTGTTTAAATAATGTTCGTGTAAATAATGACCAGTTTGCTGTATAGCATCTCGTTTACGGCTACGTTAGCCTAAATAAATCGATATGAAATATACATTTCAGTTGAAATGATTATTCTCAATAGAACGTAATCAATTGAATACTAAACTGAATTCTTCCAAGACCATTTTTTTACAAAGGTTTTAACCGTTTTTACTTTCTGCGTTGATAAGAAAATAGAGAAATTCGCGAAAGTAGACTTGATTTGTTCCCGTCTTTTTAGAAAAAATATTCCAGGGAACTGTGATATTTAATATCAAATGTATCAGAAGGCCAAAATATAATACAAGGAAATAAGCATCATACATAAATATTCACAGAGAGAAAAATGATTTGATATTGCATAAAAGCTGCAAAACAGTAGCCTACTTAAAAGACATGATCATTTAACTGATTGATTCGATTGACTATAAATTGCTTATGTATTTTGCCTAATTTTCAAATGCATGTCAACCCTGTATGCTGGGAAAAATTGTGAGCACGTGCCCTCTACTGGTGAAAAAATAAATCAATGTTATGGTAACTGTACGTCCAGCAGATGTTTCAGATATCTCTAAAGTGAGATGTGGATATGCATGATCAGAAATATCCGGGATTTTTAGAAAGCAATATTTTCTACTAATCCTCTATCAATCCTACTACTAAAATCATTTTGAGGGAAAATTGGCAGTACAGTAAACATTCACAAATTCACAAAAAAAATTACTGTTAATATACATTTAATAATATTTACAATGCAATAAATCTTTCAAAAAATCAAATAAACTTAAAAACAAAAGCTGGTGTGTGAAAAACATGACACAAACAGGCAGCCAAACTGCTGAGGTGGAAGTAACAAGGTCAATGCCATATGAAGCAAGTCACAAACAAGGTCAAACAATGTCAGATTAGCAGCAGCAGTAGTCAGTCACCTCGCTCACAGACCAGAATGATGATTCAAAGTTTGAGAAAGAGAAAACTGATGGAATGGGGAATATACACAATGTGAGCTACTGTAGAAACAGGAGAATGTAAAAGCACCTTGCTGCCCAGGCATAATCTTTATTGCTGCACTGGAATCATTGACAAAGCCAATAGCACAACAGTTTGTATGTTATTGTATTGAATAGTATTATTGAAATGCATGGTCTCAACATGCTATGGTGACACTGAAACACTAATATTGACAAGTATTTGAACACACCAGTTAGTATTTTGCCTCTGGCTGGTTTACTAGGCCATAAAAGGCATAATTGAGAAACAGAGAGCGAGAGAGAGAGAGAGACGGAGCATTGGGGTGAGTTTCCAGCCATTGCCGCCAGGCATGCTTTAGGTCAGACATGGTCCCTGTCTGTCTCTGGTCTGGTCAGAGTATTGATTCCAATCTGGGAGCTGGGCTGTAAACAGATCCCTACATCTCTGCCCGTCTGGTCAGTGACCTCACTCTTTAGAGCTGCCAGCCACTTCATCATGACATCCAGTACACACCAGACAATCCCAAAATGCCCTTAAAGGATTTCTGCATGACGGCAACGTTTTATCCCGAGCAATATTGATTTCTCTTGTGTGTAACAATAGTGTTGCACTCACACAAGATGAGTGAAAACATGCTCACGTGTCTCAATACAGTCTGTCCAGTACAAAGAGAGTTTTAGGAACTAAATACATTTGCTGGTATGATGAATTTTCCTCTAAAACCCGTTGATAATACAATATAACATTCACAAGATAATAACATATCACATTTTCAAATGCCACATACAATCAAGCTTAAAACCATAAAACAGAGACATATTATAGTACAAAGCCACAACGAGATCTACTTCTGTGCCCTTAACACAGTTATTATTATTATTTATTATTATTATCATTATATTTTATCTTCTCCAGTGATGAATACTGCAAACAGCCAAATGCCCCTTAAAAATATTATTTACATTTCAATTAAAGTCAGGGTTGTGCACCATTCAGAACTGAATTTAATTATGCTTATTTCAAAAGAGAATGCCATAATTGCTATTCAAATTTTAAATGTAAGGAAATAGAATTTTAAATAATCATCACTGAAAAGTTGAGACTAAAAACATTTGAATGTCATTTTTAGGGATAGATAGATAGATAGATAGATAGATAGATAGATAGATAGATAGATAGATAGATAGATAGATAGATAGATAGATAGATAGATAGATAGATAGATAGATAGATAGATAGATAGATAGATAGATAGATAGATAGATAGATAGATGTGTGATTATGAGCGACTCCCTGTGAATTCAGCTTAAAAACTGGAGCGGGGGGCCTGGATTTCCCGTTCCACACTCGGCATGCTGGGTACATCCCGACAGACCAGCCTGTGCCGGAAGTGTCCGCTCAGTAGAATGTAGATGAAAGGGTTTATGCTGCTGGCGGCGTAGCTCAGGCATACAAACAGGTAGTAGCATGTGTGGTATGCTAATGAGGGGCGAGGTATGCTCAGGTTAACCAGCTGCAGGATGTGGTACGGCCCAACACTGACCAGGAAAACTGCTACCAGGACCAGGACCATTTTAGTGAGGCGGACCACACGCTCCCGAGGCAGGCTGGTGTTATACCTGAGAGAATGTGGGGAATGTAGGATTTTGTCAAACAGTATGTAGCCTAAACATTAAATCTAAATTTAGGGTAGTTACACACAGTGTTCTAATGTATAATTCTAAGTAGGCTAATTACAGTTAAAGGAACAGTCCACTCCCCCCCCAAAAAAAAATCTTATAATTTACACACCCTTATGTCATTCCAAACCAGTATTACTTTTTTCTTCTGTGGAACATAATACAAGACATTTTGCTAAATGTTGGTAACTATACAGTTTTGGTTCCCACTGACTGATTTGTCCTATTGACAAGAAATCCAATGGAAGTCAATGGGAGCTGAAACTATTTGGCTATTATCTATATTTTTCTAAATATATATTTTTTGTGTTCAGCAGAAGAAAGAAATTAATGTAGGTTTAAAACTACATGAGGGTGAGTAAACAGCCACAGAATTGTAATTTTTAGGTGAACTATATAATTAACGTAAATTACCAATGCGGAGGAAAACATTTTCACTACAAGTTATAAGCTCAGCCGACATAATTTCTGACATATTGTTTATCACATTAAATTAATGTCCACTTGTCTTTCCTCTTCTTTACAAAAGGCAAAAAATTGGGTTACAGTGAGGCATGGCAATATAATGCCATAAAACCTAAATCCATAAAAACTGCGTAAAATGATTATTTAAAAATCTTTTCAGCTTAAATAATACACAACTTTTAACAGAAATAATTATGTAGGTGCTTTTATAAAATTCTTAACTTCACATTTCTACATTTAAATTCCCCCAATATCAGTTTAATTTATGTCCACTGTATATGTATTGAATATTTTGTAAGAAAACATCATATTGAACTGGAGATTTTTTTAATAGATATTACTTATAATTCATGGTTTAGCCCATAATATCTACATCAGTATGCGCTGTCAATCTAAAACAAAAACATTTCTACTGTATAAGCAAGATAACTTTCAAAAGGGATATCACATCTGACAGCTTCAAACAAGAAATTCACTTATTCCCTTTGCAGTAGATATTCTCTTTATGGATGGCAAATTAAATATTAATAAAAGAAACCAATGTAGATCTAGCTAGAACAGTCAAGCCAGTGACTTCACAAGCCATTCAATTGGCAGATTTGCCAGTTTTACATCACATACTTGCTGTAATGAAGGTAAAGTCACCTGTGAGCCTTTTTGTTCTTGCGATACATTCTCCAGGAGTAGCAGAGAATCAGTATATAGCAGATGAGAATGAGAGGTAACGGCAGGAAGAAGGAGGTCACCGTCTGGTAGAGTGTATACCTACAGATATATGAGGACACGTGTGGTCAATCATGAGTGAGAAGAGCTTTAAACCTTCCACATCTCCCTCTCTAGTTTCACCACACTTATTTTAATTAAACAAGAAGGATGGATTCCTCAGAGCTGCAGACTTCTGTACATGCAATTTTCTGGTGAAGAGGAAGAGATACTGACATAAAAAACAGAAACTATGGTATTATTGTGTTGCTTTTAAGCGACTATAAGTCTATGCGCCACTATGCCGAAAGGCAGCTTTCACAGCAGATAACAGAAAATGACTTTTTTGTGTACTTTGCAGGCTTGTAGGACATCTCAAACAAAAAGCTGAAAATGGTACGTTAAAAACAGCCATTTGTTTGGGAGACATTTTCTTTTCCTTTCAATAGAAGATTGTGTAACAATAGAGTAACAGAAGGACAGTATTCAGACAGAATTCAGTCAAAGCAAGACTATGTCAATAAAAAATAAACAGCGGGCGAGCGGATCATCAGACCTGTGCAGCAGGTTATAGTACACAAGTAAAGCAGAACCAATTACCAGAGCACTTCTTTGGGAGAGACCAGGTTAAGGGAACAGCTCTCTAGCCCGTCCCTGAAGCGGATCACTTTGGTATGAACCCAGGCAGGCAGAACCATGATGAAAGATGCCACCCACAACAACAGGTTAATACGGATCGTCCTGGATCTGGTCCTGAGACTCAATAGGCGAAATGGATGAACAAGGGCCAGGTATCTAGAGCACAACAACATAAAACAATGTAGATTTTACTCCCCATATATGTATTTCACACAAATATGTGTCGTTTTAATATTTAATTAGTTGTCCGACATCTTTAAGAAGCAAAATGTTTGATTTTAAAACATTTCTCATTACTCTGCTGATGAAGACACATTCTGACATTTACTGTAAAGGACAGACAATCTTGCTGCTTCAAGGAAAAGCAGTTGGGAGTGAGCTCTGTGTTAAATCATCTTGTGCCAAGATGTGCTTTGGCATCAGATAATTAAGATTATCTTCTCAAACCCAACAAATAACCCCCTTTAAAACAGGAGAGGAGGACACAGAGGCTACTGCAGATGCTACATTGTGGGAAATGACATGGACAAATGCCTTGGTTTTATATATATATATTTTTTTTTCTTCATTTTGTTATTTTGCTTCATGAGTTTCACAGCACCTTGGGTCAAATTCTTGTTCATAATTGTGCTACATAAATGAATAATGAGTTTACATTCTTATCTATAATTGTGGTAAGAGTGGCCTCTAGTGGTTAGATTACAGAGTCGCAGCTATAATTGAGACACTGGTGCACTTGGTTTGGACTTTGTGCTGCATAAAAACAACACCGCTGCATTGCCAGCCACAATACAACACACTATATGCAATTCCCAGTGGAGAAGCTTCATTAAAACCTAACCATTCATTTCATTGAGAATCATAGGTAATTCATAAAGATTTATTAATTTTTATTTATTTAATCTGATTAAATGCATACATACACCTTCAAGTCTTCAATACAAAATAATGTTTAATACGATGAGCAGATCTTTAAAAGCTCTTTTAATATTTCAGTTTGTGACATTACATTTGCCTATAATTCTGATGAAAATAGTGAGGCATCAAGTACCAGTGAAATCAGTATTTACTCATATTTTCTATTGCAATACATGTCCCATTCTCTAAAATCTGGGAAATATGTTCTGTATGTATTTATTTATATATTTTAATAAACATTAATCTGTGTTCCAATAACATCAAAATAGATAATTTTGGGGAGAAAAGTCTCTTTTTCTTCTTCAGAGAATTCATAGTATGGAGCTGTTATTTTCAAAAGAGATTAAATTTAAATTTAACGTCAATGATTCATTGAGGCCACTTTTCACTGAATATTTGATATTTTAATATCATGCATAAGTTCATTCAGACCCCAAATCAAATGAGTCACAACCATTTCTAATCACATGAGGTTTACACAAATACAATTTTGTTTTGAGTGCATCAGTGCAATAGAAACTAATAAAGCATTTTGATTGGATAAACATTTTGATTTGATTTAAAATGATACAAATATAAAATAAAAATGATTTTTTAAATGAAAAATTAATCACTTGTAAAATGATTATTGTTATATTTGCTGAAAAACCCACTTATTGTTTATCTTAATAAAGATCTGGAAATCGAATTATTTTTTCTAAGCTAAATTTGAATCACACAGCATAAATATTTCTCTGATTACACACCTGTCCAGACTCATAGCGGTCATGACTGCAGCGCACGCCACCTGGTTGCAGTTATCAAGAGAGGTGATGATGGTGCACAGGGTGCTACCGAACACCCAGTGCCCTCCACGTGCCCACTGGTGAATCAGGAACGGCATGACCGTCACATGGACCAGGTCGGCCACAGCCAAATTCCCCACATACACATCTGGCACTGTCTTTTTGGCGGACCTGCAAGAAAGAACTCATTGTGATCTGTGATTCCTTGATGAGATACTGCTAAAGAAACAACAATTGTGTGAAAATAATAATGGCAAGTTGCAAGCAGCGATAAAGAGGGTTGCGTAACCCAGCTCCAGTGCGGTTGGGTCATGGCTAATTCCTGAATGAATCCATCCACTGGAGCTGTGAAAATCCCCAGAGGAATTCCTCCACAGCTAATTAAAGAGGCTACTCATATCGGTCATTTCCAGTGGTCCACAGCTCACATCATCGTTCACATCAGCCTTGTTACTGGTTTGGTGTGGCCCTTATATGTCATATTTCAGAATATGGTATTATTTATACATGTATGTATGCATGTATGTAGACTATGTCTGTATATATACATGTATGTATTTATGAATGTATGCATGTATGTAGAATATATAGGTATGTCCAAGCAAAATTAATTGATACTGTATCAGTTTTAATTTTGCATTTTAATTTTGATGCTCATCGAAGTATATTTCTTGTGATTTAAATAAGTAAAATCTAGCAAAAAATTTACATTTATTAAATGATTTGGCTAGTAAAAAATTGATTAAGAGAATATTTTTCGATTTTTTATCAAATTAAATGATCTATTCTTGCCATATAAGACGAATCTTTGCATGAAACATGAATCAGATGTTAAATGTACACTTAATCCTTATTTTAATATAGCTATCCAATTATTATAGACACCAAATCCAATTGCAACCTATCTATCATGATTTCTAAAAACATTCTTAAATCTTAATTAACATGGTTTATCATTTGCTATGATTACATTATGATTTGTTTTTCTTTGGAATTCGAGATATTTCTTTCTAACTATCTTTACACAGGTAGCCTATTCGTCTATGTAGAAAGAGAAAATCTTCAACCACATATATCCCACCATTGCAGGTAGAGGAATGGTGAAATTTGAGGGAAGTGGATATTTTTCATAAGCAATAACAAATTTAACACGCCATCATGTAAATGTGTTTTATTTTTTATACAGACAAATGCAAAGTAAATTAATTAAAACGAGAGTTTATTTCCCATCAACCTGTAAACTCACCTTAAAATAGTCACCAAAACAAGAATATTTCCAACAAGCCCGGTGGAGCACAACAATCCAATAAATGCAGGGAGAATTTTGGTTTCCGTGACGTGAACAATATTATAATACTCGTCTGCTGGATTTCCCGCTACTGTCTCATTAAGCGCGCGTGCTGTTGTCGAATTTGAGCGTAAAGTTCCAAATAACAGGTGCCAACTCCACCATGGCGTTCATCGTTTGAATTTCATTCTAATCGACGAGAATTGGCTAAAATGCGGTAACAGCACACGTACTTGTCTGTCCATGGAAAGTCCTCGTGGGTTTCAGCATCCTCATCATACCACATAGTGCGCACTGGCGTCTCCACTCTCACCAGCGCGCGCGCGCACGTACGCAGCTCCTTGTTTCCAGTCCGTGACTCACTCCAACTCGAAATCATTGACTGGTATTATGGGCAAGGATTTTACGAGATTTTATCGCACAATCGGCCCTTCCTTCTTCAATAGCCAATCAAACTGTACTAAACCAACTGCGCCACTTTTAACTTTGATTATTTGCACTGAAACGGAAAGAGTGTGATACATTTAGACTACTGTCATAATTTAGGCATGGATAAAAAAAAAAACTGAAATCAAAAGACACCAAACATACAGTAACTGCTATACATAAAGGCTATATTTATATTTTGATATTTTGAAATTCAGTGATATTTTCAGCAGCCATCCAGTCTTCTGTCACATGCTGATTTGCTGCTCAAGAAACATTTCTTATTATTATCCACGTTGAAAACAGCTGTGCCACTTCATATTTTTGTGTTCACTACTGTTCAGTTTTATTTATTTATTTTAATTTTAATTTAGTCAGAAATCTCCTTTGTTCGTAACATGATTCACTTCCACAAACATGATCAGCCTTTGATAGATCCCTGGTCTTTGAATAAAACAGGTCACGTACTGACAATTGATAGTCATTGCACTGACCGAAAACACCTCTGCACAGGACTCTAACTTCACCTTTAAATGAACTGCTAATCCAAGAGATTCACATATTTTTGCCGCTCACAGATATGCAATATTGGATAATTTTCCTGAATAAATCAATTACAAAGAAAATATTTTTCATATCTATCTATCTATCTATCTATCTATCTATATATTTATACAGTATATGTATATAATAATAATATAAAATAAATAATTATAAAATACATACGTGTATATATATGCAATGACAACCCACCCGAATTCCAGAAATGTTGGGACGTCTTTTAAATTTGAATAAAATGAAAACTAAAATACTTATTCAAGGTTTATTTAATCATGTATTTCATTGCAATTGAACCATGACCTTGGTATTGCTAGCGCGGCACAGTTTGAGCTACAGAAAAAAACAGCCTACCATGTGATCATTTTCATAGGGAAAATTTGCTCTTACCAAAGTTAAATCAAACTTTTGGATGAGAAAAAGTACTAATGATATTCATTGGCATAGCTGTACCACCATAAGCAAACTCCCTGATTCCTCTTTGAATGAAAGAGCCTTAATGAAAAGCAAATAGTGCTACCATGCAGTGTTCATGTGCTACCTTGGTTACACTTGTATGTATTATCAAAGGCCATAAAGTAAACATACAGCGAAGATCATAAACAGACAACTCCCTTCTAACAATTTTCTTTGAAAAAGAAAACTTTTTTATATTAATGTACTGAAGCGATAAGTGTGCATATAGTTCATATTAAATGACAGGCAGAGACAGAAAACTTGTTTTGAGTACATACAAAATGAATCAAAGCCTTTATCTTAGAATCCATCGAGGGCAGTGGATCTCTTTTCCAGAGTGAGTTCCTTATCTTTATTTAGATTTCTTAAAACATTTATCTGCAATATATCACCAGAGATGGCTGCTGTAAGTAAGGGATTTTCTCATTAAACATGATTAACATGCAAATCGCATCATTTCCCACTGTGGGAATAACGCAAATGTGCAGCTAAAGAATGCAGCATTAGATTACAATTGCAGTGTCTTAAATCCACAAATTTTGAGGGTATTCCTGAAGGACCAGCACAGAACAGCCACTCGGTTAATGTGCAATAAATTGCAGTAATTGAGATATCCAGAGTCCCAGTGAGATAAATAGAGTGAGATAAGCTTGAATCAGTTAACTGAATCCTTTATTAAACACTGTGCATGGCGCAGACCTTTTCAAATGAAAAAAAGATACATCATATCTCCTTAATGGAATTTTGCATTGTTTTTTCAAAACGTATGTTTACCTGGCCATACCCAGAGGTATGTAATAAGTGGAATGTTTGCATTGATGACAGGGAATGAATATTACACAGATTACTTTGTTTTGAAGAGGAAAACGTGCTTTACTGCAGTCATGTAGGTAAGGTCTTACATGTTAAAGAGCTTCATTGCACACTAGCTGAGCCAGGTTGAAAAACAATGATTTGAGCTTAAGGAGACACATTTATTTTACAGTTGTTGCTAGGTTTTATTGCCAATTTGAAAAATGTGATCAAAGCATAATGCTGACAAACATTTTATTTATTTTACAAAATTTCTCACCTTAAATAGACAGAAAATGTTCTTGTATGACTATTAACTACACAGAAAAAAGCTGGCAACCAAGTGAACTGACTTGCCTCAAAGGGACTTCAAATAGATAATTTTGCCGAGATTTAATCTTAAATCTGTCATTTAAAAAGATAATTCAGACAATGTTGTTTCTAAGTATATCACCTGCAGTAAAACACAATGGCATCACAAAAGCCTTAATATATAGCACTCAGCTGGCTACCATGGCAGCTCATTAAGTTCTGCCAATGTTTTCAACACAAGCACTTCAGTTTAACTGCTACAGGATGTGTACCAACTAATGAGTAATTTCCCATGGAAATATCTACAGTAATTAGTTACAGTTTTAAAATAATGTGCATGAGGATTCTGTGTAGCCTATATCTGGTGCCAGAATTCCATATATAATGAGCTTTCTTGGTGCTGCATGTTCCTTATGAATCCCGATTAACAAATTGTAAAGAATTCCATAAAATGTATAGAATAACACACTATCACAAAATTACAATAAATGGCATTTTATTGAGGATATTTTATGGTTTACAGTCATGTTTAATTGTATAATCTTGTTAAGACATCATATTTAAAAGAAAATTGTCATATAAATCTCATTTTGGGATCTCACAGTTTACATGTTTGGACAGTCATGGCGTTCTCAGGCCAGATGTATGAATCCACTTCAAACTCTTCGTAGTCTGTGCTGTAGACGAGCGAACGAACAAAAGCCTCTTTATCGTGCGGCTCCGGATCCAGCGTTGCCATTTTGTTTTTGTAGGCATACTCCACAATCTGTCATGATGCACATAAAACGATTACGTTAAAAAACACAAACACAAAGAATCTGTAAATAGCGACATGCATGAATCACGGCTTAGCTTGAGATGTTATTGAGTCGAGCTCACCTTCACAGCCAGCTTGATGGTAACTTCCTGGATGCTGTTGAGAGGAGGATACAGACGCCCCTCTGCAAGATCCTTCTCAGTCACCAGTTCTGCTATAGCCTATAAACACAGGTCAAAGTGGACTTAACATATAAACAATGTGTCTAATTACATCATGAACATAATTATTATTCTCTTCTTTGTTTTTCTGATACAACTGCTTCATATATTCATCCTGTTTTCCCACTGGTTATAGATGTGGATAACATAGGCAGTAACAAGTGGGTTTTCTTGCCTGTGATCAGCCAGATTCAATTTAAAAAAGATAGAGACCAAAATAATTACTAAAATATTTATTTCACCTAGACTTAATCCAGATTTCTGTTTGGCCTTTGGGCTCTGGAACCAGTGCTGTATTTGTTTCCCCGATAAACTTCTAATTTTCTGTTTATTAATAGATAGTAAGGTAGTTGTTAAGTTTAGGTATTGCGTAGTATTAGGGATGAAGAATATGGTCATAGAAAATGTGCTTTATACGTTCTAATAAACAGCCAATATGTTAATAACAGACATGCTAATAAGAAACTAGTTAACAGTGAGAATTGGTCCCTATACTAATATATATTTTGGGCGGACTATATCTTTAACTACAACTAATATTGAAAATTGTTATAATTTTTGGTCAGATGAAATAAAACACAGAGATGAAAAATTTTGAAAATAAATATTGCCTTGGCAATTACCTGCAATTATCTAATAAAATGAGACAAGAGCAAAATTACAAATATTTACTAAAATAAAATCTGAAATCATAAAATAGTTAATTCAATTTATGAATAAATTCTATAATAGTATATAAACAACACCAATTTAGACCTAATTCTCCAGCCACCATCAGTTGTAGTCAATCATTATCTCTTTGCTCGTTATCGGTTTATTTACATCCATTCCCCATCTCTTCCTCTAATTCTCTCAGTTGGTTTGTTTTATGTGCCATTTCAGATCATATTCCTCAGACTCGATAGTCCAGAACCATAACTTACTGATATACACAAAAGGGTGAGACCAGCGGGGATAAAGATATTAAGCAATTCCTCCTGAAGCCCAATGCTGTTTGAAGATCAGACATCCACACTGCAGCATGTGGAGCAGGAGAAGTGATCCAGCTCACGCTCAGCGTACATTACAACCCTCTGAGCGGCTTTAAAGAGATAAATCTCCTTTAGTGGCACATGCTGATATGATGTGTGGGCCTGTATGGCCTTGGCTAACCTTTTAGACTGCAATGGGCTGTTTCCAGCAGAACAGGACAGTGGTTCATTGAGATTCAAACCAGCTCTCTTGTTTACCCCATCTGATGCAACCATCCACAGTACCTGACTACAACACTGTCTGGCTGATATCAGGTGAAACATGGAGGACAGCTTGACAGGTAAGTTCAGCAAAATACAAGATGGCATTACGCACAGTGATAAGATATCGTAATGGGATTTTCTGGCTTATTTTGAGCATGTAAATGTAAAGTAGTAAAAGGACTTGAATTTTTTTACGATATACATCGTACTCACCTTCAGAGAACTAAGCACTGATTATGTATTGTTTTTCTCCTTTAAAATGTCTTTAGGAAGCAATTAGTTATAAAAAACAATTCATTTAGGCAAAATTAGCATCTGGGTGTAATTTGGAAAAACATTGCAGAATTGGCAATGGGCATTTAGGGGTGGAAAAGTTCACCACTTTTTTGATGCAGTAAGTGGAAGCACACATGTATTTGAAAAATAAACATTTTAACTCATAAAATTTAAGAAACTTCACTATTTTACCATTAAAGTACAGCAATAAATATTCATATTTTATGAAAGGTCTCAAATTTATGCTGTGTTCAACATTTAGGGACATTAAAGCCAATTGCCATTTCTTGACATAACATTCTTATTTTGTTCATACTGTAGATAAAATTATTTACAAAGTGTCTAAAATTTTTAGCCATTTTCTGACTTTGGCAAGCTATGGCAGTTAATATGCTGTTTTTTACCCACCAACACTTTCATCTACTGTTACGCACAGTTTTACCCAGGCCCTGTTGTTAATTTTGAATTTCTCTCATTTAGGCAATATGGACTCTGTAACAGCAATAAACCCTAACAAATTGAAACTTAAACTGGAATAAAATCTAAACGAATAATAGACTGTGAATCTGGATCAAATCAAATCAAGCATTGTGTTTTAATATATAGCTCTAAGAAAGAGAGAGTGAGTAAAAGCTGGAGACAACAGATGGAAAATAAATAAAAGATTAGAGACAGACTTGAGCCTGTTTGGACGGTAATTGTTTCTCATGGGGACGTGAGGTATTTTCAACATTTGCAGGGGCTAGTCAGTGATTTCATAGCTGTCTGAATCCAGAATGTCTGTGATTATCTCCCATCACGAGAGTAAATAATTCCTGGAAAAATTACCTACTGTTTTTTTGACAAACACCAAGGTTGTGTGGTAATTAAATGGCTGTCCGAATCCACATCTCTGAGTTTACAAGTCCAAAAGTCTTTTTGTAAATTGACCACTAAGCACCGTACAGTAATTGTTGTCCAAGCAATGTGACGGACCACATGAGAAGCGCATTTACAGGTTTGTAGGATCACAAACTCACACCCCCACCATGAATTTATCCTCAACCGAACGCATGAGTTTTATCACTGAGGAACCATGCAGATGTATTGTTGCAGATGTCCCCATGAGAAACAATTTTACCGTCTGAAAATGGGCTTTAGAGACACAGAAAAAGCAAGTGGGATTCGATCACCTCTGCCATAACGAGGAAAATATCCTCAGGGATATGTCTCATTGCACAAGCGGTGACCCCCAGTCCCGCTCCAGGGAACACATAAGCGTTGTTTCCCTGACCAGGGTAGAACTTTCGCCCATCGGGAAGGGTTATCGGATCAAAGGGACTCCCGCTTGCAAATATCACCCGTCCCTGCAATATAAAACACAAAGAAGCAAAAATGAAATGATTCACTCTTTTACATAAGTGTACACATGCTACTCCTTCCAAACGCACCTCCGTGAGTGAGTAGCACTGCTCAGCAGTGCACTCTGCCTTGCTGGTGGGGTTGCTTAGAGCAAAGATAATAGGTCTCTTATTGAAGGATGCCATAGCCTTGATTATCTCCTCCGTGAAAGCGCCAGCGATAGCTGCCACCCCTGAAGAGAAGAAGAGAGGGATTTAGTGAGTACAATAGTTCTCACAGGGACCACTGGGACAACAGCAGTGTATATTTCTTCATAAATATACCAATTATAGCAGTGGGTTTCAGCTCCTTCACAACATCTTCGAGCTTCTTCATTTGAGCATGCTCATGTGCAAATCTCTCTTTCTCATGGGTGAGGTTATCCCGACCCTGAATGGGAGACAGAGAGATAACAACAGAAAGAGAAAAAGATAGATGATGAAAGCGTATCGGAAACATACCACAGCACACCTCAGCGCACTTCATAATGAACACAGGTTCTCTCCACAAGGAACAAGAGCGCAAAACCCACCAGACGTCACACATGTATAAATGTCATTGCATTAAAAACGGACACTTTTATTATTATATATGGCATTTATTCTCACAAAATATAGCACAGACCAGTGGGTTAAAAATAATCACAGAAATAGCACAAAAAAGGTGAAGTTAGCACTGAAAAAAAGATCTAGCATGTGACATTTGGTTTGATATTTTATCTAAAGAAATTACACGTTCAGGGGTGGGTTAGTGCCCTAGGAACTTAAAAAAAGTACAATTAAAAGCAATAACAAAATGTGTGCAAATAATGTGCGCGCATTTTTTCTAGTATATTTAGAAATGCATATATTTATAAGCTCTGTTCATGACGTGCCCCGAATAATAAAACGTTGAGGACATAGCTGCAGGCTGCAGCGGAGCAGAAAAGAACAAGACATGTGTAAACTGCTGAGATCACAGAGCTTCTCCATCACCATCTTGCCCTAAAGCAAGATTCTTACTCCAAGGAGTTCCAGGGAAGTGGACAGCAGTGGACAACATATATCGCCTAGATGAAAGTGTCACTATCCAAACCTCTCTGATCTCTTTGTCTTTAATAATGTAAAATGGCAAAATTATCTGTTAAAAGGATAGTTCACCCAAGAAATGAAAATTCTGTCATTAATTACTCACCCTCATGTCGTTGCAAATCCGTAAGATCTTTGTTCATCTTGAGACCCTGCATAGATAACAACGCAACGGCCCAGGACATTGTAAAAAAATTGTCCATTTGACATCAGTGACTTAACTGTAATTTTATGAAGCTACAAGAATATGTTTTGAGTGCAAAGAAAACTAAAATAACGACTATATATATCCTTTTTTATCTTCTGTGTCAGTCTCCGCAGTGCGTTAACAGGAGTACAGCGACGTATGAGTGTGCTGATGCAGGAGCCGATGGTTGACTGACACGGAATAGAAGAACATGTTGAATAATATTGTTATTTTTGGTTTTCTTTGTGCACAAAAAGGTATTATCGTAGCTTCATAAAATTATGGTTGAACCACTGATGTCACATGTTTCTTGACATTGCATTGCGTTGGTGTCCATGCAGCTCTCGGATTTCATCAAAACCATTTTAATTTGTGTTCTGAAAATGAATGAAGGGCTTATGGGTTTGGAAAGACACAAGGGTGAGTAATTAATGACAGATTTTTTGGGTGAACTAGCCCTTTATGCTTAAAACATCAAAACCATCGATCGAACAACGTTGAATCAGTTAAAAACATTTTTTAATGAAGACCTACTGTAATGTTTATGGACAATCAATTAACATGACTGAATAAGAGGTTTATAAACTCCAATACAAACCACATGGTGTGTTTGAATGTCAACACTAAATGTAAAAAACATGGCCTTTAATGATGACCTCACCTTAACGATAAGTCCTTTAGAGTCCACCATCCAGATTTTCTTTATACACTGCTCACGAGGAAGCCCCTCTTTCTCCATCGCCATAATGATGAGCTCAGCTATGCCCATTGCAGCCTGGAAACATAAAAATGCTGTTACAGATTTACATTTCACATACTCTTGAACACATCTAAAGAGATGTGAACTCAGTGAACTTCACAACATTTCAATAAAAATCTCACAGCTTGACCCAAATAATGAATCTTTAATGAATTAATTCCATAAATGAATCTTAAAAACACAAGAATCATTTAATACATTTCACAGACAAGATGAACTGTGGCATATTTGCGCCCATGCACTGCTGTGTTTCACTCAATATGGATTAACAACCATTAAAATACTGGAAAATTGATGTTTAAAACTATTTTATTTGTGGATCTGCACAACCAACACTCTCACCTCCCCTGCACCCTGAAATACAATGGTGTGGTTGCTCATTTTGGTCTTGGTAATGTGAAGGGCAGCCAGCAGTCCTGCCACAGCCACAGCAGCAGTACCTATGGAACAGAACACAAATATCTTTCACTCAGGTTAATCTTATCTCTGAGGTAAACAAAAAAAAAACGTAATAAAAGGACGAGCTGAGGCTTGAGACTCAACTCCAGAAGCTTATTAATTGTAGACATAAAAGTGGAGTCAATATGGAGGTGGATTTCTGGAGGAATTGTCAAAGGAGTGAGATAAGCAGCTGTTTATATATTCTGTCGAAGAAGAAATCTGCTGATTTGGGGTTGAGTCTATTAAATGTACAACAGTGTGGCTGTCTTCAGAGAAGCTTGCTTTCGATACACGATCAATAAAATCATCATACATATGCATGAAAACAGTTTTCATTTATTTCTGAATGCCCCATATATTTATGGCGCTTTTGTTAACCCAGCCACAGCCTAGACCAGTGGTTCTCAACCAGGGCACCACAGCAAACATCCAAGGGGGCCACAGGATGACGTAAAAGTATTTAAATTAATAAATAAATATCTATAAACAGTCTAACCTAAATTAAAACCCTCAAAAACACATAAAATCAAGATGTAAACTGAAAGCATATTTCCAAATTATAAATTGAAAACATATAATTCTGGAATATAGAATATAACTTCTGGAATCCTAAAATAAATGAAAGTTAATGAAAATATTAAATTAATCAGGGTAATTAATTCAATAAATAATGCCAGAAATATATTGGCATACATGGAAGGGGGCCTGAATATTGTGACCTAGTGAAAAAGGTTAAGAACCACTGACCTAAACACATTCAAAATGAGCAAACTGTATGTGAAATATGAAACAAGCACTGAAATGAGCACAAGAAACTCCAATATCAACACCTCCCAAATAGAGTAAATTGAAAACGTCCCCTCAGCTCCGCTTGCTCTACTCAAGTGGACACATATGGTTAACTCTGTGAACGGTGAGATTAACTCAATGTGCTCCACCCAAACATTTGATTGAAACTCAGTTTCAAACAGTGCGATTGTGTTCAAGTTGTTGATTGGAATGTGTCTGCAATGATTGTGTAAAAAAGGATGAAGACAGAGGGGAGGATGGTAGAAAAGAAAGTAGAAGAAAAAATGCACTCGAGATAACCACCCAGTCTTGCTATAGAACCATAAGAAAATGAAATAGAGAAATGAAAATCAGAGAGAGAGATATGGTCTGAATGATTAACTTACAATAATTGATTTCTGAACTGTACTATAGACTAAGAACTGGACTAATCATAGCATTATGACTCTTTTAATTGAGCTGAAGTCTAGCTTAAACTGTATGTGTTCTCTGTGCTTTAATAATTTTGTACAGGTGAAACTTAAAACTAGTGTACGACTAAAGTCTCTTTTTGTGCCCATACCTTGGATGTCGTCATTGAACGTGAGGTATTTGTTGCGGTACTTGCTCAACAGACGAAAGGCATTGGTGTTGGCAAAATCCTCAAACTGGATAAGGCAGTTCACCCCATACCTGTGCATAACAGAAAAATCTATGTATATTTCTTCAGAACGCAGAAACACAACAAAACCAAATATAATCTCAAAGTCATTTGTTTTCAATACAAAGAATCCTTACAAAATGTAGTCCAAATCCTCAAAGGCTAGCTGAAAATCTCAAACAACCATGTACTATTTCATGTTAAGTGTCTAGTTAAATGCACTCCACTTCAGCCTGCAGAGGGGGCTATCCAACTGCTCCTCAAGCCCGTCACAGATGGGGTGGTTGTGGGTGTTCCATCCTGAAGGTTTTCTCCTTCTCAGTGTGGGCCTGAGACGGTTATCATTGTTTTGTAGTCATTTCCACAGCCAAACACACCTCTCAATGGTCAGAAAAGCAAATAACAACCCTTGTATGATCAGTTAGTAAATTATGTTGAGTACAGAGAAAAACCTTCCCAAATGACTATTCAAAATCAATAGCAATGATCTGCTTGCCCACAATCCTGTCTCTCTTGAGGACAGAACTTCATGAGAAAAACTGTGGACTTTTAAATGGACTACAGCGCTAATTCAGTGGTTTCTCAAGTTATTTATCCAGCCAGCAGAACAACTGAAAGATCAGTACACAGCAACTAACTCATTCCCCAATGGAATATACGTAGAGGGCAGATGCAGGGCCATCATATTTTGATGCAATATCCGAGGTCTCAGACACCTAGACATTGGAAAAAGGATGGGTAAACACCGCAGTGTGCCTCCACAGAGAGCTGGCCTGTCACTCAACCCAATGCAAGAGGAATAGAGATCTGCATTGCTGCCTAGAGCTGTCGTGTATACATATCACTCAAACACACACAGGGGAAAAACGCTCACTCTATTCACAATGACAGTTGTCTTCTGAAGCATCCATCTATTTCTTTATTTCCATTAACAAAATCATAAAGAGAAAACACTAAATGAAAAAACAACAACAACCAACACCATAAATGTATCGATACATGATGTGTGTGAAGTTGTTATTCAGTAATAATCTTCCTATCTCAAATAGTCTGTTAAACTAATTGATTCAGTTTAATTAATTAGTCGTGACTGTTTGTGAAATTTCATTTTTGGTAAACTAATCCTAAAACGGCCAGTGTTGCATTTTCAGACATGCTACAGAAAAACGCAATAAAGTTTTCATTGTCTCCAGAGACTTTCCAGCACCAAAGTACTCTAGGTAAGCAAGGTTAACTAAGTTCACAATCTCATCCAAAGTTTTAGGAAACCCAGTCCTGAAACCCGGCCTCAGATAGGTCCTTCTAATCAAACTGCAGTCTAAACTCTGACACATCTGCTGGAGGAGGAGGAGGCAGGAAAGCAGTCAAGAGAGACGGACTGAGTAATTGCTTGTGGATTTTGAGGAGAACTTTGGCAGATATAAATAGGACATATAAATATGACTTAGAGAAAGTGAGTCATAATCCCAGCATGCTCTCTGATCTATTGAATTGCATCATCTGAGGAGGAAGATGAAAAATGAGATCATATCCTCCTGATCTTGCTCAACAGTGGTTATAAGCATGTGACGTCAATATTAGCATAAGAACAAGAAAAACTGCTGTCAACTAAATACTGTTTAATATTTGAGGTGATACAGAGTGAACTATGGCTCTCAACGGTTGATTTTGAATAAATGTGCCTGAGAGAGAGACAGAAAAAGACAGAAACAACTAACCGACAAAACAAAGCACCCATGTGGTGCATTGTGGTCTCATTCTCACCAAAGCTTGTTGTCTTTTTCTGGCGCCTCTTTCATTGAGATCTATAATGCACCTCTGCGTCTGTTGTAAGACTCAAACAAAGAGCTGGCCGGAGATCAGCTGCACTGGTCCTCTCCACCAAAATTCAGTCCAGACATTGACAGACACACCCAAGCACACTGAGAGCTGCAGGGACTCTGTCTCTCCTCATTTGCCTTTACCTCCAGACAGGGCAGAAAGTGTGAGAGTGTTAAGAGGAGCTCTTAACACAAGCTAATGTTAAATCAACTCAGTGCAGGACAGCTGTGCTATGCTTTTAGGAACAGAAAAGGCATGCAAAAATCCCATTTTACACACAGGCTACATGATTGAGTTCTCCAAGTCAACAGATCAGCATCTGAGAATGAGGAAACTTCTTAGGATGGAATAACAACTTTTAGAAAAACTTTTCTCCAAGCCCTATAGCTGCTGCACTTCCTTTGACCCTTTTGGCATTCTGTTCTTTGGAAAAAGGCACAAGTAAGTGGTGAACACACACCTGTGAAACAGTTGCCAGCAGACTTGAGTCAAAACTGCAATAATCCAAGAAAATTAAGCCAATTTTTATGATGCTTATTAAAACAGACATTGTTTCCATGACAACAAAACAATATATATATCTATATTTACATATATATAATCTAATGTGAACAAATGAAACAAACAAATAAAAAGTATTTCTGCAGTTCATTTTTAGAGTGGATGTTTTGATCCCTATACATGTAGGCTAAAACGGATCCTTCCAAACCCAAACAAACGCATGCACACACTCTCACACACAAACTGTAACATTCAGAATGACCAATCAAACAAACAGAGCAGCCTCAGAGTAGTTCTGGCATTAATACACGTACATGTGTAAACTTACACACGGCCAACTCATCGGCTCACACATAGAAGGATGAACACCTGTATATTTTAGAACATTCATTTATTATTTTCAAAATTCTACCATGCAAAACATCTCACAATTTCCAAATCTATTTGTCAGGCATATGGAAGCTGAAGTCTGTAGCCAGCTAATTCTATACAAACCATAATACACTTCAGTCTCTGTCTAAATGATCTTAGCAAGGAAGCACGACTCCTTCACTCTTAAACAGGAATGCAGTAAATGTGCTCAGAGCCTATGACAGACTGCTAAACCCATCTCCACGCCACGGCTAACAAAACACAACAAGGCCCTTTGTTTCAATCTGTGATGATTTACTACTTATTTCTTTCAAACATAAATTATTTACCTGCACAGACAAAAGTCTACTACACTAAGTCTATTTTGATAAAGCACTGAGATTTAATGCTAACTGGTCAAATCTCACTCTGGCACTTCACTAACAGGAACACAACATGGCTGTTGGGAATTAAGCATTTCTCATAAAGTGGTTGGCTCAACAGAGTAGAGAAAATAGAGATAAAAAACACAGCCACTAGGTTTAGGTTTAGCGTAATCCTGCTGGGCCACACACGCTCAGGACATTTGCTGAGATTGGGTCAAAGGATTCTGGCAGAGCAAAACGATTACAACGGTAATCTTTTGCCCGCATGCCAACCGTGCAGCCCACAGGCCTCCGCGTTAAAGGTCATAGTAAGAATCCCATCCAAACACAGCTGTTCAACCAAAGTCTTAAATGCACGTACACGAACACACACACACACACACACACACACACACACACACACACACACACACACACACACACACACACACACACACACACACACACACACACACACACACACACACACACACACACACACACACACACACACACACACACACACACACACACACACACACACACACACACACACACACACACACACACACACACACACACACAATTCCAGACAGGTTTGCCCATATAATCAGGTTTAAAGTCAAACATTATCCACATTTACAGACCATTCTTTCTCATATGCAAAGGGTGAATATCCCAAACTAAAACCTCATGTATCAAATCTTGCAGTTTTCATCCTAAAAGTATGTGTATACACAAACTTCACAAAAGTTTTAAGGTTTATAAAACCGCATTTAAGCCAGAACCTGCACAAATTTCAATGTATAATTAATTCCCAGTTAGTGAAAGACTTAAAAGAAATCTTTAAAAAATCTTTTGTAACTTGTAACTTATGTAAAAAAAATATTTACTGTCAATTCAGTGCATATTTGCATAATAATGTTTTTATTTTTATGTTTAAATATTTATACTGGAAACAAAATTGATACTAATTATGTAGATAATTTTTAAACATAAAAAATAGTTTGACATCAGAATATAACTGAAATATTATTATTATTAAAAATTAAACCTGCACAGCTTACTATTTTCATTACAACATTTCAACTAAACACTTCTAAAACACAACCATATTTTTCATAATGTCAGAAAGTCCCCATATCATTACTATCAGGTCAAGGTTAAGTGGGACAGGGAATACATTGACTCATGGTGAGCGTGCAGCTCTTCAGTGTTCTTCTCCAGCACACACAGGCTCCCACGGGGCCCATGGGGCTTCACAGGCTGCTATTTCTGTTAAACACTCCTTCAAACATCATTCCGAAATCTCAAGCAACATTCCCCTACATCTCCTATCCTAACATGGCTTCGTAATGGTGCCCTGAGATGGCCCGTGTTACCATAGTGATAACTGGAACACAGTCACCAATAGAGCTCTGTGAAAAGCAACGAGCTCTAATGAAATAATTTGACATGGGAATTGTGCCGGTGCACACAGAGGGGCTACAGAAGACAGATACTTTTCAGTCTGTCCTGGGAGAAGATGGAAAACAAAGTCAACCCCCCCACAAACTACTTTGGCGCCACAACACAAAGCCTGAGAAGTGAAAAAAAAAATCTATTCCTGAATTAACAACATCATAAAAGAAGCATAACAACCCCCCGCAAAATAATCCCAGCATTTACTACCTAAAATGCTGCTTTTCTTTTGGATGCGTGTTTCTTTATATGGTGTTGTACACTCTTTACCAAAATTAAAGACCTCAAAGTGCGTCTGTGACCACTATCTGCTCTAGCACTTCTTGTTAAAGCCATTGTGGGGCAGAAAAGTGGCCTGATGGGGATTGGTGTCATTATTCTTCATCACTTGTGTCCGAATTTACAGAAAAAGGCTTGATGGGAAACAGAGCACCTGCGGGCTGTTAAACGTATTGTCTGAAAGTCTGAACCTCAATGAAAGACTTTTCATGATTTTCCTTTGTCTTCTTTTCACATTTTATTTAAAACTGGTATAGCTATTCTGCACAAATACTATTTATCTCTACTCTCAATATGCAATGAAATAAAGACAAACTTTTGCCTTTCACTGACCTCAAAAAGTACAACTGGAGGGCAATATCCCAAACACCTGTTGGGTGCGGTTTTATCTAAAACTCTTCAAATTTAGAACTGTTTATAAGTGTTCCTGTACCTCAAAGAGCAGAAAATGGTACTAGCAATGTCAATTCTTCCATGTGATTTATATTTGAGTGTGAATCACCTTTGAGGTATGGGGCTAATTGGGTTTGACTCCCAATTCAAGTAAAAACTAATGGTCTAAAAAGGTCTTTTGCATTCAATGCAATCTAAGCTGTTTTAGATAAACGCATAAATGTATTTTAACCCTCATTCGACAAGCGAATGTTACTTTTCAGGAAGCACTGAGCCTCTGAAATGTAAAATTATAAAGAGTTTATTAAAAATCACCAAGACTGCAATCATTTGTTCAGTCGTCAACCTATAATCATTCATTTTCCGCCAACTCTGCACTTTTGGGGAAAAGTGATGCTGTTCCCTGTAGTTTCATGTCCACCCCATTATTATAGAATCATTGCGATATTCAGCCATCTGGACGGAAATCAGACACTGGGGTTTTTGAGTTCTGCTTTAAATACAGCCATGTGTGTCACTATGCTCTTATGACAACCACTGTCAAACCAGGCCACACCAGTGCCTAGAGCAACCGAGAGAACTTTGACCAAGACCCTGGTTCTTAAATATTAATGGTGTTTACCAGTGCAGAACTTGCCACTGTTTCAGGTGGTTTCCATGCTGTTGCTAGTTGGTTGCTGTTGCTAGATGGTTGATATTCTGGTCCCTAGATACCCCTAGATAAATGGATGGATGCGTTTATTTGACTACTTTTGGACTGTTGAAAAAGAAAAACGCCCATCCAGTGCTATTCTAACACTTGCAAGAGCAAGGATAATTTTTTATATAACTCAGATTGGATTCCTCTGAAAGAAGAAAGTCATATACACCTAGGATGCTTTGAGGGGGAGTAAAACATGGGCTAATTTTCATTTTTGGGTGAACTAACCCTTTAAAGGGGTCATGAACTGATAAACCAAAATTCCCTTGATCTTTTGACATATAAGAGGTCATTGTACAATAAAAACTTTCTGTACGTTTCAGAACTCAAAACTTTCTCGTTAGTCTAAAAATAGCTTATATTGAAGAAGTCTGCAAAAATGACAGGTTGTGGATTGTACCACTCTATGATATAATAGTGTGGCTAAACACCACCTCCACAGAAGAAGATCAACGCCTGCTTCTACATCACTGCTTGTTTATCCGAGCCCACCGATTCGCACATGTAGTGTAAATGACAAGAGAGGAAAAAGCAGCTCTACTCAGAAACCAAACGATAAAGATGGCTCTGAAGACAACAAGATACTGTTCAGTGCCAAGTTGTGGAAAAACAGTCTTTGCATTGCCTTCCTTCTGATCCCAATATTAGGAAAGAGTGGATAAACTTTATTTTTAATTAATATTCAGACCAATTCAGTAAGAACTTGGTCTTTTGTTCACTTCGTTTTATTGCATATTTGTTTACAAACAAGGTGCAATTCGACACGGGATTTTCAGAAAGTGAAAATGAAACTGAAATGATCGAAACTGAAAGATGATGCTGTGCCGACAATACTGGATCCAACAGTAATGTTGCAACACACAAGAGTTTTTATTATGTCTTCACTATTATGTCTTCACTACTAAGTCTACAATCCGACACGCCTCTTCAAACAGAGCGTTCTGATGAGGGGGGTCAAAACAGGACAGAAAATAGCCTATTACTTCTAAATTATGATGTTTTTTGATGTAAAAATCTTGATAACATTATAAGTGGACCTCAGAGAACAGTACGAAATAAAAAACACAAAGGCAGTTCATGACGCCTTTAACAAATTCCTCTAATAAAGACCCCAAAAGTGTTATTCTCCATGCTAACAATGCTACACTAGAGTTCATTGAACATATTCGAGACAGAATTAATCTCCCAACATCCATAGTGAAATTAAAGATGAGCTGTCAAATAATAAAATGGCATAAAAAACTACAAGAACTCAAATAACGCAAACTGACATCTTTGAAGACTATCGAAGACAAATGGCACAAGATCGTGAACCGTTCTAAGCATCAGTGAGCAGACTGAGCCATCAGGCAGTGGGGCTGGTTATGGGCTGAATTACATCACCGCAATGCTCAGTATCGAGCAGGATATGTGGGGAGAGAACTGATGAGGCGTGCAGTCAGCGATCCGGTTCGGGTCTCTGCCACTGGAGTCGTAGCTCAGAGTCCACAAACCTAGAGGCATGCGCTTCACCCCACATTCCTGCAACGCAATGGCTCAGCTATGCTCTTCAGGCTTTTCCATCAGCCGCCTGTCGAAGGAAGCATGTGCTGTGCAGGAGGGGTACAGTGGGTTTACTATACCTGTCTGTGATAGCCTTCATAAATTCATCCAGAAGCTCATCGTAGGCCTGTCCACGTACTCTTTTATGCCTCAGACCAATGTACAGAGGGTCCTTTAGGAGCTCCTGTGACAGGAAAAGAGAGAAGAAAAGGTTTTCACTTCTATAATCCCAGGCATCAAGTAGAAACAATAGCATGACATGATGATTCATCATATTACTTTAACCAGTGGGGGGAATGAAAATACAATACCATCAAAACTCAAACGCGAATGTTTATTATGTGCACAGCTCCTCTTTAATTAGATTAAATATGGTAATCTGGTGGCCCCGCAGCTGTATAAACCTCTTACAGTTATTTGTGCCTGTAAGAGTATGTTTAAAAGAAAGACAGACTGAGAACAAGAGAAAGAGAAATGCATGAAAGCATAAAAGGAGACAGAAAGAGGCCAACATGTGAAGAAAAAGAACTGCACTGCATTTTCAATTTGGAAGTCTAGCAGCTGTCACTCGCGTACAGATCTGCAGACTTCACACTGAGAGTCAGTGACACTATAGGAAAAACAGAAAAGAAGTAGAGAAAGAATGTTAGCGTCATATAAAAATTCTGCACGCCCCATCACTGTCAGCGTGCCAGTGGCGCAGAAAACAAAATGGATTAACAGAGCACCCGCATCACTCTCAGCAGTACTGATGTGTGGTGCAACAAGTCTGGAAGTTTATCCACATGTTTTGATCACGGTGAATGAGGAAGTGCTTTCATCAGAACTCATTCCCACATGGCACACAAAATTCCAGGCATAATCTTTTCTGACGATCTGTCCTCGGTATTAAAGCTTCTTTTATCTGATAGGACTAGTGAAAGAGAAAAAATAGAAGTTGCTGTGTGGAATTGAAAAAGCAGTAAGTCCTAAGAAGTTTTACAATTTATTTATGTTGTCTTTGAATTCAAAAAGTGCACACAGTTTTTAAGAAATATCGGTTGCTACTTCCATCTTCAGCTTTTCCCTCACTTCTTTCAAAATGTATCACATCAATTATTCCTCATATCATATCAAGTTCGTAAAGTCATAAGTAAAGTCAAATAATAAAAAAGGGATAGTTGGATGCTGATTGGTCTAAGTAGATACATAAATAAATATTAAACAATTAATAAAAAAAAATATTTTTTTTTTTTTTTTTTGTGTATTTCTTTTCAAGACACTGATGCTTGCATATAGAACAACCACAGGCTCAGCACCCACCTACTTCCACTCACTATTACGAATCTACATCCCCTCCAGAAGTCTGAGATCTGCTAGTGAGCGACGCCTCGTGGTACCATCACAGAGAGGCTCAAAATCACTCTCCAGAACATTCTCGTTCACTGTTCCTGGCTGGTGGAATGATCTTCCTACCCCCATCCGGAATGCTGGATCCCTGTCAATCTTCAAGCAACAACTGAAAACTCATCTCTTTCAACACTCTACTTGACTTCATCATAAAAAAAAAACTTTCACCTTTTCAAAATCTTCATCTTTCTCTTTCTCTCCTTCTCTTGCTAGCTTGTACTTATTTGAACAATGCCTGAGACTTGGTGTTACGAGTACTTTCTCTGTTTGCCTCTTCAAGATTAATCGCTTTATGTATTCCCCAATTGTAAGTCGCTTTGGATAAAAGCGTCTGCAAAACGACTAAATGTAAATGTAAATGTATTTAAAACAGTTCGCCCATTTTAAAGTGATAGTTCACCCAAAAATGGGAAAATAAATCTGTCATAATCAATCAATTTTCTAGTTTCTCATACTTTCTTCTGTGTAACACAAAATAAGACATTTTGAACCATGTTGATAAAAGTTTTGGTGACCATTGACTGGTGACCGATGTATGTATAAAAACACTGAGATATTAAAAATAAGTAGTAGTAGTATATTTTTATTTAATGACATGTCAGTATCTTAGGCTATTTTCATGGCAAAAACTATTTAAAAATACAATTATAACAAATACAATAAAAACAGCAAACAAACAAACACAAGTTATATTACACAATGTATCATATATTAACATATGATAAAAATTCTAAAACTTTATCTGGCAAAATTATACAAAATAACTAAGCGAGTTCTATTAATAATAATAATATTATTTAGACAGACAGACAGACAGACAGATAGATCAAAATGTGTGGCGTAAAACAATACAAAATTATGATACGAAATACTCTGAGTAACTGTGCTGGCATGATGGCTGAAAAAACACATACAGGAAGAGTGAAACTGAATAAAGGGATATTTTGCTTCCAGTACTACTTTGGATTTCTATTCAAGACTTTTACACAGCAACTGAGCTCATAAATATGCCCTTAAAAGGGAGGACTGTCTAGTTTCAGGCAGTAAGCAAATTCATCAGTGTGGGAGAGGAAACGGAGAGCACAGTCTGAGATATGAGAAGGTAACTGCAGGCAGATTTACTGTGTTCATAATGCACACTCAGTGGGAGGGGATATACTTCCAGAGTGTCTAGTTTGTTGTGACTTTGTTTTTTTAATCTCAAGACAGTTGCTATAAAAGGAGCTTCCCTGAACCTCCCGGGAACCCAAACAAACATCAAACTGCCACACCTCCTCAGAAGTGGATCATGACATGTTGTTCCATCTATCCCATCAACGAGGCAGAGCCAAAACAAGCCCTTCCCTCACTGCATTTATAGGATAATCATAGACAGTACTGGAAAAAAAAACTGTTTACATTATTGGTCGTGGCTGTGATTTAGAAAATAATGTATTCCATTTATTTAGCAACGATGAATTACATTAAATGCATCCTTGCAGTAAATATGTTTATAATGTTACAAAAGATTTACATTTTAAATACCATAAATAAAAAAACAGTGACAAATCAAAATATTATTTAATGATTTCTGAAGGATCATATGACATTGAAGGTTTGAGTATTTGCTGCTGAAAATTCAGCTTTGACATTAGAAAAATAACTTGCATTTTAAAATATATCACAATAGTGATAATTGTGATAGTATTTCACAATATTAAGTTTTAAATATTTAAATATAAATATATTTATATTAATATACATATATTTAAACATTTTACTGACTCCCACTCCTAAGCTTAACCTTTAAGTATGATTTGTTGATGAAAATGTAGTACTGGGACCAACAAGGATTCAGAAACACATCCAACTTCACAAATCGTTTTTCCATATTACATTTCCTATCAGTTTCTTTTGATCTCACCATTTGATGAAAACCAGAAGCTGTCGTTATAAAAAGCCATGTAATAAATGTAATATCTGAAAATCTAATACATCAGATTACAAGCTAAGGTAATATCTAAAATAACAGATATACCTGGACAGAAATGCTTTATGTGAAAACAGATCCACCTGAGATCATTCCTGCAAAATCAGGACAAAATCTGATCCTAGATCCTAGAACTACTAAGAGGATCTTTTGTAAAAATGAGTCACTATGATGAGAGGAAGCCTTTTTCTCTCAGGGATTAATAGTGGGTTTTGGTGAACCGTGCTTTGTGTGTGTGAACTGTACGTGTATGTAGTCTTTCAGGTGAGATTAAGGCACAGGAACAGTCAGGGTCTGTTAGCCACATAGTCAAAGAAGAATGAGAAAATAAGTGTCAGAGAGAGAGAGAGTGAAAGAGAGAGAAAGAGAGAGAGGTCTTTTTGCCTAGGCCACCCAAAACCAAAAACAGACAGCACTTTGTTTGCGGTGACATCATTTGGTTTCCTTTCAGTATGTGAAATGAATGCGTGTGGATGAGGTCACATGAGGTGATAGCGCTAGTAAGTGTCCCTGCTGTCAATCAACAGAAGCAGTCTCTGAATTATATATAAGAGACATCATCAGAGAACATATTCCCCTTTTACAGCAGAGACACACTGATGTGGTGTCAGTGATCATAATATGTTGTCTGGAGGTCTGTAGTGTAAGCTCAGAGATCTGTTTAGACAAGGCACAATATTCCAGCAACACTCACAGGAGGTGTTTACATAGAGAAACAACAAAAAAGGAAATTCACAGATAGTGTTTACATTGGGTTTGATTGCAGTCTGTAAGTGTCTGCTTTGGCTGTTTTTATTTGAACAATCTGGTTCTACATTACAGCTACTAAATCACTGAACTTGCAAAAAAAAAAAAAAACTCTTAAGAGTCGAATATTTTATAATAACAATAAGCTATATAATAAATATAATATAATATAATAACAGTTTGACTTATAAATACAATACACTGCCTTATGTAATTATTAATAATGTAATATTATTAAACATTTTAATTACAAATACAATATACTGCCTCCTGTAAATATATAAACAAAATTGTCAAAATCTCTTATGAATTAGAATAAACACAAACATACATATAAAACTTTACAAATAAATACATTTCTCAAAAGAAATAAGATTTATTGTCCAATATAATAATCTTTTATAAATATGCAATTTTACTTATAATTATACTAAGTTATTTTACTTGTATATACACATACACACAAACTAAAATATGAATTTCTCAAAAGGCTCATGAGTCAAATACAACCCGAATTCCAGAAATGTTGGGACGTTTTTTAAATTTGAATAAAATGAAAACTAAAAGAATTTAAAATCACATGAGCCAACATTTTATTTACAATAGAACAGTTTTAAACATAAATGTTTAAACAGAAATTTTACAATTTTATGCACAAAATGAGCTCATTTCAAATTTGATGCCTGCTACAGGTCTCAAAATAGTTGGGGACTATTGGGCATCAATAGTCAAAATAGATGGGGGCATGTTAACCACGGTGTAGCATCTCCTCTTCTTTTTAAAACAGTTTGAAGACATCTGGGCATCGAGGTTATGAGTTTCTGGAGTTTTGGTGTTGGAATTTGGTCCCATTCTTGCCTGATATAGGTTTCCAGCTTCTGAAGAGTTTGTGGTCGTCTTTGACATATTTTTAATTTAATGATGAACCAAATGTTCTCTATAGGTGAAAGATCTGGACTGCAGGCAGGCCAATTCAGCACCCGGACTCTTCTACTACGAAGCCATGCTGTTGTAATAGCTGCAGTATGTGGTTTTGCATTGTTAGGGTTAGGGTTTCCCTGAAATAGACGTCATCTGGAGGAGAGCGTGTGTTGCTCTAAAACCTTTATATAACTTCCAGTATTCTTATTGCCTTCCAAAATATGCAAGCTGCCCATACCATATGCACTTATGCACCCCCATACCATCAGAGATGCTGGCTTTTGAACTGAATGCTGATAACATGCTGGAAGGTCTCCCTCCTCTTTAGCCCGGAGGACACGGCATCTGTGATTTCCAACAAGAATGTCAAATTTGGACTCGTCTGACCATAGAACACTTTTCCACTTTGAAACAGTCCATTTTAAATGAGCCTTGGCCCACAGGACATGACGGCGCTTCTGGACCATGTTCACATATGGCTTCCTTTTTGTATGATAGAGCTTTAGTTGGCATCTGCAGATGGCACGGCGGTTTGTGTTTACCGACAGTGGTTTCTGGAAGTATTCCTGGGCCCATTCAGTAATGTCAATGACAGAATCATACCGATGAGTGATGCAGTGTCGTCTGAGGGCCCGAAGACCACGGGCATCCAACAAAGGTCTTCGGCCTTTTTACAGAGATTTTTCCAGTTTCTCTGAATCTTTTGAGTACAGTTATGCACTGTAGATGATGAGATTTGTAAAGCCTTTGCAATTTGACGTTGAGAAATGTTGTTTTTAAAGTATTCCACAAACTTTCACAGATTGGAGAGTCTCTGCCCATCTTTACTTCTGAGAGATTCTGCCTCTCTAAGATATCCCTTTTACAGCTAATCATGTTACAGACCTGATGTTGAATAACTTAATTAGTTGTTAGATTTTCTCCCAGCTGAATTTTTTGCCTTTTCAGCCCTTTGTTGCCCCCGTGCCAACTTTTTAGAGACCTGTAGCAGGCATACATTTTAAATAAGCCTCTCCGTTAAACATTTGTTGTATTCTCTATGTTCTATTGTGAACAAAATATTGGCTCATATGATTTGAAAGTCTTTTCATTTTCATTTTATTCAAATTTAAAAAACATCCCAACATTTCCGGAATTCGGGTTGTATAATAATAATAATAATGACATTCTAAATAAAAATATTTAATAATACTATAGTTATATTAATTTTTGATTTGATATAATATTTTGTAATTATTACATATTATAAAATATTAATATTAAGTATATAAAACAACTGCTTTCGCAGTATTTATATCAGTAAATAAAACTCTACTAAAGTAATATTCATTAATCTAAAATAATATTTACAAAATAATAAAATATTCATTACAAATTGTATATGTAATAGTGCATATCTTTACAAAGGGTTGCAAATAACAGCTGCGAATATTTACACTGAGACACAAATAGTATCTGACAGGAAATCCAGTTTGCTGACACAAACAATTAGCACACATAAGCTCTTCGCAAAAAGCCTGCACAAAGCCCCTCCGATGTTATTTGCACATCTTGAACTTTCTTTAGAAGCCAGACCACATACAGCGTTCTTTATGGATTAGTTTAACCAGAGTGTACAGGGCCTGGATCAAACACCCATAAATGATGTATGCTGATCATGGATCAGATTCCTCACTGTCTGTATTGACTGTGTTTGGAGAGTCAAACTAATCCAGGTGCAGTCATCCAGCTCCCACTGAGGGTCTGAAAGAGAGGAGACAGCCTGACCTCAGTCAGCAGGCGTCTTGCTCCTTTAGAAATAACAGTAGACTTAATCCTTTAATAACACTCATTTAATTATCTGACTGCACAGTCCTATAAAATGCGCACACACACACACACACACACACACAGCTGTGGGGTATAAGCAGTGAATTCATCAATCATTAGATCTGTCATCTCTTCAGAATATACTGAAAAAGAGGTCTTAATTACCTCAGACTTCATCCCAAGTTGGCCAAATGGTGCAGCAAAAGTCGTCTTTCAATTTTAGACTTTTAGAGGGAAGACTAAACAGCGAGCCATGTGTGCAGGTATGAAACACTGCGTATGCATTTCTGTCTGTCAATGTTGCGATCATTTTAATAACAAAAACAGACACTTTATCGCAAACACATGCATGCGACATTAACCCAGACAGCGCAAAATAAACAAACAAATAACGTTTAACCAAAACAAATTATAAATCAATGAATCAAAATTGCAAATAAAATAAAATTCTCTTCATTCCTCCAGCTGAATACCCTTGAATGCAGACACAGACAGGGGGCCAAAAGTCTAGAGAGTCAACTCATTAAAGTGTTTTGATGCCTGAGGATATGTTGAATAGCTGACTGGCCACTCCGAATTTAGCATTGCAGCAGTAGACACATGTGGAGCTGGCCTGCTGGATACTGAAGCAGAAGTGAATGGGAAAACTGACTCAGAGCAGTTACACAACAGTGTTAATGTGCTCTTACCCTCTTACTCATTTATGAGCTTTTGTACAGACTTACAAGAGTGTGAAGCTGTCTGATGAGTTGAGGAACTTCATATTTTAGTCTAAAAGCAAGAATGGTTGACATATACAGGTGCATCTCAATAAATTAGAATGTCATGGAAAAGTTCATTTATTTCAGTAATTCAACTCAAATTGTGAAACTCGTGTATTAAATAAATTCAATGCACACAGACTGAAGTAGTTTAAGTCTTTGGTTCTTTTAATTGTGATGATTTTGGCTCACATTTAACAAAAACCCACCAATTCACTATCTCAACAAATTAGAATACTTCATAAGACCAATAAAAAAAAAAATTTTTTTTAGTGAATTGTTGGCCTTCTGGAATAGTACTGCTGGGGTGTTGCATTTACTGTATATGTGACTCAATAGGCCTGGTGGTAGGGGTCATTTCTCTTGGCAGTTGATTTAATTAGCTCAAGCATGAAGTGCTCAATTCAGGCGTTGAAATGGACCAACACCAGCATGGAGACTGTGATCACTGGTTTGTGGCACTGCTGAGGTGGACTTTAACACTGGAAGCCCAGGTTTCTTTGACAGCTCTTGGCCTTCAGCTCAAATCTTGCATTTCCTCTTGGTCTCTGTGTTTCTCATTTTCCTCTGTGACAATATGTTTGTGGCCCATAGATTGGACAACTCAGATCAGCATGGGGTTCCAAAATATGAAGGTGCAGGTGTTTGATTTATGATTGCATTTCATGTTATAAATGTAATTAATGACTTAAACTACTAGTCTGTGTGCATTTAATTTATTTAATACACGAGTTTCACAATTTGAGTTGAATTACTGAAATAAATGAACTTTTCCACAACATTCTAATTTATTGAGATGCAACTGTATATATAAATACAGTATATAAATGCATACCTTGAATTTCAAGATGCTTTGGACAAAAGCACATGCCAAATGTATAAATAATGCAATATAGGAAGTTTCATCTTTTTGAATTATCGCAGAAGCTATTATTCCAGTCTTCAGTCTCACATGAACTTTCAAAGATCATTCTAATATGCTGATTTTGTGTTAAATTATTAGCCATTATTATTGGTGTTTAAATATTAATAATGGTTCTTATTATCATCAATGATGAAAACTGTTTTTGCTGCTTCATATTTTTGTGGAAACTATGATTTCTTTTGAGGATTCTTTGATGAATAGAAAGTTCAAATGAAAAGTGATTGAATGTCTTTACCCCAATACTTTGAATGGTAGTGCATCTCGATATCCACAATCAATCAATCAATCAATCAATACAAATAAATAAAAAATAAGCAGAAAAATGAAAAACAGCATGAAAAAGTAATTGCTGCTGAAAAAGAATAAATAATTTTTTTTATTTTAACATTTTTGATCAAATATATGACATAAAATACTATTTCAACAAAATGTAAACATTAAAAAACTTTATTATATATAATTTAACCAGAATGAAAAGTGTATCTAAAACACACAAGTTTAAAAGTCACACTATTTCTCAGTCTTTTCCTCTCTCACTTCTCTTCCTCTCTCCCTCCATCTGAAATTTGGCATCAATGATGGCATGGCTAAGCCACTGCTCTGGCACAGAAGGAAGTGCCAGGTGTCCACTGGCACAAAGCCTTGGTAGATGAGGCAGTGGTTTTCTATTTCTGCGGTGCCACACCCTTGGCCCTGTTAAGAATGACATAGGCTTTACGCTCACTAACTGTACCTCTGAACTCACATGGCTATTCATATCCTTCAGCTACTGCAGTAGTCACCTCTGTCCTTCTGCTACAACATTGCATGCTTGACCGGTGAAAACAAACAAGTTGGAGGATTAGAGTCGTGAGAGAGGATGTGGCTGCTAAGAATAGTTAAGTCCCTCTTTGATTATGTCAGACTTGCGAGATGGCAAGCGTGTGTCAGCAGTCACGGTCTGGTTGGCTGAGGTGCCACAGGTCTGCCTACCTCATTGTCTGTCCCTACGTCCAGCATAACAGGAAGGCACTGCTGAGGCGGCATTCCACCACAGGCGGTGTAGAGGGCCAGTTTACCCACAGGGATGCCCATGCCATAGCAGCCCAGATCCCCCAGGCCCAGAATCCTCTCTCCATCTGTTACCACTACAGCCTAGCAAAAAATACAACCAAAAGTACAAAAGTTATTAAGACAATATTCACAGCAAATTCACATACAGACTGCATAAATAAGCAAAACAAATTAAATAAAAAATAAAGAAATGGGCTATTCATTATTTTAAAAGATACAATATACTCTCCATATATTAGAGGTCAAAAGTTATTTTCTTATAAGTCTCTTATGCTCACCAAGGCTGCATTTTTGTATTATAAAAAAATACAATAAAATCAGTATATTGTAAAATGTTTTTCTAATTTAAAATAAAGCTTTTCTAGCTTAATATATTTCAATATTTATTTTTTTCCTGTGATGGCAAAGCTGAATTCTCCGCAGCCATGTCATATGATCCTTCAGAAAGCATAAGCATAATCAGAATGCGCTGATAATTATGAATTTGACACTTTTTTAGGATTCTTTGATGAATAGACAGTTCAAAAAAGCAAGATTAATTTGAAATCTAAAATCTTTTGTACCATTATAAACATTTTTACTGTCACTTTAATGCGTTTCTGTTGAATAAAAGTATTACTTACCCCAACCTTTTGAATGGTAGTGTATTGTGGTTTCCATGGAAATATTAAGCAGCAAAAACTGTTTTCAACATTGATAACAATAAGAAATGTTCCTTTATCAGTAAATCATTATATTAGAATGATATCTGAAGGATCATGTGACTATGAAGACAGGAGGGATGATGCTGAAATTTCTGCTTTGCCATCAGATGAATAAATTACATTTAAAATGATTATTTTTTTCAAATAGTAAACTGTAAAAACTAAAGAAAACTACAAAGCGCGCTGGCCGAATTAATGCACTTTATTAGCAAATCACTTCCTTCATTATATTTTAGTTTTTGCTTTGGATTAAACATAACTTTATATTTGATTGGCTAGGTTGGCTTGTGAGTCTGATCTCCAGCAAGAACAGATTTTCTGTTTTTATAATCACATTTTCACATATTAACAATAAACAAACAAATTCAAAATAAAGTCCCAAAACATGTTTTTTTCCATTAACACTGATGCAAAAATGCAGAAGGTGTTTAAAATTTGTACTGCTTCATTTCATGCCACCCCGTAAATCATTACCTTAATAACTTTTAAAAGCTTAACGAGCAGATTAATATGACTTTTTGGCATTGCTTTCACAGTGTGACTGAATCAATGTCTTTGGAATTGGTGAAACCCTGGAGTGTTAATTTGTCTGACAAATGTGCAAAAGTATATTTAGTGGATTAGGAGCCACTGTCATTAGCGTCGACCCTAAATAGGACTTTTTATTATGAAAGCTCAAGCGATAGGAAGTGAAGCACATCAGGGAACGACCGCATATTGCATTGACGGCAGCGGATATCAGTTCGTCAGTGGCGCGAATGCTGAGTAGACGAATAGCATCGATTCCCAGCCACAGATCGAGTGTTTATTGTGCGTCTTACTCAGAGCAAACCACAACACACAATTCATCTAATACCAGCACAATTCATCATCAAGATACAGCACAAATAATCTAAAGTCAGGATATTACTCAAACTTCTCAATGTTCATGTGCCTCTCATGCCCGCATCTTCAGCAGTCACTGTTTATTCACTTGCCACAGTTCCTAAGGGCTTAAACTGACTGTTTACTTTCCTGGACTAATTTGATCCTTCTGTATTCAACCTCTGGAGGCCAGATTGACTCTCTGTTGCTGCTTTTATTGTATCTGGAAGATCTTGTGTATCCAAGTGGACATTGTATATGAGCAAGTTAATCATTGTCTCCCCCCTCTGATGTAAATTTACCTATTTGTCAGATTAAACCAGTACAAGTTTATCACTTCCCTCTCTGTCGTGTTCTGACCGACACACCTGGTACACTGCTACTCCATTTCAAATCAGCCCTTATTACCCTTAAAGAGTAGCCTTCGCTACATTTTGGTCCTTCGAGCCGGATAGCAGCGGTGCTGGGAGTATGCAACAGAGTGGCGAAGCATCATGGGGACCATCCACTCGGCCCAAACGGCAGGTGAGACCACCATCTTATCTGAGAGATTACGCGGTCAATGTAGTGCGACCCAAGAAATATGGCCCAGCACATGGCAGTCCAGCACAACCCGTGCATAGAGGGGAAGATTGGAGCTCGCAGCCTCACGTGACGTGGAGTAGGACCCCTCAGACACAGTATGGTTATTTCCCAAGCTCAGAGGAGAGCTTTATCGACACAACTTTAGGAAGGCTACCTACATATACAACCCACACCGAAGAAGGAGCAGAGTCGAGCGGGCACAGAGAGAGCGTGCCACATGGCTTCACCTCACCTTATGATGCTAAGGAGTCGACAGCCTCAGTTAGAATGAGAGAAACAGTGCAACGGGTTCAGACCTCAGAGCAATGGCCAGTGCCACCCATTCCATTACCAGCAGACTCGTTAGCCCTAGAGGAAGAGGAGTATGATGAGGCACTGCCTCCTCCGCCGTGGCCTTTATCTGATAATCCTCCCAAGTCCGCAGTTGGTGAGGAGCAGCGAGTGGTCATTGTCATAGACCGAATGATGAGTGAGCTACAGCTCATGAAGGACAGTGTATCATCCAGCATTGCCGCTCACTCTCATTCACATTCTACTCCTCGGAGCTTGAATCCCCCCCAGCCTAGACGAGGTCCTGAAAAGTATGACATCCGGTCCAGCACCCAGAGGCCAAAACTTTACTCGCCCATTTCACACCCACAGCCCAGTATCTATCGCACCGATGAGGCATTCCCCACTCAGTATCCAGCGTGGCCTTACACCCAACCGCCACCCCCTGCTTCAGGCAGACAGTTCTTGCCTATGTCAGCAATCCCAGCGGTAGGAGAGTACAGGGGGCCGGCACCAAGAATTCCGCTTTTAGTTCATAATGACCCAATGGAGTTCTCTCGACTAAAATTAGCTTTAACAAACTTGTTACCCACTGATGCTTCAGAGCTTTTCAAGTATCAGATTCTAGTAGATCATGTGAAACTTGAAGAAGCCTGTCTTATTGCCGACTCCTTTATCAACTCGCCCCAGCCGTACACAGACACTATGGCAGCCTTGACTGAAAAGTATGGCCAGCCGCATCATATCGCCTTGAAGAGGATCGCTGCGGTGATGGACTCTCCTGAGATTAGAAGAGGGGATATAGCTGCCTTTGAGAGGTTCTCCCTGCACGTGCAGTCACTTGTGGGTATGCTACAGACACTGGGGCCAGACGGAGAAGTCGAGCTGAGATGTGGCTCACATGTGGCCAGACTCCTCACCAAGCTTCCGATGGAGATGAGAGCTAACTTCCGACGTCAGATGTTCCATCGTCCTGGACATACTCATACGCTGCTTGACCTGGCGGATTGGCTTCGATATGAGTCGTGGTGTCAAGGTTATGACAACCTCACAGACACTCGTGCCCAAGGGCTACCAGGCTACCGAGCTGAGAAACGTCGCAGTAGACCATCAGCCACGGTACTCCATGGAGCAGAAAGCTGTACGCTGAACCCAATATCCCGGCCAGAGAGTCAGAGCTCATTTGCACAGAGGTGGAAAGGTAAAGCAAAGCCTTACTGTCCATATTGTGAGGACACACAGCACTTCCTGAATAAGTGTCCACATTTCCAGAAACTCAATAAAGAGAAGATCATAGAGTGGATCAGGGTTAATAGGAGATGCTGGAGATGCGGGAGAGCGCATCAAGCGGCACAATGTGACCTTAAGAAGCTCTGCGATGTATGTCAGGGAAAGCATCTGAGAGTTCTTCATGACGCTAACTCACGCCCCAAGGCTGAGCAGCCGAAGTCTGAAAGTTGCCTGGTGAACACCAGTACAGAAGTCCTCTATCTTGACAAACCATCAGACCACCCTCGAGTTCTTCTGAAAATCGTCAGAGTTTTACTGCGTAACAAGGACCGGACACTAAACACGTATGCAATCCTGGACGATGGTTCCGAGCGCACTATGCTCCTCCCTGAAGCTGCTGACAAACTGGGCCTGCATAAGAGGCCAGAGGACCTTGCTCTGCGGACCATTCGACAGGAAGTTCAAGCCCTGAAGGGAGCTTCTGTCTCATTCAATATCTCATCCCCAACTAATCCCAAGAGAACCTTTCGGATAGTGGAGGCATTCACCTCACAACGCTTGGACTTAGCAGACCATACTTACCCAACCGCCAGTTTGAAGAGGAAGTACCGCCACCTGGCAGATCTTCCTCTTGAGCCATTTGAATATGTTAAAACCGCTTGTGCTAATTGGAGCGGACTACCCTCATCTACTTACTCCCATCGAACGGTGAGACTGGGCCCTCCTGGTGGCCCGGCAGCCATCCATACGAGGTTGGAATGGACACTTCAAGGACCTGCACACCTTACTCAGTGGGCCTCGAGCGCCCAGCAGTGTCTCTTCACTAGTATCTCACCCCAGATGACGGAGCTGATGCAGAACGTTGAGAAGCTCTGGAAGATGGACATACTGCCATACCAGACCAGCAAGTCGGTTATGAGATCAAAGCAGGATAAGGAAGCGCTGGAGCTTCTGGAGGCCAAGACGAGGCGTGTAGAAATTGCCGGCATCCTCAGATATGCCACCCCTCTGCTAAGAAAGCGAGATGTTCCCCCGCTCAGAGCTCCCAAGGAAGCTGTCCTACCCAGCCTCAGAAGTCTGGAGAGACGCTTGGCCCGGGACCCCCTACGAGCTGAGGAGTACTGTGCAGCGATTTGCAAGTTAGTGGAGACTGGAGCGGTCAAGAAAATTGACCCAAGAGAAGCCTTGACCTCAGATGAGTCGTGGTACATACCACACCACTTGGTGAGCCATAACGGGAAGAGTCGTTTGGTCTTCAACTGCTCCTTTCAATTCCAAGGTCGAAGCCTCAATGACACCCTGCTTCCTGGACCAACATTGGGAGCCTCTCTGCTTGGAGTTTTACTGCGCTTCAGGGAACATGCAGTGGCAGTCTGTGGTGACATCAGAGGAATGTTCCACCAAGTCCAGCTCTTACCTGAAGACCGGCCTCTTCTCAGGTTCATCTGGAGAGACATGAAACGTGAGGACTCCCCTGAAGTATTTGAGTGGCAGGTCCTGCCATTTGGCACAGCGTGTTCACCATGTTGTGCCACATTCTCTCTCCAAATGCATGCAAGAGATCACGGAGGTCCTGAAGAGGGAGTCAGGCATTCAGTGGAGCACTGTTTTTACGTGGATAATTGTCTACAGAGTGTGCCTACCCCAGATGAAGCCAAGGAATTGGTGGACCGGCTGAGAGAAGTGCTGGCATCTGGAGGGTTCGAGATTCGCCAGTGGGCTTGCAACATGCCTGACATACTCGGGCACCTACCTGCAGAAGCAAGATCTGATAGCCTGGAACGATGGCTTTCACAGGAAGAACCAGGCCTGTTAGAACCAGCCCTCGGTCTCAGCTGGCACTGGCAGACAGATGCCTTGTGCTACAAGAGCCGACCTTTGGAGTATGGTGCGCTCACGATGAGGAATGTTTACAAGGTGCTAGCCCGACAATATGATCCCCTGGGATTTATCGCACCCTACACGACTCGCGCCAAACTGATTGTCCAGAGCATGTGGGACAAGCCACGTGACTGGGATGACCCACTCATCCCTCACGATCTGCAAAGGGCATGGAAGGAGTGGGAATCGGAGTTACATCTGCTGCCATGCATCTCATTACCCCGGCCTTATGCTCCACCTCATACCGACCAGATGGTGATCTCCAGACAGGTCCATGTGTTTAGTGATGCCTCTGAAAAGGCCTATGGATCCGTCTCTTATCTGAGAACAGAAGATGACCAAGGTCGAGTATACCTTGCATTTATGGCGGCTAGATCCAGAGTAGCGCCTCGTCGACAGCATTCCATTCCCCGTCTTGAGCTCTGTGGTGCCCTGACGGCCGCCCAATTAGCAAAGACAATAGAGAGAGAATTGACGGTGAAGATAGATCAGACAATCCTTTGGAGCGACTCTACAACAGTGTTGACCTGGTTGCAGTCAGAGTCATGCCGCTTTAAAGTCTTTGTGGGTACTCGTGTAGCCGAGATCCAAGAGCTTACAGAAGGTAGTACCTGGCGCTACGTTGACTCCGTACAGAATCCGGCAGACGATGTGACCAAGGGCCCTCTTTCCTCTTCAAAGGACCTGCTGAATGGCCATCCTTACCTGGAGAGGTAACAGAACAGGATGTCACAGAGTACAAGAAGTCTGTTTCGTGCGGATGGTATCGAGAGTGGACCTACCAGAGGCACCTTTGAGCAATACTTAGCTGGGGAGACATGGTTGAGGCTGTAGCACAGGAGGGGCATGGAGCAGCAGACCGAGATAAGATCCTGACAGCAGCAGACTATCAGCAGGCAGAGATGACGATATTCCAGAGAGTCCAGGTGGAATGCTTCCCAGAGGAGATATGGCTTCTTAAAGCAGGGAAAGCAGTACTCCGAAGTAGTCGTCTCCTTACTCTGTCCCCCGAACTTGACTATGATGAGGGAATCATACGGGTTGGGGGAAGACTTCGGCACGCTGAAGGTTAGAACCCCACGTTCAAGCACCCTATTGTTTTAGACCCCTTGCATCCAGCAACGAAACTCCTCATCCAGGACTATGATGCTCGTCTCTGTCACCCAGGCCCTGAGCGAGTATTCGCAGAGATGCGTCGGGCCTTCTGGATCCTTCGGGGAAGAGAGGCCATTCGGAGAGTGCAACACCAATGTGAAGAGTGCCGAAGATGGAAATCTAAGCCAGCCATTCCGAAGATGGCTGACTTACCTGTGGCCCGTCTACGCTTATATAAGCCGCCATTCTACTCGACGGGTGTTGACTGCTTTGGGCCATTTCAGGTCAAGATAGGACGACGCTCAGAGAAGAGATGGGGCATAATTTTTAAGTGCCTTACCACCCGGGCAGTTCATTTAGACCTCATTCCACAATATGGACGCGGACCCTTGATGAGTCTCAGGCGGTCATCGCTCGCAGAGGGAACCCAGCTGAGCTGTACTCAGACCAGGGTACGAACTTCAAAGCAGGGGAGAAGGAGCTTCGTGAGTCTTTTCACAACATGTCCTCGATCTCCAACGCCTTCTTGCCAAGCAGAAGATTGCATTCTGCTTCAACCCCCCTGCAGCTCCTCACTTTGGGGGCACCTGGGAGAGGGAGATCAAGTCTGTCAAGACTGCCCTGTATACCGTTATAGGAGTTCAACCGGTCTCCGAGGAGGTCTTATACACCGTCTTACTAGAGGTCGAGGCTATACTGAATGCTAAACCTCTGGGTTACACTTCGTCCAGTGTAGCAGACTTGGACGCAGTGACACCAAATGTCCTCTTGATGGGGCGGCTGGATGGAGCACTACCTTCAGTGGTCTACCCTAAATGTGAGGGACTTAGCAAGCGGAGATGGCGACACGGCCAAGTCATAGCAGATCACTTCTGGGCAAGATTTATCAGGTGTTACCTTCCAACTCTACAATGCCGACAGAAGTGGCATAGTACTCCAGCTGATCTGTCAGTGGATTCAGTAGTGCTGGTAATAGATCCGCAATTTCCCCGGGCACTCTGGCCAGTTGGTAGGGTGATCAGAGTGCATCAGAGTGCAGATGGTCATGTGAGATCTGCGGACATTCAAGTCAAAGACAAAGTTTACACTCGGCCAGTTGCCCGACTCATCACTCTCCCAATGATTCCAGAAACCGAGGAGAATGAGAGAGGCCCTCCAGCGTCTATGGACTGATGTGTGAGCCTTTTGCAGGAGCAAATTGTATGCAATTTGGGGGCGGCTGTGCAAAAGTATATTTAGTGGATTAGGAGCACTGTAGCGTCGACCCTAAATAGGACTTTTATTATGAAAGCTCAAGCGATAGGAAGTGAAGCAACATCAGGGAACGACCGCATATTGCATTGACGGCAGCGGATATCAGTTCGTCAGTGGCGCGAATGCTGAGGTAGACGAATAGCATCGATTCCCAGCCACAGATCGAGTGTTTATTGTGCTTTGTGCGTCTTATCAGAGCAAACCACACACACAATTAATCTAATACCAGCACAATTCACCATCAAGATACAGCACAAATATTCTAAAGTCAGGGATATTACTCAAACTTCTCAATGTTCATGTGCCTCTCATGCCCGCATCTTCAGCAGTCACTGTTTATTCACTGGCACAGTTCCTAAGGGCTTAAACTGACTGTTCACTTCCTGGACTAATTTGATCCTTCTGTATTCAACCTCTGGAGGCCAGATTGACTCTCTGTTGCTGCTTTTATTGTATCTGGAAGATCTGTGTATCCAAGTGGACATTGTATATGGCAAGTTATCATTGTCTCCCCCCTCTGAGGTAAATTTACCTATTTGTCAGATTAAACCAGTACAAGTTTATCACTTCCCTCTCTGTCGTGTTCTGACAGACACACCTGGTACACTGCTACTCCATTTCAAATCAGCCCTTATTACCCTTAAAGAGTAGCCTTCGACAGTCAGAGTTCTGGTACATTGTGTAATAGTGCAGAGTGGTGTAGTTGGGAGTGGGCAAAACTCACACGAATGTCCTTCTCTGGCCAGCTCTGAAGTAGTGTGGAGATGTGGGAGCGGTCATGAATTGTAATAAATAGGCCCCTAGAAGAGAGAAAAACAGAGTAAAGTGATAAAACATGTTCAACTGAATTGATTCTGCTTTGTGTCCATGTCACAAGTGCTTCCATTCATTATATATGGAATTAAATTATCAAAACAAAACAGTGGATATCTAAAACGAGGAGGCAGAGTCTGTATTTTTATAAGTCTTTAAGTAAAATTCCATGTTCCAGCTGCATTTGGATCAATTCAAGCTTGAAGTTCAACCTTCAGGTAAAAGTATTGATATTCACAAGCTCCTGCTATCAGTGCTGGTGGATGAAATAATGGTTAAAACGGTATTGATTTAGCCTACACACATGGGATGAATAAAAAAAACTAAAGTGGCTAAGCTACGTAGACAACGTCGTGAATTTAGAGGAGATCCCTGTTAACAACATACACTTCTGACTAATGGTTAGAGAACTATTAATAAGACACAACTAATTCTTTAACTGGGCAAATACACCAACTGTAAACAGCCATTAACAGAAGCCAGAGATGCTGAAGACGAAAGTAAAGAAGAGAAAATACTGTAGCAGGCAAAGCAAGATCACTGTTCGCTATGCAAAAAAATATTGGAAAAAAAATCCTAAATACTGAATTGAGAGTTTATATGAATGTATCTCTAAAGGGAACTGACTGTGTTCAGAAACGTTTATATGGTATTTTCTTTTCATCTTACCTCCATGTAATGCATAAGTATTTAAAAGCGCAGCGCTGCTTTGTTTACAGCGATAATTTTAGGAAACGGTTTATCGCCGCTGTCCCATAAGTGCCACCTGCTGGCAGAGAATGAATGTTCATAATTTCACAAAGCTAAGGTCTGAGCATTCTGTTTATTTGATGTCTGTTTTTATTATTACAGTTTTTCCTGTCATGTGACTCACAACTTTGTGTTATCCCCTTTCAGTAACTGAAATAAAGCTGAAATAAAATAATATATAAATATGAGGTGAAAATCAAACTTAAATTTAAAGAAACTAAGAAATGTTTCTTTGGCAACAAACTGAAATAAAAAAATTAAGTTGAAGTACTAAAATGACTAAAACTGAAATTAAAATGAATTAAACCAAAATAGTAATATATAAAAACAAAACTAATAAAAAGTACAACAAAATAAATACTAATTAAAATAAAATGTAAAAAGTAAATGGAAATTAAAAATATTAACAAACACTATAATAGTATATAATATAATTAGCACTAAAATAACACTGGTCTGTTTCAGGAGCTCTGTGAAAACGCATTGAAACTTAATGAAAATCCCTCTAAATCTTTATATTTTGCTGTTATTCTGTTGCTATAGAAAACGTTGCTTATTTTTTCATCGAGATTTTTGAGATAGCAAGGCCTCCTCAAAGAAAACATCCTTGAATAAAAATAAAGTAATAAAAACAGGTAAAAAGTAACAGATGACAGAACGCAATTATCAAGAACACAGATAAATTATTTTGAGCATACAAAACGTTATAGTATCATCGGTCTTGCAGTGAACAAGAATTAATAAATTGGAACGTTCTATCATCCCCACATGTGCTAATAATAATAATGAGTTTTTATTATGCCCATTGCCCACCCATAACCTTCTGACCATAAACAAATCAACAGCTTCATTCCCTGGGCTACTGGAGAACCGTTTCTCCAAAAAAGCTTCTCAAATGCAGATCCCGTGACCACTTGTGATTGAGTTTGGAGTATATGGATCACTGATTTTGTGACTCGCTACACTAAAAATGCAAAGAGAAAGAAAGAACAAACCACTTTCAACCAAAAGTCTTTATTGGTTGAGCATGCACTGGTCTACCAATCACACCAGCAGTGTTTATTAAATCTGGAAAATCATGTTTTTTGAAGGTGGCAGGGATCATTTTTAAGTAGAGGTTATACTTGAGCGATTCATCCAGATGAACAAACGCTGACACTCAGATTTTCTGATCCATACATACTTAATGCAAGGTTTGCTCAGATGTGGCACGTGTTTGAACAGTTTTATGTGTGGTCTCACTGGTCTGTGAATGGTGTTTGATCTTGGTGTGTGGCGTTTCTTACTTGCTAATGCTTGTAGGGAAAAGAGGTGTGAACCGTTGTAAATTACTGGATGAATAAATATGCAAATAACAATGTTGCTTATTTTTGTTTGGCATAGACTTTAGTGTCAGAAGATGCAGTAGCTAAAAACAAATGCACTTCATAGTGGCATTACACATGTTCTTGGACTTGCAAAGATTCTCTCCGTCATTCAAACTCTCACTCTTGCCCGCTTATTTCTTTACAGTTTTAATTTTTTGGTCTATTGAGATCCACTGAGCATAGCTGGATGAGCAGGACTCCTGGGACATCCTTCATCTTGAACTCAAAGGTATCTTGAGGATATACACCTACTGTAGATCTTTCTTCCTTCCACCCACGGCTTCATGGAAAACTTCCAATCTCTCAGTCAGCCCGAGTTCACAGAATCCATAAAAAACAAATCATTCTTACATCTGGAAGAATCTTGAAATTAGACTTCACCATGTGGACTAGATAAGAGTCCAAGGATCCTGCTTAAAGAAGACACAAATGGAGGCCATCTTTTGACAGGAAGAACTCAGGCAATGACAGGAAATCTGAAGATTGGTATAAATCATATGACTCCAGGAATAAAGTTTAGACATCCTTTTAGGCATCAACAAGATGTTGCTAAATTCCAGTGCAGCGGAAAGGCACACAAGAGCCCTTCCTCAGTAGCTGACCCACGGTCAAATGAAAAGCACACGCCTGGGAGCAGGGATCATGCTCGAAACACAAACATAACTCACACCGCATGCTCATCTGACAGAGAATTCTTTAGAAGCCATTCATCTTCAAGCAACATGATGAAATATCTGCTAAAGCTTCAGTAAACAAACGTAAAAGTATAATAGATTAAATGGATTAACTCCGATTTTATCATTAATATGTTACCCTGGACCACAAAACCAGTCTTAAGTCGCTGGGGTATATTTGTAGCAATAGCCAAAAATACATTGTATGGGTCAAAATGATTGATTTTTCTTTTATGCCAAAAATCATTAGGACATTAAGTAAACATTATGTTCCATGAAGATATTTTGTACATTTCCTACTGTAAATATATCAAAACTTAATTTTTGATTAGTAATATGCATTGCTAAGAACTTCATTTGGACAACTTTAAAGACGATTTTCTCAATATTAGGGATATTTTTTGCACCCTCAGATTCCAGATTTTCAAATAGTTGTATCTTGGTCAAATATTAATACTTGGTCCTATCCTAACAAACCATACATCAATGGAATGCTTATTTATTCAGCTTTCATGTGATGTATAAATCTCAATTTCGAAAAATTGACACTTATGACTGGTTTTGTGGCACATGATATGTGCTGCAGTATTGTGAAAACCTCACTTGACTGTATCCATTGAAGGCCTCACAACTGGTGACCATTACCTTCCTCAGATCCAAAAGTTAAAGGACAGTTAAAAGAATTTCAAATATGCACTCTATGCTGCCTTTGATATCTAATAGTTCTGTGCATGTGGTGTAGCTGTTGGTCATAAGCATTAAATTGGCATCTAAAGGAGTGGTTGGAAGTAATTTAATTCATGTCTTCCCACTTTTTTCCAACGTATGATTCCAATTCTACTAGGAAATAAGAATAGTTTTTTCAACAAAATTTTGCTTGGTTACGTCTTAAGTTCTTGCAAATTTGTTTAACATCATTTCAAAATTATGTTATGATGCCTTGGAAACCTGTTTCCCTCAAACAGGTTTTGACTGCTCTATGATGTTCTCTTTCACAGTGAATCATCTTATGCATGACGAGGGGAAAACCACAACAGATCTTTTAACAGACAGCCTGGAAAATGTCCCCCGCATTATGTTTGACATCAACTTGGTACACTGATAGATGTCTCAAACTTTTTGAAGAACTGAGCATTTCTGCATGAATGCACTGTCCACTTGACAACTCTATTCAATGTGGGTTGAACCCAAAACTGTGGTAAAAAGCAGTAAGCATAGCAACTGACGGACCACACAAAATGTATGTCACAACAGATCTGTGTCTTGGACTTTTAATGCAAACTAATATACCTGTCACAATGTAATGTGTGACGTGATTCGTTGTTCTTTATTTAATTATTAACTTTTCGCTTAACCTCACTTAACAGTTAAATAGTTTCATTTGTTATGGTACTGAAACTGGTACAGAAAATTCTACTGGCTTTGTTACATAATTTCATTTTATTTTGGACAACACTACTCTGGCATAATATGAAAAATGAAAATTGTAGACAACCAGCTAATTAAATCAGGAATTCCTTTCTGGGGAGATTCACCACAGAGACTCCCTCATTTAACTTTAATATTCAGATTATTCACTTCTCTGTACGTGCCAGCTTTATTCTGCAGCAATTCACTTGTTCTTTTAAAAGTCACTTGAAAAAATACAACAGTGAGAAGGACAAATGCTCTGATATAAGATCTAAAAACTATTAAACAGTGGAGGGAGACAAAGAAGGGCCATGAGACAATAAAGTGGAGATGACCTTTGTAGAAGCCACAAAGAATCCAAATACAATCAGCTCTGAAAACTAATTTTCACTCTATCACAATCATTTTCCAACTTCTGCAACACTGACAAATGTTTTTATTTTTATATATATTTTCTGAAGAAAAAGCGTGGTTGAGAAAGGTGTGGTAATATGTTACTCTTCTCTGAAATGTATCCACAAATACTGTACAAAACATTAGAATTTCAGAAATTAGCTCAGAATTTATTTTATAGATATAAAATCATGCATTTGTAGATTTTATTCTGTAACTGATATTTCAAATACAGTATTTCTCTATGCACATCCTGCAAATCTACCATTTACCTGCAGCACCCTTATAAAGCGAGATCTTTGATTTTCTCCAACAGTGTAAATCACAAACTATTAAATGAGAAACCTTCAAATCTGGTTTGAACGCTTTGACTCTCATCGTGAACATCGTGAACCAGCCCACCTCCCACCCCCCATTTCTCCCGCAATCCGCCGCATCCCAATACTGCATGTGTTCGGAATGAAAATGACAGGTATACGGAACCCCTAAAGGGAATACGAGATGGGAGGAAAATATATATTTCAATAGCCTACTTTCTCTCCCAGTTATATCATTGGGTAATTATGCTGTATATAAATTGTGGGTATCAGTGAGTCGCTATTATGCCTGGCATTGAAACCTCTTTTGAATCAGTCGTTTTAGCAAATCATGATTTCACATACAAATACATATATATATATACACACACACACACACACACTTACACATGAAAAGATCACATGAAAAAAATCCTTAAAAAAGCTATTAAAATTAATGCATATAAATATACAAAATACATTCAGTATACATAAATCTAAAATAGCAAAATAAATAATTTTTTATATTATTAATCATTATATATTAATATCTGGGAATAAACTGCTGAAAAATTAAAGTCAACTATCTCAAAGACAGAACAATCGCATGGAGATCTGGTTTAAATAAATACAGAAAAAGAAACATGAGATGATAAAGGACAGCGATAGGAATGGGACATGAGTTTAAATGATGTGGCTAGATTTGACCAATTTCTGGCCCCAAATAACACTGGCAATACAATACTTTCAGCTTTCAGCATGTGGTTACTGGTTTCTTGACACAGACTCCTTCCTAATCCTGATCTATGACATAATTACAGGACAGAAAGTTCATCTGAGTGGAAAGAAGTGTATGGAGGAGAGGAGAGGAGAGACAAAAACATGCAGGTATTGCGAAAGTATAAAAAATCCCACATAAATGGTCTCAGCTGATTATTGTATTAACTGCCTATGATATTCACGGAGTTTGCAAATGGAAATTTGCCCACAGCAAGCAGTTAAAAAATAAAGTTGTGTTGACATTGACTTGCTTCAAACGTCATTGTGGGGACACAATCCACTAACAATAAAACAGAGAGCCTAAAATCTGTGAGAGCGCTGTGTGGGAGTGTGCAAGGGCGTGCGTGTGCTCGGAGGGATGGAAAAGTGCTTGGCTGGAACGAGATGGGGGGACGCGGATGAAAAACGAAGAATCAGCTGGACAAACACACCATCCGTTCTTTCCAACTCCCTCTCCTCCGCTCTGTGCGGGCCACTAGCAGCAACAATAGACTCCGCTCCACCCAGCCGCCGAAGGCAGCCAAACTTTCCTCTTTTCCAGTAAGAGAAGCGTATTGCATGAGACATTCATCTCTCTGAACCCACCACCCTTTTCCTTAAAGCCTGGGCAAAGTGCAAAACCATTTCAGCTCCTAAAATCAGAGAATTATAATCCCAGACCATCAGCGTCAGACCTCGAGTGCTAGTCTGAGGTTTGCGTCGCTCTCATTATGAGCAGTCCAGACACGGCTGAGGGCTTTTAGATGAAAAATGACTGCTAGAAAGGAATAAATACAATGATTAAAGTGTGTGTAGATGGTACTGGCCTTCCTCCTTCAATAAAATGTGGTGCAAATAAGCTGCATTTGAATGTCTGTGGGTCAGAGGGGGCTGCCTGTCTATATTTGTGGGAGTCACAGACAGTTCCTGGACCCGGCATCCAGACAGCCAGAAGAGTCAAATTACCCAAGCTTACATAACAGTGAAACGCACACACACACACACACACACACACACACACACACACACACACGCACACACACACACACACACACACACACACACACACACACGTAATGGAATAAGAGCTCTGCAGTAAAAAGGACAGATAAATTACAGCCATGCTCCATTTTCCATCAATTACCATGCAGGAATTGTTGCGTTTTTGCGTAATGTTGGCTATGAAACAGCTGACATGCTTAAAAGGCTACATCAAAATAACGTAAATGGCTCATTGTGGCACAAGATGACTTCTACTCTGCAACAAAGGCCAAAACGCCACTAACATCCCATATGAAAATAGTATTAGCTGTGTCTGACCACACAGAAACTCTTTAAGAAAGTTAATTCAGAGAGCCTTGGAAATGATATAAAAGGCAAAGTTACAGTATTATTAAATATTGCTTGTGTGACTATGATTTATGGATTGCACAGATTTGCTATATTTTATAGATGAATGTGGGCTGCATTTTCTACAAGCATGTAAAATATAACAGTGTCTTGTGGGACAACTGTCCACAAATCACTATTAATGCGATTCACATGTCTCATCAGACCCCATTTCAACGGAAGATTAATGCAAGGTTCCTATAAAATAGTACAATAAGCAAGATTTGATAATTTAGTGGGAAAAAAAACCCATCATACTTAAAATAGCTTAAGATTCTCTAAATTCTGACAGCTCTGAGATAACTCTGAGGTAAACTCTAAGATAAAAAAATAGAAATAATGATAAATATAAATAAATAAATAAAGTGTGTGTGTGTGGGTGTTTGTGTGAACAAGTTTCCTGAGTTAAAGGGATAGTTCACCCAAAAATGAAAATTCTGTCATTAATTACTCACCCTCGTGTCGTTCCAAACCTGTAAGACCCTTGTTCATCTTTGGAACACAAATTAAGATATTTTTGATGAAATCTGAGAGCTTTCTGACCTTCCATAGACTGCAACACAACTGACACGTTCAAGGCCCAGAAAGGTAGTAATGATCATCCATGTAACATCAGTGGCTCAACCATACTTTTATGAAGCTACGAGATACTTTTAGTGCGCAAAGAAAACAAAAATAATGACTTTCTATAACAATTTCTTCTCTTCTATGTCAGTGTTTGATGCATGTTCATGAGAGTACCACAACGCATGTGAGTGGTGCTGCTGACCCTGGAGCCAGCGTTCTGACATAAAACGTCCATCTGTCTTAGTTAATAATCTGTATATTCTGTTTTATGTACAGCATGCATCTTCCTCTGCTTGTAAACAAGGCGCAGTCAGAACGCCGGCTCCTGCATCAGCAGCACCACACGCATACATCATGGTGTGAACATGTACGCAACACAGACTGACATGCAAGAGAAGAAATAGTTTTTTTCTTTGCACAAAAAATTGAATTGCTGATGTCACATGGACTATTTTAACAATGTCCTTTCTGGGCCTTGATTGTGTTAGTTGTGTCAATTTAACATTTTGGGTGAACTAATGCTTTAAGAGACATTGATCACAAGCTGTTTTATTTGATTTCTTTCTGATGTGATCACATGAGACATGACACATTTCCCTCATTTGGTACATTCCACACCGCTACTTGAACTAAGGCGCTACAGCAATCGGTCACGCCACATTTAAGAGTGTCAAAACTGCATTTATTGTTAGAATTTTGTGATAAAATGTACAGGATTTGATCCTTGACAAAGCACAAAGCTCTTTTGTGATTTTTAGATTTATGTTTTTTATTATTATTTTAAATGTTTTAGTAATAATTAACAATTAATAACAAATAACATTACAGATATACACACATATATGTATTTTTGTAAAAATTAATTCAGAATGTCACACAATAATATTGCATCATTTCGAGCAGCCATGAAAAAATTGGCAATAAGAATTTCGCAGATTTTCAGCTCAGTTGAAAAAAATGATTCACAGTCATCACCAATTACATGGCAATGGAGTCACGCAGAGCTAGTCAAAGTTTCCATAAACTTATAAAAAACAATTACGAAGCTGTCATATACCTGATATTTTTATCCGCAGAAAGATACAGTAAGTGTATGGACAGTCTCCTTAAACAAGGTTCAGTGTCATTCTCAAGGACACAATGGTGATCATTCATGGTTTGCTCCTTAAGGGGTTTAAAAATTCAACTAGACGTTCCCCACCCCATTTTACATCCGATTCAATCGAGCATCTTCCCTTTTGGCATGTGGGTACAAGTGAGAAGGCTTGGGTTAGGTGCAAAGTGGACAAATCCAATAATCAAACAGAAAATTTGAAAAACAGCCTGAATTGTTCATGACATGTTTATTTAGGTAAAGCTTTTTTCCAAATAAATACATCAACAATATATTCCAAAGCCTACGCTGTTGACTGTGGGTGTGCTGCACCCACGGTGCTCATTGAATCTCTGCTATAGTGTGATGATTACTGCCAAATTCCCCTAAGCAAAGCATCCAAATCATCTTTAACAGCTGTGTTTATGTGTCTAATGAGAATGAATACTCAAAGACTATTCAAAAAACATACCATGGGCAAGGTGCACTGCATATAAAAAGGATTTTATAATCACACTAGAGCAGCACAAAAATCTTAAAAAACCATTGTAAACATCAAATAACATCTAAAGAGTTTGCCATGCAGTCGAATTATCCATCCACTGCTAGCATGGCATGGTGGTCCATGACGTTCACATTTCTCCAAAATTTTGACGCCATGGAGATGCGAGCTAAAAAGAAGTTTTAATGATGATAAAACTCCCACATATCAGAATTATATGCACAAATGAAGAGGTAAATTCACACAAAAGAGTTAATTTTTTTACCTCCGGTCACGTAATTTCATTTTTGCTGAAATGCCTGTCATCCTTTTTGTGTCCTCATTAAATATGATTACCATCCTGAGATACAATTTATTCAGAAATTTTGCACATCACCCTTTTTGAAGTAGGCTACTGGAGTGATGTGCAACCCCGATGCCTTCCAAGCAGGGCCGGATTATCCATAGACGGGATTGGGTGAGTGCCCTGGGGCACCAGCCAATAGGGGGGCACCAAGTGATTAAGATAATGACTAGACCTTTAAAATATTTTTCATGTATATCTATCTATATATATATATATATATATAGTATTTTGAAGAGATGTAGATGCATAGAAAATGAACAGTTAATGATACAATATATACAGAGAGAATATAAAATATATGCACGGATATAAAGAATTGCGATTTGGTCAGGTCACAGTATTTGCCCCCTCCCCCAGTCAGAGTTGATCATATTTATTCACAAATGGATAGGCAGTATCAGTTTAGCGGTTGTGCGAAATGTAAATTAAAAAAGGAGAAAATATCACGACACATAGCCAGGGCTCTACATTGCGACTGAAAAGTACTACGTGCGACTAACCCGATCAGCATAGACTGTAACATTCAGCATAGTGGGCCGCATTCGGCCCGCGGGTTGAGAACTGCTGGCATGGGCTATTTGTGTTTGCGCCTAGGGGAGCTTCAAAGATTTCTACTTGCTGTTTTTGCAGCGTTGAGTAATGTATCGCAGACATATGTTGATTCCTTGAATGCAATGTTAATGAGAATCCCCTCACTGCTCAAAATACTGGAGTTTTGTTCATTGCTGAGTTATGCATAACAAAGTAGACGGTGTAAATAAGAGATTTGTTGTTCAGTGTAGAGCTTCATTGATTATAATAGAACTTTGTGAGATCGTGATGAACTGAAGTGAGTGACAGCTTTTAAAGATTAAGGGAGTTTGCAAATGTGATATTAAATTAATACAACAGTTCAATAAACAGTAACTTAATATTAAGTGATGTACATTGTATGACTTTTTTTGCCTGATTTTGCTCTATTTCGTCAAGGAAAATAGTTTCAAACAGTCACAGCTGAGCAGCTGCGCATCTCCATTTAAACACATCATTGTTTCGTTTATGAATGAACTGCGTTTTTAAATGAATCTAGTGAGTCAATGATTCAATTACCATTCATAAAGACAGTCACTTGCTTTGTTCCTGAATGATTCAGCCGTTCAAACGAATCAATTGAATGAATGATTCAGTGATAAAATCAGTGACTTGCCGCTACCTGCTGGCAGTTTTATTTTTATTTTTAAAGTGTCATTTCAGTTATTTAAATCATTTTTATCAAACAATAGTTATGTGTTCAAAATTGTATATTTAAAACATTAATCTCACAATATTGTTATGAATTTAAAACATCCATGCCACCTCTGAGCCTCTATAAATGTCTGTACTTTTTAAATTTACCTACATGCCACTTTTGTGTTCTTCTGTGCCACCTTTGTAGTGGAAACTAATTTTGTTAATATTGATTTCTTTTGATTGGTAACTTATTCTTCTTATTCTACCTGTTCTTATTTTATTTTTATTAGAACTTTTGGAAAAGCTTATAAATATAGATTTTTGAATTTGACACAATGACATACTTTTAATAAAATTAGAAAAAAGAATGCCCCTGTAAATCAAGGAGTCAAATATTACCTTGTAAATGGGAAGGCTACTTTTTGTTATTGATCAGAAGGTGCTCCTGAATTTTTGACAGTCCTCTCTATTTTTTTTAGAAGGGGGCACTTCAAATGTGGTCACGCTAGGGCACTACACTGTGTTAATCCGGGCCTGCTTCCAAGTTATACAACTCAAGACAAAGTGCACTTAAAGGAAACATAAATGCTTTAATAATGTCCCATAAAATTTAACAGGTTTTTAAGGCCACGAGTCTTACCTGTATGCATGGTACAGTTTTGGGTTCTATCCACATTAGACGGAAAGATAAATCTGAATTTAAAATGTCCTGTTACACATAATTATTTATGAGTTTGCATCTGGAACAAAACATCAACAGATTTGCTAAAAAGAAAATGAGCAACATGACAAGTTGAGATTAATGAACTGAAGAATGTCTGAGTTTTTGTCCCTAAAGGTTACTTTCCCACAGTTTCGAGGAGGACAAAATTACCCACAGGCTTTTTTGTTTAACTAAATCACATTTAAAGTCTGTTCAGGCTGAGATTCTGCTTTCCCACAGGAGTTGTTCGACTTATTGCAGCTGATAAAATAATAAGGGACTAAAATTAAATGTAGAAGCGTCAGCACAGTGACCTATTGGAGAGGGCCTTTTTTAAATATGACACCACACAGAGTTATAAAACGCTGCATTAGTGTTCTGCACTGCAAGAGAGCCTGCAAAAGAGAGTTCTTTCCTCCCCTTGAGAAAATCATAGCACGCTGCATAGTGTTTCACAAGCTCTTATTAAACACACTCTGGCATCTTCAATTCATTCCCAAACTATTAAAAGATCTCTTTACAGTCAGGCCAAAGACTTTGTGCTGTGACTTCCCTACTTCACTTCATTTCAGAGAAGCAGTACAGGCAGACCGGAGTCTGGAGCTTGACTTAGAGCTAAACTTCATATAAGGAGGTTTTTTTCCTGCACACTAGGTTTAAAGAGGTTAAAGTTTGTCCAAAAATGAATTATTTTTTGTATGACGTTCTTCTTCCATTGTACACAAAAAGAGAAATTTGGAATAATATAATGGCCATTTTTCATACAGTTAGAATGAAAGGAACACAAATGTATTCTATTCAACAAGTGCACCTGGGACGAAAGAATTGCATTGAAGTTGTCATTCACTGATAATTCTGCTTTCTGGGAACTGGACTAGTCTAGTTTGTAAACTATTCATTCATTCCGATTCATATGACTCGTAAAGTAAATTAATTGAACGATGTTCATTTTGGGTAAAATATTCCTTTAATATCTTCCAGCCATAAATTCTGAACATTTAAGTTAATTTAGCCTTCATATTTACCAATTTCATTGCGCTTTCATGAGCTTTTCCATGGACAAAATAATCAAAACAATAATCGCACAATGACACTAAATCCAAGCCTCATGCATTCCTATTTATTCTTAAAACAACAGACAATGAGCATTATGTGATTTGTTAAGCACAGATCATGGTATAATGTCTTATCTCTGCAAAACATTATCAAAATATTCTTATCACTGACAAATAATGGTGCACATGGCTAAGACCTTACAACCTCTAACAAATGTTATTACAGATTGCTTGTTATGCAAGATTTATGTTTTGCTAAACACTGCTTTAAAATGTTTTCAATGTCTTTTTAGAATCCATCCAACCAATGAGCACAAGCTTCTTGCCAAGGTGGCTGGAAATTAAAACAACCTCCAAAAGCAAAAAATAAAGAAAATAAAAAATGGCATGGACCCAGACTAACACATCTGGATCAACAGTTAACCTAAACTAAAACATCTGGACTGTGATTCTTCGGCCTCGGAGACTGACGACCATAGGTTTAAGAGTATATAAAAAAATGCAAATAATTATTACAACATTGTTTGCGTGTACAACACCTGTTTTTCTCTGTGTGATATACTTTATTGCCCCCTTTATAAGAGCTGACACTAAAACCTGGTAAATGTGCATTGTTAACCTTGAGGTCAGAACAGTGTATTTGTACAATATGTGAGAGTCACTGTGTCAGGTTCCTTGATGCTCCCTTGAGTGGGAGATTCCTCAAATCCTTTTAGGACTATAAAGGGATGTATAGCTCAAATGCATCTTCAAGAGGTCTGGTGTTACACTGAAAGCAACAGTACAGTCTAAACAAGGCAACTTCACATTTAAACATCAGCCTCACAAAAAAATATCCATTATGTTTGAACACATACACTGCCCTTTTTTAGAAGAAATTAATACTTTTATTCAGCGGGGCTGTATTAGACTGATCAAAAACGGCAATAAAAGCAAGTATAATGTTACAAAATATTTCTATGTCTAATAAATGCTGTTATTTTGAACTCTCAGTTTCCAAAATAAAAAAAATGTAATATATTTTTTTATTAAACAGTACTGTTTACAACATTGATAATATTAAGAAATATAAACAATTGTATTATAATAAACAATTCCTGAACACCAAATCAGTATATTAGAATGATTTCTGAAGGATCATGTAAATCTGTAATGGCTGCTGAAAATTTAGTTTGCCACCACAGGATTATATATAAAAAAATTATTCAATATTATAAAATTATATTTTATAATATCTTAAACTAGAAAAACAATTGTTTTAAATTATTTTACTGCATTTTTTATATATTTATATATTTTTAAATATTTGGGGCCATTGTACAAGACCATTAATTTCATGCTAAATTAATTCATCATGCCTAAATTTAGTATGTCCTTCAGCCTCAATTTCAATTTCTGGTACAAGAACCACAGGATTGCAAACCCTGTGACACATGGGACTGCAAAAATGCAGCACATTTTTTATAATTCGCTTTATAAAAAAAAAAACTACTATAAAGTCAACACAGCAAACTTGTACCATTTCAGTTGCTCAAAACCGCTCTCTACAAGAAAAAAAAACTATTATTATATAATAGAAGTCTCATAGAAGCTTTTTGCCCTCTGATCAATATCTCATTATATGAAGAAACAATCCCAGAGAGGTGATTAACTCCTACTTGGGATGAAGCAAAAAGCAGAACGTGCCGGCATGTCGCAGTGGTTGGAAAATGAGGTTTCTGAATAACTGGAGGGCATTCACATCCGTCACAGAATGGTAAACCATTCAACCTCTTACCACTAGGAAATGGGTTCTTATTAAATGAGTTATGTGATATTCAGTGCTTCACATACTCTACAGCAAAGAATCTACAATGCATGCAAATCCGCAGGACAGGAAGATGCTGGGGGCCTCTACAACACAAATGTTTTTTTTTAATTGCTCTGGCATCTGTAGCACTTAATAACTTAAAAGTGTTTCCCTAATTTTCAGTCTTATTTAATATTATTACAACAATGTTCCATGGCTGGATACTTCCATGGGGAAATAACACCATAAAAAATCTTCATCATGAACAACTATATCAACCAAAACACCTTATTTCTTTCACCAGCCTCACTCGCTTTAGGGCAAGGCTCCACAATTTTACAAGGAGGAAAGGAATCTCAACAAGCAATTTCAACGGCCAATTTGAATGATTTGTTACAGAGAAACATTGGCCCAGAATTTGGTAACATTGAATATTGCACAGAGAATTGGTAACACTGTGGCTTCAGACCCAAAGGTCACAATACAACACTAAATAACACTGTGGCTTATATATGTGAGGTCACAAATCCACTAAAGTCTCACAATCTAATTATAAGATAACAAGCATCAAAGTTTGATTTCTAGTCTCATCTAATTATAAGATAACAAGCATCAAAGTTTGATTTCTACCATTAATTTCACTATAATTTCAATCTTTGACATACACAGTCAATATTAAAGATATGAAGGTTAGATTTTCACAGAATGTTCTTTACCATATGAAAGATGATGTCATGTAAAAAACAGCAAATTACAAAAAAAAATTCACAGAGAGGGTCACATATATCTTCCATAATTTGTGATGTCCACCACAGTGCAATTGGATCAAGAAGGCCTAAAAAGCATGTCTCCAAGGTGTCTAGTGACTGTAGAGAACATTAAAAAAGGGTAGCAGTAAGTTCCTGTCTCATGTCACACTGCTTTAAATTACTTTTTTCCACATCAATCTACACTCCATTCATCCTAATGACAAAGCAAAAAACAGGTTTTTAGCATCTTTGCAAATTTATGAAAAATAAAACACTTAAATGATTCCATTGCATAAGTATTCATACCCTTATCTGGGACAGTTGAAATTTAGCTCAGGAGCATACATCTTGCTTGTAGATGTCACTACACTTCGAGTGAAGTTAACCTGTGGCAGATTCATTTGAATGGGTATGATTTGGAAAGACACACACGTCTTAATAAATATCAGTGCAAAAACCAAGCCCAGTGTTATGCCATATGTCAAACCCTTGTAATTCCAAACTTTTTTTTAATGCAAGAATACTTCTTAAACTGATGACTTTCCAGAGCCCAGTAATCAACCGCTCAACGCGATTCCTGTGAAAAGGTAAAACTGCTCTCTCAAAATGGGGTAAATGAAGGAAAAGGGAGTTTCTAAACTCCTAGATGCTCATCGATCTTATCTTAGTGTGTGTGTGTGTGGGCCAAATGAAAGAGTGCAAGTTTTAAACCTCTTTATGGGGGCCACAAAGTTTAAGGAGACATGTCCACCCTATATTCTGCATAAATGACAAGTCCTATAAGAAATCTCTGTCATTACCTGAGGAATAATAACAGGAAAGATCTCGGACCACACACTTAATCCATGCTGCCTTTCTAAACAGGACAATAAACTGCTGTAATTAAACTTTGTTTTACACCTAAGCAATTAGACAATTGTAGTTTTGACCTTTGGAGCTGCAAATGCAAACTTCTCTTATTCAGAATCTAGCCAAAATTATTTTAACTACCAGACAATATGAGTTTTTATTTTAAATTCCAACTCCATAATGATGCAGGTATATCTCTTTCAAAAGATTATTTTTTAAACTTAGTAACACACTAAAAACTTTCACTAATTTGCATTTAGTTATTAACTTAGTCGAGAGTTCTGGGTCATGGAAAGGCCATTCATACCTATTTGTCAACATTCCCAGACAGCACCTCTGACATTTCACCAGAAAGTCCACCCTCAGAAATTAGAGGTCTGTTCACTAGTGTTCATGAGAAGATCAATGGTGGGACAAGAGGGTCAGCAAGAATATCTCTCTAAACCATCGTTGCAGAAGGTAAACTCACACTGAACCAGTTGGGTTCAAACATTTGTTATGAACCCTTCTGGACACACACAGGAGAGCTGGCATGGTACATTTCGACAAGCTTTTGTAAAGTGTTTCTGTTAAAAACAGTAAAAACACTTGTCATCGGTGCAAAGACTTTCTCAATAATTTATTGTACTTTTCCCCATATGTGTAACATTATCCCTGGCTCTGAATGTAAAATGTAACTGGAACACACTGATGCAGTGTTTTGTCTGAGTGTGAGATTCAAGCCAATAATACCCAGAGCACCTCAGACTGTGCATTTCACATTTTTGTGATTAGCACTCTAATTTAAGATTGTTGCTCCAACCTGGTGGTCTGTTTGACACGTTTAACATCCTTAAGGGTGTCTTTGTGGACATTTGTGTCAGTGTACATAAAAAAAGAGATTTGCTCCAAAAAATTAATAAATCTACAAATTGTAATCCATTACTCATTTCAAATTACATGACAAAAATGATCATTAGTAACGTAATCCATTACATTACACATTTTTAGGTTGTTAGGCTGATTACTTATAGATTTATTTTGACATAATTTTATCAAATTAAAGTAAGGAAATCTTGTACCATACTGACATAAAAATACAAAGAGTAAGAAAATATATTGTTGTAATTAACAACATAACGTGCATTAAACATGACATTATGTCAAGGTTTCCCAAACTTCGGTTCGTAAAGGAACTGCAGTGGGTTTGTAAGTTTAATGAAAAACGAATAATTTGTAAAATCTAAATAAATAATTTTAAGTAACAACAATCAAAACAAAACACTTGCTACAAAAGAAAAAATATGTTATGCATACCTGCATGTCACATGACCATTAAGCAATGTCAGAGAACTGTGAACATGCAAATGTGATACTTAATTATTCAAATATTTATTTTAAAATCTCAGGGATACTTAAGATATTAGGTGAAAGAGGTTCAGATGACAAAAAAATTCAGTAATCCATGCATTACATGGAAATAATAAATAAATAAATAAATAATGTGAATTTGTGCATTTTAATGTGTTTGAAAGACAAAAGCATTCCAAAGACACAGTAATACATAGTTCAATAGCCTACTGAGTGATCATTCAAATTAACATGAATTTGTCCATCAGTAGTTGATGCAATGTTGAAACAGCTCCCCTTCAGGAACTCGAGCTGTGTCGCAAAACGCTTTGGGAACGACCCTGTATTCCCACACTCTGAAACACGTGTGTAATCTGTCTGAGGGATTCCTGGGTGACGTCACTGACAGGGATAACATAGGGACCAGGAAGTATAAAAGCACATGCGGTGGAGACAGCAGCAGCTTCTGTTGTTCAGTAAGTGCTCTATGTGTGTTCGTTCAATTTATTATTGTGCGTCTTTGAAAGAGTAGTATATTATTATCATTATGGCAAGCAAAGATAGGAAAGTGAACAAGCAATCTTTCATGCTGTGTGTTCCTCCTGCCCGCGTTTTTATTATGGGTAGGGATACACACAGTTTGTGTGTTGCTTGTCTGGGAACGGACAAGCGCCCGGAGAGCGCTCTTCGAGGAGGGCGCTCTCTCTAGCGTTCCTCGCAGTTCGGGTCCCGCTTCTGCAGAGGCAGAACGGCGACTCAGATCGTGGGGTTCGCAAATGGATGTAGCAGAGGGATTAGAGACGGGCAGGTCCTTTTCTCTTTCCTCACCAGTCAGATCCAGTGTTCTCTCTCAGGGAATGGAATCATGTTCGGAAATTATTTCTTCTACCCCTGGAGAGGGCACGGTGCTCCATTTATCTTCCTCTGAGGAAGTGGATGATGAGGTTACCGACAAAGATGAATCTGTGGACTTGCCACCAAAGTCTATACTGTTTGAGGAGCTTTTGGAGGTGGTGACTAGAGCTGTGGCCAAATGATACATTGACTGGCCGACTGAAGTGCAGGAAGAGCGTCCTAAGATCAAGCTCGATGAGCGATTCTTGCACTCCAAGTCACTGCCTCCATGCCAGGGCCTGCCGTTCTTTCCCGATCTGCACACCGAGGTGTCCAGCTCGTTGAATAAACCTTTCTCGGCCTGCATCTTTAGTTCCAATGCCTTTCACTATGCCAACGTGATGGGGCTTAAACAGCGCGGCTATGGGATGCCCCGGATTGAAGAGATGCTTGCGAGTTATCTCTCGCCCGGTGCGGCATCGTCCCTCAAGGCCCCGGTATTACCCACCAAGCCGGTTAGGACTTATTTGCTAAGTCTTTGCTTTGGTGGTTAAAGCGTACACGGCAGCAGGTCAGGCTGGCGCTTGCCTGCACACCATGTCAGTGTTGCAGGCATATCAAGCTGACCTGCTGAAAGAGATGGACGAGGGAGAAGAAATTAAGAACGATGACATTGCAGAGCTGCGTCAGGCCACAGATCTTTCACTTCGGGGCCACCAAGGAGACTGCCAGAGCTGGTGGCCACCGAAAGGCATCTGTGACTGACCCGGATTCATAAAAATGTATGAATTTTTTTTCATAAATGCAGTTCAAATGTTGTGTAACAGCATATATATGTGTGTAAATTAAAGGTTTGGGACAACAAGGGTGAATAAATGATGACAGAAGAACATTCCAAAAAATTATATTCTGTTAATCTTTTCAACATCCAAAACAAACACTGGGTAAAATATTCAAGTAATATTAGTAATATTATCAAGTGAAGAATGAATTTGCACCAAATTCACATTAGTTTGATTGGACACAGTCATCAACAAAATATATGTAAACATTTTCTCCTTCATTCCACTTCTATTCATCTCGCTATCCTAACAATGCACAATTATATGGTTAGCTGCATTTAGCATAGTTTTTTCCCTGCTGTCCTTCCACCCTATCAGAACAGACCTGGGGCACATTTTTGGGTTGCAATCCACCAGTTAAGAACCACTGTCCTATATCACAAAATCAGAAGTAATAAGCCGGCTAAGCATTCTTTCCAAATACTTTGCATTCAAGGAGATTGTGGAAGGCTCTTGTGTAACGTTGAAGGTGTGGAATGCTCTAAAATTTCCCCTCATTTGAGGATCCTAGGAAAGCCCTCAAAATGAATCACTGAAAACAATGAAAAGACTTGAAACGCATTCTTATTTTTGATCATGTCCAGACCTAACTCACTCCACAAAGTAGAGCATTAAGGGGGAAAAAGGCAAAAAAGAGGCACAATTTGATAGATAAAATAAGTGATAATGGCTACTAATCACAAGTTGAACCAGCAAAGGAAGCCAAGAATGATAACAATCTCACAATATATGCCAAGCTCGTCAATTAACTAAAGGTTACGCTTATTTATACTGGCATATACTAAGGAGTCAAAAAAAATCGGACAGCACAGTCTCCAAATTCCACCATACAATAGATTTCTGTAATGGCAGGATGTATATTCAACTCTCCAGGCAGATGTTTAAACTTTCCAGAGGCGTTCAGTTTCGTTTGCCTGGAGGCAAGATAATGTAGAATAATTCAAAAAGCAGAGAAACAATGCCAGGAGCTGAAAGATAATCTGTCAGTCAGATGGATATGTTTGCTTAAGGAACGTGTTGAAGGAGAAAGAACTTAACTATAAAAACAAATTAAATTACGTTCAGCAGTCTCTTACCTAGGTCTCCTGAAAGTGAGGCCGTACTGCTGGCATGCTAGGCCGACGGTAGGCGTGTACACAATGGGCATGAATCTCTCTATGTCTGAGGTCAAGACTCGGTAAAACAGCTTCTCATTACGGTCCTGAAGGCCCATCAGAAAGACGTATCTGTAAGAAAGAACATAAATATGTCAAAGGAAACAAGCAACCACAGCTAGAAAGCAGGAAAAACACAAGGTTTGGAGAGACTCTTCTGGGTATTAAGGACCTCCTGGGATTATATTGCTCTACATTTAAAGGGATAAATCACGCAAAAATTTAAATTACCCCATGATTTAATCACCCTCAAGCCATCCTAGGTGTATACAACTTTCTTCTTTCAGACAAAAACAATTTGAGTTATATTAAAAAATATCCTGGATTTTGATACAAGCCAAAAGGAGCTTTGGACCACTCACAATTTGTATGTAACAAAGATTGTGGTTATTAAAGTTTTAAATATGGATATGTTCTTACACAAACACATTGCTTCACTTCAGAAGGGCTTTATTAACCCCCCAGAGTCGAGTGGAGCACTCTTTATAATGGATGGATGCATTTTTTTGTGCTTCAAAATTGTGGATGTATTTAATGTTAAAGTTTGCTGCCAAAATGGGGCTTTTGAATACAGTATGTGACAGGGAATCGGAGGGAACGTCAGATGCATTGGTTTAATCAGTCAGACCAATTTAATTCTTAATCTGTGATTATGGAAGAAAAGGGCAAATTTTCACCACCAACAAGTAAGTGTGACATCTCCTACCCGTATTTGAGCCATCACAAGATCAGCTGGTGTGACAACAGCTTAAAGGAGGAACAGACGTGGCCACATCCACAAGAGTGTGACAAGGTGTATATAAGGAAACAGAAAATATGAGGACTGAGGAGAAAATGTGTGAGACAGAATGAAAGAGACTAATAATACACTAAATGTTAAAGAAATCATTGTGACATATCTCTTCTTGGACACTAAAATAGTCATCGTTTTTTTTATCTATAAAGGATTTCATTTAGCATCATCATTATTATTATAAGGGTGGCTACTGTGGCATTATCGGAGAAAAACAGACTAAACAGCTTCCGCTGTCTTTAATAAAACACCCGACCCAAGCTTGTTTGTCTTTAATTTTGTTTTGTATGGTGTACTTATTGTAGTCAACTCAATATATTTCCTTTACACATTTAGTATATATATATATATATATATATACACACACATTCATTACATGATAACAATAATTGTTTGGGTTTTCAGTGTAGGGACACATATTAGGAAATAAATTACATGAAAATGCCAACAAATGTAGTGTAGATATGACCAGACTCACATTAAAAAGTCTTGACTGCTGCTGCTGCTAAACAAAGCTCAAGAATAATTGTGGATTTTCCCTGCTTATGTCAAAAAGCTAGGAAAAATACACACCGTGCACAAAAATGCCCCCAGAGAGCTTAGACACAAGTTCCTTGTTATAGAAATACGTTAAAGAGAAATACGTTCAAGTTCTACATCTGACCCAAATTAACAAGACCACGTCACATTCCCCATCAGTCCGAGCGAACTTTCCATCAAGGCAAAAGCATAATATCTCTCTTGTTTGGCTCAGGAAAAGTGTGCCCACCTTCCTGAGGCAGGAGGAAACAGATGTTTACCAGGACTGTAAAAGAAGAGAAGAAATCGAACTCTGCAGGAATGTTGTCAGCTCTGTCGTGACAGTCATGATAACTTAGACCCCGGCATTCTGACAGCGTTTGTGAGGGTGAAATGTGTGAGTGATATTTTGCCACCTTGTTACCTAACTGTGTCTCAGGAGAGTCAACCAAACGTCATTCTTGAGACTCAGCTACACTGGCTGGATTGGCCGTTTTCTATTTTGGCAAAGCCAGCTGCTGTTGTAAAGCTGAATGTATTCCCAATAAACTGTTGGAAGTAATGGCTTTCACAGAGTTTATACTATTCCTGCTACAGTATATGTGGTGGCATTGTGAAGGGGAAGGCAGTATTTTAAAACAAGGTGCCTAGACTATGTTAACAAGCATGATAATTCTGGACCTTAAAAAATATTATCCTTGCATATGCTTAAATCAGATAGACAGCTTCTTTCTTAATGCAGTTCTCTTTCTTTCAACCTTTTCCAACCAAACTTTCAAACTTAAATGTTCTTACTGATGTGAAAGGCTGCACAATACTGCAATAACTTAAATGGCACAATATGATAATGCTTTCAGTGAGTGTACAATCAATTTAAATATATTACAAAGCTAAATGATATAACCAAGATATGTTCTTTTGGCACGAAGTCATCAGTGGCGGGGGATTTGGGCTGACTCATCCTCTCAGAGTAGTATGCTATCAGAGTATCATGACAGCTTGTTAATCGTTCCGCATATGTTACCAGATCTCTCACTCTCACACTCACACAGACACACACACACACACACACACACACACACACACACACACACACACACACACACACACACACAAGTTTTGTATCCAGTCTAATCTCAGCGATCTGCGTCAACCAAAAACTTTGACTATTTGAAACCTTTTCAAATCCACTGATGTGTCAGCCCTTTTCCTGTTATTAAAAGTCAGAAGGAAACAACAATCACGTATTACGGCAAAACACACATCAAGATATATAGTATTCTGAATGCATTTCTGCAATATTTCCCCAAAATGCTTTGACAAAAATCACTAAAGAGTACAATTACTTACATTCAAAGCTCAAAACCATGCATTTACAATATTTACATACTGCACTACACACACACACTCACAAAAAATAAATTATGAATGTCACACTATTCCTTACAAGTCAAGACATTCCATTAACTCTGTGCCTATAGCTGTGCATTTAAATACCAAGTGCCATCAGTCAACACTTTTTTAATTTATTGCCCATTTGTTGAAAATCACCACCCTATTTATGAGCTCATCCAATCATCATATAAAGAAGCCAGCTTCTAGGCAGGACAAAAAAACAATGACTGAAAGCCCAATGTATGATAATGAAAGCAGATCTCAAATCACACATCCATACTACACAAGGAGTTTTTATTTAGTTTATTCAAATGCCTAGAGAGAGAGATTATGCATAATCAATGCTTTCTGCAGTACCCGCTGCTTGATATTGATCAAACAAAGGATCAGAATGAGAATCTGTGTATTATGAGATGACTTAGCTCTGTTGTGAAATGCCCACTGACCACTGCTTATGGCAGAGACTGGTTTCAGAGGCGAGCACTGTACTTGGTCAACAAACAGTCAAAACTATTTGTCTCCTTAATCCAAGCCAATAAATGCTTTTGATCTCTTTTTCATCTTTGACAAAAATACCCTTCAAATATTTTTACAAAAATTGTTGGCATGTTTCACGTCCCTTCACAAAATTCAGGCAGCATAACGTCAAAATAGCTCTGATAGTCTGGGAAAGAATCCCTCATTTCTCCAGCAGTCAGTAATATGCATGCCGAGGTCAGGGTCAATTGACTGAAAGAGACCCATCCAGAAATAAATCGCATCCACTGTCTGGCAAAGACTGATACGCGACTAGTAGCCTTGAGATATGACAGAAACATAATTTCAAGGCCAGCAAAACATGGGAACAGATCCCCTACTGCTTTGGGAGTGGCATAACAGCAGGGGCCAATGAATTCTGGGAAATGCTAACTGACAAGATAGTTGAAGACCTATTGCTATTGATGCTATTTAGATGATACTTTGATGATGCCTTTTATGTCCCGTCAACCAGCAGGGGTATTAAGCTCTTGATGTCCCTTTTCTTTGCAGTTCAGAAAAACAGAGAAAGCAAAAAACCCTCCTTGCTGTAACAAAGGATCAACTTTTATCGTCCAAATGCAACAACAGTAAGTCTTATATCTAACACTATTTCTGTGATCTGATAGGTGTGAAATCTAGTTACAGAGAACAACAGATCGATATGAGAGAAATCAATTATAGTGGAGCAGGACTGTCTGACAGCAACAGGATGGATAACAGTACACCATTTCCTCACCTGTCCAAGTCATCCTTTTTCAGCTCGTAGTTTCTGAGGACACGCAATACCTGCACATCCTGGCTGAGGAAGCAAGGAGGCAACAAGCCATGAATTCCAAGCTGCAAGCGCTCTTCCAGGGAGAAGGCCATCCCCTGCAGAGAGGACACAGAAGAGTCAACTATTTTATTTTCGTTTTATTTCCATCATGTGACATTTCAAAATGAAACAGCATATTTAACAAGTTAAAATTTTATGACAAAACATGATACATTCATTTGGAATTGATTGGGTGGTAAGAAAAGTGGGCGACACACACTTTTTGGGCCCCATATCAGCATATTAAAATTATTTCTGAAGAATCATGTAACACTGAAGAATGGAATAATAGCTGCTAACCTCATAAGAATTAATGCATGTATCATTTAATATTATATTAAAACATGATAATGAATATACTGTACATTAAAATAGAAACAGTTATGCATATTGAGCATAAATTACTTATTTCATAAACATTATTTTATATAAATATGTATATATAAAATATTATTTTATAGAAAATAAATAGGGCCAATGTTGATATCCTGTTGATTTTTCCTGCTCACATTTACACTTGCATTCTGTGGAAACATGTAAAATCTCTACAAGGGCTATTAGAGTAATAATAAGCATATATACTTTGCATTCATTTCAATAATTAATCTTTACTCAACTAAGCCTCTGCAGCTGTATTATTAAAAGATTGTTTGGAAAACCTTAAACAAATCCCCATATTTCCCTTCCGTATGTCACAGATGAATAAAAGGCCTCATGTAGCTGCTCATACAGCTCTATTCCCAATTCACTGTTTGTTATACGAGGAAGTCTGTAATGCAAGCAAAGCAGAGGAATGGTCACAGAGGTCACAGTGTAGCGCACAGCCAAAAGGGCAAGACTGCTGCTTTGCTGCCGTTACCTTTGACATTTAACCTGACCCTGAACTCTACAAAACAAATGCTACAGCCAGGGGGCCCTGAGTTCATATTACCAGACTCCACATGTGCACTGTTGAGTTAGACTGTGCTCCACAGAGATGGATGCCTATTTAGGAATATCTGTGAGGACCAAAAGCTGTGGCATTTGAAGCCAGCCTGTCCTTTCCTTAATGACAGACTTGCATCATCTTTGCCGCGCCTCTGGCTGCTCCTTCAGAGAAACCACTAAGGAAGGCCCACAAACCTGAAAGGCTGTGCTAGATTTGCTTTTTAAACAAGTATATGCAAGTTTGGCTTTTCAGCCTTTTTTCATCTAGTTATGTTAAGTGGTCTGTTTGTAAAAAAGATTTTGGCCTTGTAAACACATGAAGACTAGTCTGCACACGTGTAATAAGATGTGGTGTTATTGACACAAGTGAGACCAAAAAGATCTTGCCATATAAACATTCTGAGGATTCTGCTGCTGCATCATGAGATAAAAATTCAATGCTATATTTCTGTAATATTCCCAAACCAATTTAGCTTAATTACATCAAAACAATGCAAATTAGATCAAAAGCAGGCAAAATAGACAAAAATATATTAATATTTATGTATAATTTAAATTATTATAAAAATACATCAATATACTATTTAAAATGTATAATAATATACTACTTATTGAAACTTCGAACACTCAACTGTCCTCAGAAAATGTCTCTTTGTGATAGCTACAGTACAAATATAACCAACAGCCCCCAATAAACATCATGTAACAGTACTTTTTGGCTTGTAGAAAGATGTTGTGGCAAAAATACCGACTTATTACTCAGTAGGCATTGGATGTTATTTGTAGTTTCTATCATGTCTGTCATCTTCTGAAGCTAACTGTGCAGTGCGCCACTGATGGTCTGTATTTAAGAGCTCTGCCATGTCTGAATTGCAACCTTTGTGATTAAAAACGGACATTCTATTTTGCTCGAAAAGCTGGTGGTTTATGCAAGAATATCCCTAGACACTTATGATTACATCAGATTCCCTTTCTGTTGGTTTGTAGGGTTGTTAAAACACTAACTATACCTTATATTAGAGACTGAGAGCTCTTGAAAACATATCCAAGACAACTTTGACTTAAATAAGCATTTCATTGACCTTTACTGACACATGCAAATGGCTAAATGTGCTTTGGTAGGGTGTCTACAAGCCAACATTTTCCTGTAACTAGTGATTTGAGAAGATTGATGATGAGTCGAAAGCAAAAAGAACAGACATTCTCAATGAGAACAGCTCTAACTAATCAAATATAATTACTCAGACAGCTCTATGAACACTGAATGGTTCCTTGTGTCATATGTGTAATGGAGACATCAGTGGAACCGGGCCCAAGCGGTAAATTAATGTCTCTGACAATGGAGCTGCAGGCAGAACTCCGGAGGGCATGTCCACAGGCCCCAGGACTGGCATTCTGATTGTGGCCACGGATGGCTGGACTGGGGAAAGTGGTCTGTTTGATGGCATGCATGGATGGCAAGATTAGAGCAATGAGTCCCGGAGCTCCTGGTGGGGCTGGCGTGGGAAATGGTGAGGAACTTGACACTGGTTAAGAACGACGCTGCATTGTCAAGATGAATGCGAGACTTGCGAATCTTGCTCTATATATAGAAAACACAACAGTACTGCGGCTATCTAGATAAAAAAGGATTGTAAACAATAGGACATGAAAAGAATGGCAAACAGAGAAAAAGTCTATGGATGCATAATTTAAAAGTACTTAAATGGATAGTTTACACGTTGGTGAAAAACCGCAGGAAGCTTTCAAAGCCACAATGAAACAGAATTAGAGAGATAACTTTTCTCTGTATTGTGGCATGTATGAGTGAAACAGATAATCGAAAAAGATAAAAGTGGGTACATCTGTTTGTCAGTACTTCTCATTACAAGTTTGGAAAGGCGGTTGCACATGCACATTATAAGTGATCAAAGCTTAGAGCAAACGGAGAGATAAGTTTGTGTGGAACAAAGACGCAGTGCATGTAGTTAAATAAATCTCAGCCTTTGCAATTTCATGATAACACGAAGTTATATCACAATTTCAGTTTTATTGTGCAGGCCTACAAACCAGAATAACTGTCTTTCTTATTTCTGTGGAACACAAAATAAGAAGTTCTGAAAGTCAATGGTGTTCAAATAATACTGAAATATCAAAACATCATCTTTTGTGCTCCACAGAATAAAGAAAATCACAGGTTTGCAACAACTTAAAGAGATCGTTCATAATGTACTTATCATTATGAGTCCAAATGTAGAGAAATGCTTATATCATAGGGTCTGCCATGTTTTGTTGGCTCAGATTATTACAGCTTTGCTTTTTATAGCAGTAAAGTGACAGGCAGAGCAGGAATGTGTGAGCGCTTCCACATGCGTAACAACCACAATAAAGAGTGTGTCTTGTGCCAGCGTGTGTTATGCCCACACAAGCTCAAGCAAGGAGAGCTGATGTGCACGCAAAACTGTAATCACAAGATCAGTGCTACCACCCTTCTACTTTGGTCATGACCAGCACCACCCCAAACACACAGCACTAAGTACTCTGCGGAAAACATAAAAGCCTTGTATTTGACCTGACAAAAGCCAGTCTACAGCCTTCAAAAGCTCTTCTAGACTTCAAGCAAGAGGTCGCGTTGAAGAACACAGAGATTCCCGTTAAAACAACTCAATCCGAATCCTGAATTTCCCGGTACTTCTAGACGGAAAATGCTGCAGCTGGTCCCTAGAGGTGCCAAAAAAGCACCAAGGTAGAAGAAAAGCAAAACATGGCTGTTCTTCAGTGGAACTTTACAATGCAAGTGATGCTTCTCAGTGGTGAAAAAAGTTTAACTGAGCCATCTACATAGCCTTTGCTATCCAAAAGCGTTCCTTATATTTGGACTTTTTGACTTTTCTTATCACATAGTCTGGACGGATTTAATGTTCTTGGAGTGAGACCAAAGCAGTGCTCAAGGGAGTTTCTTCAACTTTGGGCAACTTTATGTTCCAGTGGTTGGTTTTTATTTTATGAAAACAGATTTTTTGTTATTTTATTTGTTTTGTTATATGAAGATCATATAAAAAAAAATCATATTTAGTTTTACCCAGACTTTAAATCTTAAACAATGAAAAACCATCATAAAAATGAATTACATATGATAGTCTAAACAACAAGAGCAATAAACAATTTAAAATATTTTAAAATAATTTCCACCCTGATGAAAATTTTGCTCCTAATATTTTTTTTTCCCAAAAGTTAGTGTGTTTTATAAAGTGTTAAAGAAATGGTACAAGTAAAGACAACTAAGAAAAAACAAGGTAAATGTCACTAATTTACATTTACAACCATGCTTTAACTGTCAAATTATCGCAAATGATTGCAATTATTGCAAAATCATACATTCTGGGGTGCAATGAATTTGGAAAAGTCACTGTGGGAATTTTCATTACTGGGAATTGGTTGGAATTATCTTTACTTTTAAAAAACAATGGATTGTGAGAGTGGGAAAAGCATGTTTTAATATATATATATATATTCTAAAATTTCACAGGGCCAGAAGTGCCTATAGTTTAAAAAAACACCATATATGCATATCTGCATGAACAAACCAACAGTTACACATCAAACATTACCCTCATCTCGATCCAAACACAAACCATGGTTTGAAATTTGGTCCATTTCAGGACGTGAGAAAGGAAATCTTTCATGTCTGTCAAATACACAAACTGGCTGTCTTTCTCAGAGATCAGAGGCTAAGTTTTGTTCTGCTATGCTTCTCATTCTCACATTTCTCCTGTGACCAAGTGAAGACCTTCATCCGAGCGAAAACACTGAAAGTGTTTTGTTAAGAGAATGCTTTCAACAGCCATGCTAGATCAGACACAGAGGCAAAAAGTCCCAGGCTACCTTACATCAATACACCGCTTTATGTATTCCCCAATTGTAAGTCGCTTTGGATAAAAGCGTCTGCAAAATGACTAAATGTAAATTTAAATTGTACCAATCACATGATCCACCTCCAGGTCCAGTGGGAGCTGTATGGAAGATTGCTCTGGCATTGATGATGACAGAGGGTGTTTTTCCAAGCTGTCTGAGACTCAGTTGAGACTGCCAAATCCAAATAAAATGAGAGTGGGTTTTGCAGGAGATGTTTACTGATCTGATAAGATTTAAATAATGGGTTTGGGTTAAAGGGTCATTTTTAAAGGGTTAAACATTTCTTAACAGGTATAAGCAGACAAAATCTATGAATGCTGCGGTGCGGGGTGGGACAAAAAAAAAACAAGACTGCCCAGTCTTGTTCGGCTGCCTGATGGTGAAACCAAAAAAATAGTTTTTTCACATAGTTCCAATAGAAGCGGTCACGGGGTACAACTCAGACTAGACCTTTCCAGCTGACCAAATAGGGAATGTATGAACACATGCTATTCTCATATACACCCTCGTCACTTAAATTGCTGTATTAATGCCATATGCATCTTCCCACGCTCTTAATTCAGGCCACAAGCATCCATTTCAGAGCTGCTAAAAGAGCCAAGACACAAACAAAGGATAACCAAGGAAAGAACCTTATGACTTTTAGGACACAAGCAGATGGTCAAGGGTGGAGAGAGTGTGGTGAATGTCATTTTGAGTGGCATAGCGGTTAAACTTGATTACTGAATGTTTGTTGTTCAATTCCCTCCAGAAGCAAGCCATGAGACATCAGCAGTGCTTGTGCTAAGTTAAAGGGATAGTTCACACAAAAATGAAAATTCTGTCATTGTTTACACTCCCTCATGTCATTCCAAGCCTGTTTGACTTTCTTTTGCAGAACACTAAATAAGACATTATGTCCCGGTTTCATAGACAGGGCTTAGCCTAAGCCAAGATTAGGCCATAGTTCAAATAGGACATTTAAATAATTTTTATAAACATGCCTTGGAAAAAAGCATTACTGGTGTGCATCCCGGCTCTGGCAGGAAGTGTCCACGACTGAGGTGAGACCCTTGGGCAAGGCACCGAACCCCAAAAACTGCTCCCCGGGCGCCGCAATGTCGGCTGCCCACTGCTCCACTTGGATGGGTTAAATGCAGAGAACACATTTCACTCCTCATTATACTCTGTATAATTGTGTATGTGACAAATAAAGCTCATCTGAGCTTAATTTGTATTTGTTGTAAGACAATACAAAGGCACTGACATGTTTTCAGATCAGTCAGTGCAAGTTTATTTCAGTTAAAACAGCTCAGATTTACATTTTAGTCTAGGACTAGGCTTCAACCTTGTCTGTGAAACCGGGGGTATTAAAAACAGTTTTCACCCATACAATTGTATAGACTAAAATTTTTTTTGAGTAAATAACAATAGCATTTTCATATTTGGGGCATTAATTCTTCTGATCATGATGACTTTGCATGAAACTCTTAGAAACAAATTTAATCGCCTCTGGTCTGTGAAAAAAAACTTAATAATAGTGAAAATAATCCCTCAAATGGCAAGCAACCAACTAGGCAAGAAGACAAAACACAAAACAAGAAGCAAATAATCTCAAATGCAGAAAGACAAACACATGTGAACCTTGAGGAAAATACAATAAGCAAGATCCACATGTGCACCATTAATTCGTAAGATGACTCTAAACGCCAAAAATATGTACTTGAACAGTGAGCAATAATAAAGTACTGAAATTAGAGTCCTTTAGCAGCTGGAGAAGGGCATGACTCACATGCACAAACAAAAAGAGAAGGCTGCATCAACAAAAATCAATGTGAAACAACATCTCCAAAACAATCCCCAGAAATCCCCCTCCATCAATAGTAGACTTTCTGGCTTCGAACAAACCCTGTGTTTTATTAATTGTGGTATCACTTTTTAGTGGTAAGCAAACTATGGTACCAGAAGTATGACTCAGATTCATGACCTTCCCAGCTTGATACTTTCCACAGAGATCGCTCTGTTTACACGCAGCACTACTGAAAGTTCAATGACGAAACCATCAATAAGTGAATGGACGCACACTCACTCACATACCAATCACTTCACCACTTCTCTCAACACCAACAAAGAGGAAAGGAAAAAGGATCGGCATATAAATTGGAGAAATAAACAGTGATGAAAAGCTGATCTTTTAAGAGTAATACTTCAAGTTCAGGTAATTCTCTTGGATTTATAAAAAGCACCTATAATTCAACCAGAGCCACATATACAAAACAAATATCCAAATGGAAAGGTATCATTTTAGATCTCTTTATCACCTTATTGCTTCCCCGTGGGTTTTCAAACTTTTTAAATGGCACAAATCTCCAAATATGACAATCCCCTTCTAAGAAATCCCATCAAAAAATAAAATCAACTATATTTTTTCACATATACAGATCTCTTTGTATTGTGAAAAAAATATATGAATGTTATAAATGTGTAAAATATTATTTGGAAAATATTTTAAATTTTACACTGTCTTTTTTTTCCCATCCATCAATTATAAATCGAACTGAAACATAATATAATCTTTCCCTATTTCATTTTAAAGCTATAACTCAAAGGAAGAAACCAGCATTAAGTAAAAAAGCAAGTATGCAGAAGGCTCCACAAGGAATCCTATGAACAGATTTGTATGCAAACTATCTCTAAATGTTTAGTTCAGCAGTGAAATATGCATATTCTAAAAGTCTTCTGTTACAGCTGGATGAGAAAACAGTCAAATATTGAAAGCCAACATTAGATGTATAAAGTACGCTGACAGCTCGACAAGGAATCCGATGATTAAACTCATTTTTAATAGCATCAATATCAGGAATGGTTTGTGAAGTGTTTCTTCATATGTGACGAAGAAAACAAAAAAATATAAAGATAAAATACTTATATATTTCTGTTCCCCGTTATGTGATCTGCTCTAAATCAAAGGGGTCCTGAGGTCAGGGTCCTACTCCAAAACAAACTATGACATGAACAAAAACTTTGACCCTGAACACCAGAAGACAAATTTCTTTCTGCACAAATATCTTTCTTATGACTGCTGCAATTTCTCCCTAAAGTGAAGGGTTGCAATTTTTGTTATCGGTTTAGACAGAGAAAAATCCCAGTATCTATTTACACTCAGCTGAATCAGAAGTGAGTCTGCAGACTTTTTCCAAAATAGCAGCCAAAGGAGAAAAACCAAGACACTGACAAGTTGGCACAACCTGACATTGGTATTTTTTACTGCGTAATTAATTGTGACCACCATAGACACTGCTGTGGTGTTTGCTGGTCTTTTCAGCAAAGTCAAGCCATTGTGGCGAGACTGAACATATGCTGTGAACAGCATTGTTTTCTTTTTTCCCTTATTTTTATCCACTTGTTTTTATTCTAAATGTCAAAATACTTGAGAATTGACTTTTCATGGAAAAAAACACTACTTTGTATGGAGCATACAAAAAACATACAAAAAAACAGGCTTTGCAAGACTAACACAAAAACAAAAAGCCAGACACACACCTGTACATTATTTATCTTTCGGAATCATTTTTGTGGCTGACTGAACGTGGGCATGCTAATCTTAAAGTACACATCTGCACAATGCAGCATTGTTAAAAGCTCTGTCAATATGCTTCTAATCTAAATAACTATTCATATCTGAGAAGCCACAATCCAGCCGAGCAACAGAGCAGCAAATTTACTAAAAACAACAATCCAAAGCCATCTGTTTCCAGCAAGGCTAGTGAGGATTTAACTAATAGACACCAAGCTAAAATTCACTTTCTTTTGTGCTGTTTTTTAATTGTTAAAAGTCACACTCTGACTTTTGACCCTGCTATGTTAAGTAAGATGACTGTTAAGGAGGGTTACCATAGCTGTGGGACACAAACAGATCAAAAGCAGTGAAATTCCCCTTCCTCTGCATTCAATTCTACTTTCAAAACAGTCACCATGTTGTCCACAAAGGTACCAAAGGGTTGTAAAGGGGGGTGGGTGGTGGATTTCTATGCTTTCTGTTAAAGTTGTAAAATGTTCTTTCAGTCCAAGATGACTGTTGTACTTTAAAACAGCAAGTGAAATCTTTACAGGCCTGGACTGCAGGTGTAGAGCTTGCAGTGAAAAAAATATTCAGTCATGACCTCTAACAATCATGCAAGCTGTCTAATCTAAATCTTGTTAAATAAAAATAATGTCTCTATTTGTGTTAAGGTGACATTTACAAGGAGATTATTTATAATGAAGATTGCTTTTATCCCTTGCTGCTTTAATTGCTTCTCATTGTGCCTGTTATCGTATGAAAGGGGTCATACCCTTTTTTTCTAAAAAGAAAAACAAAGATCAGTTAAGTCACAGTGACGAACCATTTGCTACTTGCTAATTACAGTAGTTGCTATTAGAGACAGTCCTATTCAATGAAGAGCTTGATCCGACAAAAAACTGTGCTGAATGAGTCATTAATATTTGAGTTTTCCCAAAAAAGAAAGACATTTAAATGTGTCTGCTAAAAGTCCATCAGAACTGGAGTTCAAACAGCAGATAAAATTATCACAATAATCCACATGACTCCAGCCCATCAATTAATGCCTTCTGAAGTGAAACGCTGCGGCTGCAAAATGCTTCAAACCATTGCTTCTGGCTAAAATATCCTCTGTCCATAATATTGTTTTCTTCCTTGGAAAAACTTGTCTTGCCTAAATCAGGAGATAAATATGGAGCACAGTTTACAGGTGAAAACAGTCCAAAACCAATATGGATTCTGATGTGACAACAGGGGATGGGCGTTTTCACTGGAAGAAGCATTATTATGGATTATTGAATGGTATTTTGGCCAGAAACAACAGTTAAATTAATTCATGAATAATTTGTGTCTTACAAACACACAGCTTTTCACTTCACAAGACATTAAGTGATGAAACAAACTCATCTTGGATAGTTAATTTTCAGCAAATTTTCATTTTTAGTTGTACTATTCGTTTAAAGCAATGACATATAAGATTAAACACCACACAACTTTCATTTCAATGTTTTGAAATAGAAGTAAAAGAGTGGATATAAAGGTCAGGACATGCCACAGGACAGACTCGAACTTCAGTTCCCATGAGTCAACACCCCCGACAGGGGTTATTTTATTTAAATTAGGAGACATCCTTTCTTTTATTAAAATAATAGACTCTGAAGATTCAATTGCATAATGGATTTTAAATAAAATTCCAAGCCCTCATGGCCAAGAGCGAGTCAAGGCCGGGTAAACATGTAGTCAATTCCACCAGACACTTCGTAATCAGACTCATGACCTGTTCTCAAGTAGAAAAACCCTGACACATTTCTTTTAAATGTGCACCACTTTCCTTTATCATTCTCAAAATGGTCTGTCATCATCTCTCTTTGAACAAAAAACAAGCATCTCCAGCTGTATCTTTTCATCAGAGCACTGGGGAACAGGATCAGAAAAACTACAGAAAAGATTAAACAGGAAACCAAAGAGGAGAGTTTGCAAGTAACAGAGAGAATGGCCTAGGTAACAAGGCAACCTGAAACAAAGCATTCTGTGTAATCTAGAAAATAGCTGGACTTTGTAATATGAGACTTTGTGGTTACTATTCAGAAACTCAGAATATGGATGGATATGAGAACTCAAGTGACAGCAATGATCGATCGAAACAACTCTTGAAAAGCCTAAACTCTGAGGACTTCGGAGCCGCGTCACTCAACGTTCTACGGCCTATACTGAACTCGTTTTGGCGTGCGCCACTGAGAAGTTGAGCTTAGATTGGTCGGACGAGCCTCGCGAGTCCCAGTCATCTAAGCTCGGCGAGCGTTTCCTTAGTGGCTCTGGTTTGTGCCCGGCGAGGAGAAAGCTGCCTTTCTTTCCTGACCTGCATCATGAGATTTCCAGGTCTTGGAAGCAGCCTTTCTCCTCCCGCCTCACTAATGCGGTGGCCGCTGACTTCACCAACCTCGTGGGTTCGGTGGAGCAGGGGTACGCCGCAGTCCCAGCGATCGAGAACATGCTCGCTGCACACGTCTTGCCGACTTCCGCCCCCTCGTGGAAGTCCCGCCCTCTCCTTCCGTCCAAGCGGTGTAGAACCACCTCTGCTTTGCTCAGAAAGTCCTACATGGCAGCGGGTCAGGCAGGTGCGGCTCTCCACACAATGGCCATCCTTCAGGCCTACCAAGCGCAGGTACTGAAGGAGATGGATGAGGGGGACGGTTTGACCCCCGAAGCTGTTAAGGAGCTTCGCAGGGCTACCGACTTGGGCCTTCGTGCTACTAAGTATACAGTGCGGGCTTATTTGGCGACGCAGTTAACACCGTCATCGATAAGTTCAGGGCTGCAAAAATGCAGTCAGCTGCGTTTAAGCAGTTCATGCCACGTTGTGCATGCGAACCGGCCTCTGCCTCTGCCATGTGTGCTATATCGTTTCCCAATGCGTAAAACTATGCAGCGTTGAGTGAGCCTATGAAAGAGAACGTCTCGGGTTACTTACGTAAACAATTTAGAGTGAGCAGCCCAGTGTATCCCCCAGGTACACGGTCTGTGTATAAGGAGCCTGAGGATCGTTCCAGCTACTCACTAACGCTCTCTCTGCCCCCGGGTAGATTTAAAGCGCCTGCAGCAAGGTCCCACACGGCGGCTTCTTCGGATCGGTCCTGATACGCGTATCAGGAATGAGGAGAGCTTCCCCCACATCACTGGATCACGACTAGACCGCTAAAACGTATCAGGTGTCCATCTCTGTAAGCTTATGCTGTCCTTCACCAACTGTATTTATAACGCTAGTATGTCATCACTGTGTTTTCTATGTGACATTGTCATCGAGGAGTGCATGCCACTTCCCTCATCACTCAAGGCGACATGTGCTGTTGAAGTGTAATTTGAGACACTTCAGGTTTTAAATCCATAGGTAATAGAGCTGCTGGTTTCAGTATTGATCTACACATGGTCCTCAATAAAGATCATGCCCAGCGCTTTACCCCCGGGTCAAGTTTATTTCCTACCATTGCCCTTACGGACTCATTTTAGGCCATGCCTTCCACAAATTGTGCATAACATTAGTATGAGGACGCTGCTGAGCTCTCTTTCTAAAACATTGCTCCTTGGAAAGGTTACTGGATACATGTTACATGTCCCATCTGTCCAAATTCATGAATTATGGGACGTTCAGAGTGGATGGGATGACCCCGTGTCAAATGGTTTTATCCCATATGTTGTGATTGTCATGTCTACTGTTTTTCCACTACCTCTGTGCCGACCATTCCTCACATAAAATACTTGGTCACAGGGACCGATGACAGTGTAAAAACAGCAGACATTCTGGATTCTTTGTACAATCCAGTTTGGTTACACACTCCAATTTGCTCGCAACTCTTTCTAACAGGAAAAGGGGTTATTCTTACATATGCTGTGAACTGCGCCAACATGTGGCCTCTGTCACAAAATACTGGAATAATCAGGAAGTTTCTCCTCTCATTCTGCTCAGAAAGGGCAAAAAATAAATAGAGGAGGTCCCCTCTTAGGACCTAAACCGTGGCTTTCTTCAGCCGGTGACAGATTCTAGTAAGAAGGATGGTGCACTCTTGTTTGTGTCCTTTTTTTTATTTAATAAAAATAAAATATTTATATCTTAGATCTGCGCAGGCTAATAATGATAATTTAAAATGTACTCCAACTCACAGACACAGCAGAGAAATTCAGAGATGCTGACTGCTCAATGAGATAATTCTTTGTATAGATTTCCCAGGTCCAAAGGGGGACATATGGTTCGTCACATTTGTCTGACTTGAAAGGATTATTTTGCCTTTCATATATTAATAAATTAAAAGGACAGACTTCACACAATCCAGCGTGGTTCAGAGGCACATTTGAAATGTTTCTGAGGCAGGTTCTTGTATGCCTTCATGGTTGGAAAGGCTTGATCATTACAAGGTTCTTCTCTTTGGGCTATCTGCTCTGGCTGCCCAATTGATACGTTCACCAATTGCGCAGATGCGGTACTCTAGCCCCGCTGAGGCTCCAGGGCATCCGGATCCTCAACTAACCTTGTAGACTGGCTTGTTTTAGCCAAATTCCATTTTTTAAGGAAAAAACAGAGCAGGTGACCCTGAATTTGAGTCAACAGAGAACTCTCTCCATTCTCCAACCTTCGCGCGTTTGTTCTCCGGCTGAATGACCAGAATTATTAATAACCATTCATAGAACGTTTCTTTTCACAATCCAGCCCAGCAGACCACATAAGAAAAAAATTGTTTGGGTCTTGTGAACCTGTCTGGACTCAACTGTTGAAGCTCGATGCAGGCCCATCTAGCCCCTTTGCTCGGGTAGGAAGTCCAATGTCACTCGGCCCCTTCAGATCTAGGCCGTCGCCTAGGTCAGTGGGCCATGTGTCGCAGGCTCCTAGGCCTCATGGCAGCGACTTCCCCGGTTCTTCCATTGGGCTTGCTCCATCAAAAATGAGACACCGTTCACTCTGGTATGATGAATCCATGGGTATTGGGTCATCTTGCTAGACAAGCTGTGCCATTGATAAGGACAAACATTCACATTTCTCACATACAAATCATAAAAATATCAAAAATGTCCACAGGTACCAATGAGCAGTGCTTAAAAATAAAAAACAACCTGCCTTAAATCAATATAATATTAAATCTGTGTTATAAATCTGAATGTTGAATTATTGATTGATTCAAATACGCCTTAGTGGTAATGGTATATTGAAATAACCTGTAGAAAAAGTCTGAAAATTATGAAGAATCAGACATTGTAAATTAGTATCATGAAAGAATGGATGGGGGTCTCGGGCGGTGCTCATGGCATCTCTTCGGCGGCTCCATACGCTTTCAACTCTTTATTTTTTTCTCAAGCAAGAGACTGTACGATATTCACGTTACATAATTTGACTGTTTTTTATGGAGAGAGGGTGACAGCGCACCGCATTAAAATAAATTATCATTCATGTTTTCATAACCTCTGGCCAAACTCCAAAACAAAACTAAAATTAAAACATCTTTGGGAGCAAGGGGGCCCCCTGGTGTTTTCGGGGGCCCTATGCAGCTTGTGTATTCTGCGTATAGGGAAGATCGGCTCTGCTCAAAGGATTCATACAGAATTAATACATTTACATAAATTGGATGTAGGCTACTAAAAAATTGAAATAATTATTAACAGAGGTCATTACATTCTAGGAGAACTGTGCTTAACTGCAAAGCATATTATGGGCTGATTATGTGGCCATGTGCTCCTTATAAATAAAATAAATTTTACATCAAATCCAATGATATTATGTTTCATCAGGTTTCTTACCATTAAGAAACTTGGTTTACATTTTACCTCAATATTTTGCACATGAAAAATATTTTTTTTTGTTATTGGGGTCACCAAAACTATCAGTGTATTCAGATTTTAATTTTTTATAACATATTAAAAAATGCCTCCTGTACATATTATGATGTTTAAAATTCACTCTAATATCTGAGACTAACCATTTCCAAGCTAAATGACACTAATGAATTGCATCATGTCTCAGTTATAAATACTGTTCTGCTGAAACACTGTCTGGAGTCTAACAATTTGTCAAAGAGAAAAATGTGAAGGCCAAATAAGCCTGGAGATTGCGATCAGAAGTAGGTCCGAGCGATCTGTGCATGCATGCATGTGTGTGTCTGTGTAGAGTTGGATACGGGTGACTGGCACTTAATCTCTCTGTGAACAGTAGAGCACTTTCCTCATTTAACCACTTCACTCATGTGACATCTAGTGCTGGAATGCTTTACCGCTGCCCTGTGGGTGGTCACTGTCAGTATCTCCCATATGCACCTGAGCACACCTGGACTGCCATACATACATACACACTGTTGGAGCCCACCTAGAGAGAGGTGACCGACAGCTGCACCTGACACTCCCCGAGAGCTTGCATGCTCTCCAGTCCAGACAAAACTGAGTCCTGTTTCATCAAATTGTCATTAGCATACAGAATCTAGACAAATTTATAAGCATCTCAGTTGAATGTATATAGGCACTGTCCTAATAATACCCACACATGAAGTATTCTGTGATTTAAGGCTTGATCGCAGCAAGAAAGTTAACTATAAAGACAAATATGTCGCAGCGTCCACACCAATGCACGATAACGTTCTGTTTATTATTAGATTATACTATAGTAGACTCTTTGATTGTTTTAAATGTAAAATGATTTTTAAAACTATATCTGTCATTCATTATAATTATTATCTTTGTTGTGAACAGGTCTCATCAGCACAATCCATCAAAAGAAAAAGGATCTTTAATATAACAACATGGCATTATGTTACAGCCTCAACTCCCTGAGAACATTTCTACATCTTATAGGCTAGAAGTGAAACTAATTAAAATGTTTGAGATGCCAACCGAACATCTGTTAGTTTTAATGTTAGAAACAATCTCATTAGTTTCTGGCATGGGAAATTGTAAAATCAGGTCCATGGTGTATTGGTGTCGAGTTGGCTTTTTCTTCCATTAAGATTTACTTTATGCACCCTTCAGCAACTAAAGATGAAAACATTAGCATTGAAATAAAAGCACTTACATTCATTCAATTATCTGAGCAAAACACCTGCATTTCTTTAAAAAAAAAAAACATCTGGCAAGGAAAGAGATGAAAATGTAATGATATCTGCCAACACTCAAATATATATATATATATATGTAGGGGGGGTCTCTCCTCAACCATCACCAGTGTGCAGCGGATGATGCGACGGCTGCCACAGGACAACGGCGCCAGTGCGCTCACCACACACCAGCTACAGGTGGAGAGGAGAGAGAGTCAAAGAGCCAATCAAGTGGATGGGGATTATTAGGAGGTCATGATTGACAAGGGCCAGTGGTGGGAATTTGGCCAGGACACCGGGGTAACACCCCTACTCTTACGAGAAGTGCCATGGGATTTTTAGTGACCACAGAGTCAGGACCTCGGTTTAACGTCTCATCCGAAAGACGGTGCTTTTTGACAGTATAGTGTCCTCGTCACTATACTGGGGCGTTAGGACCCACACAGACCACAGGGTAAGCACCCCCTGCTGGTCTCACTAACACCTCTTCCAACAGCAACCTAGTTTTCCCAGGAGGTCTTCCATCCAGGTACTGACCAGGCTCAACCCTGCTTAGCTTCAGTGGGCAACCGGTCTTGGGCTGCAGGGTGATATGGCTGCCGGCAATATATATATATATATATAAATAAAGATTCAAGGAACAACGTTCTTTTTATGGAATTACATTGAACACAATGAAAATATAAAGGACTGAGCAGAATTCAAAAACACATCACAGCGCAACATATCAGACCATGTGCACTACCTTTCATTGATGAAATCATTCCACTTAACAATATTTTAATTGTTATTATTATTTATTTATTGTTTTTTGTAAATTGGTTAGTATGTTTTTCTGGTATAGAATAAGAAATAAAGTAATTTTAATTTAGCATAATACTAAATGAACATGAATGGATGAAAATATAATGCATGAATCTCCAACACGTTTATCTGAATGTGCCTTTCTATACATTATATTATTATTATTAAATCATTTTAATAATTACAATTATTCTTCTTATGCCAATGGCTTGCATTACAATTATTCTTCTTATGCCAATGGTCTAAGTAAAGTTCCCATTCAGTCGGTCACGTTGAGTACGTCCGGACTGACCGACGAATAGGAATCTCGCCAGAGAGGCCAATCTACTTCGAGTGTAACTAAACGAGCCAATGCACATTGGCATGCAATCATATGCAGCAGCTGCTCACTCGCAGCGCGCGGGTATATAATGAGCAGCAGGTGCGTTGCATCTTCAGCTTTTCGCTTCGGAGGAACAAATTGTTCTCTACTAGAAGTGTTCTAAAGAGTCTCTGCAGGACGATCTATTTTGAAGAAGAGTGCAGGCGTACAGCACAGCAGCGAGGTCGAATCTCTCTCCTTTTTTTCCTCCAGAAAAGCTGTTTTTACAGCTGGTAAGAGTGCGGCGAGAGAGAGAGAGCACACTACAGGCTGCACAAATCCCTGTTTGTGTTGCTGCGGCCGTTCCCCTGCGTGCTTCAGCACTGATTAAAAGAGCAAGTTCCTAAAAGAGCTTACACAAGTAGAGCTTGCGTCTTTTTAAAGATGACATTCTACTTGTGTGTTTCTGGATGCGGTCGTTACCTGGCGCCGAGAGATGGGTCACGAGCGCTGCATCACGTGTCTGGGCTTAGCGCACGCTGAGGCAGCGTTTGTGGATGAGTCATGTACCCATTGTGGGAGGATGACCATCTCGGAGTTGCGATCGAGACTCCCAACTCCTGCAAAGGGGCGGAGTCCCAGTGCCGCTGCCTCGTTCCAGCCTCATCAGAGGGTTTGCTGCGAGCGGTGACACTGGTGATCTGAGGATCACAGTGAGTGCATTTCCTTCGGGGAACCAACCCCTAGGAACCCTCACTCCTCCTGCACTCCGCAGCCAGCAGAGCTGCCGGAGGAGCGCGGTGGGCCATCTCAAAGGTGTGCACCATCCGTGTCCTTCGGCGCTCCTCTCGATGACGGATGTCGATAGCTGCATCGGAGGGTGAGTCAGATTTAGCCGGAGAGATGACGCGCGTCGGCGCAGTTACCTCCTTCGGGTACGGTGGCTGTGCCCGATACAGATCCGGAATGATGGCTATGCTTTCCCGGGCCGCCAACAGGGTCGGGCTCGTGTGGAATCCTCCACCGTGTCCTGAACCCTCAAGGCTGGACGATTGGTTTCTCGGGGTGGCACGAGCTGGTTCTCAGCCACCCACCCCGGTTCCTTTCTTCCGGAGGTGCATGAAGAGCTCACTGGTACGTGGAAGGCACCTTTACTGCCCGAACCGCGCCAGTGGGCCCTCTCCCTCACCACCCTTGATGGCGGGGCGGCTAAGGGTTACACGCGCATCCCCCCTGTGGAGCGGGCCGTGGCTATGCAGCTGTGCCTAACTCCACCTGGCGCGGGGAGCCGTCTCTCCCTTACCGGGCCTGTAAGCACTCGTCGGACCTTACCGGCAGGGCTTACCAGGCCTGTGGGGAAGCCGCCTCCGCCTTACACGCTATGGCGTTGTTGCAGGTCCATCAGGCCAAGGCACTGAGAGACCTGCACGAGGGTGGTCATGACCCACAAGTTCATCGCGAACTTCGTGCTGCGACGGACCTCGCGCTTTCGGGCGACGAAGGTTACGGCGCGGGCAGTGGGCCGTGCGATGTCCACTCTGGTGGTCCAGGAACGCCATCTCTGGCTGTGTCTGGCCGACATGAGGGATACCGACAAAGTCAGGTTCCTTAATTCCCCGTGTCCCAGACCGGCCTCTTTGGCGACGCGGTCGAGAACTTCGCCCAGCAGTTCTCGGCTGTACAGAAGCAGTCTGAGGCGATTAGCCACATCTGCCCCGGCGGTCCGCTGTTGCATCCACTCTGCCGCCGGCAGCACCTCAGCCTGCTCGTCGCCGAGGGCGACCCCCTGCGACTGCCCCCGCTCCCGCACCGCAGCAACAGCCTCCACCCAAGCGGCGCCGTGGAGCCAGTCGTAGGGGGTCCCCAGCCCGTCCAGGCCCCCGCCAAGAGGGGCGGCAAAGCCAAGAGCAAGAGGCCCTAGGACGGCGAACCGGAGATGATTGGGACTGCTTTCAGGAGATGGTGACTGCACCGCTCCTTCCCCCGGAGGAGGGCCGGGTGGTAAATCCTTTGTTTTTTCCTTCTGTTCCGCCGCGGCCCAGCAGCCCGGTACAAATTTTCAATAAAAGAGTAGTTTCTGTCATCTCCGGTCCGAAGAGGGCTCGGAGAGTAGTGGAGGAGCAAAACTCTCCACTCTCATCCACCTTTCTGTCGCCAGCGGACAGCAGCGCGCAGTTCGAGATGGGCGCCCAAGCCTCTCCTGCACCCCCTGTCCGGCCGTGGAACCAGGTAAGTGTTGCACAGCACACTCAGACCCCGCTACGGGCCGCCTCCCAAAGAGAGCCCCCGAGCTGCGTCCCTGCGTTCCTTCCTCGCTGCCCCACTGCGGGTACGCCGGTGGTCCCCTTGGTCCCACTTGTGCGGTCTCTGCGAGCCTGGTTAGCGCTCCCCAGTCCGTCTCGTTGGCTCATTCGGACCATCAGGCTGGCTATGCGATTCAGTTCGCCCGGCGTCCCCCCAGGTTCAGGGGTGTCCACTTCACTTCAGTGAAAGCTGTCGATACCCATGTCTTGCGTGCGGAGATCGCAGTCCTACTGGCGAAGGACGCGATAGAGCTGGTCCCTCCTGCCGATATGAGGTCAGGGTTTTACAGCCCTTACTTCATTGTACCCAAGAAAAGTGGTGGGTTACGACCGATCTTGGATCTGCGAGTTTTGAATCGGAGCCTTCACAGGCTACCGTTCAAGATGCTCACGCAGAAACGCATTTTCGAGTGCGTCCGTCCCCGAGATTGGTTTGCAGCGATCGACCTGAAGGACGCGTACTTTCATGTCTCGATTCTTCCTCGACACAGGCCGTTTCTGCGCTTTGCGTTCGAGAGGTCGGCATATCAGTACAAGGTCCTACCCTTCGGGCTGGCCCTGTCTCCCCGCGTCTTCACGAAAGTCGTGGAGGGAGCCCTTGTTCCCATGAGGAGAACAGGGCATCCGCATCCTCAACTATCTCGACGACTGGCTCATTCTCGCTCAGTCTCGGGAACAGTTATGCGAACACAGGGATTTGGTGCTCAGTCACCTCAGCCAGTTGGGCCTTCAGGTCAACTGGGAAAAAAGAGCAACTCGCCCCAGTGCAGAGGATCTCTTTTCTCGGTATGGAGTTGGATTCGGTCGAACAGTCAGCACGCCTCACAGAGGAACGTGCTCAGTCGGTGTTGAAACTGCCTGAATACATTCAGGGGCAGGACAGCGGTCCCACTGAAACTTTTTCAGAGGCTCCTGGGGCATATGGCGGCCGCAGCGGCAGTAACCGCTCGGCTTGCTTCATATGAGACCGCTTCAGCACTGGCTTCATGGCCGAGTCCCGAGATGGGCGTGGCAACGCGGCACGTATCGAGTGGCAATCACTCCGGAATGCCGCCAAACCTTCAGCCCATGGTCAGACCCCTTGTTTCTTCGGGCAGGAGTAGCCCTAGAGCAGGTGTCCCGGCATGCTGTAGTCTTCACGGATGCCTCTGCCACCGGCTGGGGGGCCACGTACAACGGGCAGGCAGTGTCAGGGGTGTGGACGGGCCCCCAACGGCATTGGCACATCAACTGCCTCGAGTTGCTAGCAGTATACCTTGCCCTGGGCCGCCTGAAGGGGCCGTTACGGGGCAAGCATGTGCTGGTCCGTACGGACAATACTGCGACCGTTGCGTACATCAACCGTCAAGGAGGTCTGCGCTCCCGTCGTATGTCGCAACTCGCCCGCCATCTCCTCCTTTGGAGTCAGAAGCATCTGAGGTCGCTTCGCGCCATTCATGTCCCTGGTGTGCTCAACCGTGTGGCCGACGAGCTCTCACGAGCTGCGCTGCCAGGAGAGTGGCGACTCCACCCCCAGGTGGTCCAGCTGATTTGGGGGGAGTTCGGCGAGGCTCAGGTAGACCTGTTTGCCTCGCTAGGAACCTCCCACTGCCAGTTGTTCTACTCCCTGTCCGAGGGGACACTCGGCACAGATGCACTGGCTCCGGGGCCTTCGCAAGTATGCGTTTCCCCCAGTGAGCCTACTTGCACAGACCTCTTGTGCAAAGTCAGGGAGGACGAGGGGTTCCCGGAACTCATGCTCCTCGCGACAGCCCCTCCCTGGCTAGTTCCTCTGAGAAAGGACCTTCTTTCTCAGAGACGGGGCACCCTTTGGCACCCGCGTCCAGACTTCTGGAAACTCCATGTCTGGTCCCTGGACAGAAGGGACTCGGAGGTACTAGGTGACTTACCCCTGAGGTACTTAACACCATTGCTTCGGCACGTGACTGTCTACGAGACGTGCTTACGCCTTGAAGTGGAACCTATTGTCAAGTGGTGTTCTTCTCGCCGAGAAGACCCCCGAAGATGTTCGATCAGTGTCGTGCTTTCTTTTTGCAGCAGGGCTTGGAGCGTAGGCTGTCTCCCTCCACCCTCAAGGTTCATGCTGCCGCTATATCCGCATACCACGACCACATCGATGGTAAGTCGATTGGTAAGCACGACTTGGTCGTCAGGTTCCTTAGGGGGGCAAGACGGTTAAATCCTCCTCGACCCCCTCCATACCCTCTTGGGACCTTGCTCTGGTGCTTCGAGCACTCCAGATTGCTCCCTTTGAGCCTTTGCAGTCAGCAGACTTAAGGATTCTGTCTATGAAGACCTTGTTGGGTTGCATTGGCCTCCATCAAGAGGGTAGGGGACCTACAGGCGTTTTCGGTTGACGAATCGTGCCTAGAGTTCGGGCCGGGTGACGGCCACGTGCTACTGAGTCCCCGGCCTGGCTATGTGCCCAAGGTTCCTACCACTCCCTTCAGGGACCAGGTAGTGAGCCTGCAAGCGCTGCCCCTGGAGGAGGCAGACCCAGCCCTGGCTTTGCTCTGTCCAGTTCGCGCCTTGCGACTATACACCGACAGAACTCAAAGCCTCAGGACCTCAGACCAGCTCTTTGTCTGTTACGGAGGCCAGCAGAAGGGAAAGGCTGTCTCCAAGCAGAGGATGGCCCACTGGATAGTGGATGCCATTGCCTTGGCTTACCAAGCTCAAGGCGTGCCCTGCCCGCTCAGGTTGCGTGCCCACTCTACGAGAGGCGTGGCATCCTCCTGGGCGTTGGCTCGTGGCGCCTCGCTGACAGATATTTGTAGAGCTGCGGGCTGGGCGACACCTAACACGTTCGCTAGATTCTATAGCCTTCGTGTCGAGCCGGTCTCCTCCCGTGTTCTCACCTCAGGTCAGAGGCGCGGAGAGGTACCGGCTTAGTGTCGGCTTGCTGCGTTACATACGCTTATTGCTCCAGAGAGTCCCTATAGGCAGACCCTGTAGAGTCCTCCAATCACCCTTCGGCAGCCAGACGTGGCGGAGCGCCCGGCGCCAGGCCTTTACTCCGTTGTATCCTTGAGAACCGGATTTAGGCTGGGTCCCATATGTGTGACCCTACAGGGATCCCATATGTGTTATTCCGGGTTGCTCCTAAACAAACCCGTGTCTTTCCTCTGGAAGAACCCACCTCTCGTCAGGTTGGAGTCACCCAGTGCTTCCATATGTAGTACAGCCCTACAGGGCTAGTCCATATGTACTTCTCCACATAACTCCTGCGGGGAAGGATGTGGCTTCCGCAGCGTTCCTTTCCAGTGAAAGGGTACGCTTTCCAGTGTTATCCAATAGTCTCACTGATTGGGTTGGGGAACAGCAGTGATCGACACTCTCTGTGTTGGCCCTGTCCCACCGTCTTAAGCAAGGGGGTCAGGAGGCTTGCTACAGAGCGCTGGAAGGGGGCAGCTCCTGTGGCGCTTTGGTAGGGATTCCTATTCGTCGGTCAGTCCGACGTACGTCGAACGTGACCGACTGAATGGGAACGTCTCGGTTACTTAGGTAACCCTCGTTCCCTGAAGGAGGGAACGGAGACGTACGTCCCGTCGCCACAGTCGCTGGACCCCGCTGTTGCTGCCGTCTTGTTCGGCTCCTCAGCGAAAACCTGAAGATGCAACGCACCTGCTGCTCATTATATACCCGCGCTGCGAGGTGAGCAGCTGCAGCATATGATTGCATGCCAATGTGCATTGGCTCGTTTAGTTACACTCGAAGTAGATTGGCCTCTCTGGCGAGATTCCTATTCGTCGGTCAGTCCGACGTACGTCTCCGTTCCCTCCTTCAGGGAACGAGGGTTACCTAAGTAAAGTTACATTTTATGAATTTAAATTGATTCGTGCAGACAATGAAATTGTGACAAATTGCGCAACCAAATATTACTGACCTGCTTTACTTTATAGTGGAGAAATGAAAAGCTCTGCGCTTGGTTACACTTAACAGCCTTTGACGTTTTGCTTATTTTATGTACCTCGCCCATATTTACCTTCATTTAAATGCAAAACTAACCTCAACCCCGTTCAAGATTAAACATTCCATATTTGAAACAGAACAGGACAAGCATGTGTGCTGGGAAAACAGCAGTAACCATGCTAACTAGTTGTTTCAATGCTCTAGTTAGCCTATTCCACTTATTCCTGCTGGTTGATGCTGGAAATACACAACATAACAGCAAAAATAAGCATTTTCTCCACTCAATTTATCAGTGAATTATGACTAAAGAATAAATAAAATACTATATACAGTACATGTCATCAATAGATAGACAGATTTGAGTTTTCTTTTTCTTGAAGATAAAGTAGAACACGTTTGTCAGTTGATGTGGAGGTTTGTCTGCACGAATCAATTTATGTTTACTTGAAATATGCCATCAGCTTTCCTAAAGATTAAATCGCTTAGCTACCTCACTGAAATGAATGGGAATGCTAACAGACTAATTTCCCTCGATATTCCAGACCTCTTTGTCTCTAACAATAGCTCAGTGACACTTGGTGGCAACTGGCACACATAACAACCACAAGGGGGCCTTAAAGTCTCCAGTGCTCAGCCTAAAAGGTGCCACATTTCCAACTGAGCTCTTGTTTTCCACCACAAGTTGAATGGGCATCTGTTAGTCACCTGTGCTCCTAAAAGCACATTTCCCCATGTGAAACAGGATCTCGGTTTGGATGCTAGGGGAGTTTTGTGCTGCGTTGTTTGCGTTTTTGGTCTCTGGCATGGCATGGAGCCAGGGGCCAGCACTGTTGGTCTCGATTCACACAGGCGGTCATTAATGAGAGATAAAGCAGAGACACAGAGGAGGTCTGTGGAGAGCAGGGCAGCTCCCCTTTTCTCTCCTTTGCTCCACAGAGAGCTCTTTCTCCTCACTCTCGTCTCTCTTACTGTGCAAAGCTTCCCTCAATCACAAGGATAATATCCTGCCTGCACTACAGGCAGAGACAGGGAAGGGCTGTTGAGAAGGGAGGAGGTCAGAGGGGATACCGGGGAGGGGGGCTGAGAGTAAACTCCAGCTTGCGGACGTGAGGCCTCTATGCTTGCAGTCCCACAGCATCAATTAGCATGTTGTCCTCTGCTTCTCTGCAGCTGAGAGCGAGAAAACAGGGGAACACTCAAGCACTGTGATTGCCGGGCCCATGGGAAGGCAACAATGCGCCACTGGAGAACCACAGTGTACCGAGTGTACGGCTTCACACAGCTCCTCTCAGGAGTCATTTCCTACCTTCTCTCTTAATTTCCTTGTTTTGCCACATGAGTTCTGGAGGTTGGCTTTTCAGAGAGCTGTATGAAAGAGCAAATGTTTCACTCAATGTGGGACTGTATTTACAAGTGAGTAGGACTATCTTCGTGTATAAGCGTGAAATTAGACCCATCAGATGAATGATTGATATGTCATTGATTACACAAACCTCAAGCTTAGCAATGTCCAACTGACACATCACAGTCCAGAAAATAGAAATGCGTAAACAAAGACGTAAGCGTTTGACCAAAGTACTGTGTGGTAAACAGTTGCGTTGGTCTGGCAGTAACAAACCTCAGTGTGTTTTTATTCAGGTTAGTTTTATACAGTATAAACATTTACATTATCTATCTATCTATCTAATCAAAGCAAGATCCAAAGATTTCCCTAACTTTTTTGAAAGTTAAAAAATGTGCGAGTTTCAAAAAAATTTAATGTTATTTCCTTACATTCTAATTTAACAATGTAATTCTTCATTCTGCATCCATTTTTAATTCATCCCTGAATGGCCTTCAACCTCGAGTCTGACGTAATGACACAGGCTCTTTAGCTGTTTGATAATGGCTCTGCTAATTGTGATATCAATCGAGCACAGTCTTTTGTGCTGAAGGTTCATTATTTTGTTTATGTAGTAAACTAAGCTAAGCTAAGCTAAGCTTAGCTTGAGCATTTATTTTATAATGTCAGAGATTTCGTATTTCACACCATTTTCCTGACGCCTTCATGGCTGATTCTCAAGCGTACAAAGAAACGGAGCAAAACCCGAGCCTCTCTTTTAATTAATCTCATTAAATTGCGTCTTTTCTCTATAAAACAAGACAATAACACTGCATTTAGCTCATTAGAGGCAATGGCGTGGGTGGAACTGGAAAGTCACGTCATAAAGTCATGAAAGCGTTAGAGCTGCTCTAACACTCCGAAGCACCACATTAGCTTTAGTTTGGCACCAGTCTGGCACTTCCAGCACCACAGACACAGAAGCCGCATTAATGAGACACATTATTTTAAGATTTTGTTTGATTAAAGGAAAGGGGACCATGGAGGGTAAATAAAGTGTCACCTCTAAATGCAAAAACATGGGCACTTTGTTTCAAATCATATAAGTTATTTTGTTCAAATTTTAGCAGGCTAAACAAGATCAACTGAAAATACATTGAAATCGACACTGTGCCCACAACACGCCCCTGAGCTACATGTCAACCCTTAGTTAATTTTGCAGTAAGAAGGGTTTGAACTCAATATCCAAGGTCGATTATAAATATTTAACATATTACCGTTACAGAAAGACCTTTTCAGATTAAACTGATCTAAAAACACAGCCTATATTCTTAAAAAACAGCATCATGACCTCTATAATGAGTGGGTCACTGAAAATGTTTTACTTCAATAGTCAGTCTTGATTAAAGAGTGACTTTGCATCATTTATAGGCCTACGAAAATGTTATTTTTCAACCGGGGTCAACATAGCTGAAATGACTGGAGTGTGCACTTAAAAAAAGACACCACACATACCCGTGATCTTTATACCTCACTCAACCCATTCATTTATACATAAAGACACCTTTCAGAGCTTTCTGGTAGTGTGCACCTGGATTGAAAATATGACCTCATTCTGTGGCATCTCTTGTGCAGATTAGAAATCATTAACCTTAACGACAGGCGGTGTGCTGTGTTGTCATCAGTATCTGACCTGTGGCTGAATGCCAAGAGACGTGATGTTTGATCAGACTATGGTCCTTCATTTCAGCATGGGAAACTGACGCAAATGGTTCAAGTGGACAAAGGCCACCTTAATGAAACAAAAGTGCAGGCCCACGCAGCAAACGACTAGAAGAGTCCAAAGAGAAATGGACCAAAGATCAGTGACAGCAAGTAACAAATGAGGGTCAAACGGTGACATGATAAATGCTAAATATAACTGCTAATAAGATAAAGAGTAAATACATTGGTAATATTTTAAACATATACTGTGCTGGCTCAAAAGCTAACCAGGTATTGGCACTGAAAGTGAAAAAAAGCCTAATTGCATACTTCATAATGTTAAAATGTGTGCTTGCAACTGCAAGTTATAGTAGTGATCTGATGCTGTCAGATAGTGTGTTGTAAATATAAAGTGTTTTTTATAGAAAATCATCTCTGAAAGGCATGAAATTGAAGGAACCACTCTAATTAATTAAAACAGAAATGTAAATCTAGCATAGCAAACAGTACACAGCTAATAAATATGCTTACCTGCCAATGTTATGATATTGTGTACATTATTAAACAAAAAAGCATGTTGCAAAAAAAGAACTGAAAAATAATTCCAAAGGGCAAACAATGCTCTACCCTTTTAACTGTTTTCTCAAACCACTGGTAGTTTGGTAGCAGATTAAAAAATTATAAAGAGCAAAAACTAAACACTGTCAATAAACAATAAATACACCAGTCAATTGGTTAAGGTCAGTAATGTTTTCATTCAAGGCCAGAATGAAAAAAAGAGCAATAATCTGTTATTTCACTCTCTAGACGCAGGGGTGTCAAACTCAATTCCTAGAGGGCCGGTGTCCTGCAGAGTTTAGCTCCAACCCTAATTAAACACACCTGATCCAGCTAATCAGGTCCTTAGGCTTATTTGAAAACTACATGGTATGTGTGTGTTGGAGCAGGGTTGGAACGAAACTCTGCAGGACTGCGGCCCTCCACACCCCTGCTCTAGAGCGGTGTTTCCCAACCCTATTCCTGGAGCCACACCAACACTACACATTTTCCAACTTTTCCTAATCAAACACAACCGGATCCACTCATCAGCTCATTAGTAGAGACTCCAGGACCAGAAACGTATTAGTCAGATAAGGGAGACATCCAAAATGTGCACTGTTGGTGTGCCTCCAGGAACAGGGTTGGGAAACACTGCTCTGGAGTAAACGTCAAAAGATTTTATCTTAAGCATTTCTTTGAGTTGCCAGAAACTGCTAATTTAAGGTTAAAAGAGATAATGGTCTGTACTGTAACATTATATGTTGGCACTGAACTAGCAGGTATTGCAATTTTATTTTACAAATTTTTGGAACACTTGAGAGTTCCAAAGACTGAATATTTTAAATAAAAATGTAACGGGGCCTTGGTAAACAGAATTCGAACCCAAATACAAAAATGTTGTTTCGTTTTTAATTCAGTACATTTATGATACATACAAGCAATTAAAGCAAAATTTGGACTCTGCAGCATCACTGTCGCAACCAGAGCAAGTTCTTAAGGTGATGCCATAGCAACGACTGGTCAGCACCTTGGACAGAGGCTGCTGTTGATCTTCCCAAAAGATTATAAACATAAGGATTATAGGTCTTGCATTATTCTTTATTTTGAAGTATAGCGCGCCGTGATTTGAATCTAATTACACAATTTGTGGAGATCAAAACTGGTAAATATAGACTATATTAAAATGAAACTCCTGAAGGTAGCACGTCATGACCAATGTCAGTTTAGGAGCACCTGTAAACTACAAACGGACTTGCTTTTGACACATACAGCAACTGCTGACAAAGAAAGTGTGTGGCCCTTTAAGTCTAAACATAGTTCCTCTCGAAACTGATATCCACTGCCTTGCTGTGGTATTAGCAAACAGTCAACACAAACTGTTATTTTTTAAAAATACGTTGTAAAGTTTACTAAAGCATTGTGTTTTTACCTTATTCAAGTGGGGGTTGCGTGTAACATCATACCCCCTCTTCTTCGTGTAAACAAAGGTCTTGCTTTGGTCTGCTGACTTCTTCATCTCCCACTCGACAGATTCCTGTTTGACTAAAGCTTGTGCCATGTTGCTTCCCCTTTAAATAGCGCTGAACTCAGCAAGTGCACGCGCTGCATCAGAGATCAGACAGGAAGAGGTTACACAGAGAGTGTGTCAACAGCGGTTGCGTGTACTGATATCGCCAAACTATGAGCTGTAAAAGTCGATAATAGACTGGCCAATCTTATCTGAAGCAGAACATAAAAGTTTTATGTAAGATTTCCACGCGTGGTTTCAAAGAAACTTTCCCATGGCAGGAACAGGAAAAAATAGACCGGGGCTAGTTGTCACAAAAGCTGTCGAAATATTTTGAGTTAGATTTAGTCAATCCACAACAGCGGTTGCGTGAATTTTACATACTGATATCGCATCAAAGCAATATAAAGTATTAATGTATGTAACAGCATAATTATTAGTAGTGGTATTATTTGTAAAATCTGTACAGATTTAATATTGTTTTTGACATGTTGTTTCCTTGGCAATAACAAATATTAAATCTGTTTTTAACTTAACCTAGAAATTAACTTATAAAACCAATCCTGAAAAATCTACCCTACATATTTGTGATATTTTATTTGACTTTAATCATAACAATTTGCTATAGGTAACATTTTAAACACAAAATTCATAAAAATAGGGCACAATGTAATAAAATGAAGGAATTGTATGTATTTGTTATGGGTGTTTACCCATTTTGAATTTTGCGCTGAATTGCATTGTGTTTTTGAGTTAATGGAAATATCCAGAAAATTAATGGATAATGTCCTGGCAGAAAATTACCAGTACTTTTCTTTTTTTACAATGTACACTGTTTGAACAATTTCATATAAAAATAGAACCAAACTGGTGTGTGGTGGTGTGATATCAGGTGATGACTAGCAAAGCAAGGTCACAAGCTCGCAACAGAAATCCACAAATAGCTCCGGATGAGGTAATATGGCTTTGAATAATGCAAAATTGCTGCGTAAGACATGTACTGCAATATGTCTAGGTAAAAGGTATACTGTAAAAAAAAAAGTTGAGGCAACTTAAAATTAAGGCAACCAGCTTCAGCAGATTTTTGAGTTCTCAACTTATTTTTGTTGGCGATTCTCAACTTTTTGTTGCATAAACTTAAAACAAGAAGTTGAGAAAACTCAAAAATCTCAACCTCAGACATACTGCACACAAAACTTTATTGCATGCGTGGCTCAGTTTGCCTCTTCATCAGATTTTTGATTAGACAAAGCTTATTGTACCCAGTATAGACTTTGAGATAGTGTGTGTGTTGGTTTTAAATACATAATTGATCATGTTCAAATAATTGAGAGGATTGAAATTATAATATCTGGTTCGTCAGTTTATGTGTAATTCTTACAGACTTAGAAGTGTTAGGGTCCTCTTCAGATATACGCTTAGTCACTGTACTGCTTTGAAAGGCCTGAGCATTTGGCCCTGATCCAACACTGCATGCCAGGGGCAAAAATGTTGAAATTGCCTGCGCATATCCATTACTGTTCCCATATGAACAAATATGTAGATAGGAAACCTGTCTAGAATGTTAATTTACAATGGAATTTTCTGGATAGATACCTATATATAAAAAAAAAAAGTACTCTTATGAAATGCTTTTTATTACATAATAAAAAAAATATTGTTATAGAAAATATTACAGAATATTATCTAGAACTTTCTCTGTTTATATAAGATAAATAGGGTATAATTTGCTTCTTCCATGTATGAGGTGACTAAACATGTCAGAAATAGACTGGAAATGATTTACAAGAACAAAGAGCAACCCAGACTCTGACAGCGCCAGGTTTGAGATGATGTCACTCCATATAATCCTAGCTTGCTAAATCTATCAAATATTTATTCTACTACGAATATCTAAAAAGGAAGGTTTTTCAGAGAAACGTAGGCTTTGCAAATAAATGAAAAAAAGACAAACACTAGCTGTCCAAACACTGTCACACAGCGTTACATGCAGATAAATGGAGTGATACATTGGGCAAGAGTGTGATATAGAGGTTTAGATAAAAGCACAATGAGGCTCAGATAGAAGCATTTTTCATTACGCTCTACACACCAACAGGGCAAGATGATAAAGCTGTTGATAGTAACAGATACAAACACCACAGTTTTAGGGGGAAACAAACTTGTAATTCAGTAAATAAAGACATTTTATATTTAGTAATTTAGCAGACACTTTTTATCAAAAGTGATTTACAAATGAGAACCAGCATATGCACTATATTATGAGAGCGAAACATATTTACCATAAAATAATTCTCATAAATTCTGGCCCAAATATATTATGAAATATAAACAACCAATGTGCTGAAAAATGCTACCCTTACATATTTGTAATATTTTATTTGACTTTTTATTATTTTTTTAACAATTTGCTATATGCCAACATATATTAAAAATGCACTTCAAATACATTTACAAACTTTTTAAACACAAAAGGTTTCATAAAAATAGGGCACAATGTAAGAATATGAAGGAATTGTATGTATTTGTTATGGGTGTTTACCCATTTTGAATTTTGCGCTAATGCATTGTGTTTTTGAGTTAATGGATAAGAAATATAAGATAATATCCTGGCAGAACCAAAATATAGTACTTTTCTTTTTTTACAATGTACACTGTTTGAACAATTTCATATAAAAATAGAACCAAACTGGTGTGTGGTGGTTGATATCAGGTGATGACTAGCAAAGCAAGGTCACAAGCTCGCAACAGAAATCCACAAATAGCTCCGGATGAGGTAATATGGCTTTGAATAATGCAAAATTGCTGCGTAAGACATGTAATCAATATGTCTAGGTAAAAGGTAACTGTAAAAAAAAAAAGTTGAGCCAACTTTTAAGGCAAACACCAGCAATTTTTGGTTCTCAACTTATTTTTGTTGGCGATTCTCACCTTTTTGTTGCATAAACTTAAAACAAGAAGTTGAGAAAACTCAAAAATCTCAACCTCAGACATACTGCACACAAAACTTTATTGCATGCGTGGCTCAGTTTGCCTCTTCATCAGATTTTTGATTAGACAAAGCTTATTGTACCCAGTATAGACTTTGAGATAGTGTGTGTGTCTTTGTGTCACTGTGAGCATTACCTCACTCACCTTACAGAGCACAAGGCCATATAATTAGCTGAACTGTCTCATAATGATAAGAAGGATCATGTTTCACAAATGAGCATGTCTGAGAGGAGTGCTCCGGCTGAACACTGGCCTACAGTATGTGTGTGCAAGATATCTGGTTCGTACAGTATGGTATGTACATTCTTACAGACTTAGAAGTGGTTAGGGTCCTCTTACAGATATACGCTTAGTCACTGTGACTGCTTTGAAAGGCCTGAGCATTTGGCCCTGATCCAACACTGCATGCCAGGGGCAAAAATGTTGAAATTGCCTGCGCATATCCATTACTGTTCCCATATGAACAAATATGTAGATAGGAAACCTGTCTAGAATGTTAATTTACAATGGAATTTTCTGGATAGATACTATATATAAAAAAAGTACTCTTATTGAAATTATAGAACTTTCTCAGAATATTATTAAAAAAAATTGTAGAAAATAGGGTTACTGTTTGCTGAATTGTTTCATTAAGATATTTATAACCATGACGTATTGACTACCTAGCAACAGTCTATGGTCACTCCAATAAATAGTGTAGAACAGGCAAGATGATAAAGCTAATTAGTAACAGATAAAACACAGTTTTGGATTTACAAATGAGAACCACATTTTTGCACAGCCTAACAGATACAAACACCACAAATATATTATGAAATATAAACAAAACTTTGTAAACAAAACTTAAGTAAATATATTTAGTAATGCACAACATATATTAAAAACAATTCTGGCCAACATATATAAAACGAATGCACTATATATTGTTTGCTACAAACTTTTTAAAGAGGTTTTGAAACAAAGACAGTGTGTAAGATATATACATAAAGCAGTAAGGAAATATAAGTGAAATATATTTAGTTAAAAATATTTTTACATTTTTCCAATTCTGTATATTTTAAAAATACATCTCAAAAATATGTTTTACCAAATGGAGGACATAATGTCAATGTGTATAAGCTATTGTATAAAAACAAGGTAATAAAACGAATGCTATATATTGTTAAATGCTACTGAAACAAAGACAGTGTGTAAGATATATACAGTGTTAAAGCAGTAAGGTATAAGCTTTTTCAGACTGTTGAATTATGTCAATTAATTGTTTTACTGTTTGCTGAATTGTTTCATTTAAAACCATGAATTCTACCTAGCAACAGTCTATGGAAATAGTCTTACTGGACAGCCTTATACAAACTACAAGGCTACAACCTATTGCTATTATTTGCTTTTTGAAAAAAATTGAGATAGGATCTAACATCAAGTGTAAACATGCTTTACCGCTGTGTAATTATATTTGCAGAGGTGCTCACTTTAGCGATAAGGTTTTGTGATTCCATTCAGGAATTCCAGTGGCCTTCTATTACACTCTATTCCCAGACCTAGGCGGTTTGAGCCTATTGGGTCTTTTATACAAGACTGGACTCTCACTGAATCAAGGAAGACACAGCACTGGTCAGATAACAGCAGGGTGGGGAAAATATCTAAAAAGGACCACAAAAAACAGTGAAGGATGTTCTTGATTACAGAGGATTGCTGAACTTCCTCCCTAACCTCTGAAAACCAGCACCTGGTGTTGCTGAAGCTGTGATGTGTGGTATTAACACACACACACACTCGCATATTTACATAGTGTGCACCAAAGCACCTAGACTTCCAGGAACTAAGAAATTATACTCCCTGTGGCGTGATATATACCTGCCAATACAAACTCTATCATTGGAGAGTTTTCTCAATGAGCACCTGCTGTGGGAGTAAGGGGATCCCTCTGCACTTATAACGGAAATTGCATGGATCATTTGAATAGGCTAGAACTGTGAATTTGACACGGCATATGTGATAGAAAGTAATACTGTATTTTGGAACAAAGCGAAAAGATTTAGCAGTTGGTGGTTTAGGAAGCAGCAAGAGAGTAATTGAATCAGAAGAGGTGGGAAATGGAAAGAATAAGGCTTTACAATGTCAATACATGTGTCTTGCATTTTCTCCATGCTGTTCACTTAGGAACAAAACAATGCAAAAATGTTTAGTTCCACTTTAGACAAATGCATAAGCACATTGTCTTAATGAAACACATTGCAGGGTCCTGCCCTGTGGTGATTCTAATAGAAAATCCCACTGAGCTGCATCTCAAGAGGGAAACATTCAAACACAGTAGTTCTGGGGAGGGATTTCTGCTGATTTTAACAAGCACAATCATTATATCCTAATAAAAACATCAGCAGGGGTGAGCCAAGGGGAACACACACCTCAGATCCTGGTGAGTTTCCAGAGAACTGAAGGAACACACACAGACTTCTGAGTTCACCTGACAGTGACAGACAAGGAAGGACAGAGAGTACCAGACAGATATGATCACACATTTTATATTCAGTTTTTCTGAAATGCAGACACTTAACTGATAAAAGGGCACTTGAAGAGCAGGTGAGTGAAGTTGGAGCTGTATATGTGTGTCTGAGGAATGCAAAAGAAAGGTCTGAATATGAATTGAAAAGCCCAAGTGTCATGATGCTTGACCAAAAACTGTCCAAGTTACAGAATATGTTGCAGAAAGATAGGAAGAGATGTAAAGTGACGAAGCTTGATTTGCTTTCACATGCAGTTTAGGGATAAAAAATAAAATAATAATAATAAAATCCATCTACATTTATTTATGTATATGTTATTTGAAGGCGAAGTGTGTCATTTCTGTCATTGAAATTTCTTGTAATCAAACAGCGAGTCAAAAAAAAATCACTTCCAGAGTAAATTGTAGTTATGTTTAAAAACAAGGTATTTTTTTACAGTTTATTAAAGAAAAAAATCTTTAAATATTAAATGTTGAAATTTTGCCTTTATGCATGCTTAAATTAAATTTATTACATATACATAAATTATGAAAATAAAATAATAACAAAATAAAAAAAACTTTCAAATTCTGTAAAAACACAAAATTTACTAAACATTTCTGTCATTAAATCTAAAATTTTGATCTAAAAAGATTATTTCACAAAAATCTAAAATAAATTATTTCACAGTCAGAAAACATAGCAGTAAATATTGCTTGTAAATACTGCAAACGAGTACTTAGCAAAACTCGGAACATCTTTTATTTATTTCAGTGCCACTAATCTGGCAAATTCTGGCAAAACCACTGACTTGTTCTTTATAGTGCTCAGAAGGTCAGCATGACAATTTTCCATCATTGACTGCTATGATTAATAATCTCATGTGATCAAGCAAAGTGTTTGCACGTGTTTGGCAGGAGCTGACTGGGTAATCAAACATGCTACCACATGAACAGGTGATTCAAAAAAATACAAAATACAAAATGAGACAGACTGAGAGATAAGGAAAAGTACAAAGAAACGAGCCATACAACGTAATGAGACTCGCCTGAAAAATGCAAGGCAGGTCAAAGGTCACACAAGGGTAAAAAGAGCTGCTTTTGAACTTGGTTCTTTGAAGTGATCTAACACAAATAGTGAGGCCAATGCGATTTAGCTATTTACCGCTATATGTACATACTTGACTTTCTGCCAGAAAATAAGCTCATTGGCAAAGGATATGTGTCTGTTTTAGGTATTTGACTATTTTTGGTACCTCTAACAAAGAGGTTCTCTGAAGACACCTCAAGGCAAATCTCCAGAGTCTGACTTTGAGTGCTTGGTACAAAAATCTTGTATATATTATCTTAAGATTTAGCAGAACAACTAAATAACCTGTGAGCTCACTCAACAGGAGCCTGACTGTGAAACCCTAGATAACAGACTCTTGACACTGAAATGCTGAAGCCAGCAGTCCCAAACCAAAAATGGAAGTCAACATCTATTTATCCTTTCATTGTAAAATGTTGAACTTGTGTCAAGCTACTGACTTGAGAACACTTACATGTTGAATTGTAGACCAAGTCTGGGCCAGTATCAGAGCAGAATGACTCCCTGTGCCAAATCGGTGTGTTTGCTTAGGAACCATTTCTGTTTAGTTTGTATTAGCTGTTTGCATGCTTGAAGTGCTCTGCTCCTCTCTTGTGTATGTTGGCAGCTTCGCCTCGAGCACAGGAGGTCATGTCTCTTAGAGAAGTCTGTCCAAGTGTCTCACTTTAGCAGGAGTCTTGGTGGGCTACTTTTATAAAGACATTGGTCATCCTTATAACTTCCTGTATGCAAAACATCTTTTAAAAAAATGATTAAAAAAAAACATTCCCCTAGAGGGGAAAATGCGGTTTGAACCACAGTGCTGGGTGTGTAACTTGGGATGGATGGAGGGGGGGGGGGGGGGGGGACAAAAATAACTAAATTATTTTAACAAGGTCTTTGATACAGATCTTATAGAGTTCAAAGTACCCAAAAATAATATGAAATAAATTAAATTATATGTTTATTACAATATAAAAAATTAAATTCATAATTAACAATTGCTTCACATCTGTCTACAAAAGTAATATCTTTGATGCATATATTAAAGTTTTTATTTATTTTTTGTCTTTTTTGGGGGGGGGGGAAATTAATACATTTATTCAGCAATGATTCAGTAAATTAATCAAAATGGCAGCACATTATTACAAAAAAATCTAATAATTAGTCTTTTTGAACTTTCTTTTTCTTTAAAGAATCCTGAAAATATATTTTAGTTATCACAAAAATTTTAATCAGCACAACTGTTTAAACATCGATAATAATAAGAAATATTTATTAAGCACCAAATCAGCATATTAGAATTACTTCTAACGAAGGATTGTGTGACTTTGTATTTGTGTAATGACTTTTCAAAAATCAGCTTTTCAAAATGTACTAAAACAGTAAATGCAATAATATTTCACAATATGTTACTGTATTTTTGATCAAATAAACGCAGCCTTGGTGAACAGTACTGCATACAGTACATACTGCATGTTTGCAGCACTGCTTGTATATGTTTGCTATATAATGACACTGCAGCCTGACCTTTCACACTTTTGAATGTGTCTAAATATTTGCTGTCAACAAAATCTGTAGGACTAACCTAAAGTTATCTTCCAGCTAGTTTACAGGGCAGAGTTTAGGAGCCCCATAAATGGCTCTCTCTGTCTGGCAAGAAGCTGTAATAAGCCGTGGAAAGGTGAAGGCCTCCTGAGATGGTTTATGGACCATGACCTGCATAAATAAACACCTAACTCTTTAATCTGCAGTGCATAGCCTTCATCGACTCTCTAAGGATGTGCCTGAGCAGCCACTCAACACAACACTCACGTTCCCTTAAACTCAAGCAAATTGTCTTCTTTAGCATATAAATGGAATCATGGACGGACTGTTAGCAGCGTGAGTGAAATCTGACCACATGCTGTTAAGCAAACTGGAATCCAGTCATGGCCAATGCAAACCTACTTGAGAGGAGAATAATCTGTTGTTTTGCCTAGTGAAGACTATCAAAAGATGCAAAGGCTGGTTTGAATCTCAATTTTATTTTTGAGAAACTAATTCTCAAAGCGAACTCTATAGTTGCAATATTCAGTGACACAATCTTCAAACAACATATGCTTGCACTAGCGGTTCACCCCGGATCACGAAGAGCTGATCCTCCTGACAAAGAACCTTCTATGGAACCAGTGTTTCGCACAACCATGAGCAGAAATATCACGCAAGGCCATTCCTTTCAGGGTGACACTGCCAAACACTCATGTAACAATTTATGGGTTCTGCTAGATATGAAATATCAATATAAGATGGTACAGACAAAGAGAAGAGGCTCTTATTTAGGAGACAAGAGTTTGATTCCCCTTACTCTGCCTTCATCATTTCGTGTCACATGTTCTGATAAAATAAAATTATGTAAATGAGCTAAAAAAAAAAATAATACACTTCTATTGAGAGAGAGCTCATGGTGATCATTGTAGGGGCACATTCTCTAAGTTGAAGGCTGGAGGCCGCTGTCTAAAGCAATGAGATCACCTTTCTCTGTTCAGATTTGACAGAGAACCTCACATGATGCTGATGTGAGCCTACATTGTGGAACCTGAAAGACTGACCCTTTTCCCCGAGTCTCTGGGGAAAATGAGCAAGACTGAAAGGTGATTTTAAGACATGTGGCATTGAAAGAAAATTAGAAAGCAGAAACAAGAAAAAAGGCAATATGCCTGAATGTATGTATCACATGTGAAGTCAGTTCTTACATCTCAATGCCTCTTTCTTGTTCCAGCAGTCACTTCAATAGGAAAGGAGTTTGTGCATTTCAGTCTGATGTGTCTACACACAACAGTATTGTTTGGTGGCCTAAATAAAACCCAGTTATTCAGATTCTCAGAGCTCCCGCAGCTCATTAAGTGGGAAAATAAACACTTTTGATAGTGTTAATCTCACCAAATGAAGCAATGAATAAACGTCAATGAACAAACTAACTATTCTAAACAGACTGCGCACATATGAATTGAAGGGTGAATGAACACAAAACCTTTACATTTGAGTCAATGACAAATAAGGATGGAGAACGGAAATGTAAAGATAAATCATGAAGTTTACAACATATAAGTTAAAAAAAATTACGAATATCGCAGCATTTTCATTGGCGTATTCATTTAACCTTAACAAATAAAAGATCAAAAATATATATTTATAACAAAACTTCACTAACCTTGACACAGCTGTGGCTACTGGGCATGCGCACATACATTTTAGTCACACTCAACCATAATTACTATTTTTGCATTATTGTAAGGGGTAAGTTTAGCATTGGGGTAGGTGTAGACATCAATAAAACACAATCTAATAGAAAATTAAATTAGTTTCCGGTCAGAGCTGTATCCCTTCTAGCCAACCCACAATCAACAGTGTATAATTTCCTGTTCTCTTGTCACGTGACACTAAAATCGCTTCCTACATGTTAATTTGGCACTACAAGTTTTTTTAAATATTGATTATTATTAGCGTTATATTAGCTACATTTATATTACGTTAATGTTTTTTTATATAAAAAATAATAATAAAAAAAATTGAAAACATTCGCTACAGAAAGTCGGGATTTGAATGATCTGTAGGCCTATTTTATGTAATTTGTGAATGATCGGAAAGCCTACAGACAAAAAAGTAGCGTGACGTCATCGACCCAAACAAGAATCTGCATACATGTGCAACTTTGAAGGCGTTCTTTTAACTGACAGACCCCCTGCTCGCGTGTTTGCAACATTATGTCCACGGACACAAGTGTCAGTGATGTGGGAACGGAACCGAACCACAATAAAGCTGCTGCTGCGCTATTGTGCTCTCAGTGGAACGAATCTGTGGAAAGCCCTTTTGAATTCTGGATATAAGCGACTCTTTGAAATGTCAAATAAAGATTTATTTATTAAGTGGTAACCGCTTTCTCAACTTCACTTTCTCCGCTCCATCGTCGCAGAGCATGATGGTCCCTCCCCTATACGAAACTCTTTGTGAAAATCCTGTTGGGACTTTTTTTCCTCCCTTTCCCTTAAACGTTAAGTGTAATTCATACCAAGGGCTTCGTCTCTGAGCTCTCCCTGTCTTGAAGGTGGAGCAGATATGAGAAGAAACGGACTATCAGCCCATCCAGCAGAAACCCCTCTGAGATGAAGTAACTTTCAGACGGGTCTTGCTTAAATAACAAGCATCTGTTTGCGGATTGAACACCTCCATCAATCGAATGATAGCAGGTATGGCGAATTTCACCTTCAGAGAGAATTATCACAGCTGCAATTTATTTATTTTATTGTAAACGTTTTCATCTTTTTATATATATATATATAAATTAAGTTTAAACACGTTTTGCACAATTGCCTTTGGAAATATAAAGTGGCATGATCTGTCATTATCACTTTGAAGCATCTCAATAATTGCAAAGCTTCTTTAAAAAGGATATTTTTTAAGTTTAGGCAGTTCGTCAATTTGAAAATGCACTGAATACTTTAAATATATATCTGTACATCAGTAATGATACAGTTAGGATATGTTAAAGACCTCTCATCTAACAAAATGTATTTTAAAATCAGGCCTGGCAACAAACAAACAAACAAAAAAATACAGCCGAGGTCTTTTTTGATTGAAAGTCAAAGTATGGTTGTCATGGTCATTTTTGTGCAAAGGAGAAAATGACCATGCAGATTACTTATAATTGTCAGTTAAAATATTAATGTATCCATAAAGGATTTACGGTGAGGGAAAGACATGCACTGAAATATCTGGCAACTTTGAATGAATTAGTTTTAAACTTAATTGTAAATGGGGTAATTAGCGCCACCGTTTGGTTGATGAAGCTGGTTGAAAAGTTTGCAAGACTGAAATTCTGTGCCTTGTAATGGAAAAATGGGGTGATGCTGACATGGAGGGGAATTTTCTACATCTAACAGGCTACTACAGCCATTTTTCGCCAGTAATCTAAGCATCTCAAGATCTTTTTGAAAAAGGCAAATGTGTTTATTACAGAAAAGCCATCGGAAATGTCATATTGATATTTCAGCAGTGATAGAGGAATGTCAGATTGCAGATGCTCATTTTAGCAAGAGAACTGTTGATAGAGAGATCACCTCATGTCAGACCGAGTTTGCCTGAGTCTGTCTGTTTTGCAGATTTTTTAAAGCTCGAGCTGTCTGCGCATTTTACATCACTGTCTTACTGGAATTTGTTTGGACTTTTGTAAGTGCTTCGCTTCCTATGGCCCTCTCGAGTAGGGATACATAAGATTTGTCATTGCCTGGATCCATAACTTCCCCGCACAGATTCGTGCACATATTTTCCCCTCACACTTTCACTGAGCCCACACAGCACTGTCTTTAAAGATTGATTCTCACAGACAGAGCGGCTGATGTAGATAATCCACATCGACGGCATGTCATAGTGAAGTGTGAGGTGAGAGGAGAGGGATTTCAGCTCCTCGGGGAAAGTACTGAAGCAAGAATGCAGCAGCAATCTATATTCCAACCCACCCTCTCCACCCCTAAACTGACTACTGATTAGAAAATGTTGCTGCAGTCAAGGTTTTTCTTGGGTGCTCAGCAATCTAACATATGATGAATGAGAGAGAGTGGTGGCTGTGAAACACTTGGCGTTGTGGTTTGCCTTTTTTTTGTGTGTGTGTGACTGGAGAATCATTTATATCGTGTTGTGCTTATACAAAGACTAGCCTATAGAAATACTTTTAGACTTGGGCTTATAACTCTGTTTTGACATGGATAAAGGAAGAAAATTGTGACTTTGTGTCTTACAATTCATACTTTTTCTTACAATTCTGATATTGTTTAATCTGCAATTCTGAAAGGAAAGCGGGATCAGTGGGATATAAATTGAGAGGGAAAACTCAGAATTGTGAGATAAAAAATCAAAACAATTTATTTATTTTTACTCATATTGCCGAATAGTCACTGTTGTCCATGGCAATTCTGTATCAGTCCACACATCCAGGTAACTGAAACTAGCGCTATTTTCATGTATCATATCACACAGGTCTTGTGTCAGGATCCCTTCAAATAAACGCAAATGGCACCATGTTGTCTCTTAGTTAATGATTATGGTGTAACTCCAGGGGACTTTATTATCGTTTAATATAATATTGTTACAGTTTTCACCTTGTTGCAAGGCCATGTTTTGTATGATGTAATGCAATTCAATATTCCACCTTTACTGGTTAGTAGCCGTGTATTAAAGCTGGATAATGTAAAGTCAACTGGTCATTATTGCAAAATAAACCTGTCTCATTGACATGGAAAACCTGATGATAATAAGGATACTTGGATAAAATTGTGATTTCCAGGTCTGGAAACATCATGGTAATGTATAAAATATTTATCAATTCATTGAAAATGTATTATTATTATTTATGCTCAAGTCTCTATTATGTACATTTGAAAATCCTTGTCCTGCAATCACGAATGCCTGCAAAAGTCATGGAAATGCATTGGGAACCTTGGTATGCATTTCAAAATCACTACTTTGTTCCCATTATTTTTGTGCATTATTTATGTGGTGTGTGATTCCATGTGTGACATGCGTGGAAGAGTCAAGCCTTTCATCACACTGCAAACTGATGGTCTGGTGGAAAAATAAAATGCACCCATATCTAAAACTTTTTCCAGTTAGAGCTGTACATGACACATGAATTAATGCAGATTTAGGCTGCTGACTGCTTTGTGCGTTTACTGTATGTGTGTGTGGGTGCATGTGTGTTTAGATTATCATATAATTTTCTACTCTGATTTACTGGTAACAGTACCAATTACATTACCATCCGCAGAAGCCCAGTATATACTTAATACATTTAGCAAGACAGTAGGAATCGTTTCCAAACCACTTACTCAAAATACTCAAGTCGGTGCCGACAGGGTCAATATTCATACAATCCCCGCCACAAACCTCCAGTCTCCACAGGCAGCATCATTTTCCTCTAAAGGCAGATATTTTCTCTCAGCCGGTGTCGTTTAGGGACTAGTTTTTAAATGCGAGCATTTTTTATATGCTATTCGACTCATTTGTTTAGTCTCTAAAGCTAATGCAGCAAATCTGTCTTTCAGTAATTATTTGAACTATTTCTTTAGTAATAACATTTTATTACTGTGTCTTAAAAGCAGATTCAAAATGTTTGTTTCGGAATCTGTGGGAATACTGTTGTTGACTTAACAGGTGCATTAGGATTGGATCGAAATATCTGTGGAATGTGATGATGGGAAATAAGTTGAACTGTACAGTATATACACTCACAGATTCTCAGGGGTCTTGAAATAATGCTACAAAGTATTATTATTCGTCTCCCCCTAGTGGTCATGACTGTATTGATGTAATCCTCTGTTCCTGATTTCAATACTTCCAGCTCTGCTCTTCCTGATGCCCCCTTAATATTATTTTTGCATACGCGCTGATTAAATAAATCAGGTTTGCAATATAATTAAGACATCCAAAATGCACAGTGCTGGAACCAGAAATGAGATACACTAATTTATAGGAATGTCTGTAAGAAATATATTGCATGCATGATATTACTGATTGCATGCATGGTATATAATGCATGAGGTGATTTTACTGATTGGTGCAAAAAATAAAAAATTGAAGCACATGCAAGGTTAAAAAAACGTGCACTGGACACATATCCTAGCGTATGCAAAAAAATCTAAGTACGGGCTTTAGATGACTGAAAAGTTCATTTGAATGTACAAAAAATTACAAATAAAAAAATAGGGAAAATTCCAATAATTTATACGATCAGAACAATGTGTTCTGATATTTTTGACTCTGACCGTTCTGGGCTTTTTCATTTCTTGAAACTAAGTGCCTCAATGTGAAGGGTTACATATCTATATATAAAGTGATATTGATTCTTTGTTTTTCTTCTGTCTGGTCTAGGGGTCTCTCTGTAATGGGCCCGGTACCCTTAACGCTCCTGCTTTGCGTCTCAGCACTGGCTGTGCTGGTGTCTGCAGCAGTGGACGATCCCACAGATGATGACTACACCTGGCCACTGAGGAAAGTACCACTGGTACAAGAAAAGCAAACTGTGCACCTGGGAAGTTCTGAGTTTTTGGCCAAGCCGCAGACTGAGCTCCATGGAATATGTGGCATTGAGTGCCAGCGGGGTATCCCGGAGCCCAGCCTGGATGATCTGGAGCAGCTACTGTCCTACGAGACCATGTACGAAAACGGAACCCGCACGCTCACCACCATCACAATACAGGAGCTAAATGTGAGCAACGACTTGATGGGAGCTTCTGGGTTACATACTCGGCGCAGGCGAGAAATATACGGCACGGACACACGGTTTACCATCGCTGACAAGCAGTACTCTTTGAAGTATCCATTCTCCACGTCTGTGAAGATCTCCACGGGGTGTTCTGGAGTGCTGGTGTCCCCCAAACACGTCTTGACTGCGGCTCATTGCATTCACAATGGTACGGACTACCTGGATGGGGTACAGAAACTTAGCGTTGGTGTGCTGAAAGAACGTTCCCGCCGGAAAGGGAAGGGACGGAAAGGGAAAGGACGGAAAGGGAAAGGCCAGAGGAAGCATAATGAAGAGGAGGAGGATGAGGAAATCAATGAAAATATAGAGATTGGAGAAAAGCAGGAGCGTAAGGGAAAAGGCAAAGGCAGGAGAAACCGTAGTCGCCGCAGCACCACCTCCGAACAGCCCTCGTTCCGATGGACCCGGGTGAAACAGATGCAGGTGCCAAAGGGATGGTTTAAAGGGATCTCGGAGAACGTTGTGGCCGATTATGACTACGCCATCCTGGAGCTTAAACGGGCACAGAAGACCAAGTACATGGATCTAGGTGTTATCCCCTCCATCAAGAAGCTGCCCGCAGGACGTATACATTTCTCTGGATTCGACGACGACCGGCCAGACAACCTTGTGTACCGCTTCTGCTCCGTGTCCGAGGAGTCCAACGACCTGCTGTACCAGTATTGTGACGCCAAGCCTGGCTCCAGCGGCTCAGGTGTCTACATTCGGCTCAAAGAGCCTGGCAAGAAGAAGTGGAAGCGGAAGATCATTGGAGTGTTTTCGGGTCACCAGTGGGTGGATGTTAATGGAATGCAGCAGGATTACAACGTGGCCGTGCGAATCACGCCCCCCAAGTACGCACAAATCTGCCTCTGGGTCCATGGGGACTCCAGCCAGTGTCGGGGCACCTGAGAGAATCCGTCAGCGGCCCATCTGACTGCCTCTGTCCCGGCTCTCAGCAACCCTTGTGCCTCCCATTTGTGCACTACACAAACTGCTGCATTCATCAACACTTAAGATTACAACACACCTACCATTGAATTTTCCAAGCTATTTTGATACCTTAATTTATTTGATTAGACAACTTTTGTTATGAATCAGTTAGAGCGAATGTATTTCTAGATTTAGTTGTCCTAACGAGAACTAATTCTGTCCTAAACTGTAATTTTGAATTAGAAAATGTACTTCAGTCAGTGTTGTTTGATATGGGAGGCATTTGTTTTGTCTGGTAATCTTTCTGGATACCTTGAAGCAGAAAGCTAGATGACTAGTTGACACAAGAAAAAAAAAACTTTTTTTTCTGAGAGAAAAAGCTTTAAAGTTTATTTGTGGATTTTACTTCCCTTTTTCTTCTTGAAGAACACATTTGAGTATCAGTGTGCTGGTGTTCTTTGAAACCCTTTGTTCTTGTTATCATTATTAAATGTTAGGATTGTGTGCTTTTGATAACATAAACTGTAACCAGTCTTCATGGGCTCCATTTAAAAAAGTTCTGCTTTTTGTATCACAGTGCAGGCAATTAGTTGTAGGTTTACCCTTCAGATTCAGATGCTCATGTTGACTTTTGGTGCTATTTTAGTTTTAAAATACAAAACAGAGGACCTGTCGTAGTAACAGTCTCCTGCAGAACTGTATGTATTTAATGTAAGACTCGCATTATGAGTTTTATATGATCATGTCGTTCTTTAACAAAATACACAGGGTTATTTAAATTTAGAGATGGTTAATGATACATATACCTGTAATTATGATAAAGAGAAAAGCAATAAAGCTTGATAGGAAATAAAAAATTAAACAATTTAATATAAAAATTATGTTTTGAAAAAACAGATCACATACATTTTCAATTTGTACAACTTTTTCTAAATGTTTGTTATTGGCCAAATAAACAGATTTATTTGTATTGGTCTATGAGGAATAAAGTGTGTTCACTTTTTCATCAAACTTTGTTTTCCAATTTAAGTTTGCTTTTAATTTTTAATTTCCACTCTTGATTCTTTATTTCTCTATTATATACATATATATAATTATTATTAGTATGTTGAAAATATAGGCTGTAAGAATACATGTTGCTTTGTTTAGTTTTTTTACCAGAAACACGTACCTTAAACTTTGCACCTTAAAAATTCCCGAAATAATGTTACAGTCTCTTTTTTAATTATCATGTGTTGATTGATACAGAGCTATCCTTCTGAAAACAGACACAGGGGGACACAGGTGGGCAATTCTTCCCATCAGTGTTTATTGCATCTCAGAGGGCTTACATGCACTATGTAGGGGTGTCAAATATGAATCAATAAATCAAAATATTTTTTCTTTCAAGAGAATTGCAAAAGAGAGATCCAAAGATCTGCCTTTGTCATTTCCACGAGATCTAACAGGGAGTAAGTTACAGAGGCTTGACTATACAGGGCTATCAGACCTTTCTGTAACACTATTTAACAGTGACCTCCTGAAAATCATACAGATCTAAGAGTCTATCTCTGCTAATGAACATACGCTCTGTTTTCGCTGAACTCAGGTATTTTCATCCAAATGTATCTCCTCCACACTCTATTTTGCTGTGCAAACTACAGTACCGCCACTTACAAACAAGAGGGAGCATGAATCTACCGTTACGTGTAACAAACAAGGGTCAGTCAGGGTTTATAATATGAGCAGGAAAAACTGAGAACCAAACATGTGGATGGGTTCTTCTACAATTATACAAAATAACACTACATGTACCAGCTTCAATTTGTATTTCATACAAGCACAAGTAACTATGAGACTCAAACACAGCATTCCACTGACTACAACTGTGAAATCTTGGGGGCTTTTTTTGGGAAACATAACAAGTCGCTATACATTTGTTGTCAAGATACTGCAAAAGGCCTTTCATAGAGATTATCTGAGATTTGTAGCACTGAGATTTGTTGAATTAAGGTCCAGATGTGTTATTTTCTTGGGGAAAGTATGTAAACCATGAACTGACAATTAAATTAAAACAAATTTTAAACTAAAGAATCAAAAAATATATGTATATATCAAAAAAATAAATACCAGTTAAAATACAAAAATGACATGCAATCACCAAGAGGGGTATCTAGGATAGAGGAGCCTGGATATGTTATTAATTTATACATAATTCATATATATTTAGAATTCATATATTTATTATTTGTAAACAAACAAATGTCAGTCAATAATGGGAGATGACAACCGCATGACTTATAATCCGAATACCAGGTTCACATCAATAAATGGTACACAGATACAAATTTGAGCAGAGGAGAGACCTTTTTTGGTCAATGAGGACAATATACACAGAGTACCTTCTGCGAATCATGATACATTGCACACTGCTCCAAAACTAACATACAACAGAAAGCACTTCAACAACCTGTTTAGGACCTCTGACCCCAAAAGGGAAGTCCAAGAGGAATGAGAAGTTGAGGGGATCCACACACACACATCATTCATTTCAGACTTAAACACTGGAAAAGACATAAATACACATCTTTTTTTAACCGTTCATTCTCTTTTGTGTGTTTTTCTTAATAATTGTATTGTTTCGTTCAAAACAAAGGATAACATCGAAATAAGCACATCTTCCTTTTTCGGCTTGTTTTCTCTATGATTCACGTCACAGTTTGTGATACAATACGACACAGTAAGTCTGGGCGGGGTTTGGGTTGGGGCCGGGGTCAGCAGACATCTAGCTGCAGGCTCCTCGGGCGTCTGGGGGTGTAAACAGACAGCAGACCTCTCTCACTGGAGCTCAGTCTTTGAGAAAACAAATACTGCAAACAGAGCACGGAGAAAATGTCACTGTGCTTTGTGATTTAGTGCCTCATTTAAGTAGCCACTAGAAAGATAACGATACCTGGGAAATTATAAGAAGTCCTTGATGTTAAAATCGGCAAGGGGGTCCTTGGTGGGAGGTTTTTTGGGGCTCTGAGCAGCTAGCCCTGGAGACAACTGAGAAAGTAAAGGGTGCATGAGGAAATGATGATGCAAACTGATTAAAAAATATATTCTCTACTGTTTGGGGTCAGTTTGATTTTTTTTTAAATAAATACTTTTATTCAGCAAGGATGCTTTATATTGTGAATGCATTAAACAAAGTGTCAATAAAGACCTTTACATTATAACAAAGTCGGTTTTTAAAATACAATAATAAGAAAAGTTTCTTGAGCACCAAATAAACATATTAGAATGATTTCTGAATGATCATGTGACACCGAAGACTGGAGTCATAAATAAATTACACCTTAAAAATACATTATGCAATTTTATATATATATATATATATGTGTGTGTGTGTGTGTGTGTGTTATATTTTATGTTATTTACTGGTGCTCCAGGTGTTCCTATTGCTGCTGGCCCTGTAAATGGTGGTCTCATCATGGGCTGACCCATCATCACGGGCTGGGGCATCATGGGAGCTCCTGCTGCTGGAGCCTAAGTAAACAATAATAAATAATGTAAGCGAATAGTGTAAGTGCAAAATACAGAGATTCTTTTAACATTTTAAAAGTGATTTCTCACCATGCCAAAGCCAGACTGTGCTACCATGGGTGGTGCCATTGCTCCAGGTGGGGCGGCAGCTCCAGGGGCGGAGCCAGACTGAACAATTAGAACAGGACCACAATTAAATATATACTAAACATTTTTGCTCAGAAATTGTTAGTACATTTCACAAATACTAAGAAAATGGCAAGTACACTAAAAAAAAAATTTTTTTTAAGCCATTTTAAACTAGTTTAAAAGCAGATGGAACAACGCTGCCATTCTCAACAACACTGTCGCAGAAAACAGGAGAAATACTGTAAGACAACAATCAGAATACTTTTCAATCCACAAATTACTATTTAAAATGGATTTACTGTAGTAACACTAAACCTACCCAATAAATACATTATTATTAAACACACGTTAGGCAGCTGATTTCCACTTTTCCACTGAGATATGTGATGAGAAAAGGAAGAAACGCGAGTTCGGCAAAATATGGACTCAAATCCTTATTGAGCGCATCATATGCTACATCCATGTGCATTACTCTATGATCTACGCCACTGCAGGTGCTGTTTGACACTCTCCAATGAGATTAAATGAGTGTTTAATCTCCGCATTTTAATTCAACTTTTTTTCTCAAAATTGAACAAGTTTCTTCTCAAAATTTTATGTATTTTTTCTTGTAATTTAATGTCAACATTTTAGTTAGACTTTTATCTCGAAATTAAATGTAAAAAAATTCTCGAAATGTAAAATATTTTTTTACGAGTTTAATCTCGAGATGGTTTTATTTTTTATTACTGCTTGACCCTAATCCTCTTCCGTATAAATTTACATATTTAATTAAATACAACATTTTTAAGTAGGTTGGTGCCAACAGCCTCGTGGGCAGTGCGCCAACATATAACACCATTGCACTTCGGGTGTCCCGAGTTCGGGTCCCGGCTCACAGACCTTTCCCGATCCCGTCCCCCCTCTCTCTCCAACTTCACTTCCTATCAATACTTAACTATCCTATCATAATAAAAAGGCGAAAAAAAAGCCCCAAAAAATCTTTAAAAAAACTTTGAAGTTGAAAGACAAACATTTTTCAACTGTGTAAGAAAAAAGCAAGTGCTACCATCTGAGTGCCAGGTGTGCCCCAACTAGTAGGGGCGAACTGAGGGGTCCAGTTAGCTCCTCCTGTCAGCTTCTTCTCATTCCACTGGTTGTCCCTGTATAAAACAAATAGCTGTCAGCCAACATAATGTGTAAATTCTTCTTCTCGGTTCATAAATACAGCTCTAGGGCCACACAAAGCGAACATGATTAAATTGTGCTCCGGGGGAGAGCGAATCAATCAAGCTGCCATAACAGTCCAAATGAATTGTCAATACAGGTCAGGTTGAGTAATTCATGTCCGTGAAAAGATATTATGAATAAGTGACAAGATTAATAGGTGTCTGGAAACAACAGGGACATGGAGATGCACTGCAACAAGAACACTGAACTTACTTCTTTTGGCTTCCCATCCCCAAGTCTACAAGGGAGGAAGAAACAAGATAAGTCAGAGTCAGCAATGATGGTGTGTAAAATGAGTCAGTCCATCATTAATCCATACATACTTCCGACTAAATTGGCGAGTGAAGAGTCCAAGTCTCCTCCGATAGGTTTGATTGGTTGGGCAGCTGCTGTGGGTGCCATTGTTGGGGTCATTGCTGGTGCCATTGCGGGAACCATTGTCAGTCCAGCGGTGGGCATAATTCCAGGTGTCAACGGCGTGCTCGCTGCAGCCATGGGGGTCCCACCTGTGCTCTGAGGCGTTATGGCTGGCATCAGAAGGTCTCCTAATACGTCAAACACTGGGGTTGGCACAAAGAAGAGTGGGTTAATATAGCCAAGATGGATTGAGCCTGGACTTAATTTGGATTTACTGTACAAGCTGTCAGCAATCTCATAATACACCAAGTCAGATGTAACCTGAGTAAAACGTAAGACAGAAACAAAATAATAACACATATACACTACCTGTCAAATGTTTGGGGTCGGTAAGATTCTTTTATGTTTTTGAAAGAAGTCTTTTAGGCTCACCAGGGTTGCATTTATTTATAAAAAATACAGTAAAACCAGTAATATTGTGAAATAATTTCACAATTTAAAATAACTCTTTTCTATTTTGATCTAGGCAGAATTTTAAGCATCATTACTCCAGGGGCACGTTCAAGCTTAGACCGGTGCCCAACGTTTTGCTACGGTTTCTGAGTTTAAACGACATGTTTCCAGGAAACGGTGTGCAACGGGGTTTGAGATACGTTTGCTCTTGTTTGGTGGGTGTGTCTAAATGTCAGCCCAATCAGCAGCAACATGAATATAAACCACGCAGTATTAAAGAGACAGCTCGCACAATGGGTCCAAGTGAAGTCATTTACAAATGTGTCCACCTATGGCAAGCATCCTCAAATCTGGCCCACTCCTGCAGAGTTTAGCTCTAATCCTAATCAAACACACCTGAGCATACTAATCAGAGTTTTCGAGATCATTAGAAAATCACAGGTAGGAGAGTTTGATCAGGGTTGGAGCTAAACTCTGCAGCAGATTGGCCCTCCAGGGAAAGTTTTGAGGAACCCTGACCTATGGTGTTCTCTGAAGCTCGGTATGCGCAACAATTAAAGATATTAGAAGACATGCTTGTCGTAAGAGTTTTATAGTAACATAGCATATCAACATGATGATGAATTTGTAAGTAAACGTAATTAACATCAATATAAATTCACAAGAGCAAGTATATTGTTTGCACATGTTTATTGACATTAAAGGCAAAATAACTGAAATAATAAGAGTTCATATAATTAAAATAAGTATTATATCTGGAACTTCTTTAAGTCTGTCTAAATATCATGTAGTAACTGCAATGTCTTCTGGTCCATATCCTTTCCTTAGGAAGTGCTTGACATATTTATATATTTTGCTATTGCATTGTGGAGTGACACTTTCATAAAATTTTCTATGCTCCTCAGATTATATAATGGTAAATATTATATTACAAATATATAACAGTGATCAGCAATAATGATAAGCCTAATACTCACAATACAAATAATAAGGCCATATAGATCATAACACATTCTCGGAGGTAAGAAAAAACCTTTGAACATGATGGCGCCGCACATGGCTGCTTCGGTTTGTTGCTCGTTGGTACTTTTTCTGTTTTTGTTTGTTTGTCCTGTCTTAAGCAACGATTTTCCGATCAGTTTCACTAGAAACGAACTCTTGGACATAAGAAATAGCACACCAGATAACCTTTTGCCGACGTTTGAACATTCAGACGTTTTACTGGACATTTTAGTCGGAGGAGCTGCGTTCCTATTGAAGATCTCCAAGCGGCGACGCAAGCGAGGGAAGCGCGCTGGTGCGCTCGTGAAAACCAGACAGCGCGGTTTAAGGACTCCGCTGCCGAGTATTCACCTGGCGAATCTCCGCTCCCTTGCAAATAAATCAGATGAACTACAACTCATCACCCGCACAAACAAGGACTTTGTAAACTCTGCTGTGCTTTGTTTCACGGAAACCTGGCTGAACGGAGCTATCCCGGACAGCGCGCTTCATCTATCCGGATTCCAGCTGTTCAGAGCAGACAGAGTCACCGAATTATCGGGGAAAACGAGAGGTGGTGGATTATGTTTTATATCAATGAAGGCTGGTGTACAGACGTGACAGTTTTAAAGAGGATGTGCTGCCCAAACTTGGAAGCTCTCTTTATCAACTGTAAGCCTTTTTATTCACGCGGGAGTTTTGCTCGTTTATTCTGGTGAGTGTTTACATTCCTCCTGATGCGCGTGTGAGCGCGGCGCTAGAACTGTTGGCCGACCAAATCACACACACAGAGCAGCGTTACCCGGACTCTTTCATTGTAATTCTCGGTGATTTTAACAAAGCTAATCTCACACGCGAACTGCCTAAATACAGACAGCACATCACATGCCCCACCAGAGACAGCAATATACTGGACCATTGTTACACTGTTTTAAAGGATGCATACCACTCTGTCCCCCGTGCAGCGCTGGGACTCTCCGATCACTGTTTGGTTCACCTTCTACCAGCCTATAGGCAGAAACTTAAATCTTCTAAGCCTATCTTAAGAACTGTAAAGAGATGGACTGCTGAAGCAGAGCAGGATCTACAAGCCTGCTTCGAACTTACTGATTGGAGTGTTTTTGAGGCTGCAGCTACTGATTGGATGAACTCACTGACACCGTGACATCCTACATTAGTTTCTGTGAGGACATGTGTGTACATACCACTTATTTAACATTTAACAACGACAAACCTTGGTTCAGTACAAAACTCAAACAGCTTCGCCTGGCCAAAGAGGACGCCTACAGGAGTGGGGGAAAAGCCTTGTACAAACAGGCCAAATACACACTGAATAGGGAGATAAGAGTGGCAAAGAAGAACTACGCTGGAAAGCTAAAAAAACAGCTTTCAAGCAACGACCCTACATCAGTGTGGAAAGGCCTGAAAGCCATCACCAGCTACAAGACCCCTCCCCCCAGCACTGAGGCCAATCAACAACTGACTGAAGACCTGAACAGTTTTTACTGTCGGTTTCAAAAACAAAAGCCTGGTCTGACACCCCACACCCACTCTGACCATCCAACAACACAGCCATCAACACCCTCACCCCGCCCTCCCCCCTACTGTTTCTCAGCCTGTAATCAAGATCTGCGAAGAAGATGTAAGCAAAGTCTTCAGGAGACAGAAGATAAGGAAAGCCAAAGGCCCAGACGGTGTCTCTCCAGCCTGCCTCAAAGCCTGTGCTGTTCAGCTATCATCCATTTTCACATTGATCTTCAATAGATCACTAGAGCTGTGTGAAGTCCCCTCCTGCTTCAAACGCTCCACCATCATTCCTGTACCCAAGAAACCAAAAATCACAGGACTTAATGACTACAGACTGTTGCTTTAACGTCTGTGGTGATGAAGTCATTTGAGAGGCTCGTGTTGGCTCACCTGAAGGACATTACTGGACCCTTCCTGGACCCCCTGCAGTTTGCTTACCGAGCAAACAGGTCTGTGGATGATGCAGTCAACATGGGATTGCACTACATCCTCCAACATCTAGACAAACCAGGGACTTATGCAAGGATCCTGTTTGTGGACTTCAGCTCCGCTTTCAACACCATTATCCCGGACACCCTTCAGAATAAACTGACACAGCTCTCCGTTCCCACCTCCATCTGTCAGTGGATCACCAGCTTCCTGACAGACAGGCAGCAGCTAGTGAGGCTGGGAAAATTCTCATCCAACACCTGCACCATCAGCACTGGAGCTCCTCAGGGTTGTGTTCTCTCCCCACTGCTCTTCTCCCTCTACACCAACGACTGCACCTCTAAAGACCCCTCTGTCAAACTCCTGAAGTTTGCAGACGATACCACACTCATCGGCCTCATCCAGGACGGTGACGAGTCTGCTTACAGACAGGAGGTTAAGGAGCTGGCTGTCTGGTGCAGTCTAAACAACCTGGAGCTCAACACGCTTAAAACCATGGAGATGATCGTGGACTTCAGGAGAAACCCCCAGCTCACCCCCCACTCACTATCATGAACAACTCTGTGAATGCAGTGGAGTCATTCAGGTTCCTGGGAACCACCATCTCTCAGGACCTGAAGTGGGACACTCACATCGACTCCATCGTGAAAAAGGCCAGCAGAGAATGTACTTTCTTCGTCAACTGAAAAAGTTCAACCTGCCACAGGCGCACATGACACAGTTTTACTCTGCTGTTATTGAGTCGGTTCTGTGCTCTTCTATAACTGTATGGTTTGGGTCAGCCAGCAAATCAGATATAAGAAGACTGCAGCGGACTGTTAGGACAGCAGAAAGGATCATTGGTGTGCACCTGCCCAGCCTTCAGGATTTGTACTACTCCAGAGTGAAGAAACGGGCAGGTAACATCATCACAGACCCCTCTCACCCTGGACACGAACTGTTTGCGCTTCTCCCTTCAGGCAGACGCTACAGATCTCTGTGCACCAGAACATCTAGGCATAAAAACAGTTTTTTCCCCTATGCCATCTCCAGCCTAAACAACTAACACAGGAATTATTACCTGTGTTCTGTAATTCTGTAACCCTAATTCTTGCCTGTAATTCATCCCCCATCTCTAATTATTTACTCTCTCTAGTACTATGTAAATATGTATGCATAATCTTATACAGCTGTATATAAGAGTAAATAAGGCACAAATCTGTACATACATCTTCTGTTCCAGATTCAGACACATTATTATTATTATTATTATTATTGTTAAGGCTTATTTAAATTTCTGTTCTCATGTCAGATATGTATGTTTATATGTTTATATGTAATGTATGTATGCATGTATGTACCAAGAGCTTCTTAAAAACCACAACAAATTCCTCGTGTGTTTGCACACACTTGGCGAATAAAGCTGATTCTGATTCTGATTCTGAAGAAGTGGATTATATTTCACCTGAAATGTTTGTCTTTTCATCTTGAAATGCAAGGCAAATGTTGGATCACAATAATTAGGAACCACAGTTTCCACAAATCCCTTCACTCGACTGGGATGTTCTCTTTTATTCTGGACGACAAGGGCATTGTCTGTAACATCGAGCGTATTTTGCAGTATTAAAAATGTATTTTTACCAATTTTTACAAAAGAACACAAAGAATGGCCTTCTCAGCTGCCATAGTTGCAACATTTGCGTCAACAGAAAAGGGTGTTCAACACACCACCGTTTCAGTTTAATAAACGTTTTTTTTCGGGGCTGAACGCAGCCCAGTTTTCAGTGTCACTTGACCCATCACAAACCATTCTAATATGTTGTTTGATGCTCAAGAAACATTTCTCATTATTATCAACGTTGAAACAGTTGTGCTGTATAATATTTTCATGGATTTTTTCCATGCATTTTGAGGCATTTTTTCAGGATTATTTGATGAACAGAAAGTTCACAAGAACAGATTTTATTGTATCTTGCGAATTTACTTTTGCTTTTTTAATTTAATGCATAGTTTCTAAATAAATGTATTCCTTAAAAAAATACTTACTGACCCTAAACTTTTGAAAGGTACTGTAATAATATAAAAAAATTCAGAACCATACATTTATTAAAACATTCATGAGGTATTCAAAACTGCATCCAGGAGTGTTTCACTACATGCATTGGAAAGTCGCAAACTGCTAACACACATCAACACATCTTTATACACAGGATATTCATTGCATTACAACATGGTTGGACACATTCTGTCAGGCACCAAAAATTATCCTCACTGCAGAACCATATGTACAGGATGAGGAGATGGGCTAAGATCCAACATCTCCCAGTCAATGACCCGAAACTTTAACTCTAAACGCAAAGGGTTAGGGTCCTCAAAAAATGTAAAAGTGCACCAAGTATTTTTTTTCAGCTAACGATGACTTAAATGCAACTTTTATATTTAAAGAAATTAAGAAAAATAAGTTTTTACAAATGTTTAAAGATGCAAACCCTAGAAAAACATGAAAAATTCACATAAAGTATCTAAATATCTAAACATATAAAGTTTAACATTCACGTAATTTTGCAAAGGAGGACAATAAGTGTGTAAAAAAAAATAATCACACTGATTGTAAAATAGACCTATATTGTGGCACTAGTATACAAAAAACTTCCAGGCCAACAGGTGTCAGTATTAAGTCCAAAACCAATGTCAAAGTACCTAGTGCACCTTTTATGAAAAACTATTCTGGTACCAACAACACTAAAGCAGGCAATTCATTCTAATGCAGTAATGCACACGATCCGTAAGATGGGCAAGCAGGGAAAATCCACACACAGAAGTTAAAGGCTAAAGATGTGCACTGAAATAACAAACAACGCTAGAACAATCACACCTCCAAAACACTTTGGCGTGATTGGGTAAAATGATGCATGCTGCAAAGCCCTGAGTTCTCTTGCCAACTCACCAATGGCACAGCAGGAGCAAGCAATGAGCCAGATCAGTGCGCAGGGAGAGATTTATCAGAAACAAAGCACAGAGAGAGATGACAGAAGAATGCGACAGATGATAAAGTCGAGAAAGGCAGTATTACAGTAAGAGAGCAAGAATGGACAGAACACAAAATGAAATGAAAAAGGATAAAAAGCACTGGGAGAATGCATTTTATAAGCACTGCCACATCCTCTCTGTATTATTTAAGAAGGTCAGCAGATACAGAAGAGCTCATGCAAGGCAAAAGTGTGCTGAGAAGCAAGCAAGCCTGAAAGATTCCTCACTGTGTTCAAGAGAAACTAAAAAAATTTTGTCAAATAGATAAGTATTCATGTTTATTAAGAGCATAATTATCTGTTCAAAACACCTAGTTTGATTTCTCACCTGATGCATCAAAGCCACCAGAGGGCGCTGCGATGGCAGGGGTGCTGTCTGCCGCCGCTGGTGTGGCGGATACCGGCACAGAGCCAAAGGCATCAAAAGCTGACTCCAGCAGGTCAGCTGGGGCCGAGGATGGCACTGGTGCTAGGGTTGGTGTAACCGTGGGGGCGACCGGTGAAATCAGCCCTGCAGACATCAACGGGTAAGATGCCAAATCCACCACAAATCCATGGCACACTTTCAGATTCTTAACAGTTCTTAAATATCTAAACAGTTTATTATGGTCCAGCATAAGAGCAATTTCAAAATATGGTGTAACTAAATTATTGTTTAAATGTACATAAACGGATTTTTTTTTTACATATTCAACCTAAGACTATCAATAAATTAAATGTAACTTATTTAATAAGCAGTGGGGTCCAAATATTTTTTTTATTATTTATATTATAGTTTTTATTAGTATTATAAATTAGCGTTTCGTTTTTAGTTTAGTTTTTTATTTTGTTATGTGCCTTTTTTAGGTTTATCATTTTAAAAGTATTTCTATATATTCTTTAATTGATTTCAATTTCATTTAAATTTCAATAGTACTTCAACTTCAAACTTATTTTTAAGTTTTTCATTGAATATATTTTTTATAATATTTTATTTTAACTGAAATTATTTTTTATGTTTTTAATTATTTTCCAATAATGAATTGTTATTAATTATATTTAGTTAACAAATAACAACATATTTTTTCTAATTTAATAAAACATTCCATTACAAAGCAACACATCAATTTGGGTTAAAATTTCAACTGAACAATGAGCAAATATGTTTCTTATTATTGGTATATCTCCTAGTTTTAGCTTCTAGAATGATATATTTATATAAATATTGTTTTTAATATTATTTGGGTAAAATAATTCAAACAACAACAACAATAATAATAATTGTTACAATAATTACTATTAGGTACTAATATTTCTCAACTAAATAACATCAATAATTACAAGTAATTAGTGCTTAATTAGTAATTAATACTTTTATTATTGATATATCGTGATATATCATTCATTATTATTATTTATTTGTTTATTAGGCATTAACTGTATTACATAACAGCTCTTCAGCAGTGCCATGTCTAACTTTTCATTTCATCATCATAAAAAAAAGAGCATTTTCCTAATCAGGATATGTGACCCATACCTCCAAGCAGGTCAACTGATGGTGCTCCGGGAGCAGTGGACTGGGTCTCCCCAGTAGGGTCACCAAATGTGTCTATTCCAGAGACAGACGTCCCACAGCGCAGCATGAAGGAGGAGAAGCATTAGTCAGCCTTAAAGCTGCATACACACTGAGGGAGGGGCAGATGGAGAGAGGGAGCGGAGATCATACAACAGGTAACACACTCCCACATCGCAACAAACACTGACACATGGATATGCGATCCGGGTGTCTTCCCACACTTACAATGTACACATGACAGCACAGCATGCATATACACTAAACTCAAACACACACCAAACAAATCTCTCTCTTCCCAAACTCATCATCCTCTGCTCACTTACAGACAAAACAAACTGCAGAAACTAGCCACAATAATTGAAAAGCTGGGCTTTGAAACAGCTGGTGTATACTTACCGCATCATAAATTTAAATGTCTATGCTAAGAAAGTGAACTTGAACAAGCTCAGCACAAATGAACAAGCTCATCAAGCTCAAATATTGTGCAGTCAGATGCAAAAACCTGGGTTACACCACATATGACATATAATATCTCTATATTGGTGTTTTGTATGAGCGAGTTTAGACACACCAAGGAGGTCCAGCACAGGTACAGGTTCGGTTTTAGGAGGAGAGACCGGAGCAGCTGGTGTAGCAGCCACTGGAGCAACAAATGAGTCTAAATGGAAAGGAGAGAATAGGGGGTGATTATGACATCTCTAAATAAAATGTAGCTAATACTAGTAGTTTGGGATGTAACTGTAATGTATAGTGGAAGTAAGAGTGCATTGGAGGAACGTAAACAAATATACAATACTAAATAAAGCAATCGTTCACTCAAACATGCATGACTTCTATATGAATGGTGAATGGAAGAGAAAACACTATGATAAAACTATCATAAAAGTGACTCATATACTGTAACTCATTAACTATATTTCAAGACTTTTGAAGTCATTTAATAGCTTTGTTTGAAAAACAGACTGAAATGTAAGTTTTTAATCTTCCTATTTCCCGCTGTGATAAAATCATTGACTCAGCGCTGGATTTGATCAAATGACTCATTGAAAAGACTCATTTACTAAGTGAACAAAGTTTCAGAAAATTCATGCTTTAAAAAATCCTGAAGAAAAAAAATGTATCCAAAATGTTTCCTTCTGTGTTATACAGAAGAAAATAAGTAATACAGCTTTCAACATGAGGGTAAATGCCAAAATATTCATATTTTTGACAACTATTCCTTAAAGTATCATAATAATAGTAATTCATAGTACATACTGAGCCATATATAAATAGATTTAATGGTATTATTCAATACTTCAATTTCAAATGTTGTAATTTAATACAAATATTCATTACAAATTAAATTATTAGCATAACAATCTGGGTTAAAAGTTGACCAGAAAAATGAACAAAAATGAACAATAAATATTAAGAGAAAAATCATCATTATTATTATTGGATATTAATGTTGGATAATAAGATATAAGTGAAAGTGACGTGACATACGACCAAGTATGGTGACCCATACTCAGATTTTGTGCTCTGCATTTAACCCATTCAAAGTGAACACACACAGCAGTGAACACACACACACCGTGAACAGTGAACACACACCCGGAGTGGGAAGCTATTTATGCTGCGGCCCCTGGGGAGCAGTTGGGGGTTCGGTGCCTTGCTCAAGGGAACCTCAGTCATGGTATTGAGGGTGAAGAGAGCGCTGTATATTCACTCCCCTCACCTACAATTCCTGCCGGCACGAGACTCGAACTCGCAACCTTTCGATTACGAGTCCAACTCTCTAACCATTAGGCCACGACTTCCCCTTAAATATATTTCGTATTAACAATAATAATTTGATTAATTATTAATTAACATGATTTATTTATTGATTATAAATGATAATATAATAATACATGGTAAAAGACAAAACATGCTCCATTTAGAGAGGCAAGCAAACTCACCAGACAAGAGGTCACCAGTCACACTGGCCTCAGGCAAAGGTGAGGGCCCGCGTGAGACAGCGGGAAGATCTTTCACACCAAAGCAAAGCAGGAAGAGGAAGTGGAGAAGGAAACGTAAGAGAAGAAGAATCAATAAAGAGCACAAGCATAGAAAGGACACAGAGTCGTGCTTTTAAGGGCGCAAACATGCACAAGTCCACGTTCCACTATGAGGACAAACCAAGACGGAGTGGGCCAAAAAACAGATGAGAAAGAAGAAAGATGAGACTAGAAAAGACAAGACGTTCAACAGAACTACGGGAATCAACTCCTGTACCTGCACCAAAAAGGTCTACAATAGGAGTGGTTGCTTTGGGCTCTGTGGAGGAGCTTTGCTCAGGCATAGAATCAAACATATCTATAAACAAGGACACACATATGCGTTACGCTTTCAGTCAGTGCATAGACAGTTTCAAGTGAGAGAGGAAATGCCATTTAGATCTAAAAACATTTTGTTTTGCTTGCTTTTTTCCATAATCACAACTAACAAGTAGCACAAGAGACTACTCAGTCAAGTCTAAAAATGTCAAATGCAAAGCACAGCATTCAGATTTGGTCAAAAACACCAGAAAATGATTGCAGGACAAACGTAGTCACTGCAAATCCTGGATTTTGACAGATTGCAGTGCAAATGTGAATTAGTGACATTGACCACCCCTCTTTATTTGCTAATATAGTATTATTTTACATTGTTATATAATAGCAATATTGTATGTATATATACTATTGTATTATATATATATTAAATTCTATTATGCTCAAGGCTGCATTTTGTTGGTCGAAAACACAGTAAAAACTACATTTGTGAAATATTATTACAATTTAAAATAACGATTTTCTATTTCAATACATGTGAGACCACAAAACAATATTGAGTTTGTGCATCATTTAAAAGCTGAATAAATGTGCATCATCTAAAAGCTGAATAAATAAGCTTTTTAATGATGTTTGGTTTGTTAGGACAGGACAATATCTGGCTGAGATTAAACTAATTGAAGTTCTGGTATCTTTATCCAACATGTAAAATCATACTAGCCTGAATGCACTTTAAGTCGATTTGTATAAAAGCATCTGCTAAATGCATAAATGTAATCAAAAATTAGGTTTTGATATATTTATGGTAGGAAAATATATTCATGAAACATGATCTTTACTTAATATCCTAATGATTTTTGGCATAAAAGAAAAATATAAATATTTGACCCATACAATGCTATTGCTACAAATATATGTGTGATACTTAAAGACTGGTTTTGTGGTCCAGGGTCACATATTTAAAACGTAATTTATTCCTGTGATGTCGAATCTCAATTTTTTGCAGCCATTACTTCAGTCTTCAGTGTCACATGATCCTTCAGAAATCATTGTAAAATAACGATTTTAGTGCTCAAGAAACATTTCTTATTATCAATGTTGAAAACAATCACTAAATATTTTTGAGGAAAATTAGTAGAAAGCATTTATTTGATGCACACATTTTTTGCAACTTTACTGTCACTTTTGATCAAGTTAATGCTTTCTTGCTTAATATTAATTTCTTTAAAAAATTTTTTGAATGGAAGGGTACAATTATATTTACATTTACAATTACAGTAATTTTACAGTATTATTGTACAATATATATATATATATATATATAACGTCAAGAATATTCTTCAGTACTGAAAAGGTGGTTAAGGCCATGATTCACAATCCAGAATGACCAAAACATAAAATATAAACCTAAATGAGAGGAATCAAACAAAAGAGAATCTTAATAATGTTGGGGAACTAGCTTAGCAAGTTAATATTGTCATAATGCAGAGTAAAGCAAGACAGAGGCAGAATTCCAGCAGAAACATTACCACTAAAGAGGTCTAGTGTTGGCGGAGCCACAGACTCAGTTGTAGTGGATGTGGTTGTGGTAGTGGTGGCGGTGATGGTGGCAGTAGCAGTGGGAGGAGAAGGGGTAGCTGGGGCAGCTGTTGGCGAGATGCTCGGCTCGGCACTGGTAGGAGACGCTGCGGCAGCGAAACTCTCTACCGGCTTCATGGCAAAGAGGTCCAGCTCTGGGGCAATGCTTGCACTCCCCTCGGATGTAGCCCAGGGGTCTTTATTTGAAAGGGTTGGGGGGTGAAAATGGAATGGGGAAGGTTTGTTAAATAACTGCAAAAAAAAATAAATTAAAGCTCATAACTTCAGGAACACTGAAGTCACAGAGAGAGAGAGAGGATGGATTTTACCTTCAAAAGCACACTTTAAGACACCATTAACCTTAGTACTGCAACAACCATTAAAACACTATAAATTAACATCCTAGAAGAAAAAAAACAATGTAGTTTTCATTCTGATTTGTATAATTATACATACCCCAGGATGCTCTGTATATAGAAAAAACATTAATCATAAAACAAGAAATATAGTCTGGATGTCATAGGTTGCAGATTTTTAAGTCCTAGAAGTAATGTGGAAACAGAGCTAAGTTAATGTTACAATAAAAGCACATATAAAGGTAAAAGTAAGTATTTTTATGTTCTATGACACAGTAGTGGCATTATGTAAATACAACCACTAAGCTTCTGCTCTTCAGACTTCATTCAAATAAAAGTTAAGGTTGTTAGAATGAATCACTGATACTGAAAATATACACTGGAAGGGAAATTAGAAGATTAATGTGTGCAGCTGAATTATTAGTAAGGGTAACATAGCAGAAAGTAATGGCAAAAATCATTTTCTTGAAAATATTTTGTCCTGTTTTCAAGTAAAGCATCTAAACATCCTTAAAACTAAATAAATTGAGAAGCAACTCGGCATACATCTTCAGAAAATACATCTTGAATTTTAATTTTATGCTTTAAAGTTTTATGCTTAAAACCAAAAAAAAAAAATGCTATACGGTAAGAAAAATAAACAAGATATATTCCCTGAAAGTCATATAATCAACAATGTTGCTTTTAATGTTTTAAGGATGTATACATATTTTGCATACATGTAAAACAAGACTAAAACAGTGAATAAAAATATTTTTGCACTGTAAGGACATAAATTATTAATTGTGCCTGCAGAGAACAGTGTATGTGCTCAGGCAGCTCATGGACAAAATTATTTTGCTGTAACGTGTGGGCAAAAGCAGGGTTTAATAACTCAAGCAATGTGAACAAAATTGCATGCACTCTCGCTCTCACACACACAGATTGCTGACCATAGCGGTTGCTGGATTTCATGTTTCCATTCAAGCACGCACCCATACACACAAACCTTTCATATCCATCCATAAATACACAGGCACACAAAAATAAAAAGCAGGGTGGATCTTGTGTATGGATGAGCACCCACCAGATCCGGCACATGCATCGGCAGCAGCTGCAGGGGCCACGCCCTCGCTCGGACCATCGCCTGGGGAGGGCGCAAACGCGTCTGGCCAGAACCAGACCAACAAAACCCAACAGAGGAAAAGAAACGGGGATGAAGAGGCGATAGAGAGAGAAAGATTACAAGTGAACAGAAACACTCTATACGACCCAAATGGTAGTAAAATATACCAGTGTGGGCTGTATACAGTTGAATTCAGTGTGTCCACACACAAACACACACACACACCGAAGGAAATGAGTCAGGCTGCGTGAAACATCCTGTCAATGCCGTCAGGACAAACAAGTGAGTAAAAGAAAGTGTTTGGCTTTGACAGCATGGTTTCTGTTAGCTAAAGCCGAGGCAGTGATGAGCATAGTAGCATATAATATTTCAAACCCCATGGAGACCTGCACATCCAGGTATGAATTAATTCATTTATTAGCTGAGAGAGAAAAAAACAGCTTGGGGTTGTTTAACTGCTGGTTGATTTAATTAGAGGAATATTAAATCAACAGACTGCATAGCTTTGTACGAAATGAGCCAACATTCTATATAACACAGAATTATTTTGCATTTGAAAGAAATGCATTAATTCTGCATAATACTTCTGCATGTACTTTTGTCTAATTTCCAAGCAGTTTCACATTCAAATATCAAGGTTACAAATTATAGATTTGAATGTAAAACAAATTGTGGATGACTTATTTAGTGATCTGTGTCTGTAATGTTGTATAAAATGATTATTTTATAGACATTACCAGCAGTTATTATAAATTAAAACTAAAAAAAGAAGAAATATATTAAATATTATATATATATATATATATATATATATATATGTATTTATTTAATATATAAATAAATAAATATGTTACTTAAAATAATATATGTTATATTTTTATACTATTTTATTTTCAGAATTTCTCATTCTCATGTAGTTTATCTTCATGTACTAAAATAACAAAATCTAAAATTAATATTAAAATTTGTAAAAACTATAAAGCCATATCTAGAATGGAAATTGAAAAATAAAGAATTTAATAAAAAAAATGTAATAGTCTCTCATTTTAAATTAAGTAAAACTTTTTTTTTCATTCCATGTTCAATGTTTAATTAATTGGTTTTCAAACAAAACATAAATGTTATATTTGAAGAGTTCAGATGCAAAAACCTCTAAAAGTGCCATGTGAAATTTTCATCTAAAATGAGCATTTTTTTCAGGCTCTTATGTGTGGTTTCAGTAATTTCACTTTAATGGCAATGTATTTGTCCTTTTCTATGCAATTAAAGTGAAATAACTGAACATAAATATAGGAACCTGATAAAATTGCTCATTTTAGAAGAACATTTCATACGGCACTTAAGAGGTTTTTGCATCTGAACTCTTCATTTATATAATTATCCTGGCAGACTGAAACTTGAACTGGCCTGGGTTTAAACATTTACAAGGAATCCAATTTTTTTTAAACACTTACCTGCCATTGACCTTGTATAATCAACGCTGAAATGTCTGCTGTAGGTGTCATAATTACTGAAAAACATCCATACTAGCAAGCTAATCTCAAGTGAGCCAATCCCTAGCTTTATTAGTAGTTTGCTTCATAAAAAATGATTTAACTCAGCTGTATGGAAGGAATAATAATAGGTCTGTTATATTCTCTTTTGGCTTAAACCTGTCTGCTTATACTGTTGTCAAAAGCTTCGGGTAAATGAATAAATATATAATGGACTACTGAACTAATTAGCTTTACCTACATGATAGTAACTTCAGGCCACATATTGGAGAAGCTATGAAAGAAAGGGTAAATTAAGCTTGCCAATATGGCAAAGGGTGTTTACTTGTATATCAAATTGACAAGTTACTGTACCTGATGAAGTATCATTATGTGTCAGCTAAGCGACTTCAAATAATACCATTATCAATCCATGTACACAAACCGACCAAACTGACTGCTAAACAACACCATGAACTCCCATTCTTCCCTGATAGATAAGCCTGGAGATGACCTGACTGACCTCCGAACAGATCCATGTCTGAGATGGTGGCAGCGGGGGCAGGCACTGGCAGCGAGGCAGCGGCCGGGGCAGCGATGGCGTCAGCTGCTGGTTCGGTAGCAGAGGCTGCGGCGGCAGAGTCAGCCTCGGAGATGGGTGCTTCAGAGCTAGCGGCAGCAGCAGCGGCAGGAGCAACCAGAGAGTCTGGAACCCCGCCTCAGCCAAGCCACAACCAAACCATAGCATTCACAATGACAGAGGAGGAGGAGAGAGAGACAAGGAAGAGGTGTAGACAGGATGAAAGTTTTTTGTGGAGAGATTTTAGCTAAATAACTTCATAAAGCTACAGCTGGATCAGAAGTGTGAAGATTCGGACAGTGAACAGTTTGAGTGCCACGCCCATTCAAATACAAAATAAATAAAAATGTTGATTTTTGCAGGTTCAAAATGTTTTGGCCAGAACCTGGATGTATTTGCAACTTGATCATTTTTACTCACCCTCACCAAGCAGATCTGAACCATTGGCAAAAAAGAAGAGTGAGAACGAAAAGAAGAAGAGTATGTTAGATGAAAACAGATGTTTGATCTGTTCCTGGATCAGCTGATTTCTACAGTACTTGGGAGAATTTTTCTTTCTAAAGAAGCTGCAGCTTACAAATGGGACTTGACAAGCATGGGCAGAAAAGCAGAGAGGAGGAACATTTCCCATTAGTCTGTCATAATAACTCATTAGAGTGCCCACTCAATATATATTCCCCTAATTGGCCTAATTTGGTTAGAAAATGTTTTCTGCTAAATGGATTAACTAGTATATAATGGTGATATGAATCATAAACACATGAATAACAACCTAAACCTTCAGCTTTTTACTCTCTATAACAGGGGTCACCAAACTTGTTCCTGGAGGGCCGGTGTCCTGCAGAATTTAGCTCCAACCCTAATCAAACACACCTGAATCAGCTAATCAAGGTCTTGCTTGGTAGACTTGAAACTTCAAGGCAGGTGTCTTGAGGCAAGTTGGAGCTAAACTCTGCAGGACACCGGCCCTCCAGGACCGAGTGTGGTGACCCCTGCTCTATAACAATAAATGTTGGGATTTTTTACACACTTTTAACCTGAAATGTGATCACTTGACCAGACCAGATAAAACAATATTAAAAAATGTAATAAAACAACACTCTACAAAACATGACACCAGCTCACCTCCCCATGATGCTGTGGAAGCAGCTGAAGCCCCTGTAGTTGGAGCCAACAGATCAAAATCCACTAGATCATTAAAGCCGCTGCTGTAGAAGGAAAAAGACAAGAGAGAGTGATGTATCTACAGCAAGGACATTTCAAGGATGCTTGTGTTTTATGTATGATGGGACATTTTCATGCATCTTACTTGATGGTGGTTGTAGCTGGTGCTGCTTTTGCAGGCTCTGCTGCTGCGTTCTCATTAACCCCAGCTGCTGCAGCGATGGGCTCTGCGCTTTTTGCAGGGGTACCAGCAGGTGTTCCATTATTTGTTGGAGATCCCTTCTATGTGTGTCATGTTGGGTTTACAGCACCATATATTTAATTGAATTCTCAATTACTTGAATAACGTCTTATATTGCTGTATAATATTATGCAGAATAATATAATCTACTGTTCAAAAGTAGGAGGTCAGTAAGATTTATATGTGAAATTAATTTATATTTTTATTCAGCAGGGATGCATTAAAGTGATCAAAAGCGACAGTAAAGATATTTCTATTATAAGATACTTCTGTTTCAAATAAATGTGAACTTTCACAGACTCCTGAAAGAAAATCGTGGTTTCCACAAAAAATATTAAGCAGCACATTTTTGTTTTCTACATGGATAATAATAGGAAATGTTTCTTGAGCAATAAATCAGCACATTTCTGATGTGACACTGAAGACTGGAGTAATGGCTGCTGAAAATTCAGCTTTGTCACAGGAATATTTTGATAATGTATTAAAATAGAAAACATTTACATTATTTGTAATAATATTTTCACAATATTAGTTGGTGAGCATACAAGACTTTAAAGGGTTACTCCACTCCAAAATGAAAATTTTGTCATTAATCACTCACCCCCATGTCGTTCCAAACCTGTAAAAGCTTTGTTTGTCTTCTGAACACAAATTAAGATATTTTAGATGAAAACCGGGAGGCTTGTGACTGTCCCATTGACTGTAAAGTAATTAACACTGTCAAGGTCCAGAAAAGTATGAAAAACATCGTCAGGATAATCCACGCAAACTGCGTACGCTCTTCTGTATCAGCCGCAACACAAGGATGCGCTATTTTCATTAAAATCAAAGCGTAAATAAAGTGGATAATCTCCAAAATGGCGCTACGGTGCCGCGGAGAGATAGAGAGGAGACGAATTGTTGAAAAAAAGTCGTTATTTTTATTTTCTTTGCATACAAAAAGTATTCTCGTCGCTTCATAAAATTCAGATTGAACCACTGATGGCAGATGGACTATTCTGACGATGCTTTTCATACTTTTCTGGACCTTGACAGTGTTACTTACTTGGCAGTCAATGGGACAGTCACAAGCCTCCGGTTTTCATCTAAAATATCTTAATTTGTGTTCCGAAGACAAACAAAGCTTTTACGGGTTTGGAACGACATGGGGGTAAGTTATTGATGACAACATTTTCATTTTGGGGTGGAGTAACGCTTTAAATACCTAAAATAAAATCTTACCAACCTCAAACTTCTGATCTATAGTGTTATACTGCATAATTACATTTTTTGAAATATAGTTTTATTCATTACTCACCTTAGTCGGTGACCTAGTGATAGAAAATAAAAAAATATATAAGTAAATAACTTTTACAAAACATCATACTCAAAAGGTTAAATTATGGATTTATAATAATTCATGACATGAAGAAACATTTTCAAACAGCAGGCAGGTCAACAAGGCATTATTAATGAAAATAAAATATTTTCTTTCTCTGCTACTTTTTTATTTTATTTTGTAGAAAATATAAACAATTCCAAAATATCCCCCTCCCCCAGGCATGCATTGGGGAATATGGAGTATTCAGTTACAATACAAATATGCACATGACGTTGAATTTCATTCACTGAGAAATCGATCCATTCTGGGCTGGCACTGTTAGTATGTTAAGTTCAGTCTGTACAGAGTGAACTTAATTATAAAGCTAGACCAAAACTAATTCATTCTATAGAGAGAGGGAACTTCAAATTAAAGTTCAACCATCAGTCTATGGAACTTTGAACACCACAAAGACGACAACATCACCATTACAGTACAAAAATAGAATCGTGTTTACATACAAGTTAATTCTGTAGAAATACTTACTCATCACTGTTAACACAAGGAAAGGAGGAACGGAATTACTTTTTGTAATAAAAGTAGTTATTTTATCAGCAGGCTTTGTTTGTTGAGATAAAGCAGAGACTCATTTATTTTAGTACTTCATGTTATTCAAAGGAATCAAAGCACTTACATTTTCTTCCCCTCAAGCGTGTTGAGATGTGTCTCCAGAGATTCCAGAAGACTCTCAGGGGCCTACAAAGCCACAAAACAATGCATTGTTAATAGTGACCTAGCACTAAGGACACAATGTTTGAGACAGCAAAAAAAAACACAAAACAAAGTCAAGCTGCTAACACTAAATGAAGACAAGTAGAGGACAAAATGTACTAGAAAATTACTATAACACTTTTTAAGTAAGACAATAATTGTATACAAGCAATAGACATATAGACTTTTTAAGTAAGGCTTACACTGGTTCGGATGCAGAGCACAATACTTTAGTTCACAGCCCAAGTGGGGCCCACAATGCACTGCAGCATGCCCACTCATGCATTCAGGCACAACAGAAAGATTCAGAGCACATTATTTGTTAGACATGCCACATAATCGCAGATGGGAGTATCTCATGGGTAAAAATGTCATGCAGTTACAGCTAAATAGGCCAAACAAATCACATAAATTAAAATAATATATAAAAACTGGACCATTTTTGTAGTTAATTCATGAATATAAAAGCCTAGGGCAATATGATATGATGAGCCGTAATACATAATCCACGGAGCATTTATTGATTGTTTAGGTCTAGTAAAGAAATACACACATCTAACATACATGATATGACATCTGATGCCACAAAACCTTTACAATTCTGAAATTCATCTTGAAAATGAAGTACTGATCAGTTCTGTAATCATAACATTAGTAATATCATAAAATCAACTATACATATGTACAGATAGAGTGCCTTGTCGAATTTGATGATCCTGCTAAAGTTGAAGTCAAAAGTTTACATACAAAGTAAGTTGATTATTTTATCAAGTAAGAGGGATCATACAAAATGCATGCTATTGCTTATTTAGTACTGACCTGAATACGATATTTCACATAAAATATGTTTACATGTAGTCCACAAGAGAAAATAATAGTTGAATTTATAAAAATAACCCCATTCAAAAGTTTACATACGCGTAATTCTTAATACGGTGTTGTTACCTGAATGATCCACAGCTGTGTTTTTTTGTTTATGAGTCCCTTGTTTGTCCTGAACAGTTAAACTTCCTCATAATATCTCATAATACCTCATAAAATATAAACTTCTTCAGAAAAATCATTCAGGTCCCACAAATTCTTTGGTTTTTCAAGCATTTTTGTTTAAACTATCATTAAACACAAATCAAGTAACAACACAAATAAGAATTAAGCGTATGTAAACTTATTGAACGGGGTCATTTTTATAAATTAAACTATTTTCTCTTGTGGACTACATGTAAACATATTTTATGTGAAATATCTTATTCAGGTCAGTACTAAATAAACAATAGCATGCATTTTGTATGATCCTCTTACTTGGTAAAATAATCAACATTTTGCAGATTCTGCAAGTTGTATGTAAACTTTTGACTTCAACTGTATATGTCTATAGCAGTTTACATAAAAACTAAATGCATTCTATAATATGAAGTAATTTTGATGACTACAGAATAAGCCTGCAGAATGTTAAAGCAATTCTGTGTAAAATAGAGCAAGATGGTGTGTTTGACCAATCAGAATAGAGTATTCCAAAGTATGATTAATATATGATTATATATGCTTAATATATGCTGTTCATCAAAATAATGTATGTTATTTCACACAGTAAAACCAGCAGTGGCAGCTAAACCAATCCTTCAGGGCAGCACTCTCAGACAATTATACTGGTGCTCCAGCGGACAGATAAGCGATTTGAGAAGCGCCTCTGAGGAATGAGGATTGAGCTGAAGTGTTGGTCAAATACACCAGTCCTCTAACCCCAGGCATACCCTCAATATCACTCACCCCCCTTTTCCATTCTCGGTCTCTCATACACACAGTTACACACTGTCATACACATTTACAAAAGGTATAATGAAGATTAATTTGCATTCAATTAATCCATTAATCACCATGTGCTCTAATAAGTGATCTTTAAACAGTGGGTTAAACACAAATGTGTGCAGTTAAGAACCTAGAAATATTATAGTGCTACATCTTTTCAGCTCCTGTTAGTTTTTTTTTTGTTGTGACACAAATGCTTAACTGAATAATGCATGAGTGTTCAAAACATTTCTTTTGATTACTAATTGCAGTGGGAATTGGAGACTTTTCTCAAACTCATACATCTTCACACTAATAGCACTAAAAACTAATAGTCTGCAAATTAAATTCTGTTTGGTTATTTAGATTGTGATTGCATGCACAACTGATCATGTAAGCTAAAATGCAGCTATCAAAGAATTCCCTTTAAATTGGGGCTAAGGGAATATCTAATGTGCATGTGAACATTAATATACCCTGTAAAACTTCATCAAGTTTCTTGAGCTACACAGCTGTGCATCCCAGGCCAAAACCCAATTACAAACACTGCCAAATCCAGAACCCAGGCAGTCATGCACGTCTCCCTCCAGCATATCCTGAACGCCGCCTTTGATCTAGAATATCTGAAGGCAACAATCCTGCCCTAACATCACGCACAGCATGCTTTCAGAGCAAGCCTCCCCAATTTCTGCCAGCATGAATACCCTCCTAATCTCATAACAGAGCTTCCACAATCATAAAACCACTAGAATGTTCTATTTTATAGAGCCTGATTCACAGTGTTGCTATTTTCATGAATAGGATGCAAAACAGGAAATTGAAACTATTCAAAAAATTAAGTCACTAAGTCTTTTTTAATAAAGGGTAAGGTGGTTATATTTCTGGTCAAAAAATGTATGGATATATTTAATTTATAATAATTTTCTAATTTAAATGTGTATTTACTAATTAAAACAAATATTTTGCTTAATTTTTTTAGGTTACAGTGTTGAAAGCTTGACAGAGGCAGTCAACAAAACCGCATTTGTAAAAATAAAAATAAATCCATAAAAATACGTTTTTTTTTTATTCTGCTGTAAGGGTTCAAAATCATAATAGCTCTTATGAAGGAAAAACATGCAATTTGTGCCTGTAATGCTTTAAAAAGGGAAAAACATGCAATTTGTGCCCGTAATGCTTTAAAAAAAGGCAGAGAACACCAAAGTGTTCCATATTCATGGAAAGTGCGTGTTATTTTCATATTTTGCTCATCTAAAATGGATCCGCCACTCTTAAGTGTCAGTTAAATACTCCTTTAGAGAGAAATTTACTTAAATTCCCAAAATTGTCAGACGTCTTTAAATAGTTTCTATGCAAATTGCAATCTTCAACCATGTTACAGGGGTCTTAATGATTGTGGAAACTCTATTCTTGGCGATTCTTCAGCATTACTGAGATGCAAATGTGACTGCAGCTTGAGTTCTCGTCTCAAAAAGCAAGCATCGCTGCTACTCTGATCATGATTCTTCAGTCGCATCCAAGTTCACTCTAAAATGAGATTTTGTGTGCAGTTTATTTGATGAGCGCTAATGAGGATTGACTTTTGCTCTCTCCTGAGGTGCAGGAATCTCCAAAGTGGAAAGCTCCACAGGCTACTCACACTCTCAGCCTGTGTGATCAATCTGCACCGCTGAAATAAGAAGACAGGTACAGAATCTTTCAATCAGCCTGAGGGGACGGGACAGAATGGATCCATGGAACACGTCCCATCTGACAAATGCCCCATCATGAGAGATAAATGACCTTGTATATGTAGCACATGGATGTCTGTGACTGGCTCAATGGCCAAGGAAAGGTAACAACCTCTCAATTTTGCTAAAACAGCTGGGATTAGAGGGCTACGACACATGCAACACATATTAAAAAAACACCACAATACATACATGCACTGTTAGTACTGACGTGGAGAGTGTTGGCATCATGATGAATGGAAAAAAGGTGGAAAAAGCTGTTTAAAAAGAGCCTTACCTGCGTGAGTTCAGGAATATCGTTTTTGTCAATTCCCACTTGCTGTTGAAAGACAACGTAAGAATATATTACATAACCTTAAACTACAAATGCAATTTTCAGTGAACATTTTATAAATAAAGCAAACATATAAAACACATTGTTTACCTCAGCAATTTTGAGGAACTCTGAGACTCTGGTCATTCGTGTCAGGAACCTTTTATAGATTTCCAACGCATCTTTGCATTGTCCTTTCTTCATGTGGAAAAATTTCTCTAAAAAGTGAACAAGGAAATCACAGTAAATCATACAGTTGTGCCAAATCTTGCAGATGTCAAACCACCGTCTTTGACATCTCAAAACTTGCCTAAGAGATTAATGATGCCATCATTGTAGCAGGCGTACAACTTAATCAGATCCTTGAAAAGCAACAGGAAGGCAGCTTTGATCGCCCCGTTGACAAGATCTTTTGGATGAACCTTAAACAACAAACCGAGAGAATGAGAGACAAGTCAAAGAAACTAATGTTTCTATGAGCTGTAAATATATTTATTCACCAGCTGTCAAAATTAACTAGCTACCTTACAGCACAAAAGCTTTACTGAACATAAAGTTCAGATTCTGAAAACATCATTTAGATGTCAGTATGTGACAGATTCGTATCTTGCGAGAGTGTATCCTAACTAGTCATGATGCTTGTCAAGTTTGAACCCCGTGTAAAAGCATCAGGTGTTAATACAGCCTGTGATAGTGACAGGAAGCAGACTCACATCAAACTCCAGCAGAGCATCGATCTGACCCTGCAGCGTGGGCATGCCTTTCAAGAGCTTGTCTGTAGGCATTGTTCTCATCACACCATCGGCACTGAGTAAGACACACATTCACATGACATTCATTTCAAATAAAATATGTGAGTGAACATAATCCAAAGAAGAATAACTATTCTTGGGTTTTTATCTAACATAAATGTTACAATCATGTGTTCAAAATATTAACGCATATGGAAAGCTGAAATAAAATGCTTCTGGGAATTTTACATCTCATGATAAATACATTTAAACCTTAATTTGTTACACTGTAGGATCATTTAAAATAAGTTTAAAAAAAAAATAAAGGAAACAATGATGAAAGCATCTAGAATTTTACATCTGTTTGCATTTCAATTTGAAATCTTAATTAATAAAGTTCTTCAATATGTTTGATATTAACTACCTATATACAGTATAATAATATAGCAGAAATAAATGATTCTGCCAAATATTTTGGAGACATTTTGGAGAGTATCACATTTTTAAACAACGTATGCAACTTACGTATGCGGATATGTTGTTTACGTTGTTCACGCTGTTTACGCTTTGATCTGAACTTAAACAACATATCCGTGTACATTCGTTGTTTACTTATGTGATACTCTCCAAAATGGCGCCAGGGTGACACGAAGGAGACGATTTGTTGAATAAAGTCATTATTTTTGTTTTCTTTGCACACAAAAAGTATTCTCGTAGCTTCGTAAAATTACGGTTGAACCACTGATGTCACATGGATTATTTTAACAATGTCCTTACTACGTTTCTGGACCTTGGATCATGTTAGGATCCTTGCTGTCTATGAGAAGGTCAGAGATCTCTTGGAATTAATCAATGACAGAATTTTCATTTTGGGGTGAACTATCCCTTTAAGGCCCATTAACACCAAGAATGATAACTATTAAGATATCGAGAACTAATGAGAACTAGAACGGAAACTATTTTAGTGTCCATACCAATGCATGATCACACTCTGTTTTTTATAAGCACGTGCTGCAGTTCTGTCATATGCTGTTTAAATGCTTAAGCTCTTTAAAGCAGGATGGATTCTGATTGGCTGTCAATATTTTTATCCTTATCACCACGATCTGAAAGTAATTCCAATGAGTCGACATCTTTCCACTGTACCGTTATCATTACAGGTGTGGTGTGGACTCTGTCACTATTATTCTGTTTGAGTTGTTAGCCGTGAAATGTCATGTTCAGGGTGTCTAAGCAAGCTAAATCAGTCAATTTATGTGTTGTAGCTCCTTCATTGTGCCTGCAAAGAAACCTTGGTTACAAACATACAGTAGGCGGCCTGTGAGTAATGCCCCATTTTACTAAAAGGTCTTGCACACAGTTTTACCAAGGGAGCAGGAAACTTGGTGAATATAACTTATTTTCTACAGCAGCAACACAAGGCTCTTTTCAGGGACTAGAGTTTGTCCTTGATTTCCCAGCATCCCATTCAAATCTGTTATTGCTCAGTAGCGTTCCAATGCACCAGGCACACTTGTTAACTCAGGGTACTACAGCCGTGTAGCAGAGGTCTCATTTACCCTTTCTTCACTCGGCCAAAGTCAAAAGCCATCTGTCTGTAGGCAAACGCCTTCTCGTTCAGATACCTGCTGTAGCGTCTGATAAACGTTGACATGTCGTAACCTGAAAGTACAAGCATTTCTAAATACAACAGACTGATAATATTTTACTTCATAGACAAATTCAAATGACAACAAAGTTAACAAAATAAGAATTCTCAGCGGCTAATTTAAGAACTGTGCATTTAATTATAGCTCGCATAACTTTTCACAGTGATTTTATGTCAAACAAACTAAATTCACTGCATGCAATAATACTTACCATGAGAGCCAGTTTTGTCCAAAAAATTACTAAGATTGAATAGGGTGTTCCTGGAGGCCAGGTACTGGATGAACCTCTGAAAAAAAAAATTATACAAAAAATAAATACATAAATAAATAAAAAAATCAGCTTTTCCATGTGCATTATTTATTAGAATTTGGAATATGGAATAATTCAGATAATTTTTCACAACACAAAAGACTACAATTGCAATACTGTCCTTAATAAATAAATAAATATAAAATAAATTAATTAAAAATGTCCAACAGCAACTGACAGAGACAGAGTGATAATAAGAAGAAAGGCATAAGAAATGCAGAACAGTAGGACTACATGAAAAACGCACTTCAGTGAAGAAAAAAACAAATAAACCTGATATCACCATCTAATGACTAATCACTCAGAACTCACATTAAAACTGAGTGGGAGTGAATGCAAATATTTAAATAATAGCAGAGGTTTTATCAAGAAAAAAACAGAACACTCACTGCTTACTGCATATAAGCAGTGAATACAGCCTGAATTTGCAATCAAATTTATACAGCTTAACACATTAAATAAAAAACTGTAGGCAAAGACAAGGAAAAACAGAAATGAGTAACGAAAAAGACATGTACTGAAAATATGAATAAAAAATCAATTGGACAGAACATGCTGTATGATTATATGTACAATATAAAGTCGAAAATGGAAGTATATTTATATAAAATGAAATATATTTCAGAAAATATATGTTGATTTTCTTTTGTATTTCTTAGCCCATTGTAAATTTTATTCTTGTTAAAAAAAAATATATATATACAGTATCTCACAGAAGTGAGTACACCTCTTACATTTTTTGTAAATATTTTATTACATCTTTTCATGTGACAACACTGAATAAATGATATAAATGTAAAGTAGTGATTGTGTACAGCTTGTATAACAGTGTAAATTTGCTGTCCCCTCAAAATAACTCAACACACAGCCATTAATGTCTAAACTACTGGCCACAAAAGTGAGTACACCCCTAAGTGAAAATGTCCAAATTGGGCCCAATTAGCCATTTTCTGGGATAAAAAAAGTACTGGGACACCCCCTTCTTTAGAAGAGAAAAAAGGCACTTTCAAACTGTGGCAACAAAGATGGAAACATGTACTTAAAATTTGTATTTCCACCTCGGTTGCTACAGTTTTGAAGTGTATGGAATGACTGTACCCATATGTACAAGTCATTGGTGTTTGGTGATTCATTTTTGGCTCAAGGTCTGCATTTAAAGTCACACCAGAGGTGTTCAGCTGGGATTAGGACTTGGCTTTCTGCAGACCTTCTGCAGAGTCCTCTCCAAACTGTTGCTATAAAATTAGAAGCACACAATTCCCTAGAATATCATTATATGCTTAAACATTAAGATTTGTACTCATGGAAATTACTAAAGTAGTCAAACCTTTCATTAAAAGGGGGTGACCCAATACTTTTGGCAATATAGTGTATATATATATAAATGCTGTTAGATTTATGCTCAAGCAAGAAAAAAAAATCACCAAAGAGGTAAGGGGTAAGGTAAGGTAAGGTAGAGGGCTTAATTTTAGACATATCTACACATATCTACACGAAGCCTTATTATGTAAAGCAATTTTTTTTTCAAAATTAGACAAATACTGATCAAAGAAACTTATTTATTGCATTTTTGGTTCATGAGTTCTAGAAAAAATATTAAGGTATATTATTTTATTTATCTGAGAATTATCTTTTCAAAGTGTGTTTTGCAAACCTATCCCAGCCAGCATTACATCATCTCCTCTGTGCCTTTTCAGTTCTGCCTCTCAGAGTTTAACTGATGTGTCAGCTGATCAATACAGAGGCTTGTGGGGAGATGAAGCTATACATAATGTACCTAACACTTTTAATCATATAGGTCACACTACTAACCATTTCAATATATCAGTATATTCAATATATCAATATATCCATATATCAGTGTAAATACTTCCCTTCTGTATATGACCTGTAGAAACACATAGCCTGATGTTATAGAACACATATCCTTCAGACGTTTTCCTCCAGAGTGAGAGTATGAAGGTCTAATCACTTCCTGTCTGACTATCAAGCTACACCTCTGTCTCTCTTCACTTCATATCCACATTAACGAATTAAACATTAGGGGTGGATTATCAAGCAGCACTTCTGTCCCCTCAGACAAAGCAGTCTGGCAGGTCACATTCATAATTGAATAGCTCTCTTTAATTAGAATATTGGAAAGTGAGCTCACCTACTATATATTATTGTTATGACATTTCCCTCATTGCACATTCAGCAGAACGAAGGCAATGCTTTTAGAAGTAATCAACACTCTGTATTTTACATAATATCACATGCATATGGGGGACCATCACTTTTGGCCATGGATGATTTTATGGACCCCTCTTACTCAAAACTAAATATCACAAGATGAACAAACCAGTCTCTTTCTATTTAAAAGCTAACCTATTGATTAATCTGTAAGTAAATTAATCACTTCATCAGCATTGGTGATCTAAAATCCCAGAACTAAGTTAATTTAATCATTTTGAAATAAATTAATATTTTTACTCAGCAAAGATTTATTAAATTGATCCAAAGTGACAGTAAAGACTTCTATACTGTTAAAAATATTTCCATTTAAAATAAATGTGATTGTTTTGAAATCAAAGAATCCTGAAAACCATTTACAATAATTTTCTTGAGCACCAAATCAGCATATCAGAATGAATTCTGAAGGATCATGTGACTCCGATGGCTGGAGCATGCATGTTAGGCTGCTGAAAATTCAGATTAGCCATCATATAAAAATCATCATTAAAAAATAAAATAAATATATATATAGGCCTATACTGTTTTTACTGAATTTTTGATCAAATAAATGCAGTCTTGATTAGCAAGAGACTTCATCAAAACATTTTAAAAATCGTACTGCCCCATAACCTATTGTATTGTCGTATATATATATATATATATATATATATATGTAATATGCGGTTGTTCAGTTCATTGGGCAAGAATTCCTATTCATGAGCAACACATTTGCAATTCCATGATGTCACAACTAGCATCTCCTTGTGAACACCGCTATAACTGTCCCTGATACTATTTATAACATGTGACGCCTATTCACATGCAACCCACATAGCTTCATATTTATTCAATTATCCTTTGAAGCTGCATCTCTCCATCTCTGAATTATATCAGTTCCTCTCAAGCTCTCAGTTCCTTCACCCTCCCTCATTTTATCCTCCATTCTTCTCGCGCTTTATCTCATTCTGCCTTCCACTGCCATCTGCCTTTTCACTCTCCAATGTCTCTGTCACTGCACAGCAGCCTTGATTGAAAGAGTAAACTGCACATTCAAAAAGAGAGGGAGAGAGGGCTGGAGCATCTGCCCGCCTGTCTGTCTCTGCTCCTATTGTGAGTGTGATGAGTGATGGGTGTGATAACAGTGATAAGAGGAAGCGTGAGGGCTTTGAGTGCAATAGGTGGTCAGCTGTAGGGATCAGCTCCTCAGAAAATGGTTGAAATTCAAGGCAAGACTTCATAAATGTTTGTTGCACTGTTAAGTTTAAACAGCACTGTTGATGTAGGTTAAATATTATGCAGACCCTGCATTAACGTCTTTCAGTAATGCAGACATCTGCGACCCAAGCCAGAATCAATTAGAAAAAACACTTTACCAAAACACTTTTTAAAGTGCATTATTGAGCCATTTAATACATTCTGAGCTGAAATGGGAATTATGTGCCAGGTCGGTACAGTAATTTTCACAAACAACACAAAGTGACTGCTTTCTGCTTTTGGTTTTCCCCCTGTCCAATGAACATTCACTACCATTTAAAAGTTTTGAAAGAAATTTGGGTAATAAACAGTTAACAAACTAAAAATGAAAATACTTCTAAAGCATTTATACAATCTCAGTTAATGTTGATTCCAAAATGTACCAATACATTATTAAAATCAAAAAGTTGAGCTGACATGGGCTAACAATGAACAGCTGTATTTTCATTAATTAACATTATCAAAGATTAATAAATACTGTAACAAACATATTGCTCATTGTTAGTTAAAGGTCCCATATTGTTAAAACTGAAATTTCCTGGCTTTTTTCGTGATAACAGAGGTCTAGGAGCTATGTAACTACCATATAAGTTTCAAAACAGTCAGTCCACAGTAAATGCACACAGCCTGCATAAAGTAGCTGTGCCTTTTCACGAGCCCAGGTGACTTCCATAAAAACGTGATGTCAGAATTGCTCAGTCACCGCCTTCAGTCACCATACCGATCACCGCACAACGTCCTTTTGCCAAACACCCAGACAGCATCGCGTCCATGCCATTGCTGAGCAACAACAACATGGAAACATGTCGAAAAGGTTCACTTTAACGGACGAAACCAGATCGGTCGACCTGTAATGTTACACTCTCACTCACAGGATGGACGATCTGACAGGATTGTTACTATGAGGTCGATCACGTCTAACATGTATAGTAAAGACAAACTCACTATGTCTATCTAGTCATGATGAAGATGATTGTAAATACATTTCAATTTCAGCAGGCAACTATTTTTTCAGCTACATTACTATTCCAGCCACAATTAATCACAACACTGTATATACAATTACAAATGATTATAAATCATCAGTTTGTTGTTTTACACACATGCACACAGACATTATTTCATACACAACATATTCGTGAGATGCAAGAAATCTTTAGACACGCCCATAACAACAAAAGACAATACTTTATTGAACCTTTTCTGATAAAAAGTGTTCGCTGCAAACATGATCATGTTTGACGATCGTTTCTGTCCAGTTCACTCGTTTTATCGCGTTTAACCACAGCTGTCATCGTTTTTTTGTCTGGCAGTGGCAGAAGGTATGTAATCAAATTTCTGTAGCCGTTTGGACAGGACCCTTTTCTATTCTAACATGACAGTGCCTCTGTGTATAAGGCAAGGGTCAAAGAGAAATGATGATTCAGTCAGTGTGGAAGAACTTGACTGGTCTGCAGAAAGCCAAGTCCTAATCCCAGCTGAACACTTCTGGTGTGACTTTAAATACAGACCTTGAGCCAAAAATTCATCACCAAACACAGATGACTTGCAAACAAACTGTTGCTATAAAATTAGAAGCACAAAATTCCCTAGAATATCATTATATGCTTAAACATTAAGATTTGTACTCATGGAAATTACTAAAGTAGTCAAACCTTTCATTAGAAGGGGTGACCCAATACTTTTGGCAATATAGTGTATATTCTTAAGGACAACAAAACCTAAAATAAAACTCCAGAAAGGTGTACAATAGGGGACCTTTAATGTTAGTTAAACATTAAATGTAGTTAACAAATGGAACCTTATTGTAAAGTGTTTCCAAAAATGTCTTAGTTGATCAAAATACCATAAAAATAGTAATATGCTGATTTGTTGTGCAAGTAATTTGTTTTATATTCTAATCAATTAAAATAGTTGTGCTGCTTAATGTTTTTTATGGAATTGGTAAAAAAAAAATCACCATTAGTTTGAAAGATAAAACTACTGCTAGAGGGGTCACATATTTTGGACTTATGAGTCCACAGACAGACTTCATCTCAGCATATTAACCACAAACTATAATTCTATCTGAATTATCTATTCATAATCATACCTGACGTTTTGGCTTAATAATAATTATTACTTTCATTCAAAAAAATATCAGGACATTACCTTAAGTCTTGTTTATCTCACAAGTATCATGTTAATAATATCACAGAAATCAATTGCTTGCTTCTCACCTCATTGCCATGAACCATCAGGTGGTGAGTGCTGACCAAAGCCTTGAAGACCACAACCCAGCTGGCATTTCCTGCTCTCTCAAACAGGGTATCAGCCATCTGGGGAATATTGACATTGGACTCTTGGGTTGCCTGGATCAAGTCTGTGAGGGAATATGAAACGCTTCAGAAAGATAAGAAAGATAATCTCAGTCAGATTAAAGTTCTCACTTTAACACATTTACACAGCTTCTCCACTGTATGCACTATGCAGCTGAAAAATACCCTCATAGGCTAAATCGACCACAGCTGGCAATAAGAGGGCAAATTAACATTGGTGGCAGATCCACTGGCCACACACACACTTTTGTTTTTTCTATCATGGCGGGACCTTCTAGTGATCATGTGGCGAGGGGGGCTTCAGCGAAGTCTGCAGCGGGAGAAAGACTCAGGAGACAGCAGTGGGTCAAGTGCAACGCCTGTGTCTATTGCAGACTGACATGAGCCATGTTCGGGAGGAGAGACGGAGTGGAGACTCGGGCGCATGGACTGTGAGCGGGAGACAGCCAGAACGAACACAGAGAGTGAACGCTGAGACAACCGAGAGAGTTGATGTACCGAGGACGCGCAGAGTGCGCACCTGTTTAAGTTTATACTCAAATCAATAAATCACCCGAGTCTCCACGAGCCAACCTTGTCCGCTTCCTTCCTTCCTACGAACCTCGTTACACATTGTAACTCATGTCAAAGTCAATATTCGAAGCCTGCCCTACTTCTGCTAAAATGTGCATGTGTGTGTTGCCATAAAGATATTTTCTTAATACCATAAATGATTCTTCGCAATTACTACATCTCAATTATCAGGAGAAATAAAACAAATAACAAATGCACTCACCAATAAAAACATGCATGTTTCTGAAGTTTTCTTCAATGTATAATGTATGCAACGCTTATATTTTTAGCTGACAGTCCATTTTTAAATGTTTAATTATAACTGATTGTAATTTATTTCAAATAGTTTTAAGACATTTTATTTCTACCATCTTGAAAATTGTATTCCCATTTGATTCCCAATGTAGGCCAAACGTGACCCCCGCATACATATTAAATATTTATATATCAACTCATACGAGACAAGAACAAAAATATGCATAAATTAGAGAAAGCCTGCTGGAAACAGTCATTAAGTTTACAAACTAATCAGGAAAGATATACACATCAACACACCACTTTTTAATTATAAAATCACAGACGTTTTGTCACTGTTTTGCAAATTATAGATGACTCCCTGGTGGTTTATATTTCAACCTTCCAACTCAAAACTTTGAGTAAATAAAATCACACATTTTTAACAGCCTGGTCTATGCGTTCATAGTTCACAACTTATCTTTAAGAGTGGACATGGTATAAACAGTATAAACAGTCCATTATTCTGCTTTGACAAATGTATTAGTTATCATATTTTTATATTTATTAACATATTCATAAATTCACTGGTTCGTAGAGCAATTTGCAAATAGACATTTTAAAGCACTTTGTTATTCTTCTAGTTATTTAGCTATAGTGGCTAATGAATTGAAAGTCTCGCACATTCAAAGACAATAGCTCACTTCTGTGTTGCAAAATAAGGTGAATAAATGCACTGGACACCTCAAGTACCACATGAAGTGACCATTAGTGGCAGAGAAAGCTAGAACGTACTTCAGACATTCAATTAACCTTCAGCGGTGTCATTACACAAGCATTTTCACCCAGACTGTAAAGGCCATTGTAGAGTAATTGCATCATGCATTTATGTACGCTGAGATAGCTTTTACAAACTAGGCACCAACATTACGTAGGTATCATGTGTTAAAATGCACAGAGCGGTCCATCGCCAAGCCAGTAATTTTCGCTCTTCTAAAGACATGAGTAGGAGGGGAGACGGATATGCCTAAACCGCCTGTTTCCCTGGCAACCGCAGCACTTAGTCTGGTGTCGGGAAGCCAGGCCGCCTTTGTTGAATATTAAGACACGGCAACATTCAATTAAGCAATGTACACAGCCATGGAGCGAGACAAGAGGCCAGTTAAAAAGCCAGTTAACAGTGAGTGTCCTCCTAATAGAATAGCTAAAGACTATAAAAGAAAACGCAACTTCCACTTGATCTAGCAGCATGTGTACAGACCGCTCTGATCAGGGTTGTGACTCAACACACAACATTACGCACAAAAGCTCTTGAACTTGATAAAAACACTTTAGCTTGAAGGGCAAACCAATCAATGGGTGGTTGACATTTAATCATTAAAAGATAATAAAGAATATATTAATACATTATTTTGCACAAGTATTGTAAGTACTGCTCAGCCATTTCAGTGAATTACAAATCTTGATGTGATATTGCGATAATGGGATAGCATTTCTGAGCATTGCTCATTTGTTTTAGTGAATTATGTAACATGATCAATTTAGGGCAATTATTTACCTAATTATAGCAAGCAGAAATACAAGACTAAACCAATAAAATTATCAATAAATTGATATTAACTTACAAACCCGATTCCAAAAAGTTGGGACCTTTGTTGAATCACAATAGAATAAGACACAAATGTTGAAAGTGGCATTTTGAAATGTCACATATTGGCTCATTTTGGATTAAGCAATCCAAAAAAGTGGGGACAGGTACAATAAGAGCGGAAAAGTTAAATGTACATGGAGCTGGAGGACCAAGACAAGAGGCCATTGGGTTAAGCTCTCAAGTGGCAGTGTCTCTCAGAAGTCAAGATGGGAATAGTTAACTTATTTATATAGCCTTTAACAATACAAATTGTAACAAAGTGCACAGTATCAAAATAGGCAAGTTGTGTCCAATAATGTAAAATGATAGATTTAACACTCAAATAGCATTTCATTATAGAATTTAAAGAGTTCCGTTTTAATAATATTTGTATAGTCGAAATTGTTGAAAATTCCCCACTAAGCAAGCCAGAGGCGACAGCGGCAAGAACGAAAACTCCCACTTGGGAGAAACCACTTCGGGGGGAGTTCCCCTCCACCAGACAAACCTAGCAGCAAATGTGTACAGACTGGTTCCAGTGGTCTTTACCCAGATGGATGTCTAGATGATCAGGGTTGTGACTATGTGTCACTCCGCTGACGTTCACTGTAGAGGTTGTCAGTGCTGACATTACGCTTTTGTTAAGTCAGTATAATCGCTGAATGGCTTCCTCTGAGCTCGAGGGGTTGAATCTCTTCTCAGGTGATATCTCAATCGTTTAAGGTTGGACACTGAAGCTTTGTGTAATTCCTAGCAGAAACTAGAAACAATAAGAAGGTTGTTCCATCCAGGAAAACTGGATGAAATTATCAATCAATGGATCACCAATTCCCCCAATGTGCGGGAAAAATTGGAGCAATACAGAAAGGATTTAATCATCACATAAAAGATAATCACAACAGAATATATTAATACATTATTTTGCACAAGTATTGTGGCAAAGTGGAAAACTGCTCAGCCATTTCAGTGAATCAGCGCTACAAATCTGCATGATGTGATATTGCGATAATGGGATGGGAAGACCTTGCATTTCTGCCAGACCACATACTGCATCAATTACAACTCATTTCCGGGTTACTGAAATGGCCAGCCTGCAGAGATCTTTCACCCATGAAAACATTTGGCGCATCATAAAGAGGAAGATGCGACACCTAAGACATCTAGAAGCCTGTTTAGACAAGGGACAACATTCCTATTCCAATTGAGCAACTTGTTTACAGACTAATTATAGTCCCAACTTTTTTGAGATGTGTTGAGCATGAAATTTAAAAAATACTTAAAAGATAAACTAAACCAATTCTGAATAACATATTTAAAAAATTATCAATAAATTGATATTAACTTACATAACGTTGCTATTTAAATAAGTAAACACTATATAAAAAACACACACACACACATATATATATATATATATATATATACCTGTATATATGTATGTATACAGTGCCTTGTGAAAGTATTCATACCCCTTCATTTTTTTCTCACATTTTGTTGTTTCTGCCTTATGTTAAACTGCTTTAAATAAAAAAAAATTTCTACATAAATCTACATTCCATACACCATATTGACAAAGCAAAAACAGAACTGGCACAACTTCGTAAATGTATTCATAAATAAAAACTGAAATAAGTACATTGAATAAGTATTCATACCCTTATCTAAATATTTCACTGAAGCACCTTTACAGTCTCAAGTCTTTTTTGTTTGATGCAACAAGCTTTGATCATCATCATTTGGCAATTATTTGCCATTCTTCTTCTTGCCTCTTCACATTTCAAGCTCTATCAAGTTGGATGGGGCAGATGCACATTTTCAGGTTTCTCCAGAAATACTTGATTGGGTTCAAGCTCAGGCTCTGACTGGGCCACTCAAGGACATTCACAGAGTTGTCTATAAGCCACTCTTGCTGAGTGTTTAGGGTCATTGTCCTGTTGGAAGGCAAACCTTCTGCCCAGTCTGAGGTTCTGAATGCTCTGGACTGGGTTGTCATTAAGGTTATCTCAATATTTTGGTGCATTGAGCTTTTCTTCTACTCTGATGAGTCCCTCAGTCCATGCCTCATGAGGCTGCTACCAGCACACTTTACTTTTTGGATGGTACTCTGCAGGTGATGAGCAGAGCTGGTTTTCTTCAAATATGATGTTTGGAATTGAGGCTCATCAGATCAGAGAATCTTGTTGGACCGAGGGTCCTTTAATTCCAAGTGTGTTTACAAGTGTGTCTTCACTGAAGAGAGGATTGAGTCTGGCCACACCAAAATAAAGCCCAGATCGGTGGAGCGTTGCAGCGATGTTTGTCCTTCTGTGGATTTCTCCAATCTCCACATATGATCATGGAGCTCAACTAGAGTGAACATCAGGTTCTTGGTCACCACAACAAAATGCGAAAAAAATATTATAGTATTATATAATAATAATTATATATTATATAATTATTATTATAGTATTATAGTGAATACTTTCGCAAGGCACTGTATATATATATATATATGTAGTACACCGACATTCCATTTCAAATTAAATATTTTTTATTTAATAAAACATTCTATTGCCCATAAATCATTTGACTCACTATAGCTAAAGCAACTTGACCACAAGGCTGAACTAACTTTTAAAGGTAACAACCGCAGTTTTATTTTTTACAGAGTTCTTGGTTGAACATAAAAAGTTTATACAACATTTACAAACAATATAGTGTCTCTTTCCACTTTCTGCCCCGGGTGTGTTTTCACAGTGTGTGTGTGTGTGTTTTTTTGTTCACTACTCACTGCTGTGTATGTGCACTTGGATGGGTTAAATACAGAGCACAAATTCCAAGTATGGGTCACACCTCACATTCATGTCACGTCCTATATTACATTCTAGGCCTCATTATCTACCTGTTTCCTGTGTTTATTGTCATGTTCATGGATTTACCTACCTCGATTGTTCCCATGCGTTTCTTTAGTCTTTTGAGTTAATTATAAAGCAACAAGTCACCAATCAATACCTGGTTACACTAACAATGACCAGGGAAATGTGTGGACTAAAAACACACAAGAGCAAACCTGATAACAAGACAACTGAACAGGAACCAATCACAGGACATGACATTTCAAAATAAGAGACATGACATGATAAAACAATAAAGACACAAAAAACTGTATACTAATACTCTGAAGAGAAAAAGATTCATATTCTAATAATTCAGATAATGCTGCAACAGTGATATTCAAACTAACAAACTTGCTCTGCGTCTGGGTGTGTTTCTGACTAGCTTTGAGTCCAATTACTCACAAAGATTGTAAAGGCTGTGCATGTGCATTCTTTGTCAGTGAAAATGTGACTGATTTGTGTGTAATATTGCATGTCGTGGATGTGAGTAACCATTGTTGAGATGTCTACTCCCAGAAGTGTCATTTTTTCTATTGTTATGAAATATTGTCAAAGCCTGTTCTGAGTTGTTTCATTTCACAGAATACTTTTGGAGTATATGCTATCAATGAAATCTCAAACCTGCACAGTGACGGAGCACCCAAATATAAGTTTCATACAGCAAGCTAAGTTGTGTTATGCTGTCCAATCAGCCTTGTATTACAGTGGTTTTATCAGACCATAAATAACCTGGCTATGGTGTAATTATCATATCGTTGTACACAAGTTTTGACATGTTTGTATATCTTTACAGAGATTCCTCATAATGTTAAATGCTTGTTTTTATTGAAATGACAGTTTCGCCATGTCCATTCTGCAGAGCTATGCAAACTGATGAGCATGCTGGAATGAATATTGGTTTTTAAGTAGAGCGTTTAAGTAAAATGAGAGCTGAATATGTGTTTTTCGAGAACAAAACAGCCATGCATATTCTGCTGCACATGAATGAAGCCTGAAAAGCTCTATTTATTTATAGTCCTCTCCCTGGAGCAAAACAACTGAGAGATTGCCCATGTGTGCCCTCACTGGCAAGCAGCGTAGCGACATAGCATCCAAGAAGAAACCAGTGTAAACCAGTCTGTACAGGAGAATATCTTCCTTTCTGTAGTGCAGATGTGAGTATATATCATGCTTCAATCATATATTAGCATGATTAAAGTAATAGTAAGAACACCTGGCAATTTGACTATTTTATTCCTGCTCAAGGAAATATTTTAACATTTTACAAATATTTCAGTAAATCACCCTTAAATTCCAGCATGATTACAAGACACTATGCTAATAATATTGAAAAACAGTCTAATGCCCAAATACACTTAGAGAATATATATCCCAATAGTTTACCATAAGACTTTAATTTTGCTTAATGTGTTTAAGTGTGATTCAATTAAAAGATATCTGCTGTAAAATCAATATGAAATCCAAATGAAACCCATTTATTATCCTTAATGGATAAATTCAAGTCTCACCCTACATTTTTTTCTATAAAAGAATAAAATTAAAATATAATGTCACTTGTGCTACGAAAAAGTATTTTTTATCTTCTCCAAAAAGATGTTATCAGACTGATCTATGAATCAAAATGTCTTTTTGGTGAAAATATTAAAGGCCATTTCTATGGAGCAAATGTGTTTCAAAATCAGGTTTTAATTTTGTTTATATACATTTTGTGCACCTATATTTAGGGATACATCAATATTATTAGAAGCTGGTCAATACAGATTAGGCGATAGTTCATTTCATGTTATGACTAACAACTGATATATGGTCGATATATTAAACTATATTATTTTGTCTACACAAATAAATAAAAATCGATCATTTAAATACTACAAGTCACAGCATTATAATGTGCAGAATGAAAATGCATTTTCAATTTGAGATGTGCTAAAATGATTTTTTAACAGTGTTATTGAATTTTGGTTTTAAAGATTTTTAAGTGAGTATTAGATGATAGCAGAGGTAATCTAAATGTAAAAATTGAGGGAATAAAATCCCATAAATTAAAATCTTTAATACCAGCCGATAACTGATATGGTATATCATAGATTTTGAATGTGTGTAACACTAAAATGAGTGTTACTCGGCAATGAGTTACTTTATGCAAGCAAAATGGTTTGCAAACACATTTCATGTTGACTGAGCATCTTACTACAAATAAACATAAATGCACTATTATAATCACAGTGCTCTATTTTACCTCTCCAGACTAATCTGTAGTCCCTTGACTCATTCTAACCCCCTTCCCTATTGGAAAACCTAATCTCACTCTCCAGCATGACATAAAATCTCCAATGTGAGGAGAAGTACCATTCTATGTGGCCTAATCCCTAATGGCCTAATCTCCCGGTCAAGATCCTTGCACCCTGCTCTGTCTCTTAAAGGCTCCTGGGGGCCCGGCAGTCAGATTACACAGGAAACACATCTCGTTTTGCATAATTCATGGCACAGCGGTGTACTAACAGCACTCATTGATGCCATGTACACGACTGCCGGTATGATTTTAGCCTGATTAACCGGGTGCCAAATTTAGCACTTTCACCACTAAGCAAGCAGCACTGCAAACATCTGCACGATGAATGGACAGAAGAGCCTCTCTCTCTCTACACTCAAGTGCAACTATGTGCACATGCTTGTACGAAATCATAAATGACTCATTTTGGAGTTTTAAATTAGCATGCACATTGACTAATGCACAATGAATAAGGCTCCAAGGACGCAATGACCTCTAAGTCAGCTGTGTGGGGGAAGGGTGGTGGAAAATTGGGACTTGGCAGAATACAAGAATAGAAGGAGGCGTTCGTTTGGTTGCGGTGGGGGTGTCCCTGTCCAGGGTGCTGAAAGCACTCTACTATGCTTCCTTGTGATTGGCTGAAAGCAGCATTTTAATACTGTGACATTACAGCACTGCTGATTTCTCTTACTGAGTGACATCAGTGCAGCACCAGCTTTCACTCTTTTACTTTCACACACAGCAGAGAGAGTATCGTCAACGTTGCACCACTTAATTTGTAGTTGCTGAAAGACAGGGACAGAAAGAGCAAGCTAGAGCGACACAGACAGGAAGAGATAAAGAGAAAGACAAAGAGCAGTACAGAGCGAGACTGATTCACAGAGACACACGGAAAAATTCATCTTAGCCAGGAATCATTATTCTCTCTTGATTAATGTGGTGAGTTTAATGTATTTCGTAAGCTAACGTAAATTTTACACCGATTAAGCTTTAAGAGAAGCTCTTTAAATCAGCACTTTGGTTGAAATGACACCCTGGTGGCCTCAATAGCCTCTTCATTTTTCTTGTGAAACTCAGATTAATGATTTCCTTTTACTTAAGTCTCTCTTGTCTAGCAGATAGTCAGTCATATATCTTCTTAGGGTTATTAGACTAAATTATCTTTATCATTTTACTGTTGATGTTTGAAACTCAACCATAAGTTTGAACTTGACACTCTGCCCAGTTTGTCTGGACCCATATGGCCATTCTACCTTCACCCACAAATAGTATCAACATGAATGAACCAGATGCCTATGAATATTTTTCATTCCTTGATTGGCTGACTCATCTATAAATATACATAGTACCGCAAACATGCATCATATTAGAATGAGATTATGCTAAACAAAGCAGGACAAGCAAAATGTCTAGTCAGCAGCCAATACAAACATCATGTTTTCATATAATTCAGATAATTAAGCATCCTAAAATTGCTAATATATGCAGAAATTTCGGCTATAAAATGCTTATATAATAATCCAACAGCCCTGGGACGTTCCACAGTTTGTAGTAATCTTTCTGCATGTTACATTGATAAACCAGTAAATGGTGACAGGTGATAGTCTTTATGAGTGATTCATTAGCCAGGTTTCCATCCAAAGTTGCAAATTTAACTTGTGCGCAAAATTTGAATATTGCATAAAACATTTGCAAATAAGCACCGTTTCCATCCAATGACTCAAAGAGAACAAAATAGTCAGTTCCTGATAAACGGGCACTAAAAATCACAAAGAAAAGTAGGATAAGCTACTGAATATAATAATTTTCATATAAATTACTTGCGCCTCAGAGAGAGCAGATGAAACATGCATTTCCATCTCCCATTATTCGCATTAACCCTTTTTCTTACAAGTCAAAAATCACAGTAAAAACTTTTTTGCGAATTAAGGGATTTTTATTCTACATTTGGCTTTACCATCACTTAGTTCTCATGCAATACTTCAAAATGCGCATTAAAATAGGGTGATGGAAACATAGCTATTGAAATCATTCATTCAACTGATTCGTTCAAAACTCTAAATCATATAGGAAGGAAAGAAGAGGCTGTCTTTTTGAGTCTTTGAATCATTCACTCAATTGTCATTCACAAAGATTGATTCAGGTCCGAAACACAGCTACAGTGTTACTAGACGATGCGTAACAGTTCTGATGGGCTTCCTTTTAAACCATTTTCATTGGTTGAGCAAAAACATAAATAAAGTAAGTTACTGGCACCAAGTTACTCAATATTAACTCCTTGTTTTAACTTTATACAAATTAGTGGTAATTATCCAGCAATTTTCCAAAACAGTTTGTTCACATTCACAAGTACTGGGACATTCTCTTTTTGGCTAAAATAGTTTTTAGGCTCTATCACATTAGAGCTATTGTTGTCAATAGTGTAACGATATACGCACAGCTTTCTGTTACTGAACATGCTAAATATGAATGACCAATTAAAAATTTTTTTTTTATACTCACATGAAATTCACAATCAAATGGATTCCAATTTAAATGACTGGATTTTGTCCAGTCGAACAGCGGTATTGAGTAGAATATCTATAGTTAATGTAATGATCTACACCTGTGGTTACTGCTAGGACACCTGTGTGAACGTTTACTTCACATATCTACTAAAATCACTTTAGCACCAATTGGTAAGACATAATTGCAAAAATAGTTAAGAACAGTGAAGTTAGTTCTGAGAAAAGCTCTAGCATCATTTGTTTGCAGATGCTAGTTGGTTTGATATTACATTATCTAACAATGATACTAAGACATTTTAGTGTCAGTCACATACTGTTTCATGGCTACTGCTGCTTCTGGTGTCCCTTAAGGAAGCCTTTAGTATGCCCAAGATATGTTGACATAAACATCTGTGCCGTTTCCACTGTCACTCGACATACAACTAAGACAATAAACTGCTTAAACAGCCCAGGGAGAGTTTGGAAACCTCAGAAATGAGGTAAAACAAAAGTCTCTATGTGCACCAATTCAGCAGCACAATCTACCCAGCAGGTCTGGCCCTCCATGCCTGATTCCATTTAGTTGAAATTGTCTATGTAGTAATATATATATATATATATATATATATATATATATATTAAAGAATTACATAAAGTACACGCAAAATCTAAAACATCAAGATAAGCCATTTTATGGTATTGAAATGAGTGTACATTACAAATGGGAGGTGAACTAATGAGTCAGCACATTAAAGAGATTGCTGGCGCACTGACTGAATGGTGCATAAAAAATAACACTAAACGGTTTTAAATTATTAATAAACTGAATAAATATTCAGCACAGGAAGATCACATGGATGGAAACCAAATAAAAAAAAGCTTTCAACCATGTGATTTTGTCCTGATCCACGCAGTTATCTCTGGTTTAATTGACGTTCTGTTGCTCCTCTGAGACAGATGTGGGTGTGTCACGGTGCTTAGGAGCTTGGGACACCTGCCACAAACGGAGACCTTTTGTGATGCTGATCAGGACAGTTTGAAAGCCATTGATTTAACACAATGCGCCATATTTCAAAGAGAATGTGCTCAAATTTCAACATAAACCCATTTTGCAACCTTTGTATTATGTTTACTTTAAATATCACATGCACTTTAATACACAACTCTTGTTGAATTTGGCAAATTGTTTGTCTGTTTTGTTATGCAACTGCGGACAAGATTTGGGTAAATAACGTGCATATATTTCAATCTGTAAGATTATTTTACATGATATACAATAAGTAATGAGTTTGAGTGAACAATAATGAGTTTTACACTTCAATAAAATTTCAAAGGGCCAAACGTCAGTATCAAACGCTCCACTTAATGTTCTTGGTGACATCTTCACCTTTGACCTGAATGGGGAATGTATAATTCAGCAGGGGTGAATCTGAGAGGCAATGAAAGTGCACAGGGGCTGACGAAACCATTCCAGTACACATGCTGCTGGAGGTTGATTACTTCGGCCTTTGAGTGCACTTCCTATCATGTTATCAACACTGAGTACACTTACAGTAGACTTACAGTTTGTAGACAAAAGGTTCTAGAGTATATTGTTAGATACCTTGGCATTCAAAGTACGTATTCCTCCCTATATTGTACATGATAGATAGATAGATAGATAGATAGATAGATAGATAGATAGATAGATAGATAGATAGATAGATAGATAGATAGATAGATAGATAGATAGATAGGCACAATTTGCAATATGAATGCATATGAAAAAGCACTCACAGCAAATAAATGGCTTCCCAATCAAATTACTTGGAAGAGTGAGATAAATAGTTTGTTTTCTTTCCAGGCCATACGGTGGACGGAAGCCATGTTCTCTGTTCATTCTGGTATCTCTCTGCTTAGTGACAGACACACTGTGAAATGAGGGCCCATTCTGTCACAGAGCAAATGCTTATCCCCATTCCAAAATACTTACATTAAAACAGCATCTTTATGCCTTTCTAACCGATTCAGTGGTATTTGATGACCTTTGAGGAGCCATTAGATGAGCATGATGGGCAGATAAACCAATAATATGTGTATAGGGTGACCAGACCCATAGTATACCCTAGGTATATTTGATAGGCATCAACAAGGCAAAGAAAGGTGCAATCTTAAGCTGAACCCACTTACATTCGAGATGTTTCTTTTTAGGTGCCATCACCTCATGCGTGGTCGCTTTACACACCGCACGAGCCACTTCGGATCCCGTGAGGCTGTACTGCGCCGCGGCGATGCGGTCCGTCAAAGTCTGACCCGACATCTTCCTTCTCTCGCGGATCCAAACGCCCTTATTCCCGTGTAAAGAGTTGTTCCAAAACGTCCACACGGATGAGGCCCTTTAAAATGGATTCTCGAGCACAATTTGCGATATTAATATGATTAATATGATCAAGACCAATCAGAGATGAAGTCTTTATCATGGATAATGAGCAACGGACATATTTAAGGCAACACTAGAACATCCAGAGAGACACTCAGTGTTCACTACAATATAATATAAATTCCAGGTCAACGCCTGCGCCGTGTATTCGCCTCGTGGGGATGCGGGAGCATGTAAGAGATACGTAACGCGAGTATTTCAACCGCAAATAGTAATTTATAAAGAGTAAACGGTGAGCACTGAGGTTATAAAATAAAATTTTATAAAGTCTTAAAAGATATTCCCCTTTATTTGCGCGTTGTACTGGAAGATGATGTTACGTTGATGCTCGGCTCGACCAGTCGTCCTTCTCTCCTCCTCCAGATCAAGGATTAATCTTCCTGACAAACCCCGCTGGATGTGCAGTCACCCAAACCTTCAAACGGCTTGCGTTGTTCTCCTCATCTCTAAAAAACACTCGCCTTCCTTTTCCTTCACCCCGTGGCTATGTCCAGTTTCGGACAATTGCTGAACAGCGAGGATTAAACGCAGCGATAACGGGAAGCCGCGGTCCCTGCTGGACTCAATATTTATTTATTTGTGCTATCACTCCACCCCCACGCATGAGTCAGGTCACACGTCATTAAAACCCAGATTGCGTATTACTATCTGCGCCCAACGTAAATGTGCTTTTTATTGCTATGGTGGGAATTTTGATTCATCTTGACTTAGAGCCTCGAATCTTTTCAGTCAGTTCACCCAAAAGATCCATTCCCGGATTAGTTCAGTCAGTGGCTACAAATATTATGAATTTCCTTATCAAGTTTGATATCTGCTTGGTGAGACGGCTATATAAAACTACAAAATGTCATGAATAAATCTCTTTTTTTAAAAAAATAAATAAAGTACTTACATTATTTTAATGGTGCATTGTTGTACTGTCTCATTTTACACATTCAAATTCACCACCCCCTGCGAATTGGAGCAAATTGTCGTTTTCGTTTGTTCAGTTCACACACAACCATTTCAGTTCATTCCGTTCGTTCACAAACGAAATGTTCCATTCAGACTTGAACACCGACTGGATTAGCCGAATTCGTTCAGTCTAATCGCTGGAAAAAAGTCAATTAATCATTCTAGGTGAGTAGTTCACAAACTAACCTGGCACATTACAATCAGCGTGGTTTGCTTAACATCTGTAAGGTAAATTCTGTAAGGTTTATTTCATTACATTTGTTCAATTAGATCACAGTTTGAAGAAGAAAAACAGCTGTGGCGCACGTGAAACATTTCTGTTTTATTTCCTCTCTCCCACTTACTCTGATAAGCAACTATATAATTTCATTATGGCTTTGAACATTTCAAAGCAACATGACTTTTAACTGTCCACGTATATGTATTTTTTCTTTCTTACACAAAAGGGTTTTTGCTGACACCATTGAAAACTAATCCAAAAGGAAATAAACATCAGTGCAAGTTTGATTAGTTATGGACATGAGGTCTGCTACAAGCCTTTCTGTGGATGAGGGAGTTCAAAAATGCTTTAAATTCACATGATATGTCTCTTTATTAGTCACCACAATATGGAATGGCACAGTATCATCATACTATCCTATAGGCTCAAACAAATGAAGAAATAATCACAACGGGACATATTTACAAGTAAAATGCTTTAAATTAAATAGTATACCTTTTGGGGAATAATACATTAATTAGAAAAGCAAAACAATGTACAAACTTATTTTTTGTTGGTTTGTTCTCTTCCATTTTTAAAAGGTGAGGTCAGGTGTTAGTGTTTTTGCCATAGCTCAATAGTTTTCACTTTTATGTTCATGTCAGGTCACGTTTTGATGAGTCCCTCAAGAAAGTCCTTCTCAACCATTTCCTCAATGTTCTGTCTGGCCCGGCTCCAGAAGACTTTCTGGCTCTCCAGCTTGCCATCCTTGCCAGGGAATGGGCCATCTCTGGGAGTAGGGCTGTGATATGGCCCTGAGCGGCTGTTACCTTTACTGCTGAAGACCTGACTGAGAAGGTTGAAGAAAGGGAGGAGCTGCTCCATGCTGCGGATCACGTAAAGGGTGAGCAGGAGCTGTCCGGGCTCCCAGGACAGAGTGCGTGTGGAGCAGTCTTCCTCTGGATTTTTCTAGAGTTAATGGAGGTATTCTCATGAGAGTAATGTACATCCTAGGCTTAAAAGCATTAGCAAATCTACTGAATAATCTATAGGCCCTATGCTAATAATGTGGAATTAATCTTTATTACAATAATAAGGCTCCAATAGGACAGAATTGAATAGATTTTTATCGTTAAATGTAGGTCAAATGTTATATGGCAGTATTACCTTGGCCCTTTTTCTCAGCAGCTTGGCCAGTCTGACAACATAGGGCTTAAACTCTCTCTGATGGGTCCCCTGCCTGCGGACCTCCAGACCAGAGTCATCCGAGGCTTCAGGGACGAAAGCCCAGCGATACCTTTGGTATAGAGTATTATTATGTCTTTCACATGAAATATGCTCAATATTTGTAATAACTTTTATCCATGAACAAAAAACAGAGAGTGCTGGAACAGTCTAAACTGAGTTTTTTTAAAAAGCAGTCTTGAGAATCTACTTGAACTGACTGAACAGCACATGTGAGCTTAGTGTAAACAAAAGAAACAGCTATTCCATTACCTTTCAACAAGAAATATTTCTGCCTTGTACTAAAATACATTTCAAACATTCAGTGTGTAAAAACGTGTAAGGACACCCACATCTGAAACTGAGGCAGACTCTCAGAGGGCAGAGCGAGGGCCAGGTCCAGCAGCTTGCAGGCAGACAGGTAGAGGTTAAGCCAGCGCTGGCTGTTGTAGGAGGTAGAGAAGCCATTGCCCCCCGAGTATGTCGTCTCAAGCCCCTGCAACCGAGGGACCTGAGATCCTGGAGAGACGCCAGAATCCACATCAGAATTCAACACACAGAATCACCTATAATGTCTTGAACAGGATTCTACTTCTCAAACAAAAACGAAAAGATAAAACAGCTAAAATGTTAAGGATTGCTACAGATTTAAATAATGAGTACCTGGTGATGTCTTCATCTGCAGTAAGTTCCTGTTCCATGAGTAAGAAAACCTGAACCTGAAGGAAGAAACAAGCAAGCCTACTGAATTGTGCTAAAAGAATGAGACAAAAAAAGTCCACCAAACTCTTTAGATTCGCCCCTAGGAACATTGTTATTTCAGTATCAGAGCTTACAGCTTGCTTGTGATTAGATGTAATATGTAAGTGTGCAAGGTGTGTCACATCCTCACCAGCTCAGTGATCATAGTGGGCCAGAGTGAGGTCAGGTGCTGGGGGGACATGCGCAGTAGCAGCACTCTGAAGAAGAGGAAGACCTGAGCATGGAGGATGGGCACTTGAGGGAGTCGTAAGCTCTCCACAAGACGCTCTGAAATCACATCAATATGTTATTTACAGCTTATTTTTATGCTTTGACAGGGTACTAGTGCAATTGTAGGGTCTTCACACATCAAAACTTGGACAGGTAGAAATTAATAAGATACATTTTGAACAGGGGTGTCCAATCCTTCTCCTGGAGGTCCACTACCCTGCAGAGTTTAGGTCCAATTTAAAATAAACACACCTGAACCAAGGTCTTCAGGATTACTAGGCCTGTGTCCAAAACTGCTGCCTATACACTTATAGTTCAGTAATTATGGGGGCAGCCAATTGTAGTAGTCTCCAAAACCATAGTGGACATTAACAAATGCACTTATTCAATCCCATAATGCACTGCAATAATAAGTGTACAACCAATGTGCACTCAACCTCCGCTTGAGAATACCTATACACTATAAGCGTCATGCTAAATTAATTCCCATATCTCATCAGAGGATGCCGCAGCACTTTTAGTGAACAAAGTGCTCAAAGTATCTAGGGATACAGCCCTAGAATTTTACAGGCAAGTCTGTATGATATCAACCCTTGATTTTGAAGTTAGTTTGAAGTCAAGTGAAAAAAATTGCTTATTAGTTTTCCCGAAAGCACATATCTCACCATCCCCATTGAAATCAATGGATGTGTGTACCTTGGATGTCTGGCAAGTACTTCTGGTACTGGTCAACCTCGCTGCTGTAGATGGTGAAGGCCAGTCGTTTGAGTAGCATGGCTCTCTGCTCAAGCTCTGCATCTCGATTGGTGAAAAGACTCAGAGAGCTGCTCTGAGCCACGGCAACTCGGGCTGCACATATACAAAATGTTAGCAAGTTCCTCTCAACAACGCTCAAAAACACATCAGCTCGATGATGGCGATAAAGAAATAAAATGGGCACAGCTGGATAGCCCCATTTAGTAGAAAGGGAATACTCACTCATCAGGTCTCTGAAAGTGGTTTTGTCATGAGTCATCAGGTGGTCTATGATTGCTCTCCAGCTGAAAGAGAGAGATGTGGTCAGCTAGAGGTCACATTGCCCTGTGAGTGGCAGTAAAACCACAGCGACAAGAAGAAAGGACATGTTGTGCAGTACAGTACTCACTGGCTGACGCAAGAGGAGTCCATCTGGAAAAATGTATGATCCATAAACAGGTCGAAGGCTTCTTTCTTCCAAGCTCTCCGGGTGTACTGATAACCACTGAGGCTGCTCAACAGCTGGATACATGCACGATAACTGGGGGCATTGTGAGCACTGTCGGAAAAGAGGACAGAGCAAAATGATCTTGATCCCTATAATATATCTAAATTACAAAATCCAAGACACTGAAGCAGCTTCAGCAACTTTGTCCAATTAACTGCTAATTCCTCATCCTGTGTCTACAAGTTTTGGATTTTGAAGACTAAATACCTATGGTTGCGCAGATAGGGCACAACATAATGCATAAGATTGACCAGCAGAGGAATCACTCTCTCCTTCTCGTCACTGTAGAAGACCATATCTAATAGATGAGCCAAGACCTGCAAAGACACCCATGCATACATGAGCATATTAATGCAATCCACAGAAAGCCAAATTAACACAACAAAGCAAGAATACAAGACAAGTAGGGCAGGGCAGGGCAGGGAAGAGCACATCCTCTGGTGACCTGTCAATGTTCCTGGTGTGCTTGATACCAATGCAACATTCCAGTTTCCTTACAAATGTTATCTGCTGCACTGACTGTGGTAGAATTGGCTTTGCCTTGTTTTAAAAAAAGTCAATGAGCGTGGATTTAACATTCTGTGTTTACCTCAGCCAGCAATGTGAGGGCATGAACGCTGTACACGGATGGAGTGAAGCTGGAGGCCTCCATCACTGTGAGCATTAGATCTGAAATGCACATACTAGTTAGTGAGAGACTCGCCATACACTCATGCAGATGTGCATGCTAACATGGGTCAACGTACATGGGATATGCCTTACATAAACACTGATACACAGTCACTGACCTTCTACATCGGCCTCCAGACTGGCCCCGTCCACCATGATCTGAGGGGAGGGTTTGACCTCCAGGTTTCGCCTCAACCATGTGGTCTGTTCTAAGGATGAGCCTGCAATCGTGCCAATGGCCTCTACGATCTTATGGGTCACATCCTGTGGAATCATGGTTTTATAATTTAAGGTGAAAAAAAACGTGTGTAAGAGAAACAGCTGACACCAAGTAAAACCATGTAAACATTATCAAAAATACTTTTAATGGAAGCAAGGGTGGAGAGTGAGTGAAATGTCACCTGTAGCTCTCGCTGGTCCTTCTTGCTCTCCAGGGTGGGATTCTTTAGAATAAACTCATTCAATACACTAAAGAAAACATTTAAATTAATTTATAATACTTACTGTAATCATATGTGTCTATTTACTGTTTCTTTTTTAACATCAGCAGCAAATGCTATTTTTATGGCAAACTTAAGAGTGTAGAAATGTATAAACGATAAAACAATAACTACAATAAAGCTTCGATAAATAAAGAAAATTATATACAATAATTTCACAATATTTTCTAACAACAATGTAACAGATACAGCAATTATATAAGTTCTTTCACTTTTCCCAAGATACATTTTCCCAAGATAAATATTTGTAAAGATGCCTATTAATGAGGTTTCGGAATAAAATGTTGCTTAATATTATTTAAAAATGACATTACAATAGCAAGTGTTTTATATTTAATGAAGTCTTTAAAAAAATCACATTCTGGTAATTTGTGATCTTTCAATAAATATATGTGTAAGCCTAAAGTGACCAAATCAACATATTGTATGTGTGTCTATTTTCAAAATGAAACCATGGAGCAAACTTTACATTTATAACAGAATTTACTTCATATATTTTTTTATTAGACACATTCATTCTCTTTTATTTGCCACCATTTATAATTAAAACCACTAAATGAACGTACTTTCAAAATTAAAGTATGGCTGTGCTAGTAAGAAAGCACTTACCCTAGTATAAGGAACTGTCCTGGAGCAGGCAGACTGAGCTGGACAGAGTCCTTTAGCAATGCCAAGAGTGATGGCCAGCTATCAACCAGACTAGACACTGGAATCCTAAAGTAGACAAGGAAAGAGCAGTGAGACTGTCAGAGTAATTTAAACAATACTTTTGACATATAGTGATATTAGTATAGATCACTTGCCTCTGCACATAGGCATAGAAAAACTGAAGCATGCACACTTCCAGGGAAAGATGCTTCTGTAAAAGGAGAAAAGGTGAAGGTGAGTCTTAAATTCCACCTGTAAAACCAACAGCAGTAACTGACAGTGACTTGAGAGGAATTACGTGAGTAGTCGGGGTGTATCTGTTACTGTACCTTCTCTTTGGCGATGGCTGGGGGCTGCTTTAGGACTTCCTTCACTGTCTGTATCACTGTCTCAGTTCGCATGGCACTTACTGAACGAACAAGTTCCACAAGGAGAAGCTGTTCCTCACTAGCTATAGGAATTACCTAAAACACAGGCACACAGATGTAAATGTTTGATTTGTAGTGTCAAGGTACAAAACTAATCACTGACTTCTGGTGTAGCTCCTACCTTGTTCCTGGATGAAGTTTTAGCCTGCTTCCTTTCATTCCACACATAGGCAATAGCGGCCATGAAGTGAGCCCCGTGATTCATTGAGATTGGACCCAGCAGCTCTAGAATTTGCTGCCTAAGATTCTGTGAACAGCCCATGAAAACAAGTCTGGTTAGAACAGCACATGAGGCTACAAGAAGCATTAAAGCACAGTCATCACATGTCTCAAGACACAAGTCCAGTCTCCTCATGGTACCTTTGTGGATCCTAGGTTGATATTGGAGGTGGAGTAGGCAGAAGCTGCAGCTGGTCTGTCAGAACTGTCAGCCAGATAGAGAACGCCCGACAGCAGGGTTACAGAGGACATAATTGTGTGCAAGATGGAGAGAATCCCCGCACGGGCCTCCGCAAGGTGCTTCTGATCTACATTTGCCTGCAGCTGAGGAATACGTGCACATAAAGTTTAAGAAAAACTCTAATTCAAAACCCACACCTAAACAGTAAGCACTAATTAATACTGAAAAAAATCATGCACTCATTATTATATTTACACACACATACATACAGTATATAAAAGTATCATTCACTTATTTTAGTCCACTACATTCAGCATTTAGGAGCCATGAAACACAAACATGGCTAACTAGCTCCCTCACCTGGTGATATTGTGATGTTGGGTCCAACAAACAATAATGAATTATGGCCGTCATTCCTTCTAGTACTGTCAAAATCAGGTCAGGAGGGATACACAGTGCCATCCACTGGGGCCTAAAAATACACACAGCATACACACAAATACACACTGGATTCCTCTTCATAAAGTATTACTTAAAAAGTGCATAGTATTTAATTAATACTCCCTAAAGTGCCTTTTTAAGTCTGCCATGACATTGAGGAACTGATGCCATGACTGATGGTGAACAGTGCCCTCTTGTGGATGTAAATATACTACCACATGACTTCAAGCCAAAATAACCAACTTAAATAATAACATGCTTTGCAATATGACTCTGTTTCTCTGCTACATAACTGAAGTGGACGAGTACCTGGTGTCCGTGAGGCCCGTCTCGTAGCGGTATTGCTGGATAAGGTTGTCGAGGTTTTTGCACAGCTGAAGTGTAACAGATGCAACTACTTGCCGAAGGACTTTTCCCATGTATGGCAGAGAGGCTGTAATAAGGCCAATCCACTGTGGGTGCATCTTGCAAGCATGATGCTGATGCAGGGCTCGGATCACAGCGCATAGAAACATGCCCTGAGCTGTGATGGGTTGCCCATGCAGGTATTGCAGGGAAGTCATAGGTTGTTGCGGGTTGACATGCTCTACCTCGCCTCCAATCAGCTCAAACCCAGCCCCGGGGCCATTAGGTCCTCCACTGGACCCAGTCGACCCCGGACCTCCCTCACCACCCTCTTCCACTGGGATCATCACACGGTGCTCCAACACCACCAGGCTCTGCAGCAGACGCAGGAGTTGTGACTGTATGGCGCTGCAGTTGTCCAACTGGTCCTCAGACAGATTAATGACGCTGTCTTCTGAAAGGCCCTCCTCAACCGCAGCCACGTTGGTGCCACGGACACGGTGTTCATGCCACTTCTGTACACTAAAGATGGTGGAAAGCAAACAGTGTAACACTATCTTCTGCACCTTGCATTTGGACAGTACGTCACAAATAAAGCTTGCAAAGCCCTTGGCTGAGCCCCCAGTGACTTTGACGAGCTCACTGAATAGCAAAGTTAACACCTCCACGCTGGTAAGTTGCATGGCGTGGTTGCCTGCCAGGTCCTGTGATGTGGCGGCCACATGGGCTGAGTAATAGCTGCGCATAAAATAGAGGCAAAGGGAGATGATGATCTCCAGGAACATGGCACTTCGGAAGGAGTGGGAGTGCGAGTCCTGCGGGATGGGGCAGTAGAAGTCTTTGCCCATGACAGAGACGCGATGGCGTGCTAGCAGGTTCTGCAGTAGAGAGAGCTGTGGTGTGTATGTGTTGTTTATGCTGGTGGTTGAGATTGCACTCACAAATCCTGATGGTGAAGCACGTAGCATGGCTGCAATGGCAGAGAGCGCATGCAGAGTCCGAGAGGAGTCATAAAGCTGAAGGTACAGCAGCACATGCTGGTATAAGGGATGGATGTTAAAACGAGGTGGTGACCCAGAGGTGCAAGATCCTCCCGCCCCACCAGCAGCCCCACCACTGGGTGAGCCTATGTCACTCTCAATCTCTGAAACGTCCCCTTCCCCACAGCTGTACCAGTTTTCCAGATCAAGACTGTCACCGAAGAAGATGCTGGGTGGCCGGCTCTTCTCGGCCTGGTTGGTCTTGCGTCTCTCATCATCTTTCCTCTTGACCTTTTTTATTTTGGGCTTGGCTCCAGGGGATTTGTCAACCAGACGCTCCATAATCTTGCCCTTTAGGCTGAGATGGGTGCTGCTGTGGCTGCGCTTGCGGTGGGGGTCATCAACCTGGAGACTCTGCTCGGTGGCAGCACTGCCACCACCATCGGGCAGCGTAATAATCGAAGGAGAGGAGCTATGGCGAGCAATGCCTTCCCGATGTTCCTCTTCCACTGAAGCATCGACTGAAGCCACAGCCAGGAACTCCAAGGTTCCCCCTGCAACCAGTTCTGGGAGAGTTCTAGGTTGTGTGTTGGAGAAGGGGGCATGTGTGATGCATGGGCCATTGGACATATCGGTGGATGAGTTGGAACTGTCAGAGTCTGTCTGAGGCCAGCCATCAGTAGATGGTGTCTCAGAGGACTCTTTGTCCACCATTTGCACCACCCTGTCCACTATATCAAAAAGTACAGCAGACACCGCTTTGTGCAAGGACTCTTCCTCTAATGAAACAGATTGAAAAAGTACAGGATCAGATATATTGATGGTGCTACCACCTCCCTCCAGTTCATCAAAGCTGCCATTGTCTACAGTGGATGACTGAGAGCCACTCGAATCTGAGCTCTGAGGCTCCCCCTGCTGATCAGGAGGTTGATATTCGCCACAGAGCTGAAGGTTCTCACTGCTGAGGCTCAAGAGAGAAAGACTGTCACTCAAAGGGTTAACTGTGAGACTAAAGGGTTCCATATCATCCAATGGGAGGCATCTGTTACATGCTTGGACACTCCTGCGGCCATCCCCTGATATCTGGTTATAATCTGCGGAGGAGATAAATGCATGTTTGTTAGAATTAACTTGTTTTGTTAAACAAAGAAAATGGAGATGCTAAATCGATTTAAATTGCTAGAAAACCACTCTTACTTTCAGTACAGCCCATATCCCTCATGTAGATAGGTTCAGAGGACTCTTGTTCCGGTGGGTTGGGAAAGACCTGGGTCCAGTGACGCTGTGCTTGAACCCTTTGTATGGATACACGGTGGGTTTTAGGGTGAAGCAGCAAAAGCAGTAGAGGTTCAAGAACACGAGCTATGTCATGTCTCTGCAAAACCTGGTTCAGCCACGCCCTGCCAACTGGACTTGCAGAGCCATCCCAATAACTGAGGCTGTCTAACATGATAAACAGAGACCTACAAGAGGAAGAGAATGGTGAGGTGACTGAAAATTAGTTTTTGTATATTTAGACTTCTTCTACCATAGAATTGCTTTTACCTGTCAAAGGTCCGATTGAAAGGGGAGGACTTGGTGATATTCAAGTCTCTGGTTAGGTGCCAAAGAACTGAGAATTTTACATGAGCCTCCAGACGTATTCTCTAAAATAAAATTTGGTAATAGATGTGAAAACAATTCTGTGCATGTATAGTTGTGCAACTCTATGGCAATTTTTTGTGGGGTGTCTATGGGGTGCGTATGACTGACCCTGTCCCGATGCATGAGCTGCTGGCTAATGACATCTTCACAAATGCTGGGTGAGGGAGCCAAATTATGAAGCTGGTAAAAGAGTTCCACACTGCGCTTGTGATGCTGGGGGGTATCCTCTCCCAACTGATCCCATAAAGTAAGAGCTACACTCTACAAGACAGAAGTGAAAACGTGATCAAGACAGAAGAAGAGACTACAAAAGAATGCAAATGAGTAAGGAAATAATGCACACCTTGAAGAAATTGGTTTTCTCTGCAATGCACTTCAAGATACCCGATGTGAGTGGCGGTCGAATCACCACTGAAACACGCCCCTGGCTCGGACTCATTGGCTGGCCTGAGTCTGGACTTGCCACATGCTCAGCTGTCACCATAGCTGCAGACTGTGTGAGTCCGACAAGATCCATTACAAGCGAGATAGCCACTGCTTGAATACTGAAATCAGCTGCTGAACAGCACGCATCCATCAGGGTCTGAAGCCACAACGCTGGCTGAACACTCTCACCTGTCGGGCAAGCATTGGCACAAAACAAATATGCAACATAAAAGGATTTTGAGTGTGAAACAAACCCTGTATTTATATAAATTATACTATTAACTGCCCCATAATCCCTTTGCATTTAATAAAGGTATAATCCATGAGAAAAAACATAGATTTTAAATTTTTGATATTCGCAAAAAAAAATGAGGGATGTATACTGAAGTGATAACCAACACTTTTTTCCTGAATTATGTTTCAGGGAGGCAGTCAAGCAAAACAATGTCCTGGTCACACCTTGGTAAATAATTAAAGTTAATAAATAGCAATAGAAGGTCATTTTTACCTGCCTGCTCCTCTCTAGTGGGTGATGACTTTAGGTTTCCCTCAGCAATATAGACTGGAAAACTAGAGCACTCCAGGAAGAGCTGGCAGGCAGCAGTGAATGCAGCCAGACACTCCATCTGCTCAGAAGACATCTGCTCCTCAAACCCACTTGTGCGGTTTTTATCAGCCACCACAGTTAGAGTGTCCATTTCTGCACTGCAGCTATTTTCTGCCTCTGTCTGACCACCTGGGGTAATGTAAAGCCTCACTAAGCAAGAAAGGAACTGCTGGAAATGCTCAAGGCAGCACTGCATCACTGGCTTGTCTTGGGGCTTGATGTGGGCTGAACTACTGAGCCCAGATTTGGGTTGGATAGATACATCTTCAGGGCTGGATGCATCATCTTCGGGATGTTGCATGTTATCAGGTTGCTCCCCACGTTCTGCCTGGTACTGGATGAAGTCAGTAAATCCACTTTCTGACAACCGGCTGCTAGAAGCATTCTCGCCATCATCAAATACATCAGTGCTGCCAGAGACTTCAAGGGTGACTGGTAGAGTCTGAGAAAGATAAGGAATGTAAAGTTTGTGTTCATTACTCTCCAGCAAGACACCACAGCGCAAAACCTTAACAGTTTCACAGTCAAGGTAGTTTAAGTAAAATGAAACATATTGGATTAATTTCTGTATTTTTAGGTGTGGTACTTTTAGGTAGCTTGAAGACAACTTTATCCTTCACTGTTTACATTTACATTTAGTCATTTTGCAGACTTTGCAAACTTTTTTGTCCTTTTTCATGCAGTAGTGGCAGTGGACAGTACTGTAGCGAATGACTGGAGATCATGGGGTGGAGAGTTGGAAACGGGATTGGCAAAGGACCACGACTTGGGACTCGAACTCGGGTCACCAGAGGTGCAGTTGCACTATATGTCAGTTTTTTTTTAATATAGCCTTTCCATATTTTTTATTATGGTGAGCTCCGTGCAGTGTTTTTTCACAAGTATCCATCTTGTGTACACATTTGAATAAGTAAGACTTAAAGGGATACTCCACCCCAAAATTTGTATTTTGTCATTAATTGCTCCCCATGTCGTTCGAAACCCGTAAAAGCTTCATTCGTCTTCGGAACACATTGCAATGTCAAGGTCCATAAAAGTATGAAAAGCATCGTCAAAATAGTCCAGCTGCCATCAGCGGTTCAATCTGATTTTAATGAAGCGACGAGAACACTTTTTCTGCGCAAAGTAAACAAAACAGCGACTTTATTCAACAATTAGTTTCCTCTGGTTCAGCGTAGCGCCATTTTCGAGAATATCCGCTGGATGCAAGCAGCGTATACTCTTTTGTGTCAGCCACGCCACACGGAATGCGCCGTTTTCATTCAATTCAAAGCGTAAACAAACGTAGAAGAAGTATCCTTGCGGTCGGCGGACACACAAGAGACACAAGCAGCTGCTTGCGTCCAGCGGATATTCTCCAAAATGGGACAGTCACAAGCCTCCTTGTTTTCATCCAAAATATCTTAAATTGTGTTCCGAAGACGAATTAAGCATTTACGGGTTTGGAATGACATGGGGGTAAGTGATTAATGACAACATTTTCATTTTAGGGTGGAGTATCCCTTTAAAGCAATTTTGCAAATTCCTATTTGCATCGTGTCAAAAATATTATGTTATTATATACTCATAGAGACCACATTATTATATACTCATAGAGGCTACAACGATTTCTATGCTTGTCAAATCAGAGGCAATTTCTTCCCCCAGAACACATCTCTTGCAGTCCTACACTTTTTTTTTTACATGATGACCCTTCCAATCACACTGTGGGCTGGCTATAAAACATTCAGACCAAAGTGGTTCCAATCACAAAACTGTGTAGTAGCACAGAGCCAGACTCAGGTGGCAAGCAGTGCACTGCATGAGCCCCAGAGGAGGAAAAGGCGAGAGCTTGAAGGCCATTTTCACCTGAGTGGAAATGACAGACTCTTGGGCCTCAGAGGCTAGACTTGGCTCCACTAGAGAGGGGAACTCAGCTGTGCATGAACGTCTCATCCCTATTCCCTTGCTTTCTCTCCCTGCATGCTGGCACCATCCAGGGAGTCTGGCATCATTTCGATAAAGCTTCACTTAAGATGAAGACACACAGTCCTAGTAAGGTAGTAAACAGGTCATAGCGCACACACACCCTAACAAACTTATGCCATGAGGGAGGACCATCCTGTCTATTGGCCCCATAGCAGGGAGTCAGTGGAAGACACACACCATCAGGCAAAAGGATGGTTGTTTCCAGGCCAGTGCTTGTATAGCAAACAGGCCATATTGGCTTGTCTTTAACAGACTAATGCTGTAGAGACCGTTTTCAAAGACTTTAAAACAATTAGAGACATTCTAAGTTGACAGAGTACTGTTGATATTGGCAGTTAGATAAAGTACTGAGTGATGTACAAAGTCAGAGAAGAAAAGAATACATTTCAGCACTGAACTCTGAACATTTAAGTCAAGCTACGGTTTAATCTACACTACATATTCCCAGTGAGGAAAGTCTAAACAAATTGTACACGAACATGGCAGAGATGAGAGTGAAAGTTTTATGTTTCAGTCAAGCATCACACTCTGTCTGTGCACTGGTGCCAATGTATTTCCCTAGTTGGGTTTGAATAAAAGCTTCTCAAAGCAACACAAATTCTAATTAGATTATATTAGTTTCTTTTGATTTATTTCTTTAGTTACGAAGGGAAGCGTAAATAACTGACATTTAAATGTTAAAAAATACTAATAAATAAATCTGAATATTCATTGCTAATCAAACGTTCACTGAAATCTCACAATTCTCACAATAAAAGTTTATAGAAATGAAGTAATATAAAAAAATAAAGGAGGTCCATCTTCCAGTTACTTGCAGGTTTGAGATACTTTTTAAAATATACATCACAGCAACTGCATTTACAAAGCAACTTTGTTTTTCATTACGTTATAAGATTGTTTTATTTATTTTATTTTATTTTATTTCAGTTTAGATTAGTTTAGTATTTTTCAGGCTGGAAATCACAGTTTTACCATTTTCCATAAAATTCTCATATATATTTATAGGTTTTCCATAACCATAGGAACCCTGATCATTACTGTATACAGATTTATTACAATTATTTTCAAGATAGCCCTCAAAAAAATTCTAGATGATGATTAAATATTTTAGAGCTGCTAGAAACTAGAAAAACTTTTCCCCTTTCCAGGTTTGTCCCTAGTTTTTCAATGACTGTGTAAATGACCCTGCATATAGTATGCTTTTATAATGATAAAGATGATATTTATAATATCAATGTAACATCAATCAATATCATATAATATCAATTAATATAATATGATAAAGATGTAATTTATACGGAAAGTCAGTCATATATGTGAATTGGCTTGGGGTATATATTCACTGAACATGTTTTAATAATTTGATTGTTTGCTCTCACCCCTTTCTCATCTTTGTCTCTAGCGGAAGGGGTAGTTGCGGCAGATGATGGACCAGAGGGCAGTGCAAGGGGGGACACCAGAGGGGGCTGGACTTTGCTGAGGATCTTCGAGCAGAGGCGCAGACAGTGGGTGAGTTCTCTGAGGGCCAGGGCCTGCAGGTGTGTGGTAAGAGCAGAAACCATCCGAAGCAGCAACTGAGGTAGGTGCTCTGTCTGGATCTCAATGTACGTCTCCTAGACAGACAAAAATACAGGAGTGAGGTTCAGTTCTTCATTAATATTAGGGCAGCTGGATGCCCATTCCATGCATTACAGTCCATACTACAAATTACGAGTGAGGGTTAACAAAACTGAAAATGCAAGTAAGAACAATTTAATGTGTGGAGTAAAAAGGAGTAACAAGCTTTTTAAATTGGTGAGCACATGCAAGTTTTTGGTTCTACCTTCCGCAGCATCCATAGATAAACATGAGTAATGCTTTTGAGGTAATCATATATAATAACATTTTAGATATAACTTAATATAACAGCACAGAGACATCATAATTTTTGTATCACCCGCTTATCTGTTTTCGTGGCATTTCAGATCAGAGTATGTGAGTGGTGTAAAGCTGAAGTGGCGTTTATTTTTGTTAAGAGTGAGATGCAGGATGTTTTTTTTTAAGTAAGCAGGGAGAAGGAAATGGACAACCTGAAGTGATTACAGGCACTTTAATATGGATGCTTCTGAGAAGGTAGCCAAACAATTAGAGTGAAGTGAAGGTGAGGTAAGGAGGCAAGTAAGAGCAGTACCGTACCTGGCAGATAACCCTCATGCTTCTAGTAGGCTTCGAGAGAAGAAAAACAGAGCAGAGATTTTCAGACAGACAGAAGCGAGCAGAGCAGAGGCTAGAAAACACACTTCAGAAACCCTGATTGGTTCATTCACAATCAGTGTTAGAGAAACTAAGACCAAGATGATCTCTGAAACTTTCACAAGGACATCAACACACATAAACATTTATACACATGTAGAAAATATCTAAGCTATGAGGCTAAGACAATACAAGTGTCACTAAAATATAGTTTAGTTGCCTATATCTAACATAAAGAAACATGAATGGAGATTAGACCATCTAAATATCAGCATGCTTACATGGATTACTGTTTCTAGCTATCAAAAAGTCACTTTTTAAAAGTAGAAAATGGATAACGGTAATAATAAGTAGTAATCTAAACATTTCAATTGCTAAATTATTATTTCTAAGTGTAAAGTTTACCAACCAAAGATACAATGTCCAACAAGAAGTCCACCAGCTCACAGAACTCAACCAATGAGCGTGCTGACGTCTCAGAGCTCATAGTCTTTCCAGAGTTATGACTGCTCTGAGTCCACCTACAAAAAGAGAAAGAGGTTAAGTAAGAAATGGAACAAAAATACATTATATTTTTCTCCCTTTATTCCACACACACCTGCAGCACTCCTCAAACCAGCATGCAATATAATCCCACATGTAGTAGGGCTCAAAGGAGTTAAACAAAAGGTTGGCGGTTTTAATGAGCTCTGCCGTTTTCTTGTTCTCTCTGAGTTTGCTGAAAAACAACACCACAAAAGATAAATTTACACTGAAAATATAGCAATACAACTGTATAGTTGTAAAAACTATTAGTGAGATAAAAGCAGTGCAGACCTGCTAAGCTGAGTTTGGTCTTTGCTGAAAGGGTTTTGGTTCTGAAGGTCCAACTCGGCGCGGCACTGAGTGTGCAGGGTGCGAAACACTTCGATCAGAACATCCTCTAAGATTGCTGGGCCTAAATAAAATAGACAAAAATGCATCAAGGCTATTGCAAGCACTCTTTCTGTGAGCATTAGTCTACCCTAGACATCATGTAGTAATGGCTGTACCCAGCTCAGGCTTGTCGAGAAGGCTGATGAGAATGCGAAACGGCTTTAAGTCGTGCATCAGGATGCTCTCCTCCTCCCCTCCTCTAGCCTTCCCCTGCAAGATCCCCACCATGGCCTATATACACACAGATAGACACATTTAGGCATGCACTGACAATAAAATCCTTGCCAGCAACAATAATAATAATAATAATGTACACTGTGAAAAACAAAACTTTGCTAAAGATTAATTTTGACAGTGTTAGTAAGTAAATTATTACAGTTCTTAAAGTTGAAATCAAACAGAAGTAGCTATATATAAATTAAATATATAAATGGATAAATCATTCACAATCTACAGTGGTGGCCAAAATTATTAGAACACTAGTATCTTCAACAGCTAATGACATGAATGGAATGACACGAAGAAACAGAACAAACTGAGACAGACTAAATCCAGAAGAACTGCGGCAACATCTCCAAGATGCTGAAAGAAATCTACCTGCAAAGCTACCTGAAAAACTATGCGCATGTGCAGCATCCTCATTTTACAGCATTTTTACACAAGTGCTTATGGGTGTATTCACACCCGTCTTGTTTGGTTCGATTGAATCGAACGCAAGTTTGCTTCCCCCTTTGGTGCGGATCTTTAGGGCAGGTGTGAATACAGCAATCGCACTCGGGTGAGGACCAAACCACCGTAACGAGACCCAGCTGAAGAGGTGGTCTCGGTCCAGTTCCAACCAACTCTGGTACGGTTAAATGGATGAAACAATGAATGGATGACCTTAGCACACGTGTTATTTTGTTTACAATTTCTAGTTCACTTGCAAAATACCAGTGTGAAAGCGAACCGCACCAAACATTGTATTTGGTCCGGACCAAAGCAAGTAAACTAGCGGACTTTCCTGGTGTGAATACACCCTAAAACCTTTAACAGTACTGTAGCTTTGCAGGTAGGTTTCTCGAAGCATCTTGGAGACGATGCCACAGTTCTTCTGGATTTAGTCTGTCTCAGTTTGCTCTGTTTGTTCATGTCTTTCCAAACAGACTGGATGATGATGAGATCAGATCTCTGTGTGGAGCACTGGCTGTTGTCAGATTCCTTATGCAAACAAAAATCTCACTGGATTATTACAAATAATGAATGGCAAAATTAATGTTTGGAAATGTAAACTGATATTTCCTCCTGACACTATAGCAAAAGATAGAAATAACCGACATTTTTAGCTGATGAAAATACTAGTGTTCTAATCATTTTTGCTACCACTGTATGAAAAAAATAAACAACAAAATAGGGTGACTTTTCATTTCATGCGAAATTTTAAAATTAACTTCAAGTGAGCGTTAGATGACAGCAAATGTAATCTAAATGTAACAAAGGTACCCAAGATAGATTACTCAGCAGTACCCTAGAGAAAAAAGGGATCTCCATTATACTGTGAATGCCTGTGAAAGTGTGTGCGTTTCAGCTCTTTAGGGATTTCACACATGGTCTAACGCATGGCTGCACAGACAGAGGAACAGACGGTCCCTGCAATAACCTACTTCCCAAACAAGCGAGATCCAACAAGTGGCCCAAACCAGATGGCATGCAATCAAACAATTCCCCCTCCAATAAAACAAGAGAGGAAAATGCCAAAAACAAAACTCCCCCTGCTGAAGCCCCAAACTCAACCCCAGGGGTAGCAGGACGGTTTAAACGCATGGCACTGAACAGCTCTGTCTGTGCCTGCACTGGGACCAGTGTCTCACTAAAATGACAAAATGACTAAATGTGTGCATGCACCTGTGTGCCACTGCAGACATAACAAAAACGGTTTGATCTTACAACAAAAGGAAACTCAAACAAGAAAGATAACTTTTGAAGTTTCTTCACATCTTTTGATTTCTCTGTGTCTGGATATATTTGTTTAGAGAACTTTGAACACTAGGGATTTCTGATGTCCCAATGATGCTCAGAGCCCAAAACAACAAAATGAGCCACATCAATTCTTCTCAATACATAGAATTTGGATCGCACTCCTACTGCTACATTCAAAAAATAGGTGAAACTCTCACTGTTTGTACTTTATCCTCTACTTTGAACTTCTAGGTTTTACCTTACCTGAACAAGCATGTCCTTGGAGTAAGTGTTAAAGTAGTGTGTGACGTGCTCTTCTGGATTACTGAGTCGGGTGCTGCGAGGGCCTGCTTGCACACCATTGTTATCAAAGCCTGAAAACACCACCAAGCATACAATTTGCACAATGACATGAGTACAAAGATGTTACATTTTTGTAATAATTTTTGTTGACTTACAGAGATACAAGGAAATATATGAGGACGTGTTTATAAAAATATGATAACAGGCTATTTGTAGACATATAAACTTACCGCAGTTTTCATCCACAGCATATTGATAGCAAGTAAGAGACAAAATAAGGTCAACCAAAAAAACATTTCAACAAATTTGAGTTGTTTCTATCAAGTTGTCAAATTAAGTATGGCATGCACTGCAACTAGTTAGTTAATTGTTCTTTAACTGTCTTTAATAAGCAAATATTTTCAGAATTGCTACTGTGCGAGTTTTCCAAATAAATTAGTTTGTTTGTTTGTTTTTGTGCTAATGGAAATTACCATTCAAAAGTTTGGGGTCATTAAGATCATTTTTAAAGAAATTTATATTTGTATTCAGCAAGGATGCATTAAATTGATAAACATTTACAACATAACAAAATATTTATATTTCAAATAAATGCATTTCTATTGACCTTTATATTAGATAAGAGACTACTTTAAAAAGCATAAAAAAATATATTGTGGACCACAACTTTTGAACAGTAGTGTATCTGCTTGGATATATGCAAACACAAGCAAAACATGACTAAGGAATACCATATCATTAAAAGCTGGGACAAAAATAATAGGGATGGATGGCATGCAGTTTGTGTATGAAGCTTTAATATCTCACCCAGCAGCCAAGCATACAGTCTACGGTTCAGAGACATGTCTCTTCTTAGAACAACATGAAGTGCTGCAGACAGAATTCGGATCATGTCTGGACGAGTAGCCTGAAATGAACCACACAGTTACAGTATAATGTTAGTGTATCATTTCTATGTCAAATACTTTAAACTAACATTTCTATTTTGTGACTAATGAATAACTCATAATTCAAACCAAATCTACAAATATCTGTTTTAAAGGTGGACAGGTAACTCTGCCACATGAGAAGCAACTAAGATGGATCTCGGAGAGAACTTTAGGAAATGTTCCTAGCATTGGGACAAATAAAGGTGAAAGAAGTCTTAAATAAATCAGTATTGTTACCTGACTCATGTGGAAGGGAAAGCAGAACAGGATAAGATCCAGGGTGCTCCTCTGCACTAGCACACTAGAATCCTGTACAGATGTGCTGACTGCTTCTACCTGATAAAAACAATTATATAAACATGAAAAAACTCAGTGGCGGTCAATTGAACAATTTCTATATTTAGAATCATTCATTATTAAAGGCTGTTTTGCTTGTATTATGTCTATTGATCAGTGTACCATCAGTTCGATGTCACTGCCAATGATGTACAGCTGGTCCTCCATGGATAGTTTTCTGTTAAGGTGCAGTAAGACGAAGGACACTCCAGGCAAGCGCACAGCAGGGCTGGTTAGGATGCTGCCCCACAGGGCACTGTAGAAGGCCGGCTGCTCCACAGCTGCTGCCACCTTTTCTAGCAGGGTATTGGTCCTTTAGACAACAGATGAAATAAGAGTTAGGATTAGAGATGCACAATATATCAAGAAACATATCAGTTGTCAGTTGATATTGGAAATTGTTTTTGTTTATCTGTATTAGTCGATACAGGATATATTTTGGCCAGTATTAGATATTTCATTACACATGCTCATTTTCCCTATTAATAACTTAACATTTCAATAATTTAAAATGTATTATTATTTTTTAAGAATATTTGAAATTATTAGAATATACACTACTGTTCAAAGGTTTGGGGTCAGTGAGAATTTGTTTTGTTTTATGAAATTGTTTTATTCAGCAATGATGCATTCAATTATGTGATAATAAACACTGTGGAAAGAATATATGTTCTTTTGAAGTTCTATTCATCAAAGCAACCTGAAAAAAATTTATTATGGTTTACACAAAAATAATACACAGCACAACTATCTTTAACATTGATAATAATACGAAATGTTTCTTGGGCACCAAATCAGCACATTAAAATGATTTCTGAAGAATCACATGACACTGAAGTCTGGAGTAATAATGGCTGATAAAAATTAATCTTTGCTGTAACAAGAATAAAATACATTATAAAATATATTAAGACTAGAGCTGTCAAATGATTAATCGCATCCAAAAGAAAAATAGTTTTTGTTTACATAATATATGCGTGTATACTGTCTGTGTATATTTATTATTTATAGATAAATACAAACACATGTATGTATATATTCATGAATGTAAGAATATAAATATATGCATGTAAATACATGTAAAAAAAATTTTCAAAATATTTACTATATGTGTGTGTATATTTATATATACATAATAAATATACACAGTACACATATATATATATTATGTCAACAAAAACTTTTATTTTGGATGTGATTAATCACGATTAATCATTTGACAGCATTAATTAAAACAGAAAACAGCTATTTTAAACTGTAATAATATTTTACTATATTACTGTATTTTTTTTCAAATAAATGCAGCCTTGAATAGAAAAGAAGACTTAAAATAAATTTGAAACTAGTACATTGTAGTTATATATATATTAATCTTTTATTTTACCTGTCATAATACTCTGAGCCCTCCTCTAGACCAGGCAACACACCGGTCAGGAGTCCCTGCAGGCCTGGTTTAAGAGTCTTTCCCAAGGGCAGGTAGTAGGTCTCATATAACCCAAGTAATACTGGCTTCACAGACATGGCAGCATTGGATAGTAAAGGGAAGAGGCCAGAACTGAGGTGGAGGGTGAAAAGGAACATATTAGGCACTAAAAGTCACTGTAGCAGAAAAATCAATCTTGAACAATCTCTACCTATAAAGGAAAAGATCCTTCGCCAGGCGCTTTGGTCCAATGATCTTGAAGATGATTTCGTAGGTCTCCAGCGCCTTGCGGTGAACCCCGCTGGGCAGCGCCGGGTGGAGGCATTGAGCCAAACGTTTTCCAATAGTCAATTTCTTAGGCACAACCTGATACTTGCCATTGTTTTGCAAGACCTGTCCACACAATACAGAAAAATAAGATCAGTAAAGCAACTGCCACATTTGGAGGAGCTTCTAAATGTGATCAAGGTGGTGTAGAAAAAGACCTTGTTGAGCTTCCCAAGCGCTGAGATCAGATCGGCCCATTCGCTGGAGTACTCAAAGTTTTTAAGGGCCTTATCTACCGCTGCCACATAGTTTCTGTATTTCGAGTCACCGAGGAGTTCCAACTCCTCTGCATTCATCGTCCTACACAATGGAACTAAAAGCCAATGCCAAGGTCACGTACGAACATCACACCTTCAGTGTAAAGGAACAGAGGGGGAGGCACAAAGGTTAAAATGAATCAAAAGAAGTGTACTCCTTGAGTAATATTGCAGTGTAGATCACATGCCTGATAATTGAAAAAAGAGCTCACACCCAGATTCCAGCATACTCTAGATTAAAAGGATAGTTCACCAAAATGTACATTGTCATCATTTACTCATGTTGTTTCAAACCAGTATGAGTTTCAAAAGCAGTTATTTTGAATAATGATGCAAACCAATTGACGATAACCATTGACTTCAATAGTATTTTGTGAATACTGTGGAAGTCACTGGTTACCATCAATTGTTTGGTTACAAACATTAAAAATATCTTCCTTTTTGCTCAACAGAAGCTACTCATACAGGTTTGGAACAACTTGAGGGTGAGTAAATGATGTCAGAATTTTCATTTTCGGGTGAGAACTATCCTTTTAAGCTTCACTGTGTGGAATATTGTACACTCAACCAAACACAGTGACCCTTTAGTGTTTAGAAGAGCTCACTGTCACTGGTGGAGACGCTGTTGAATTATTAACAGGTGTGACTCAGTTGCAGGTGAGCTACTTTAAAGCTACAAAGGGCAAAGAATAACAATAACAATAAAGAACTGACCAGGGAAAAAATAAATACTTCCATATTTTACTGCACTGTAAGCTGCCGTTGTTATTTCCCCATGTTATTCTTTCAAAAAACTACAATATAAATGAAAACAATGCACTAAATTGACAGTTCATCCCAAAACCATCACGTCCTCGCCCTCATACTCTTCCAAACAATATGAACAGCAATCTCAGTCATCATTCACTGTCATTTTCTATACTATAGAAATCAATGGTGACCGAGGCTGTCGTTCTGCTTAAATTCTCCTTTTGTGTTCTACTGAAGAAAAAGTCATACCGCTTTAGAAAACATGAGGGTGTGTGAATGATAACGATTTCTATTTGAGGACGAACTGTCCCTTTAGGATGCACAATAACAGCCCACAGGTTTTACTATAGCCAAAACCAAAACAAGATTGCAAACATTTTAATCTGAACATATTATGTAAACATATTAATCCCTTTTTAAATCTAACACATTTTTCAACTGAACTGAACTCAATACCAAAATCCAACAAATTGTACATAGTATCAATGCATTTGGCAGGCTGGTTGTCATTTCCCATGATCAGCTGATAGGGAACAATGGGCCATTATGAGATTAGAAGGCCCATATGATGTCCTACAAAATGATTTGCCAGTGTGACAATGACGAATGAGTGGTTCATGGTAAACTTATATCCAAATCTTTCCACTCGACACGACATCTCCCACACACGGTCAGCATAACCAACCAAACACGATCAAATGTCACGAACACACGCTAACGGCTAAGCTACTGTAAGCTCGCTATAGAATAACGTTAGCGGATCCTCTCCAGTGAGCTGCTGCTTACCGTTGTCAGACGGACGGCGTTTTTTTAGAAGGTCTGATCTGTAAGGGGCTGGATGTTTTTTTAATCTTGAGGGCAGATGAATGTATAGATGTATAGATGGGTGAATGGATAGGTTGTGAACGATGTACGGTCAGATGCGACGTCGGTGGTGGGTATAACGTTACTGACAGCAAGAAACGCTTTCCCGGATGCCGCTGGCGAGATCACATATCTGCTTTTTGTAAAGCCATTTGTTATACAGCAGCGTTAATGTTGACATCAGTCCAGGTAAGTTAGCGCTGACACTGCGGATGAAACCATTTTTGATGAAAGTCTTTGACAGGTGAAACGCTTCGTTCTACGCATGCGCCAGCAGTTCCTGGTTAAACAAAAAATACGTCACTCGTTCATAATAAAAGTTCCCGTGTTGCGCTTGAGTCGCTTTGTACGCAAACCCCGGAAATCAAGTTTTTTACTGTCTATTTTCGATTCATGAGTAAAATAAGATATGTAGTTAACATTACTGAAAGAGTTTCACATTTTGTTCTACAATGTAAATCATACACATTCATACAGCAAACGTGCATTTTGAATAGTGTTTTTAAATGTGGAGTACAAACTGAAGAGTTTGTCATACTTACGCCTAACGTTACTTTTAGTTCAAATCTCACTATTCAAGTTGTATTAAGTGGTTTTAATTCAATTGGAATTATTGAAAGGTTGCTTCTTCAAAAGATTACGTCTGCGTCGTCGAAAACAGCAATGTAGCGCAGTGCTATGCTGCCAGATGATGGTGCTGTCGAAAACAAAACAGAAACCACTGCGACCTCAATTCGACGTTGCGCACTTTAATTTCCGAAGCGAATTTTATTAAACTACGTTATTTACAAGACATTTGCTTAAATAACCACAGGCTGAGAGGCAGGGATGAATTTAGCTTGCTGTAGGGTTTGCTAACTCTTGCTCCGGGATTATTTATTAATTTTGTATTATTTGCAGTAGTTATACCTTTATTTACCTTTTTTTCCTGTTGCTATCAGGGTAAATCAAATACTGCAAGATTACCACAGAATTTAAACAGAGAAAATATAATAGCGCAAGATGTTCATGATACAAACTAGTTCCTGTAGCCTGAATTTTGTTTGTAATAAACTTGGCTTCAAACGAGTAGGGTTTATAAATCATGCTCTCAAAAGCAAACATAACTTCTTACACCAACCCTTCATTTTCATTTATTTGTTGTAATTTTTTCCATCTCTTCTTTTTTGGTCTCGACTTCAGTCTGTATCCAGATATTTCACAATCCATCTGTCGGTTTTGTTATATTGTAATAATGCAATGTTAATGTTTAAAAAGTACCTAAGCATTTTCAAATCGTTCCAAAGAACTTAAACATTTTCTACAACTCTTAAAAATTGTTCTATTAATATGTCATATCGATAAACTACCATTATAAAACATATCTAATGCTGTCTACGTGAGCAGACAGAGTTCTTGTCCAAATAGATAATCAGTTTCATGGGCGACAGTAAATGATTTCAAAACTCTGGGCCGAAATCCAATACACAGTGCCCTGCTGCTCGAACTGGCAGTAGTGTTTAAGATTGCTGGCAAAAACAAATATTTGTACATTAAAATAACATATGAGTGTAACCCTTCAAACAAGCAATAAAGACTTACATCCATCCATTTTTAAATGTTAAACTCTCTTAAAGTTCAAAAACAGCACACACAAATACAGTACTGGGGGGAGGGGAAGGGATTTATTCTTTTTTTTTTGGACAACCAAATTAAACAATCTTTTAGTACATACCAATTCTTACCAAAAGGGCTTTCTGTTTCCATTTCAAGTGACATTTTTGAGGTTGGGATAAATTCACAGCCAATTGTTCAAGATAACCAAATTTAGGAAAAGGACTTTCACACATTCCAACTTAAAATTTACTTTTAAAGGTTAAAATATCTGGCATTCTGCAGGTAAAATGCAGCATCCCTGGCTTCAAACATTGGCCCACGGAGGAAAGACCAATGACTTGGGGCAAATGCAACACTGCTTTATGGACTCTGGATAAAGGGCAAAATAATTAGGGTTATAGATCAATGCAAAAAAATGATATTTGCATAGGCAACTCAAAAACAATATGTATAAAAGTCCCTTTCAATTTCAAAATGTTTTGCTTCTTTTCCTTTTTTTACTTGCACTTACAGCTCGCTCTGCCCCTACATGGTGCATTATATAAAATAAAAATCATGTGCAAGATCACTGGCAACAAATCACACAGTGCAGGGGTTTTACGCACTATGCAAAATTTTCTCTTTTTTTAACAAAATATTTTTCAGCATTTTTGAAAACAAGCCACGGCCTTAGCGTGACTTTTACATTCAGTGTTATTACTAAAAATACTTTATCTGCAGGTTTCAAATATCCCTGCACAAATGTACAATATGTTACAACATTTTATACATTTCATTATTTACATGGCTCTATTATACATATCAAAACTCATCAGCTTTGTTTTGTCATCTTTAAAATAGCTATTAACATCATGTTCTGCGAGAGAGGTAGTTTCCACCACACTCATTACTAAGTGGGAAGGGGTGCTTCATCACATATCCACAGTTGAAAGAGCTAAATTGTCTGAAACTTTTGAACATAAATGAACAGCAGTGCAAGAATAACAACAAGTGAGAGAGGGCAGTGTGTGTGTATAATGTCGGCCACCTGCCTTCTTAAAAAACAAACAATGTAAACATGTCTTCACTGGACTTGCGCCCTATTTCTCAGTTCCCCCGTGCCATAATACACACATTTCATAACATAATGCTTGTATCAAAACAATCACAGAGCAAACAAGGTTATGAGACGAGACCACAGAAAACATCCGTCCTATGTTCTTGCATCATAACCCTCCTCCGCATATTTGCTCTGTGATCATTCCAAAAGTACAGCAAAGTAAAAAAAAAAATAAGTGAATTCCAAAAATGATTTGTCAACCAAAACAGTGATATACACTAATGCCTTACCCGATGATTTATGGCACTTGTAACCAGATATGGTCAGGCAAGGGGGGGTTCCAACAGAAAATTGCTGATTTCTTAGCTTTGGTAAACATAAAAAAAAATCACTTAGTTTTCTAAGCTATAACACAAGGGATGCAAAAAGAAAGTTTAACGCTGCAATAGAGCTTGTGAACCTTAGATAATTTCAACACCTATAGTGCAATGCGCACAGCGCCATTAAAAAGTACAGGTGTTGAAAGCACAAGGTCCGTTGTGCCACCTCATTAGGCTTGAGGTTAGTCAAATGATCTGTTCATTTAAGTTTGTTCCCCTTCATATTCGTTTCGCTTAGGTCTCCCTGCAGAACGAAGTCGAGTGGCTTTTACTTCCCAAAAAGCAAAATAAAAATAGATACCTGGAAATGCAGTATGCACTATAACGCTACAAATGCTGCTGTGCTTAGCACCTAGAGGTTTCTGACACTCCCTGCATGATTAAAACTCAAGCTGAGAGTATGCATCAAACCTCAGCCAGCGAAAAACAATGCAAGGAAATGGTTTGAATTTTGTCTACTCCTAGGCCTGGTTGAGAAGAAAAAACACACTGACTGTCACAAACAGCCATCAAAAAAAACAAAACAAAACAGGAGCATAACAGAGCAATGAGTTATTAAGGACGACATCCAGTTCATCATTTGTCATGGCATAAGGCTCTGCTAAAACTTCTCAACCGCCCTTTAAGGCTACAGCGACGTAATTACAATTGAAGCAGATTGCTTTTTATAAAAAAAAAAGTTAGGTGATGAACATCAGGAGAAACATCTGCCTGCCAAATGGTCATCACCTTATTAAGATGCAAATCTAAAAATAGCTGTAAAATGTATTACGCAGCTGGAGCATTCAAGAGAAGGGCAAGATGCCCAAGCGGAGCCTTCGTTCATATATTGGTTTAAGAGAGCAGCAGTGAGTGACCTTATGCCTGAACCTTCAGAAGGCTCTTTAACTCAAAGGACATTATCTCACGATGATCGCAAGCGCCCATGGGAAGAGACACCCAGTGGCTTGGGGGCTTGGGTAGCACACTTGGGGACGGGGGCTCACTAAACTTGGCTCCAGCATAGTTTTGACCACACTGAGCTGACAAAAGTTTGTTCAGATGAGACATGGTATCCTCCCAATTCTGATCATAAGGTGTGGCAAAACAAACAGAGGCATTTTTCTTGTCTACAGACACGGCCTGCCGCACCTCAGGAGACCAAGAAAAGCTGGTGCCCTTCTCACCCCTGCGATAGCTGTGGTGATGGGGCACCCCTAAGGCTCCTGAGGAGGCGGAATGCACCACTCCATTCTGGTCTCGACTTCTCTGCTTGCCCCTGCCAATCTGGTGGCTCTTCTTAGGTGCCGGGCGATCTGGAATGTTGTATCTCTCACCACCTCCCATACTGCTTTGACTGGATGTCACCTATCAGAAAACAACGAATTTGTTTAATGAAAGAGAAATAAGTAGATATTTGAATTGTAAAGGCTAAACGGTGCAAACTGGTTAAAAACAGGCTTAAAATAATTGTTAGGAGTCCCGAGTTGCAGGCTGACAATAACAAAGGGCTGAGTGAGTCAGCGCGTCCGCCCATCCCCCACTCGCTTCCTCTGCTTACCTATCACTTGAAGAAAAGTTGAATGCGTGGTTCTCTTCACTTTTTAATTTCTCTTCGCCAATCGGGCTCCAGGTCCTCGAAGTAGTTGATCTACTTCTCGCTGCACATATATGTCCAGCAAGATCTGAAGTTTTCATGTGCCAATGAGCGTTGTTTTTTCGTGTAACCGAGCAGAACATGAATTCACCTCGGCGCACGGTGATCTAGAAGCCGCGAATCTAACAAAAGAAACAATACTATAATTTGTGTTCCATTCCTAAATGCATTAGTTTTAAATAACATTGAGAAACACTAACTAAACTAGTTATTTGTGTAAAACAAAAAAAAAATGCAAAAAAGTGACAAATAAGTTGGGGTCAAACAATAAAACAATGTTTCATATAATTTATGATTTAAGCAATGATATATTAAAACATCGAATAGAACGATTTTTTTGTGAATAAGGTAACTTTATTGCATAACATTCAAGTTCACGTTAATCTTTCTCTATTGTGCTCAATGTCTTAAGCGGTTATCCATTAATAAGTAACGTTACATTTCCATTTAGTTCGGAATTGCAAGTCGTTTCTATAATGTTTAACTAAAAAAACTTGGGTTTTAAATAATAAAAAACACGGGTATTAGGTCATGTTTTCTGGCCAAAACAAAGAGACTCTCTTACTCAACATGGCGTCAATGCCGTCGACGACTCTAGCATTACGTCTTTAACTCGGTAGAAAACAACTTACCGGCTTCCTCAGGCTTCGATGGAATAAGCCCTTCGTCTTCCCTTGGTCTAGTCTATTAGCTGTAGCTCTATATGGAGAAAATATTTCCCGATATGCGAATCTTTGTTCAAATTCGAGGCTACAGCGGAATGATATCACTCTCCTTCTCTAACTTGTCTCCGACTAACAACAAAATGGATCCTCAACAAAGCATAAGTAGTTCGGGCTTGTTGTGTGCTGACCAATCAGGGAGCAGTACTGTCGACGTGTGACCAATAAGAGCGCTTAACACGCCTGTTGCCACCCTTCCTGCGTCACGTATTTGTGGGGAATTTTGGGTTTTTTCCGAGTTACTGTAATAACTCAAAGGCATAAAAAATGATCACATGGTTTCTTCCGGTTGGTTTAAGCTCAAAACGCAAACACTTAAACATTACCCTACTAAAAAAATGTCCATGGCTCATCATCGAAGGGCACAGCACTATGCCTTAAGTAAAATTCTGTTAAAAATGCACCAGTTTTAATGGCTTTAGATGTCCAATTTGCTTATACAAGTTAGAATATTTTTTTTAGGAAAGCAACAAGGACTCATCTGATCTACTTGAGTAAACTTTCAGACACTCTATATGTTGTGGAAATCATTAAAGAACAGATGACTGATCGAAGTTCAAAGAGACAGAAATAACAAAATTGTGAGTAGGCTATGTCAAGATAATGTTAAATCCATCGTATATTAATGACCTAATAAAATAGTAGACACTTCGCAGACATTATCATAATCAGAGGAAAGTTGAGTGGTATACTGGAAATAGGCCCAATTTGTCTTGAAAACCAAGAAGAAACGTGACACGTCATTTAAGAAGTATCACACAACACCTGCTGGCATGTGACAACGTGTAGATAAAAACCTGTGAAGTGGTATATACTGCCAATGACAATGGGAGGGAAAATGTTTGAAAAGCTACACATAAGGGTGTCATTTTGGGGTGTAGTATCTTCATAAATCAATGAATGGGCTTGGAGGACGCATATGGGCCATTTGGTGTTCTTGAAGTCAAATGTCTGCTTAGATTGTTTACTGCACTTTAACCCTGAAACTGTTTTAAGCTGAACAGCTAAACTTTATATTAAGATAAACTTTCTATTAATCAGACCAAATGTAAATTTACCTGTTAGCCTGTTTCCAACCTTGTTTTATCTGAACAGCTCCAAATTAATTAAACTGAAATTATTTAAACTAGACTTATACATGAAAAATATGTATTTAACTTATCTTAGAGATTTGTGTTTTGACCAATTTTAAGATAACATGTTATTTGTGTTTTTTGTTTTATTTATTGTGACACAAAACTAGGTTTTGAAGCATGAATTAAATGTTTTGGGTGAGTTATTATTCAGACTTGAACTGTGATGTCCCATAAAACAGTTGTGACAATTACACTGTTTAGAGAATGTTGATTTAAAAAATGAGCGAAAGCTATTTAGAAAAACTGTCATAGCTTCTATAAACTTTTACGGTTTAAAACGTTTGAAAATGTTCAATGTTTTGTATTACTATTTATGATTGCTTTCTTGTTTAAAATTCCCTCATCTGTATATTAACTAGGCCTACTCCTGCTTATCCCTTAAGCAAACATGGTCTTGTGACAAAGTGACAAAGTGACGTGACATACGACCAAGTATGGTGACCCATACTCGGAATTTGTGCTCTGCATTTCCCCATCCAAAGTGTAGTGAACAACACACACACACACACACACACACACACCGTGAACACACACCAGGAGCAGTGAGCAGCCATTTATGCTGAGGCGCCCGGGAAGCAGTTGGGAGTTCGGTGTCTTGCTCAAGGGCACCTCGTCGCGGTATTGAGGGTGGTTTGCCTGTTTAATCAAAATCCGTATTTGGGGACGGAAATGTGTGGAAGTGTCTCACAATTTGAGAAGTTTTACAAAATTGTACAATGTTCTACATCTACATGTACACAAAAAGCAAAACATGCTTTTATGATTTTTTACACCCAAAAGACAAATCTTGTGAATATATTATGCATATCTATGTTACAGAGCTATATTATGCTATGTCAATGTATTTATAGATTAATAAATAATAGATAGATAGATATAGATAGATAGATAGATAGATAGATAGATAGATAGATAGATAGATAGATAGATAGATAGATAGATAGATAGATAGATAGATAGATAGATAGATAGATAGATAGATAGATAGATAGATAGATAGATAGATGAAAAATAGATGCAAGCTTTCTACACATTCTCAGACTTGAGCCCATTTGAAGTACTTCACAAGCGCCACCTGTTGCTTAAAAATAGCACTACACTCAATATAATTACAGAGTTTGAGAAAATATCATTTCACAGGTATATATTAATCTTTCCGTAGGTCTGGATATTGATGACAGGAAGATATTCATTTTTTTGTATTTATGGATATTTTTGGGTTACACTCGCCCAAGAATAAAGTATCAACATATTTCTTTTTTATTGATTAGTACTAATGAATGTATGTTACTAAGAGCTCAAAAATGACAAAAACTTTTTTTTACAGTTCATCACAAAAATTACTTCTCAGCCAAACCCTTTCAGAGAATAAGCAATTACCAGGGATGAAATTAAATGTATTAAAAATCGAGGACAGCTGCAGTGAGAGGTAACCGATATTTCCCTCCACCATCTGCTCTCCATAACAAGAGTAAATTTGTGAAATAGGTCAGCAACAAGATGAGGAAGATTTGGTAAAGATAATTGTTTCACCATTTTTTTACACTATTGTCATCTTGTGTTGATGAGACATTTACAGAAATTTTAAGAAAATTGAGACACAAAGAGATAGCATGGAGCTAATACGCTTTGGGTGGAATATGTGGGAGAATAAAAACTTTGATTGTAAGGAAAGGATTAATAAAATGACTGTGGACAGATGGAAGAACATCATGAGGAAGCTGCGGTAAAGAGAAATATTTCAGCATTAATTACATGTATGTGATCTGGTGGAGATGAGACACAGAAAGGTTCCTCTTTGAGTGTGAGTTTTCATCTCAGAGAAAAACAGCTTTGGTACTTTCCATCTGTTGCTTTTCTCTTCCCCATAATGTGTCCTCGTTACTTCAGTCTCTTTAATCACCTGCATCTCTGCTCATTAAAAAAGAATACAGCACAGTTTGAGCTATAACAGTGTAATACTGACATTTTGGTTCTCTCTTTCTCTCACGGGGGGTGTGGTATATGCTCTCGTGTTGAAATCAGAGGCTTGAGATTTGTGAAAGACATATCTGTCAACAGCAGACAGTTTTACCAACAGCAAAAACGAAGGTAAGAACCAGTTCATTTGATCAATATGTATTTTATGCTAAACTCTTGTGTGAACTGAAACAACTCTAATGGGTAGAATAATGAACAGCAGGTTTTTCTTGCCTTATTTTGTAAGACATATTATTATAGTGTGTTATTAATTGTCAAGTATGTTATTATGAACTTATTTCACTTGTGAGTGTGAAAGATCTTTAACCTGAGGACTTTTTGTGCATTTTACACTTTATTGCATAAAGTATGTTTAAGTTTACTAACATCTTCTGAAAGCAAAAGTCTTTTGTACAGTCCTTTGTCTTATGATCAGTTTAAATCAACTGGCACTTTTTTACAAAACACATTGTTCTATGACCCTCTTTGACCATCAGTGAGCCACCAAAGGTGAAAATGGTTAGGAAAAATACAGGAGGAAGGAATATTGGGAGGAACCAAGACTCTGAGGGGGAACCCTATTAGAGAAGTGGCTTTAACCCAAAAAAATTACAGTATTTACTGAGACTTTAACAACATTGAGACAAACAGAGATAGCATGGAGCTAATACGCCATGGATATGCAGGAGGATAAAAAGAATGATATTAGTGCTTCGTGTAAGGCAAGGATTGTGGAAGGAGGGAACAATGACAAATAACCTCTGTGTAGTGAGCAGGCTGTTTAATTGAACTACTTACCAAACTAAACAGAGCAGTCTTTATTCTATACTAGATCAAATAGTGTGTCTGTTTCCTGGACTTTGCTTGTAACGCAATTAAACATATAGAAACAAATCCGTAATCTTGCTTAATCTTTCTTTGCAGGGTTTTTTCTCTCTCTAGTGGATACTAGTGAAAAATACAAACTATTTGTCAATCCATCTCTTGTAATAATCTTGTGTCGTCTTTTGCCCAGCAGGAGGCATTATCTAACTTTACCTAATCTATTGAACAGCTTTAGGTCAGTGACCAGTAGTTTATATTAAAACAATAACTAGAATAGACCTGTGGGTACAAACTGATTATTTGATATTAAGAATAACATCAAGTCTCTTCCAAATCTAAGCCAAGTGAATAATGCAGTTTTATTTATAGAATGCATTAGCCTAATAAAAGTTTGCTTGGAGACATATTTGACTTTAAATGAGTTTTGTGAGTGTGGTATTTTCCTCTTAATCATGTCATATTCAGAACTTCAAATCCAAACATTTGTTTTTTTCTTCATGTTATTATGAGGCACATTAATAATTATGTGTGCTGTTTTTTTTAACCATTTGTCTTTTATTTTTAACAGACCATTTCTGTCCTGGGTAAAATGGAGACAGAATTGAAACAAGATCAAGAAGCTTCCACTGAGCTTTATTTAAATGAAAGTACACCAAACATTACAACCACAGGTATTGTTTCTCATAAAGATGTTCTATGATCTGCCTGTGACCATGATATGTCTTTTCAAGTTTTGTTGCGATGATTTTACTAGTTTTCACATTTAAACATTAAAAAAAAAACAATAAATACAATTTTAAATAACGCTATACCTTGCAAAAGTTTAGTAAGATTTATTTAAAAATAACCCAGTTCTTTTATTTCGCAAGAAAGCATTCATCAAAAGTGAAATTAAAGACTATTACATGTTTATAATAAAATTTATAAATAATCTATTTCAAATGAATGCTGTTTTATCAAAAATTCCTGAAACAAATGTATCACAGTTTCCACAAAAAAAAGCAGTTAAGCAGTTTTCATTGATAATTGATAACTGTTTTCATTGGTAATAATAAGAAAGATTTCTCACTGGAGGAATGATTGCTGAAAATGTAGCTCCATCACAAGAATAAATTACATTTTGCAATATATTAGAATAGTTATTTTCAATTTTAATAATATTTCACAATATTACTACTGTTTTACAGCATTTCTGATCAAATAAATGCAGCCTTTTTTAGAATTTATTTTAAAAACATTAAAAAACATATACTGACTCCAAACTTTTGAATAGTATTTAAAAAATAATTGTAGTAAAATATTTTTTTTACATTATTAGAAATTATATTAAAATGTTCATCCTAAAATATGATTAAAGTGATTATTTTGAATAATTTTGATCCTGTATTGATACAGGTGCAAACTTGTGCAACAGCCTACAGTGTTACATGGTCCTGACCCCAGCAGAGAAGAAAGCTATTAGCTCAATCTGCTTGTTAGCCGGCCCTGTGACGTTCCTGGAGAACATTTTGATCCTGTTGGTCATTGCAAGCTCCACCACTCTGCGTAGACGGCCATCGTACCTGTTCATCAGCAGCTTGGCACTGGCCGACACCTTTGCCAGCTGTTTCTTCACCATCAGTTTTCTAGATTTCCATCTTTATAGTCAGAGCGATGGCCCTAATATCTATCTGTTCAAGCTCGGTGGAGTCATAATGGCATTCACAGGTTCTGTGGGAAGCCTGTTGCTGACAGCGCTGGACCGTTATCTCTGCATCTACCAGGCTTCCAATTACAAGGTGCTACTGACACGCACTAGAGCCAAGCTGGCTATTGCATTATTATGGTGTGTAACGATTGTAATTTCATTTCTTCCTCTGATGGGTTGGAGGTGCACAACCAAGTTTGATCCTCCTTGCTCCCATCTCTTTCCCTATGTGAATCATCACTACCTGGCCTTCTGGACGGGCCTACAACTCATGGTGCTCTTTCTTATTATAGTGGCTTATGTTCTCATCCTGTGGAAAGCAAATCGGCATGAAACAGCTATGGGTGGACCAAAGTCGGGGAAGCAGAGCGTGAAGAGACAGGCTCGAATGCGAATGGACATTCAGCTCGCACGTACCTTCAGTCTGATCCTCCTAATCCTTGCTGTTTGTTGGCTGCCTGTCCTGTCCTTTATGATGGTGGATGTCACAATGACCCTTACGAACAAACAACAGCGAATGTTCGCTTTCTGTAGCACGCTCTGCCTGGTCAACTCGTGCGTAAACCCGCTTCTATACGCCCTACGCTGCAAAGAGCTGAGGGGAGAAGGGTGTGCATTATTAGCATGTTGCAAAGCATGCAGGGAACGGATTTTGGGAAACGCTCAGGGCCAAAGAAATGAAAATGGTTCTGGCAATAGCAAAAAGAGCAAAGATCAGGCTGTTAGTGATAGTAACCCAGATACTATTTCTGAAAGCGTAGACAAGCAGTAAAACAGCATATAAATGTTATTTAAAGTCCTATACATATTATTGATTTGCCAACTTTTAATCCATTATAAATATTTAGCTAAATTAAGTTCTTCAGGATTATATTTTAGGTTAGCATTCATTGCATGAATATTATAGGTGCATATTTTTTGTAGGTTTCCACATTGCAGAAAATGTTGTTTTGTGATAAGAATACAGGATATCAAATAAATAGCAGTAAAAATGTGGAATATATGAAAATTTAAAATGAAGAAGGTTTGCATACTAACAAGAACTTAAGAACTTTAACACACACACACACACACACACACACACACACACACACACACACACACACACACACACACACACACACACACACACACACACACACACACACACACACACACACACACACACACACACACACACACACACACACACACACACACACACACACACACACACACACACACACACACACACACACACACACACACACACACACACACACACACACACACACACACACACACGTTGAATTTTACTGCTTGAATTTTAATCATTATACATTTTATTTTATATATATTTAGGAGTGCAATGAGAAGACTTAATTTTACACTTTAAGAAAGACATTAGCTATTAGCTATTATTTTGTAAACAGTCTAAAAAGTATTTGAAAGTGTATTTTAAAAGTGTCTAAAATGTTTAGTTTATTTAGGAACATACAATAGGTCTATTGTGAATAGGTGGCTGTTGTGACCTTCTATCCATGTACAATGCTGTTTCTAAGCACCTTTTTACAGTAGTGAAATAAGACCTTATAAATACACACTCAGAACAGCTAACTCACTTACATTTTGACCCAAGCGTAAAAGACGCCAATATATATTGATTACATTGTGAAACAAAATACCCTCCTCAGCTTTATTGATGACTGCTAGTAAAAATGTTACTTCACCTTTTGGATAGATTGAACATTATGCTGTATGTTGTACTATATTACGAAGAATAACTGTTATGATACACTAAGTATATTCTTATATGTTGGAAAGAGTACTATGAATGCAAAATGCTCTGTAATTGTTGTTATATTAACTTCTTATTTTTGTAATAACTTCAATTTGAAGAGAAGTTCAGCTGCATTATTGTATGTATTGTATGTTAAACCAAGTACTATATAAAATACTGTATGTCATAACAAAATGTACTGCTACATTGTTTAAGAAATGCATGCTTACAGTTTGTTTCATTGTCATCCATAAAAACACATTTTCTGGATATCAACCTTCAGTTTATTTAAACAGCATTGTTTGAGGAGCTCCATATTGTTTTAGATACATTTACAAACATTGTATTAATATATATATATATATATATATATATATCAATTAGGCCTACATCAATAGCTAGCTACTAATTTAATTTTTTTACATTGTATGTTATTTTCATTGGATTAGGTCAAAATGGACAAATGTTGGTAAACAAGAGCATGTGATATTAGTATGAAGTCAAAGGTGTGAAATGGCCTCACACTGTATATTTCTATAGAACATGGATAGCTGGTTTTAACGTGAAGATAAATACATTTGAACGTAAATAAACCGAAAGACTGCTTTGAAAGCAAACACAAACAGACACCAACATGAAAATCCTTCAGAAAATGGCCATTAGCCAAATAAACTATTGCACTCAATAAATGTTGATCAGAGTCATGTGACTGTGAGGCACCAATCAGAATTAAGCTGTTGGAGGAGTGGGCATCTGAGATCAAAGCATCTCAAATTAAAAGTTTTGTTTCTAAGAGTTTATGAAATACTGATCTACGAGGAGTTTAGGTAAATTGAAAGAGTTCCGTATGCCTGTAGTGTAGAGATAGTGTTTAAATGAGAAAAAAAAAAAAAAAAGCTAATATTATATCATGTTTATTTTATTAATACAAAATGTCACATTTGTTATATATAATGCATTCATATGGTGTATTTAGCTATTTAATAGATACACATAAGATGGAATAATGATCGTATATGGAACTTAATGTTGATATTATGTTAATTTATCGTAAAAGTATTTTTTATATTCAAATAGCCTGCACATGACCGTCGGGGCAAGAGGTCCGTTTATACAGGAAAAGTGAAAAAATGGCAAGCATGAACCTGAGTAAGTATAACTATCACTTTCATTATTGATAATCGTTGTGATTTGGACCAACACTTCACTAGAAACTAAAAAAGTGGGCATCAGTAAAGACCTGTAATCTCAGGTTGGGACGATTATAACTGTAGTAGATTTACTTATAAAGTAAACATTTTTTTCAAATTTTTCTTATATTTATGCACGATTTCTTGCATCGCGTGTATGTTTTTGCTACTTAGTAACAAATTAAATATGATTTAATGTTATTGGGTGAAAAAACAAACCTGTTTATAATATGAACCCCCCTCTTGGCGAATGGTACAGTCCTCGGCTGTTTAGTTTTAGCATTTTTGCTACATATATCTGGCACTTGATGTTTAAACCGGTGTGAGATCAGAGGGGGAGCCACCGAGATCCTGCGAAGCTCAATAAAAACCCCGAAAAGTCAATTTAGAAAGAGAATTCGACGTGTTTTAATATCGAAAAGGTGTTGTTTTACCGTTGGTTTTGTTTATTGTCTTATTAAATCAGCGATCATGGCTTGTGGCGCGACGTTGAAGCGATCTATGGAATTTGAGGCCCTTCTCAGCCCGCAGTCCCCCAAGCGGAGGAGGTGCAATCCTCTACCGGGGACTCCGACTACTCCTTCCCCGCAGAGGTGCAGTCTTCGCCCGTCAACAGAGAGCCCGGCACACTCGATGTCACCCCAGTCTATGGGTGGAGAACACAGGCTAACTCCAGGTGCTAATAACGCTTGATTCTCGCCATTTAACGTCGGTTTGTTTGACATGGAGGAGGGGTTGTTTAATCTCAGCTAACCAGCTAACGTTAGTGGGTATTTGAATGTCGATAGTCCGTTAATTTCGTTCCCCCTTAAGCTGTTATACGTAATGATTGGAATGTGTAAGGGTGTTTCTTGATGAATGGTGTAGTAGTGGGTTTGGGCTGTAGTTAATTATGCAGTCTTTGGATGAATAGCTGTTTTGAGCTCGGCTAGCTTGACTGAAAGCGGCCGCTAATACTGACTAGCTGACACAGAGCTTCATTTAACTCCCATGGTTTAGTGTGAACACACGCACACACAGTCATCGACCATTACTACCGAATACAATGCATATGACAAAGACTTTATACAAACGCCTAGCTCTGGCCTGGATGGTTAACGTTTATCTCTACGCTCAGCCAGTTAGTTTATCAGCAGGATTGAACCAGTGCGTTATGTCCAAACAAAGAGGAAAGGTGTGTATGTGCGCGAGAGTGCAATAGCATTATTTCATTTTGATTTAACCGTATTTTTAAAACAAAACATAAGTGTTTATTTTTTGTGTAAAGAACCTAGGGAAATATACGTAAACTAATAATTAGATTTATAACATCGTTAATATCTTGAACGTCGGGTTTTTTCTTAATATAGCCTGTAATACTTTTACTGCTTTATGCGAAATGTATGGACCTTTGTTGAACCCGCCCAAATCCTGCTGTTTAGCGCTTGTAAAACAGTAACAGCTTTTATCACGTTTAAAAAGACGCCACAATGAATTGATTAGTAAAGTATGGGTGAAACGAATAACACGGGTAAAGTTAGAGGCAAGCACTTAAGCTTTGCTCTTGCACTCTACCATAATCGATCTTTTTTTAATGTAGGTGCTGCTGAGGTTAGGCTCTTACATCAGTAGGATTTGCTATTGGTAATGTAGAAAATTTATTTAGGTTCAGATTCCCATTCCATTAGCAATTATTCTATTATGTTGGAGGAAATAATTGAAATACTTTGAGCCGAACATGATAAAAGTAATCACTTGTGATTCAGTGAGTGATTCAGATTTAAGGCCTGTTCACACCAAAGCAAATTTGGTGCTATACATTTTTTTTTTTGACCAGCACAAATATTCTACATGTCATCAAAACAAATTTTTATCAACAGAGCGCTTATGAATTATTTTCCATCACAATGCAAAGAAAACTGGCCAACCAATAAGATCTTCACTTTTTGTTACATGACCAGAGCAGAATAATAGGTGCATTCACACCATGTCGTAATGATGAGATTCCGACTTAAAAAAAAATCGTTCACGTTCTTATAGAACTATATTATAAAAAATATATCGTACAAACTCGATATACCGCCCAGCCCTAACCCCAAGCATGAGATAGAGTTGTTTTTACAAAGTTAAGTGACCTGCATCATAGTCTCAGCCTCAGACGTCACGACCAAGGACCGTTGGTTAAACGTCTGATGCATATGGCCCACTTATCTGGAAACACTTCAGGAGTCTCTAAGTCATCGTCAGATTGGTTGAATTATACAGGATTTCCAGGAGATGTGTGTGTCGCTTTCTTTAACGTTCCGCCTGGAAACAAAAATGCCGTGGTGCCAAACCCCCTCACGAAAGAAGAAAGCTGACGTGTTTACAAATGTGGTGATGTACGTTTGTCAGGGTCATCTAAACGTTGGATTATCAAAAGCATGTGAAATATTTAAAGTTCGTAGCATAGAATCTTTAAAATACGTCCAAGGGTTTCACACACCGGTCTGTTATTGTGGCGACATTTCCACGCCCCGAAACGTGACTGAACAAAACAAATTGTGATTGGTTGATTGACATGTCGGTCAAACGGCCTCATGGGCGGGCCTTGGTCAATGAAAGCTTTCATCTATTCCAGACCTTCAGCTGTCAGTCTGAAGGTCTGGCAACGTGAGACTACATGCATCATATTGAGTTTTGAAGGATTTCTATTCAGGTGCCATATATGGCGCTTTTCCACTGCATAGTACAGCACGGTATGGTTCAGTACGGCTCACTTTTGAGGGGTTTTCCACTGGGTACAGTATCTGGTACTTTTTTTTTGTGCCACCTCGACTGAGGTTCAAAGCAAACCGTACCGTTACCAAAACGTGAAGTGTAAACTCTGCTGATCAAATAATCTGAAAATCATCACTGCCTGTGTCATTGAACTTGCGGCACGAGACACAACAGACCCGCTAGATTTAAATCACAGCTAGCAAAAGATCAAACGCAACAGTTTTGAATGAGCGCACCTTTCTTTTAACAACCAAAAAATGTCTGTTGAGGAAGTACAGACTGTCCTCTCATTGATGGCCGAGGAGCAGATCCAGCGAGAGCGTGATGGAGCGATGCGGAATTGAAGTTTTTCTGGGGGTCAGGGCAGTATAGGCGGCGCAACTATAATGACACGTGAATAATCCTTCCACTCTAAAGCGGTACTAAACTACAGTAGAAACGCGAACTGAGCCGTGCCATGCTGTTCTGATCCGTGTCGAGCCAAGTCGTACTATACTGTGTAAACGCGCCAAAAGAGTACCCATTTTATGTTCCTTCAGCCAGTGCAATTGCTTTGTTGTCCTAGTGGGGATTATATCTTGCATGATACTGTCTAGACAAACATTGTGAAACCTTTTTAGAGAGCTTATACACTGTTCCTAAGCCTGCCCATCAGTGCAAGAAATGTAACGGCCCTTAGAGCCCACTTTGGTTTTTGTTAGTCTTGCCTTTGTGAAACCAAATGCCCCCTACTGTTTTCATAGAACAATTCTCATTAACATCCTCATTTAGGTCTATGTCTCTAGACTGGCAAATTTGAATATCATCCATTTATGTCCTCGATCAGCAGCTTGCAGGTCCTTTTTTATGAGCCAGTGTCTTGATATTTCAAGCCATGTCTGAGGTTGCTTCATCCTGTTTGTGCTGTTCTAACATTCAAACACGAAAGCCTTTTGCTTACAAATAACTAACGTGATCGTCTACAATTCATGCCAGTTTGTGGTTTTTAAATTCCCCTCTCAAAGCCTCGGCAGTGTACTGAATAAGACGTCTCAACTCTATACACACACACACACACACTTGCGCTCCCCTCCCCCCAGTCCAGTTCATCCCACACCTCCATTGTGGTCGTATTATCCCTGTTCTGTGCTTTTAGGCCTTGAATCGCTCCCCATCCTTTCTCAGGAAGCCACTGTGATTGATTGCTTGGTTTGACCATATAAGGTTACAGTTGCTAAGTAACCCGTTGGACCTGGTCTCAGCATTTGGCAGCATTTGATATAGGCAGAGGGGCTCACCTGTCATTCAAGGGGGGCTGGTGTTGCCCATTGACTGTCACTCACAAGTTTTTGCATCTTACTGTTACTCTATATAAAATAGATTTTTGCATAATCTAAAAACATGAATTAGTTTAAACGAGTGAAATTGATCTTTTTCTCATTCTCATGGCATCCAAAACCTGTTAGACTTTGGACTGCGCTAGGGTTGCAACTAATGATTTTTTGATAATGGATTGATTAATCTCCTATTATATTGCACTCTGTCTGTTTGACACACACACTCATTTACTAAAGTGTGAAGTTTAACAGAGACTTTGTTCACCCAAAAATCTAAATTCTGTCATTACTCACCCTCATTTCCTTCCAAACCTGTAAGACCTTCATTCACCTTCGGAACACAAATTAAGATATTTTGATAAAATCGGAGAACGTTACTGTAATTTTGCAAATCTGCGAGAAATGCGCACGTATGCATCATGGTACTCTCGATAATGGTTGAAACGTTTTTTTGAGGAGGAGAATTGTTGAATAAAGTTATTTTTGTTTTCTTTGCTCACAAAGTACTCTCGTAGCTTCGTAAAATTACAGTTGAACCACTGATGTCACATGGACTGTTTTTCCGATGTTCTTACTACGTTTCTGGGCCTGGGAACATTTCAGTTACGTTGCTGTCTATGGAGGGTCAAAATGCTCTCAGATTTCATCTGAAATATCTTGTTCCATTTGTGTTCCAAAGAAGATTGAAGGTCTTACGGGTTTGGAACGACATGAGAGCGAGTAATTGACAGAATTTTCATTTTTGGATGAACTCTCCCTTTAAGTGACTTTCTAGTATTTACAGGAAAGGATACAATCGTAATTTTTTTGTTATCCACTGAAGACAGCAGATAGACACAAATTAAATAATTCGATTTCTTGTTGACTATTTTCATTATTGATTTTTATTTTTTAGTAGTTGTAGCCCTATTCTTCAAGACACAAAAAAACTTATTTTCACCATGCAAAACTGCATGCCACTCACCCTCAAAAAGCGGAGATGTTTTTCTAAATATCATCTCTTGTGTTTCACAGAAGGGAGTCATACAGGTTTGGAATGACAAAATGTTGATTTTTGGGTGAATGTATTCTATTTAATCTGGCATATTTTGTCTATGTTTTGTACTGAATCCATTCAATCTACATTAGCAATGCTGTTGTCAACAAGTAATACCTCTATTGTGAGGTAGAACCCTCATTATAAGATTATCTACATTTCAATAGTGAATCTTTTGCTTCTAAGATTCTCTTTTCTAGAGTGAACGCTGGTGTAAAGTTGTGCTTAGCCCCCATAACACCCCTGTATTGGGAACGCAAAGCCTTCCTGTGTTTAAACAAATAAAAACCTATCAGATGAGAGCTACATTGTAAACACAGTCAGGAAGTCTCTTCTGCAGTGTGGTGCGTTGTTAGGTTGTAGCCACACTGCTTGCTTTGCTGGAATGCTTTATCGTCAAGCTAGAAAAGCTGGCGCCCCTTAAGTTTCCCCCTTTTTTTGTCCTCTAGTTGAAGGCCGATGCTAATAGAATGAGCTCCCCACCCAGGATAAGTGATGCAAGTGTCCTCCGATAGATGTCCACCCTTGAAGCTTTAAATGACCTACATTAAGGAACTCGCCCTCCAAATACTCTCCTTTGTGATAAATTAAGACGACCAGAGAAGAAAAACTTAGTTTAGCTCATGAAAGTCGTGCTGGTTTCTAATTCTCAGCTTTAAGTCATCCACTGGTTTTGAAGGTTAAGACAGGGGACTAAACTCAACCTAGTTTTTCTAGGAAGAGACTCGGGATGTTCCTGGTTGCATTGCTCCCCTCCGCATTGCAGTCCTTTCACCCAGATTTGGTTTCCAGAAATAAGCCTGACCCACCACAAAACCGAACGAAACTAACCTTCATCCCATTTTTTTCCCTCCTTAATATTTGGTTGTTTGTTAGTGATGTCAGTGTACCATTGTGACTGTAAAACTGAAGTGAAACTTATTTCTTCATATTATTTTTGTCATGGGACCTGTTCTGAAAGCAGGATATCCTCTCTACATTGTATGTGCTTGAAGAAGTAATGCCAGTGATTACTGGTGTTCTTCCCCCGCTTTATTGAAGATGATTGAACAAGGAAGTTTGTTCCTTGGAAAAGATGATATTCCAAAAATACTTAGAGGAAAGCACTTTTGTTTTTTGTTTTTTTACGTCCAGTTAGCGTTGTTAACTCTCGATTGTCTATCTTTGACCCCCACAGAGCAGATCTTCCAGAACATTCGTCAGGAGTACAGCCGCTATCAGAGGCGGCGGCAGTTGGAAGGGGCCTTCAACCAGACTGAGCCCTGCAGCTCCACTGATATCCAGAGCTCCAGTCCCGTCCTCACCTCCCCCAGCTCTCCCACAGGTCAGTCCACTCAAAACATAATGTCCAGTGGTTTCAACCTTGTTCTTGAAGCCATCCCACCCCCAACACTGCACATTTTGAATTCCTCTTTTGTCTGACGCACCCAGAGCCGATTCTCCCTATACGCAAGCTGCGTAGGGCCCTCGAAACACCAGGGGGACCCCCTTAGTCTCAAAGATGTTTTCATTTTAGTTTCATTTTTGAAGTTGGCTGGTGGTTGTTAAAACATGAATGATCAATTATTTTAATGAGGTGCACTAATACCCTCTCTATGTAAAAAATCAGTCAACTCCTGTAACGTGAACGTCGTACAGTCTCTTGCATGAGAAAAAAACCCTGAGCTTCGGAAGAGATACTAACCCTCTTTTCTTTGTGCTTTGAACCCTTACATGCGCACATGCGCTGCGCAGCTTGCTGTGACTCCGTGTTGATTCATGCGCATCATTATGCACGAGTTGTGCAAAAGCGCTTTGTGCCACTGTATTGTGCCTTTCATATTATTATTATTATACTTTTGCCCAGTGAAAGATTATTAATAGCCTCTCTTGTTTTGTCCTATCGTATGTTGCTGCCTCCATTACTGTGCTATACATTTAAAATGTCTTTTAATTTATAGTATATTTTTATTTATAAATGTATTTGTTTTTCATGAATGCGTTTTACAATACAACGAGCAGTGTAACTTTTTTTTTTCGGATTTAGTCCTTCATTTATATTTGTTACCCACAAAATAATGTTATTTCACTAAATGTTTAGATTTGATAAAATTTGTTGCACTCATGATTTTTCTAGAATAAAGTTTGCAGTTGAATTATCCATTAACCTAGTTTATAATAGTATTTTTGTCAAATTATTTATTTTTTTTTTTATGAAGTTGTCTGTGTCTTTAACCTACTAAATACAAAGCCGTGATTGATCAGGTCCCCACACTGAGGTGTAGAAATTCTACATTGATAAAAAAAAAAAAACAGTGCTGGTAATGGATTGCTATCGGCCGTAGGGATGCAGCGATTAACCGGTTTTACTATTAACCGCGCTCTAATACGTCCCGGTTAATTAATCGTAAAGGCTCCACTAAACCGAGTGTTTCTGTTTGCACTCGGAATTGTTGCAGCTTGCGCAAAAAGAAAACAAAGTTACACTAGCGGTGGTGCACCAGCTTAAAATGTCGTGCCTATCAGAGACACGGAGGCTACTACACACACTAGATTAACTATGACAGAGGAACCAAACAGCGATCCTTTATTTCCACCAGAGAATGTCTGAAGTCTATAGTGTGGGACCATTTTGGGTGCGCCAAGAATGACCAGGGCGTCATTTAAATATTGCTGTAAAAATAGCAGTTAAAGAATATACATTACATGAGGGATAATGCACGGCTAGCCAGCCTGTTCTCCTTATGAAATAAACTGTTTTAATGCACGACGTGAAGGCCATATATAAAATCAGATGAATAAAGATTATTAAAATGAATAAGTATGGATGACAGTTGATTACAATAATAGTCCATTTTATTCCCCTCATTAGAAGGGTAAAAATGGTTAATATTAATAATACTTAATTAACATTGTGATGTATCATTCCTGTTATAGTATTATTCATAAGTCTCTTTTTCACCATCTTTCCAATTTCTGTACCTCAGGTCCAAAAGAAATGTAGAAAGAATATACAAAATTAAAACACCAAATAATTTTTTTTGGAAGTGTGACCTGCCGATTACCATTTTCTTTTCTAATTGACAATGAAAATTATGCAAATTAGTTATGTCATTACATAATAAAGACATTACAATTCCCCAAATCTGGATTAATTTTTTTCCTCACTTAAACAACTCTAAAATAAAGTGCTCTGTTACCGGAAAGAGGAAGAAATAGTTCACTTAGAATGAGATGCTGTATGTAGCAGTGGGCATTTCCCACTGTTTATAAATGGTCATTTTTTTCCCTAACCTTATTAAATGTCATCTTTCACATTCAATTCTTTGTTTCAATTAATTCAGTTAGCATAATAAAAAACTGTGTTTTACCATTCAAATGAAATTTGTTTTAACAAACTCTATATTTCCACTGCTGAGGAAACAGAAGCTGCATCTGAAGTGTTATTAGATGCATTTACACTGCAACATTTCAAATGCATAAATAATTGTATAAGAATAGTGTTTTACATATTTTTTTAAAACATACAAATAAATGTTGAAAAAATGCAATGATACTTTTAAATGACTAAACCACCAGTAGGTGGCGGCAAATGTTTGTTTTAACGAGCGAGTCGTTTATTCAACCAATTCATTCAAATGGCTGATTCGTTCAGAAACGAGTCAATTGGCTGTCCTTGTGAATGGGCCACTGAATCAGTTGACATCAATTGATTCATTCAAAAACGTGGATTCGTTCAGTAACCAAACACCACTATGTGTTGCTCAGAGACACACAACAGTTCCGCTGTGGCTTTGATTGCAGCTATTTTCGTCAGTGAAATTGAGCAAAAACAGTCAGTATTTTGTCTAAAATCTAAGTCCCTTAATTTTAACTCCTTGTTTATTGAAATACTATTGTATAAAATCAGTGTCACATTGCAGTCGTGTTGATATTGATATTCAGGGCAAGATCATGGTCGTATAATGTTGCTTACCTAAATCATATTTTGTAAATCTTTTTTTTTTTCTACTGCAGTATGCATCTATACATTTTGAGTTACTTTGTGTGTGCTGTCTCTCACACACACTCACTCAGGCTGTTCAAGCCTCATTTTGCACGACATAAATACATTATCAGTTGCCATTTACACTGAATGCCATTAAAATGTTATTTATTCTCACTCGAAACGACGTGTTTACATGCGACTGTGATATCATACTGTGAGTGCGCGTGGCTGTGGCGTCTCTTCCTGCGCTGCTGGCAATAAAAGGATCTGCTCTGAATCGGCAAGACGTGAGACTGACCGGGCAGGTCATGCGAGAAATCGGCCGATTCTGATCACTGGCCGGTCAATCGGTGCATCTCTACTTTAATATCTAAAGATTATGTAATTTTATGCTGTGAAATTAATAAATGCATAATCGTAATCGTGAAGCCGTGATTTATTCCTCAGACTATAATCATACCAACAAAATCTGTAATCGTTGCATCCCTAGTCATAAAGGGATGGACATGGTCAGCAACAATACTCAGGTAGGCTGTGGCGTTTAAACAATGCTCATTCGGCACCCGGTTTGGTCTTCTGCTGCTGTAGCCCATCTGCTTCAGGGTTCGACGTGTTGTGCGTTCAGAGATGGTATTCTGCATACCTTGGTTGTAACGAGTGTTTATTTGAGTTACTGTTGCCTTTCTATCATCTCTAACCAGTCTGCCCATTCTCCTCTGACATCAAGGCATTTTCGTCCACACAACAGCCGCTCACTGGATATTTTCTCCTTTTCGGACCATTCTAAACCCTAGAGATTGTAAACCATAGTGATGGTTGTGCTTGAATCTCAGTAGATCAGCAGTTTTTGAAATACTCAGACCAGCCCGTCTGGCACCAACAACCATTCCACGTTCAAAGTCACTTAAATCCCCTTTCTTCCCCATTCTGATGCTCGGTTTGAACTTCAGCAAGTCGTCTTCACCACATCTAGATGCCTAAATGCATTGAGTTGCTGCCATGTGATTGGCTGATTAGCAATTTAACAGGTGTACCTAATAAAGTGGCCGGTGAGTTTATATCACGCAATTTTGAGAAAAAAAATCAGAAATGTCAGTCACAATCTTTTTTTATATATTTTTATTCCGTTGCGGAAACGGGCTTCCATTTAGTTATGCATATGCATTCATTTTTTACACCTGACAATTTCCATTTGAATTTGTAAAACTGGGCTCAAGTACGTTTCTATACGTACACTACTGTTTATTTTTTATGAATACTTTTATACAGCAAGGATGCATTAAATTTGTCTTTGCTGTCACATTTGATCAGTTATAATGTTAAATAATATTTTTGTTCAAATGCGGTTCTTTTGAACTTAAAACAATGTATCACTAAATTACATAAGTTATTTTCAATTGTAGTACATTTTTATTTTATTACTGATTATACAGTATTTTTGATCAAACACGGCCTTGGTGAGCATAAGAGACTTATTGCAAAGATATAAATCTGTTGAACCGTAGTGTAGATATTTAGAAAATTAAGTGATATGGTCAAGGATGGATATTCAGTTTTGTATATGTTTTTAGGTGCCTCATCATTGAAGAAGGATCAGCCACTGTTCACACTGAAGCAGGTTGGCTATTTTTGCGAGCGCCTTATCAAAGATCATGAAGAAAAGATGCGCGAAGAGTACGAACAGATACTGAACACAAAGCTTGCAGGTACAACATTGCAGATTCCACACAGTTGTGTATTAGCTTGGAGTTCATGCCTTTCTCAGTAGCGAGAAAAAATAAGTCAATTTCTTCGATTTATTTATTCTCTGGTTTTATATCAAGTTTATGACTGAATTGTGTTCTTAATTGTGCTGTTTTTTTTCTTTTTTACCTCAAGAACAATATGAGTCCTTTGTGAAATTCACACAGGATCAGATTATGCGAAGATATGGCGCCAGGCCTGCAAGCTGTAAGTATATTAAGTTCCTGTACTAGCAATCCATTAACGTTTTGTCATGTTATTTGTTTCAGTATAACAACTGTTTCACTGATTTCAGTTGTGACATGTTTGTCCAAATTCTGATTTATTGTCTTTTATTTTCAGATGTGTCTTGAAGAACATTAGATGGTACTAGCCACCCCTCAGCAGCTGGTTGCTGTAGAACCAGCCCCCTTCGTTTCACTTGAAATTTCCTCCTTTTTATTCTTTTTTTTTTTAAATGCTTTGGTGCCATGGTCTATCCACATTTAACTCATTTTTTTTTTGCTGAACTGTTACTGATGGCCCAACACCAAACATGCATACTCTAGATGCTTTCTAAGGAAGTTTAATCTCTTCAGAATTTGTGGGAAAAGATGTCAAACTACCGCTGTAAAAAGCTTGGCTGATGCGATCATCTCTGTATAATGTAATGTGACTGACCTGCAGCAGATATACCAGACTCTTCCTTTATCCTTCAGTCTGTTTTTTAACTCTTCAACTTTTTTTTTCTTTTTTGACAAATAAAAGTTCTGTTATAAGTCAAGATTTGTATTGATTCTGTTTCTTGCAAATATTTTATTAATAAATTGTATAGGTTTGAGGTTGTTTGAATTTAAATTTAGGAACCAAAATGTAATATTTTATCATGTTATTCCAAACATCTGACTTTTTTTTTTTTTTTTGAACAAAGGAAATTTCAAAGAATATATTTTCTATGTATTTTAATAATGGCACACTGAAGTTGTAAAACTACAACAAAAAGTTCCACAAGTGGCTCGGTCGTTATTTTTAACATAACTTATTCTATTGTGCATATAGGAGAGATTATTAGTTGGTAAAGAAAGAATAACTTTACACAAGTTTTGAAATACACAACAAGTAAGCTAAAAATATTTTTGTCTGAATTATCTAAGAAACTTGAATATCTGTACTGATCACAGTTGCCAAGTCCGCGTATTATATTAAGTTGCTGGAAAAAATCCCTGGTTGCGATTTTTTGGGCTTATTTAAAAAAAAAATTGTTTGGGAAATCTGACAAGCAACTTTATTTATGTTCGCCGTATTCTCCAATGCATTGATTGACACTCTGTCTGCTCGCAGTTAATAGCAACCAGTGCAATAATATAAGTGCTGTAGCATAATTTGCCAAATCCAAGCGATGATAGAAGTAGAGGAGTGGGGTGACTTTCGAGCAGTTTTGTGGTGCTTGGAATTCTTTATAATTAATTAAACAAATATTGCCACATTGATGGCTCAAGAAGGTGTAATTGTTCAAATAACACATGGTTTAATTTTAATATATATATATAAATTGTAACCAAGTGTTTTTCAAGTGTAATATTTATGTAAAGCTAGGGACAGAAAAATTACATTTCCATATAATTACCCTATATATTTTAGGCTATAAATATGTGGCTGTTACAGCTCCCCTTTGAAGCTCTTGTGCTTTTCTCCTTTTCCATCTCTCCAATCCTAATCTGCTCATAGGTGATTGGAGACGAGTTTTATTCCCACTTTTGTTGCAGTATGCTAATTTTTATAAAATAGCTTCTGTTTTTGCTTTTCAGATAAAAGAGTGCTTTCAGTGTAATATGTTGCTGGCTCATTTATTGGTAATAATATTGATGATAAATCATAAAAAAAATATTGGGCTTGTTTTTGAAGCTGCGGTTGCTTATTTATCTCGCGAGAGTTGGCAACTGGAATTAATGAATGTACTGGCAATGGCGACTTCTAATGGTCATAAAGAGATTCACCGTTCTCTTTAAATGGGTTTAAGCTGCATATTGTCTTTTTTAAATACTGTTCATGGTACAGTATTTTATTTATGGTTTATTGTAGTTGGAATATATCGGTTTTATCGTGAAGTTTCGTTTGGAAGAAGTGCTTAAAATGGATGAATAGTAATTGCGTCACGTGACTTCAGGTGTGGCGGTGTTTGAGGAAGTACAGGTAGAGACTACCAAACTTTGGCGGGTCAGGGGTTGCCTTTTTTCTTTCAACAAAAGTAAACCTAAAACGATTCTGCACACTCTCCAGTTTGAAACAACAGGAAAGAAGGCTAGAACCGGAAAAGCTGGATGAAGCCTGTAATTAACGCCCAGGGAGAGCGTATTTAAGCCCGTAGTGGTCACACAACTATCTTCTGTTTATTTCATGGATATTTTAAATATTCTTTATTTCGTTATTATTATTTTTGAATCCTACAACATTAATGAGCACTGATCTGCGCGCGCTCAGATAATTCTCCTGTAAGTTACTCGCGTGAGAGGAGGTGGATCAGAAGAAAGGGGTAAGTTGACTGAAGTGTTGTTCTCAAATTGTCTACAACATATATTCTAAATAGTTTCGGTAATGAAAACACTAAATTGATCTCCGTTTAAAAACGTTTAAACACTTCTAGAAAGCACGTGCTCGGTAGACATCCACATTGAAAAAAAACCGTGTTCATTGCGGTTTAAAAAAAAAACAATATATGAATCATTCTTCTACATTCTACAAAATTGTTTCTAAAATGAAAAGCATATAGCCTGTAACTTGTAAAGGATTCCATACAGGATGAGTTTGTTTATGCAGGAAGAGCCAAAAGCTCCGGAAGGGAGAGAAACACAAACTTGAAGCTGACATCTTAAATACTTTGGACTATATTTTAGTTTTCTTTTAAGTTTGATTTTGTTTTTCTAATTGACAAAAATAGAAATAACTTTTATATCAATCAAAAAGCCTGTATTTCTCCATCGATTCTTGTCTATGAATGCAGAACGACCTTTGTGATGTGCATTTTTAAGAAATGGGCGATAATGACATAGAAGAGCAAGACAATTTCCGCGTGCAGAGCGATGAAGAAGGTGATAATCGAGGAAATCCCAAGAGAAGAGGTCGGAGGGTCGAGAAGTTTCAGAAGAATGTTTCTAGATGGATGCTTCCCGAGGAGTTGCAGGAGACGTATTTGGAGCGAGCGAACTGCTGTCCGCCGCCAATCTTCATCATCCTCGTCAGTTTAGTGGAGGTACGATCACATGTTCGCTGCAAAGCATCAACCTTTGCGCCAGTGTAATTTATCTGTCTGGGTGTCTGATAAATTGAACGGGTTCTACGGTCACCACCGTTACTGTTTTTAAAGCCTCAACAGCTTAAACCAGTCAAAGTTCGCTGGTTTATATAATTTCTTAGTTGAACAAGCTGAAAACCCCTTTAAAATCAGCCAAGAGATCAGACTTTCAAGCAAGATACTGCAAGTCTGGCAAACTATTTTAGACTGGTTTAAGCATTGTTTTGTTTGTTAAGGGTAATATATTTATAAATGTTGTAATATACACTATAATAATATAAATGTTTGTTCATTGTAAAAACTGTTTGCAGCAACCAGTACATTTCCATAATGTGTGAATGTTTTCGTTGGGATGCCTCACTATGAAAGAACTGAGATTCTTATGAGCTTAGCTTTCCACTTTTCCGTTCCTGTTAGTTTGGCAAGTCTTCACAGTGTTTAAAAAGCCAGATAATGCAGTCAAACCTTGTCCTGTGTCTATTTTCTATTGACAGTTGGGCGTGTTTATCTACTATGCAGTATGGAAGCCTCAAAAGCAGTGGGTAACTCTGGGAGCAGGGATCTGGGAGAGTCCTCTTACCTATAAGCCTGAACAGCGTGAGGAGGCTTGGCGGTTTCTATCCTATATGTTTGTACATGCCGGGTAAGCCAGGGAATATTGCTGCCGTTCTTCAGTTCTATTTTAAAATGACTCTATTTTGAGACCATTATGGTTGTACATAAAAGTGCTAAAAAAAACTATTAATTTATCCCTTTGCAATTCTGAAAGAATGAATAAAATCATAAAAGTTCCTTTCAGTGACAATTAAACTCCTGTTACACTGTCGAATGACAAATCAACTTATTACCTGGATCTGACATCCAAGTCGGTTCCTTATTGGTAACTTTTTAATATAACTGTCTGACAATCTTTCTTGGTTTAGTGTGGAGCATATCTTGGGAAACCTGATAATGCAGCTTTTTCTGGGCATTCCTCTGGAGCTAGTGCATAAGGGCTTTGAAGTCGGCATGGTCTATATGGCCGGGGTCCTTGCAGGTGGGTTTGTGCATTTTGGTAGTTTATATTGGGAATAGGATACAGTATACAACCGGAGTTCACTATACAGGACATGGTATACAATATCACATTGAAAAAGTAATTATATAATCGTGTATATATATATATATTTATTTTTTTTTTAAAGATGTCTCCTATGTTCCCCAATCATGCATTTATTTGTTCAAAAATACAATAGAAATTGTAATATTGTAAAATATTATAAAACAATTTAGTTTAAAATGTATTTAAATAAAGTTTATTCCTTTGGTCTTCAGTGTCACATGGTCCTTCAGAACTTATTCTAATATTTGATGCTAATCAATGTTGCAAACAGTATTTCAATAATTCAGGATTCTTTGATGTAAAGGAAGTTCATAGCATTTATTTAAAAAAATAGAAATATTTTAGAAACTTTTGCTGTCTTAACTGTCACGTCTGATTTATATATAATATATTTGGCTTCATTAATTTCAGTCTTTAGCTCGGGCGTCTCTTCATATTCTCATGGAATGTGTGTGTATGAATCCTTTTTTAGGCTCCCTCGCCAGCTCCATCTTTGATCCTTACAGTGCTCTTGTGGGCGCTTCGGGTGGTGTTTATGCCCTCATGGGAGGTTACTTCATGAATGCTGTGGTGGTGAGTAGATTTCCAGTAATATTTGATGGGATATATTTAAAGAAAATGCAATTCATATAATATACTCAAGTACCAAATCAAATATTTTCTTTTTCTTCTAGAATTTCAGGGAGATGATGCCACTTCTGGGAGTGTTTCGCATCTTAATAATTGTTCTGATTGGTGCGCCCATTTCCAGTTTCCACTTTCCATTCATGACATCTGACATCTTTTTTTTTTGTTATCCACTATTAATATTTGGAAAAACTAAACACTGTGTCCAGACCTGTTTACTGGCAAATAAAATTGTATTATTATTTTATTTTCAGTTGGAACAGATGTTGGATTTGCTATTTATAGAAGGTTCATTACCCACGAGGTTGGCATGAAGGTGAGACGATTTTGAGACCATATATTGAACAGGCATTTATACTTGTATACCTAGCTTCCATACTCAACAGGAATTCTGTAGACCAAGATATCTTGTATTTTGTTAATATACTAGAAAGGTCCTTCATACTTGGCTTTTTTGTCAGGTTTCTTTCGTGGCCCATATTGCCGGTGGGGTTGCAGGCATGACCATTGGTTATGTGTTTTTCACCAACTACAATAAAGCGCTCCTGAAGGACCCACGCTTCTGGTTGTGCATTGTGGGATACATCACCTTCTTCTTTTTTGCTGTCATTTTCAACATCTTCTTGTCCCCAGCACCTGCATGAGGAGGATGTGTGTGTTGAAGACATGCATCAGTTTACAACGGACAATCATAGCTTTTTAAAAGGAGCAGGTCTCAGGTCAAGAAAATCCTGTTGGTTTTTACTAATACACTACATGCATATCTAAAGTAAAGAAATTACATTTTCAGACAGACATGTAAAATTCTGTAACTCATGTCCAAATATTATTTTGGTTTTGCTTAAACACTTACTCAGATAATGTTGTTTCTCAGGAACAAAGTTTAAAATGTTAGTATTTTTTATATATATATATATATGGTGGGATCCTTTATTTTATATTCACAAATTATTGAGCCTTTTTCAGGCTTGTCTACAAATTGCTATCATGACTAAACAGCTAAATTTAGGGAGCTAAAATGAGCTTTGTGGTTTAAAAGAAAAGACTTGCCATGTAGTTTTTATTATTATTGTTTCATAAAACTCAACTTGCTTTATTTTTTTAATTGAAACTTTAAATGTATTTCTATTTGTTTTAGACTTCATGTCACAATAATACCAGTAGAGGGCAACACTGATCAGCATGTCGTCAGACCTCAACCTGAGGTGGCACCAACGTAGTTTAATTGTAGTATTGCATAAGTTATAGACCAGTAATCAATAGGAAGTTGTGTCAAATCAACACAAATGATATGCATCTGCTGTTACCTTGGATGCTTTTTCTTGATTATCAATTCATTAAGATTCAGAAATGTTTTAGGTTGGAAATGTGGTTGGTGAATTTCTTGGAGAATGGTGTCATTTTTTTAATTATTACTGTACAAACAGTTTAAAACCAATGTGTCCATATGGGTCTATTTCATTTATCAATAGTATTTATGTGTTTTACAAGTAGTTGAACATATGTGAACTTGTTAATACATTTGGGTGTGAAGTAAATGCTGTGCTATGTTAAACAAAGTTGAAGTGAGTTTACATTGGAAAGCACCCCACAACAAATGCTGTCCTCTGTCTCTCTGTTCTAATTAGCTGATGGTAGTTTTCCAAAACAGATCATTGATTGCTGGCCAACATGGATACAGTGTTCTTGCCAGTCTAAACAGAACATGCCAGGTGTTTTCAGTTCACAAAAAATCAATTTGAATTGTTTTTATTACAAATATGTGAGCTACTATGATATGTATGGCACTTCAGTGTTAACTGAGGACTTCTGTAATATACAGTGTGTCTGCTGCAGGAAAAGCTTGTTAAAATGACTTACAAACCCCAATTTAGTTTGTTCTTAATTTAACAAACAAACTCCAGCCACATTGCACAAAATACTTCACTGATCGTTCAAGCATGATATCATAAAGTGATATTATATACTAAAGCTAGTCCTGACCCTTGCTGCACAATAAACTAAATATTTGTGTGATATTAAGCCTACACCTGCTGTGACCTGTAAGTCCTCAAAGGGCATTTAAGGATGAGAGAGGGCTTTTGCTATGAGGCTGATTTTCCACTTTACTGACCAATCACATCAGGCAAATGCACGACTGTAGCAGAACTTTCCAGTACAAACCAGAATTTGGGTTGTGAATCAAATCAATGTGTGAGGCTCCCACCCTGGAATTATATGTATTAATCTAATTCTGGGCTATTTTTAGAGCTTAATTGACTATGTCTGGGGCTGTGTTTTCAACTAAATGTTCATCAAAAGTTCGGTTCTTTGACCCTGAGTAACACAGAAATGTGATCAGTCACAACCATCACCACATTCCCCTGCTGCCCGTGCCGCCCACAACTAGATACTTCGTTCCAATCTATTGTTAGATGCATAAATACATATACATAATCTACACTACCTTAGAACAGATGCATTCAATTAATCAAAAGCGATAGTAAAGACGTTTACCCCAGGTTTTATAGACAAGGCTTAAGCCTAGTCCCATACTAAAATGCATGTCTGGGCTAGTTCAACTGAAAGAAACTTGCACTCAGTGATCTTAAAATATGTTGGATTCATTGTTTTGCCATAAGATGCACATCAGTATTGATTTTATCTAAGGCCTTGTTAGATATCATGCTCTCTACCAGATGTTTCTGTGAGTTTGCCTCTCTGCAATCCCTCCTCCCTTCTCACTCCTTTTCTCTATATGTCTCACTCCCTCCTCCCATCGGTGCTCTCTCTCTCTTCTGTTGGACTGTATCTCTCTTATCCTCACATATATCCATCTTATAGGGAGTTCAACTGAGGACGAGGGCCTTCTAGCTTGGAGGTGACTGGGTTTAGTCTGGCATATACAGTAGATGTAGTTATCCTCATACAAGTGTATCTCCAATATGTCCAGAACCTCCTGACTATATTTCCATTTTATATAACGTATATTTCTTGGCTTATGTCATCTTTTATCTTATTGGATAGAGGGGTAAAACTCCCCTCCTAAAATTCCTATATATACTTTTGTATTCGAGAATAAAATTTGGAGTAAGGAGAATACCCGTCTCTGTGTATTTTCTTGCTCCCTGGCTGTGACACACTGAGAGACTGAGAATATTTCTGGTTCAAATCCTGGCTTAGCCTAAGCCCTGTCTGTGAAACTGGGCCTTGCAGGTTTACCAACAAATAAATGCTCTTCTTTTAAACTTTCTATTTATAAAAAAAAGTCTTCCACAAAAATATAGCAGTTTAATATTTATAATTTTAATATTTTATAAAATTTAATATTTTAATAAAATAATTTAACTACATAAAATATATAATATAAATTACAGTTTTTTTACATTTGAATACTATTTCATACTATTTCCTAATATTACTGTTTTTACAGTATTTCTAATCAAATGCAGCCTTGGTGAGCATAAGAGACTTCAAAATCATAAGCAAAATGGTCATTTTGTTCTCCCTGACCCCATCTACAATGGACGTGTTGGCATAACGATATAAAAATGGTATGCGTATATACAGGTGCATCTAAAAAAAATAGAATATCGTGAAAAAAGTTCATTTTTTTGTAACATATTTCAGAAAGTGAAACATTCATATATTCTAGATTCATTACATGTAAAGTAAAACATTAAAAAAATATATTTTCATTTATTTTGACGATTCAGTCAAAAATACAGTATATCAAAATATTAGTATATTTCCTGATCAATCAAAAAAAAAGATTTTGCAAAACAGACAAGTTCAAGTTCTTTAAAGTATGTTCATTTATGCACTCAATACTTGGTCAGGGCTCCTTTATCACAAACTCCAGTATCAGTGAAGTGTGGTATGGAAGCGATCAGCCTGTGGCACTGCTGAAGCACTATTGAGCCTTCACTTGGAAGTGGTTTTGGCAGTGTGGGCAGGTGCTTAAGTCCTGCTGGAAAAGGAAACCAGCATCGCCATAAAGCTTGTCAGCAGATGGAAGCATAAAGTGCTCCAAAATCTCCTGGTATACAGCTGCATTGACTTTGGACTTGATAAAACACAATGGACCAACACCAGCAGACGTCATGGCACCCCAAATCATCACTGACTTCAAGCGGCTTGGATTTTGTGCCTCTCCACTCTTCCTCCAGACTTTGGGACCTTGATTTCCAAATTAAATGCAAAATTTACTTGTATCTGAAAAGAGGACTTTGGACCACTAAGCAACAGTCCAGTTCTTTTTCTCCTGACGATGTTTCTGTTTCAGAAGTGGCTTGGTAGCCCTTTTCCTGAAGATGTCTGAGCGTGGTGACTCTTGATGCACTGACTCCAGCTTCAGTTCACTCCTTGTGAAGCTCTCCCAAGTGTTTGAATCGGCTTTGCTTGACAGTATTCTCAAGCTGCGGTCATCCCTGTTGCTTGTGCACATTTTCCTACCCAATTTCTTCCTTCCAGTCAACTTTGCATTTAATATGTTTTGATACAGCACTCCTTGAACAGCCACCCCTTTCAGTAATGACCCTCTGTGACATCCTCTTTGTGGAGGGTGTTAATGATGTTTCTGGACCATTGCCAAGTCAGCAGTCTTCCCCATTATTTTGGTCTCAAAGAACAAGAGATAGCCGGAATTTATACGGTCAATTAATGAAACTCAAATATATATATTCTAATATTTTTAGATACTGGATTATTGACTTTTATGAGCTGTAAGCTCTAATCATCATCATGTTTTACTTTACATGTAATGAATCTAAAATATATGAAAGTTTCAGTTTTTAAAATAAGTAAAAAAAAAAAAACTATATTCAATTTTTTTTAGATGCACCTGTAAATATTGAATTGAGCTCAGATTTAGGTTATTAGAAAAACTGCTCGAAACAAAATTGACTTCCAAAAAAATCTTAGTTTAAGTTGAGGAGACTAGAATGGTGTTTAAATATGTAAAAAAAAATTCTTTTTTATTATTAATATTTCCATAGAATAGTTAAATTCTCATCAGGGACCTAATCAGGGAGCATAAAATGCATTACAGACAACCTGAAATATGCTTCTTCTTTTCTCTTTTTTTTTAAATACCAAAGGTTTAATTTAGTTACTCATTAAAGTAATGTCTAGTCTGAATCATGTTGTGTAATGAAGAGGCTCACTCACTACATTAATTAGGGCTTGCCTGATATGCCCCCTAAATAGATGTCGCAGGCCTCGGATGAAACCAACCAACAGCATAGTTAGTGAGCATAATGGGGTTGCACCATTGATTTCTGTTGAATGGAATAAAATATCACCACAACTAGCAGAGACAACTTAATTACATTGGGCTGGACCCAGCAGAGTATGAAATCGGACATGACCGATTGATTACTTCCCAACGTATTGACTACTGAAAGTAGTGCCAACATGTGGCCAAATGCCATTAGAAAGCGTTGCGCTTAGCTGTGAACCTTTCATGGAAAACAATAAACAATCACTCTCGGCCTTTTGCTGTTTTATTCGACATCACACGAATAAAACAAGTCATTTTTTTGGTTATTTGTGCTTAAAAGAACCAACAGGCCTTCGGTTCTATGTACAAATCAAGCACTCTCACACTTGGGCTATTTTTTTGCAATTCAGCAGAATAATCGTTCCGTAACGGGTGTTAACTAGCAATCAAACACGAAAGACCGATTAAGAGGAAGTGCATAAGAGCATGAAGTGTAACTGAGCCTTAAATTCACACAGAAGGGGGCTTTATAATTCCACAATGTTTTATTTACGCATGACGAGCTGAATCAATTCGTGTTCCCTTCACCATATTTATAGTGGAGTAGGTTATTGACGCACTGACATACAGATGCAGTGTGCTTGCCAACAGACCCCTGCGTATTCGAAAACCCTCTTTTAGTGGCAACATAGAGGAAAGAAGGGGTCACAAAAGTTCAGGTGATGTGCTGCATCAGATGTGCAGGTCACCAACGATTTTGTATTATATTTTGGCGGCCTCGTCGCGCTTATATGACCCGAGGGGATCTAAAGCACCGGCAGTCTGTCCATACTGCTGTAAGGCAAATGGCATCGGCTACTGCATTGATTTCTCCTGCATGACTATAAGTTGGCAGCAAGAAGACCTGCTTGTTTTGTGTTTAGTCGAAACCTTTAACGATGATCAGGATGGCATGAGTCTTATTATACTTAAGGGTTAACGGTTTTGAGTTACCATGAAGATTTACTTAATTTCCTCCTCATTCGTTTAAGGTATGTTGATGTTTTACAGTTTATTTATCTATGTTTATTTTTAACAATCGGATGCTTAAAGACCATCAACACAGCATTACACTGACAGATTGCATTTTGTAGCACTGCATGTTTTGTAAATTAATTAAGTTTGTAGTGATGACAGTTAAGTCTGCTTTATTAAACCTGATTTTACCTGATATATATTTTGTCCTGGATCAGCTTTATTTGTTTACAATATTTAAAAAAAAATATATATATATATTTGAAAATTATTTTACAATTCTAATTTTATCTGAATTGGCTATACCATACATTTTGGATTAATTGTCAAAAAAAAAAATAAAAAAAAAACATATTAATCTATGGTATACCATTAATCTGAATTTTGTTGGAGTGATTTAGTGTTTATGACTGAATTTTACCATATACCTGACTCTGCAATGCTTTGAAGCTTCCAGTTGAGACTTTGTGATCTTGCATCAGTTTTAGTCCATCAACCAATTTTTATTTTATAGATCTTTTTTTTATTCCTTATTAGTTTTGAAAAAAGTTTATAATAATTTATTTATTTCTATTTGTGTTGTCAAACAATTAATTGTGAATAATCACATCCAAAATAAAAGTTTTTGTTTACATAGTATATGTATGTGTACTGTGTATATTTATTATGTATATATAAATAGACACACATGCATGTATATATTTAAGAAAAAATTTGTTTATAAATTAAATATATTTATAATATAAATTATAAGAATATAAATATAGACATGTACATATTTTCAAAATACATACTGTATGTGTGTATATATGTAAACAGAAACTTTTATTTTGTATGCGATAAATCGTGATTTATCGTTTGACACACTATATATATATATAATATATATATATGCATTTGTCTAAAATGTTCTTGTTTCTCTGGAAAAATGTTGACTTTAAAATAAAAGTGACTTTAAAGATGAAAGTGATATGCTCTACAATAAATTAATAGTCTGGTACTCAATTTTATTTTAATTAATGCATTTTAATATTCAAATTTACATTTACATTTATGCATTTAGCAGACACTTTTATCCAAAGCAGTTATCTTGAAATACAAACATATTTCTATTTCAAGGTTTAATATAATATGTTGCAGTGCAATGAGGAATCAGGTCTTTAAGTATAATAAGAATGGGGACCAAAATGTGAAGGTTGAAGGTTTCAGTTTTGGATCTTACCGATTCTATTTTTGCATATTGCAGTGTGTTATTAGCAAATTAGGTTTATTGAAAGCTTTGAATTGTCTTTCTAGTTGAGTAAAATTATTCTATTTTATTTTAGTCAGTGCAATGAGTAAGAATATTTCTTGCCTTTTGGATATAGCAAGTGTAGTCAAGTCTCTAAGTAACGGTACGTTTAGGACATACTGGGATGTCGAGGCCAAGGATCTCTGATAGCCTACTCAAAAGTGATCATGCTGAACATATTGACTGAGCCCCAACAATGCATTTTCATGATTCTTGCTCCCTGTTTCCTCTCTTTACAGACACAAAAATGCCAGAGTAAAGATGGGAGACTGGAACTTTCTTGGTGGGATTTTAGAGGAGGTGCATATCCACTCCACCATGGTGGGGAAGATCTGGCTGACCATCCTCTTCATCTTCCGCATGCTGGTGCTTGGGGTTGCTGCTGAGGATGTGTGGAACGATGAACAGGGTGACTTCATCTGCAACACCGAGCAGCCTGGTTGCCGCAATGTGTGCTATGACAAAGCCTTCCCCATTTCCCTCATCCGTTACTGGGTGCTGCAGGTCATTTTTGTTTCTTCACCCTCGCTAGTGTACATGGGCCATGCTCTCTACCGCCTCCGAGCCCTCGAAAAAGAACGGCAGCGCAAAAAATTGACACTGAGACGTGAACTCGAGGCCGTGGACTTAGAGATGGCAGAAGTGCGACGCAAAATAGAACGTGAGCTTCGGCAGATCGACCAGGGGAAGCTAAATAAAGCTCCCTTGAGGGGGTCTCTTCTGCACACCTATGTGGCTCACATAGTCACCCGCTCGGCCGTAGAGGTTGGTTTCATGACCGGACAATATGCTCTGTATGGGTTTCAACTAGATCCGCTCTACAAATGTGAGCGGGAGCCCTGTCCAAACGCTGTGGATTGCTTTGTATCTCGACCCACTGAGAAAAGCGTATTCATGGTGTTCATGCAATGCATAGCTGCCATCTCATTGTTTCTCAACATCCTGGAGATCATGCACCTGGGCTACAAGAAGCTTAAAAAGGTCATCTTGAACTACTACCCACAGCTGAGGGATGATCTCGATGACAGCTACTATCCAGACAAGCTGAAGAAAGATTCCGTGGTGCATCAGACATGCATTGGCACCTCCACTGGCCGCAAGGCCACAATTGCTTCAGCACCCAGTGGATACAACCTTTTTCTCGAGAGACCACCTGATGGAACCACCTACCCTCCTTTGATCAACCCATCCTCTGCTTTCTTGCCCGTTCAGAGTGATATGCAAACCAAAGTAGGTCCTGATGCACCGAAATACTCTCAGAACAGTCCCACAGAGCACAACAGCAATTCCAACAACACCAGCAGTGATACATGTTCACCACCTTGCAACTCTGTCACACCGCCAAAGCAAGATGAAGGGGAAGATTCTATCCACCCTCCACCTCTGTTCAAGAAAGGGCAGGAGTCTAAGACTTCAGACACATCGAGCCACCCTAGGGAATCTTCTCACACATCATCCGGCGTGGGAAAGAAGCCATGGAAGGTCAGCGCACCCTGGAACTGCTCAACGGTCGCAGAAGGTAATGGCTCAGACACGGATTCCCTGGAAGGTGCTAAGGCCCAGTGTCCCTACGCCGCTGTGCGAGCTCGTACTTCATCCAGGTCTGATTCCAAAATGAGCAGGCCCACCTCTCCTGATTCAATAGAAGAATCCAGCTCTGAGTCACGGCATAGTCCACGAGCATCACCGAGCAATCGCGCCTCACTGGCCAGCAGTTCCAGTAGCAGACGAGCAGCTCCTACAGACCTACAGATATGAGAAAAACTCAATATAGGCATTCACTATTGATGGTAGCCATGTCATTTTTACAGTTACAGTATATTGATGGAAAATGACAGTAAAATTAACATCTACAGCAATCTCAGACTAAAGTTTAATATTCAACTCTATAAAGTTGTGGCACTCCTTAACGGATTGTTTACTTTGTCTTTTTACATATCAATTTAGCAATACAAACGGACAGTATATTTAGTTTACAATAGTAGTATGACTACACTAGAGAGATTGTTTGTTTGATTATGTATGCCTTGTTCTCACCAGGACATTTCTCTTTTTGAGTGCTTCCTGCATCAGAAGTCAAAATGATGTAATGCTAAAAAATAATTTCAAAACGCATTGTCTTGTAATAGAACAGCTGTAAAAATCTTCGAAAATATGATGTTATGGAAAAAATTAGTTTTATGTGCATATGTCATATTAACATAATAAACTGGTCTGATTTACAATGCAATTAAACCAGATTTTGAATCTTTAAGTCGATCTTTTCTAAGCATATGGACAACCAGCATTTTAAATTAGGAATCTAAGAAAGATTAAACAAGTCAAATAAATATTTTTTTTTTCTAGCTGACTCGTATTAATAATATTAGTATTATGATAAGAATTTAGACATGCTTTGATCAGCAAAATGAAGCTGGTGGTAAAGTAGCTTGTAAGTACCAAAATATGCAACAGTTTTTATCCCACAGGCTTAAAATGAACTTATTACACCACAAAATTAAAAATTACTATTTGTATTATTATGGTTTTGTACTTTTTTGTAGTCTGTTGCTGTTATTGTCAACTTACACATGTTATTGTTATCGCTTCATGTCATATGGCACTAAAGAAAGTATCTTTGAGAAACTATTCTTGCTCTTGTCTTACACTTGATTGTAAAGAGAAGAATCACAGAGAAGAAGGAAGCTGTTACCTCATATTAAAAGGGACAGACAGAGCCATTTGAAAATTGTTCTTATTATTTTAACAACACAGTCCAGTGTATTAATAATACAGCTCAAAACCAGAATATTTGAAGTGCTCACAGCACCATCTACTGGACTAAAGCCTAAAGATATGTATTTTGAATTCTCACACAAAATATACTTTATATTCTGACTTGAAACATTAGCAATTAAATGCTGCTCTAATTTGAGTGTTAAGAACTGGATTGGTTATTCTTCCTGGCTGTTTAAAAAAAGGTAAAGCATGAATGAAAAACAAAACATTATTATGTTTTATGTCATAAAATATATCATAACAGGCTACATGTACAGTTTGGCATCCATAAAGTTAAAATGATATATTAACCAATGTATTAAATATAAAGTAAATAATAAATATAATTAAATCAATCAATGTTATTGTTTGAAATGTTCTATTTGGTATTTGATATTAACAATTTTAACATTGTAGTTTTCCCACTAGTTATTAAAGAAATGGCAAACAGTTTGTTTCATATCCAAAAACAAAATGTATGTGACCACTAAGCTTTGAAAATGTGATTGCACTTATCTAAATAAATGACATCTCTATTATAGATCAGTGGCTTGCCTTAAACGTACCTTTATAAACGAACATTCATAAACAACATTTAACATTTACCCACAAATGTTTATCAACATTTCAAGGTAAGAAATGCAGTTTCAGGTGAAAGGTCGGAAAAAAACAGCCATTCACACAAATCCGTTTGTCAGGTGACTATCAGGCACATGACTCGGAACGATCCACCCTCATTTCAATAGCTTAGGAGAGTGACACTTTATTTATCCAATCAGCATACGAGTTACCCGGCGGCCATCCAATTACACTCGACTGTCGTTCTTAAGTGGGCGTTTCATCGAGAAAGGAAACACAAGAGACTGAAGATTTAAAGGAGAATCCATAATAAGTTTGCTCATCTATTTATACGGTTACTAGGTTTTATGTTTGTTCATTGAGCATTAATTTCGTGCTGGTTAAATTACTAATCACCGGCCGGGTTATATTTTAAAGGGGTTGGGGAGGGGGTTAACATGTCGATCCAGTACGAGGCACCGCTGGCGGACAGCTACGGGGTGGCGGACTCGTTTCCCAAAGACTTCGGATATGGAGAAGAAGAAGGAGACATAGAGGACAGTCCTTCTCCATCCGACAGCAAACCGAGAATCCTGTTGATGGGATTGAGGAGGAGTGGAAAGTCTTCTATCCAGAAGGTAGGAGGAAGAGATGATATTTAGGTTCTCCTCCCCTGCTGACTTCTTCTTAGCCCAGCGAGTTAGAACCGGGTCAGAGCCGCTCTGGGCTGCCTAGCTGTCACTGGGCACCGGCACGATCATCACTCAGAGCCGTTACTGGTTACAGCCAACCTATTTTTTTAAGCAGAGGTGGATTTTTGTGGAGTTGGATACATACAGGCCTAAATGCATCATACTCCTTCAGTTGTCTAAGAAGGTTATATGGACCACAAAACCAGTCTAAAGTGTCAATTTTTCGAAATTAAGATATATACACGATCTGAAAGCTGCATAAATAATCTTTCCATTGATGTTTGGTTTGTTAGGATCGGGCAATATTTGGCTGAGCTACAACTATTTGAATATCTGAAGGTGCAAGCAAAAAAAAATCTAAATATTGAGAAAATTACCTTTAAAGTTGTCCAAATGAAGTTCTTAGCAATGCTTATTACTAATCAGAAATTAAGATTTGATATATTTACGATAATACATTTACAAAATATTTTCATGGAACATGATTTTTGGCATAAAAGTAAAATGGATAATTTTGGACCCATACAATGTATTTTGGCTATTGCTACAAATATACCCCAGCAACTTAAGACTGGTTTTGTGGTCCAGGGTCACATATGTAACATATGCGTGCCATGTTAATGTTGTGATAACACCCGGCACGTGATTTCTTATTCATATATTCATCCTTCACCACACCCTCTCAACACAGATTATGTAGATTGACTAGAAGACACTTTTCTGATTTTTAGAAGCAGTTCATTATTGAGGACCATCTACTGTCTTTGTGCATCTTATAAACAAAGGGAATTCATTTCGTATAAATTGCTCCTCTCATGTAGGCTACTGCTCGTGTTGGTTTAGGTCAGGAAATAAATCCATTATAGATGCGTCAGTAATCAGTAATTTTCGCTAATTTAAAAACGCATACAACGTCCTGAACAGCGCTTTTGACATGTATAGAAATCCTGAACAAACACGTCGAATGAAATTCTACACAGTCTACTAGAAAAAGCTGTTTTATTGTACATGGAGCGGGTCACTTGGGCGCTATCATGGTGATGTCACATGGCCTACTGTGTCATGTAATTTATTGAGATACTACTACTGATAATAACAGTAGTAATATTATGTATATCTAATATAGCATTTTAATAAAAACATACATATAAAAGTACCAAACATTATAACAACAAACACCATAAAAACAATTCCTGACGGTGTCTATAGTCACGACTCCCCACAGTTTCCATGCCACAAGTTGAGAAATGCTGCATCATCAAGCACTGGACATGAACACATGACAGTCATAACTGCCGTACTGTGAAACACACAAATGCCACAAGGAGAGAACTCCTAAGCATGCATGATTGAATGCATTAATAAAAATGAATTCATGTACCACTTGATCACAAGAAAAAGTGTGTAAGCAAGTTTAAAATGCCTGTGATTACCATGACTGTATGATTTAAGAATGTAAAATTTGAAGCCCCTGAGAATTAAGTCTTGCCACCAGTAAGCTCCTCAAAGTCCATGAAGCATGTGACGGGGCTTTTAGTTTGATTTCACAACTGTCTGACTTTATTACTCTCCCATTGGATGAATACTTTAATGTACAAAATGTATTTGACTTATTAGGTGGTGTTTCATAAGATGTCCCCCAACGAGACCCTGTTTCTCGAGAGCACCAACAAGATCTATAAAGATGACATCTCCAGCAGCTCCTTTGTCAATTTCCAGATCTGGGACTTCCCTGGACAAGTGGACTTTTTTGATCCAACCTTTGACTACGAGATGATTTTCAGAGGAACTGGGGCCTTGATATTTGTCATCGATGCACAGGTAAAACAAGAAATTCAAAGCACTGACACTAATTACTGTGCGCACCCAAACAACATGGTGATGTAGTTCTGTCAGTAATTCGAGATAGCTGGATTATTTTGTGAAATGTTATAATTACAAATCATGGCTGGCTATGTTTTATTCATTGGTGGAAAATGTAAAGTTTTAAGCAGATAAATCTGGGTTTCTCAGTATTTATTTTAGTTTTTTGTTTGTTTATATGATATTTCAAAAATAAAGTAACTGTATTAATCAATTTATAAAGATGTCATTGCACAATTAAGTTTTTTTTATTTACTTCCATAGTATGGAAAAAACACGTAGGAGCACAATGGCCATTAGAAACTGTTTGTTTACCTACGTTTGTTTACCTTCTCCTATTTTTTGGTGAACTATACCTTTAATAGTTCTAAATAGTTGGCTTATTTAAATCTTGGCATTGAGTCCAGAAATTCTGGTTTCATTTAATTGAATGTTGTTTGTCATTAAGGCTTAGCTCATTGGATCACATTGGCTTAAGGTAAAAATAGGTACAAGATTGACTTTGTGTTTCTGATGATATAGGAAGTCCGTGCTGTTTTCTCTCACCCCTTCAGTCTTACTTCTAGCTGAAAGCTATCTTAAAGGATATGGTCGATTAGATCGCTGATTTGCAAACCCTTTTACTAGTGGAAGTCTCAACCACAGCAGTGTGTGATATCACACAAAAGGATGTTATTTTATCAAAAAGAGCTGTTAAAGTTCTTCTATTTGAAGAAACAAACTTACGTAATTTGTGTAGTTCTGTCTCTATATAGTTCTTTTTTTGTAAATATGTAAAATGCAATTTTTTTGGTAACCTAAAATATGGCATTTTCTCTAAATCTTGCCATCCTTGTACATTGCCGACTCATACCATCTTTGTATTGTTCTTCTGTATTACAGGATGACTATGTGGAGGCCCTTGGTCGACTCCACCTAACAGTATCACGCGCCTACAGGGTCAACCCAGAGATCAACTTTGAAGTGTTTATCCATAAAGTAGACGGCCTGTCTGATGACCATAAGATTGAGACCCAGCGGGATATACACCAGAGGGCTAACGATGACCTGGCAGATGCCAGTTTAGAGAAACTACATCTCAGGTAAACATTTGCAGTTTTATTTCTAATGCTGTTTATTGATAGAAATACTTCTTGAACCATAATATGTGCCAATATTTGTGTGATCTGAGAAGATGGAACAGATATCTTACACTATTTTTAATGTTTTTGTTTTATTTAGCAGAACAGCTAATTAAATTGTGAATATGAGTGAACTTTTTTTTTTTTTTTACGTCACTAAAAGTGGAGAAACTGTGTTAAGTCAGAGCTCTGGTGGTGATATAATAATGGATTGATGCCGAAAAAGTTCAGTGACTCTTTTTTCATGAGCTTTGTGTTCAATCTCAGCGATTTATAGGTATTTACAAAATTAATTTGGTTATGAGATTTTAAATAGACTGCCACTTATGGCTGAATCCAATTACATCGTTTTTCTGTTGTCTTCACTAATACTTTAGAATGTCCTCATACTTTTTACCAAATGTGAAGATGAATATGCATCTCTGAACTCTCTGATCTACTTAAGAGTGTCTGCTTAATGGTGCTTTATCTGAAAATATTTGCATTTGCATTAGGCTTATTTGTCTGTATAACTCCAAATATGTGACCCTGGACCACAAAACCAGTCTTAAGTCGATGGAGTATATTTGTAGCAATAGCCAAAAATACATTGTATGGGTCAAAATTATCGATTTTTCTTTTATGCCAAAAATCATTGGGATATTAAGTAAAGATCATGTTCCATGAAGAAAAAATTAATTTTTGTTCAGTAATATGCATTGCTACTTCAGCAACTTTAAAGGCGACTTTCTCAGTATTTAGATTTTTTTTGCACCCTCAGATTCTAGATTTTCAAATATGTATATCGGCCGAATATTGTCCGATCCTAACAAACCATACATCAATGGAAAGTTTATTTATTCAGCAATCAGATGATGTATAAATCTCAATTTCGAAAAATTGACACTAAAGACTGGTTTTGTGGTCACAGCACCATGATTAGCTTACAGTAAAAAAAGCATATTTTAATCAGAAATGTCAGGCTTCTGAAAAGTTTGTTCATTTCTATGCCCTCAATACTTGGTTGGGCCTCCTTTGCATGAATTACTGCATCAATGCGGCGTGGCATTCAGCCTGTGGCTCTGCTCAGGTGTATGGAAGCCCAGGTTGCTTTGATAGCGGCCTTCAGGTCATCTGCATTGTTGGGTCTGGTGTCTCTCATCTTCCTCTTGTCAATAGTAACACCATGGTCATTCAGTGTGGGCAGATGCCAAATCCTGCTGGAAAATTAAATCAGCATCTCCATAAAGCTTTCAGCAGAAAGAAGCATGAAGCTGATAGATGGCTGCATTGACTGTGTACTTCAGAAAACACATTGGACCAACACCAGCAGATGACATGGCAGCCCAAATCATCACTGACTGTGGAAACTTCAAGCAACATGGATTCTGTGCCTCTCCACTCTTCCTTCAGACTCTGGGACCTTGATTTCCAAATGAAATGCAAAAAGACTTTCATCTGAAAAGAGGCCTTTGGACCACTGAGCAACAGTCCAGTTCTTTTTCTCCTTCTGAATATGTTTCTGTTTCAGAAGTGGCTTGTTAGCCCTTTTCCTGAAGATGTCTGAGCCTGGTGACTCCTTATGAAGCTCTCCCAAGTGTTTGAATCGGCTTTGCTTGACAGTATTCTCAAGCTTGCGGTCATCCCTGTTGCTTGTGCACATTTTCCTACCCAATTTCTTCCTTCCAGTCAACTTTGTATTTAATATGCTTTGATACAGCACTCCTTGAACAGCCACCCCTTTCAGTAATGACCCTCTGTGACTTACCCTCTTTGTGGAGGGTGTCAATGATCGTCTTCTGGACCATTGCCAAGTCAGCAGTGTTCCTCATTATTGTGGTTTCAAAGAGATACCCACAATGTATACTGTATGGATGGTAATTTATTGAAACTCAAATGTAAATATTCTAATATTTTGAGATACTGATTTTTGACTTTCATTAGCTGTAAGCTCTAATCATCAAAATACGGTTGACGTGTTTTACTTTACATGTAAAAATATATGAAAGTTTCACTTTTTAAATAAGTTACAAGAAATAAAGACAGTAAGCTATATATAGGATGGATCTCAAGTGTGAAACATTTTAGTTCAGTAAGGTTGAAAAAGTGAAAAGCATAATTTTGCTTACTGTTTAGGTTATGTAGTTTATAGGAACGAATATTGGATTTACATGCTGTCATATTAGAAAAGCAAGAAACTTGTTTTCCTTCAGCTCTGTTCAGTTCAGCAATATGAGTGTACAGTTCAAGGAGGCTTGAGTGGCCAGTGCCTCATGAACAACAGACAAGGGTGAATTTCAAGAATACTTGGCATGTTCTGGATACTGTGATCAACCGTGTCAGATTTCTTTGTGGTCTTAATAGCTAACACAACCCTGGTAATATAAATAGTTTTTTTAGGTAGGACAGAATAAAGCATGCTGCTGCCTCGTTTAACCTTAATATTATAATCCTCAAATGAATGTTAATATTAGAATTGCTCGCACTGCAGTTTCTCAGTTTTGTCACCTCATAATGGGCACCTCCTGCCATTTCTTACAAGTTGCTTATTAAATTTGTACATCAGAACACTGTACTTTTAGAGGATATTTTATTGTGTTAAAGCTTGCTGTCCAACACTGCAGAGCCTTTATGCCACTTCTTTTCTGCCAGATTCTGGGTCCTTTGTTTTGTTAACATTTCTGTTCATTTGGCAACAGATCTGTTTACACTGAAATGTTTGTCTCCCAAATGTATAGTCAATAACACTATTTTCACATGAATGCCCTACTAAGATGGGTATTTTGATCACGAAGACTTCGAGATTTTCCTTCTTTTTTGTCTCTGTTTGCCACTCACACATATCCATGTGATATTGCAGTTGTCAGAAGTGAGTGTCCAGTCCTGAGAAATGTTTCTTTAGCTACCCTGAAGGAGCACTGAAGATAGCAATGTGCTGAAACGTCTGCTTGCTCGCTCGTGCCGATCTGTTTTTTAATTCACATGCACTTTGCACTTTTTGCACGATGCAATTTATAAAATAAAAAATTGTTTTTGTAGACTTTTTCAGTCTTGAGTCAGTGTGCGGTTAGCCACCTTCCTGTCTATCTTTAGCTACTTTGCAATTGTTTGAACTTGTGCAACAAGGTCTGATCTGTGTCAGATAATGGAGCAAAAAAAAAAAACACTTCATTAAATCGCTGTGTAAATGTGGCCATAATGACACCAAAGGAACAAAACTAAGAAAAGCATTGTGATGTTTGGACCACAGTGATAATAACTGGTAAAATAAGAATTAGGTGTATGAGCTGTATTAAATATCTAGGATATTTTTTATGACATTCTGTCTAATTAAATGCCTTTTTCTGCCCTCTACAGTTTCTATTTAACTAGTATATATGATCACTCCATCTTTGAGGCCTTCAGTAAAGTCGTTCAGAAGCTCATCCCTCAGCTTCCAACGCTGGAGAACCTTCTCAACATCTTTATATCTGTATGTGTCTCTACCTTAAGACTTCACATCGCTTCTAAATGGCTCATGATTGTTGCACCTTAATAAAATTCCATTCCCTCTTTGGTCACTCCATTATTGTCATTATGAAGAATAATGTTGTTGTTGCTGCCGCGGTAGAAATGGCTTATTCACTTTTCATCTCCAATGCAGTCATGCTCATGCATGTTTTATTATCCTCTCAATGCTGTAAGATCCCATATCAGACCCTGCAGGGCATTATGCAACATGTGCGTGTATTTGTGTTTCTATGCTAATAGAATTCAGGGATTGAGAAGGCCTTCCTGTTTGACGTTGTCAGTAAGATTTACATCGCGACCGACAGTTCACCGGTGGACATGCAGTCCTATGAGCTTTGCTGCGACATGATCGATGTGGTCATCGACGTTTCCTGTATTTACGGGTGAGCCTTGTATATTATTTCTACTTGCATATTGGAGTACATGCACAATACATACAAACACAATCTATCTATATCCATCTATCCAATGACTCCAATTTTACTCACATCTTTTGCATGAGAGCGCTTTAAAACGTTATATTCTCCAAATTCTCTTAACTTGTAAAACCTACTAATATACTTTATTTGTGGACATGTTTTTAAACTAAGGAAATGCAACACACTATATAAACCTTATTATTATCTGTCACAGTGATAGAAAGCATTATGAATTTCTGTAATGACAACATTTTTTAATATTGAATGGCATTAAAATTCCATTTTAATAATGCACATAGGAGTGGGCGATAGTTAAATGTTTCTCAGAAGACAAAATAAATAAAATTTACCCTGATCTTCAAATGCAAAAAGTTTTGATGTAAACATGTAACTATCTTCTGTAGCCTCTGAAGGGCAGTACTAAATGAGAAATATGATGTTTAAGCAAAATCTCCATTCTGTTCAAAAGTTTTCACCAGTGTAATTATTTTAAATAATACAAATTTAGCAGATTCTGAAAGGGGGATGTACATTTTTGACTGTATTCCTAACATTATTTTTAGTATGCTTTTTGTCAGTTCCGCATTCTAAGTATGTTCCTGTGGCTCAGTGGTTAGAGCATTGCGTTAGCAACGCATAGGTTGTGGGTTCGATTCCCAGGGAACACACATACTGACAATACAAATGTATAGCCTGAATGCACTGTAAGTCGCTTTGGATAAAAGCGTCTGCTAAATGCGTAAATGTAAATGTTTTGATCACACAGATTAAAGGAGGATGGTACTGGCAGTGCATATGATAAGGAGTCTATGGCCATCATCAAACTCAACAACACCACAGTGCTCTACCTAAAAGAGGTCACCAAGTTCCTCGCCCTGGTCTGCATCCTGAGAGAAGAGAGCTTTGAGCGCAAAGGTATACCACAGCAATAGTTATATCGGTGCCGTTCATACTAGCTGTTTTCAGTTATTTTTAATTCTCCTTTTTTGTGCCATAGGATTAATAGAGTACAATTTCCACTGTTTCCGGAAAGCCATTCATGAGGTGTTCGAGGTGGGCGTTTCTACCTCAAGGACAAGCAACCAGCCAGCTGGAATCCCTCTCATGAAGACTGTTGCCTTAAACGGAACCCCCAGGAGCACTGTGTAGAAAGATAGCGATAAAGACAGTGATGAAAAGTGTGGAGATGATGGAAAAGGTAACAAGAGAGAGAGACTACAGGATGGGCCGCATTCTGAGTATGCCGACCATCATTACGGCTTCCAAACGCTTTATAAGCAAAGGAGTTTGAAAGTCACTAAAATAAACTTGCTGCAGTGGGCGGGGCAAAAATGTAACGAGGGTAAGCTTACAAAGCTACAGATGGATGGAAGGGAAGAGGCACAAAAGAAGGCGGAACACTTTTTTTGTGACTAAAAGGCATTAACCAACTGTTCCTAAAGAAAAGATTGCAAACAAGTAACGGTGTAAATCACTTCGGAAAAAAACAAAAGCACAGCAAGAAACCTCTCACCCTGTCAGGCCGTATCGCCTGACAACTTGGATGAATGCTGTATGATATGCTGCTGGTCACTTAACACAGTAGCCAAGTTTAAATGCATACCCGGTTTACTCCTCAACATGTGAATGTGGCAGACTTCTGTGAAAATGTGTGGTGCACAAAATGTTGAGTGTGCGCTTCTGAAGCCTTAAGTAGAGGAGGCCTGTCTGATGCAAGCCCCTAGTGCACACATGCACAGTTGGTCACCTAAACAGCCCATGTATTGTGTATGAAAGGTTAGTAAAGGGATTGAAATGTGTGTGTGTGTGTGTGTACATATGTATGTATGCAGTAGGGAGGGAAGGAAGGTAGGTAGGTAGGTGGGTGGGTGGGTGGAGTTGCATTTGCATTGTTCAAGGCCCAGAGATGTTGTAAAATCACATATGGGGGAGGTGTTTGCAACTCCCGAAAACCGAGAAAGAGCTGTACCGTTCCATTTGACCTCTGGGACACTGTGATTGCACTTACATCAGAGGATGTCAGGGATCCTAACTAACAAAGTTCAAACTGCTATGTTGTACTGTTACATTACGGCATCCTTGGCGTGTAGCTCATGCGATCCGAGGACATTGTTGATGAACTTTACTGACGTTCCGGTTCTGAGGTGCCAATGCAGTTCTGCTCAGATTTAAAACTCACTAATCTTTGCTTTCACTCTTCCCATCACCAATCAGCATGTTGTTTTTTATTCGTAAAAATTATTTGAATCAGTTGAAATCCATTCCAAGCATGTCGGTAGAGATGCTTCATATTGTTTTGCAATCAGCTCAGTCTTTTCTCATTTCATTTAATGGAAACTAAATGAAATATGAAAAACAAACAAACTGATATTCAAATTTGCTTGTGATTCTTGTTTCTCAGACTACATATAGGACACACATTATGCTTGTCATGAGTTTTGCCAAAGGTGTTATCATTCACAAGAAATAAAACATGTACACACACACCAGAAAGAGTATGCATGTGCTGTCATTGATCTGGTCCCACAGTCAAGGTGGAAAAACCCTGCCTAATAATACTTACATATTGGGACCTGTCATTTATGAGATTTAGGACACTTGCTGAAAGGATAGAAGCATCATAAAACTGGTCCATATGACTCTTGTTAAGTACTAATTTCATGAAGTGACGATGTTCGATTCATAATAGTTTCTTTTGAACCAAATCTTTTCTAGTTCACACATTTGGTCTGAATGATTCTTTCACGAATCGGAATGATCCAGTTCTAGAGTTCAATCAACTGCCTCATGATCCAGTCACAGCGGTTGTGTGGAAGATTAATAATACAATAACAGCTTAAATATCTGACGTTTTGACACACAAAGCTGTCATGGAAATTGGGAATATAGCACACTTCAACACTGCTGCGCTACTTTTTCTGATATTTTCTATAGGCTACAATTTTGTCAGATCTGGAGCATTGCGCAACATGAGGGTGAGTAAGTATGATGACTCTAGATTTTTGCTTAAACAATTCCTTTAGTACCATGCGCATGACTACAATACTCCATCAATTATAGAGACTGATTACTCATTATATATGTTATATAATTTAGTTTTAAGTGAATTATTATAGAACACGTTCTAAAGATATATTTTTTTAACATTCCCACTTTTTTGGCAATTGGGGGCGCCAGAGTACTGCAATTAAATTCAACAAAAACACATGGGCTGAATTGTAAATAGCATACTACCATACCACTACCACAACTTTTTATGGTGGAAATTGCAATAGGCTGCTATGCTGTGCTGCTGCTGTGGTACTTTCCATTAATTTTAATCAGTTATACCTCAAATTAAACATCTTTTAGACCTATATTTTGTTTCCTTCATTTTTGGTCCTTATGAAAAAGTACTAAAAAGCCTCATTATTAAACAATATAGGACAACAATGTAAATAGCAGTCTAATAATAATTTAGGTGATCTTTCTATTTATCTGAATGTTGAAGCTTAATTCAGTTTTATGAGGAGCCGAACACTATTGGCTAAGGCACCATTACTCGAGCAGTCTTGTTAAATCCGAGCTTGAATAACGCAGTAATATTACAAGAAGCCAATAAAAGCAGATACGCCTCGCAGCTACTGTCACGAGTCACGACTCATTGCGAAACCCCCACATCTATGGAATTTACTGGCAATAAAACACTGACAGCATTTCTGCCCACTTCATTAAGCTTCTAATTTCTTGTAAAAAAATTGCATTCATTCTTTAAATGGCTACTGGCCGGGTGCACTGTAGAATTTTTTTTTATCAAAACAAGAAACTCGTCATGCAACTTGTGAGTGAATAATTAAACAATTTTGGTCAATTAAGAGTCAGGTTTAGGTACATAAAAAAAACAAGTAGAAAGAAAGAAATGTATCCACCATTTATAGGCAGCAAGCATTACGTGTAAGACTTGTTAATTTACAATGGTAACCACAATTTCCCCCAAAGGCCAATTAGGCATAATCACTTTACAGTTTATGGTTTTGTAAAAGCAATATCACACTTGCAATTGTTCTGAAGTACTGCATATAAGCATAATAGCCTATGTATTATATAATTATGTTTAAGTTGTTATTTACTTTTAATCTTAATATCTGGATTGGCTAATTAGGTCAGAAATTGTTACTTGTCTCTCTGTATATCAAATGATTTTGAATTATATTATAATGTATTAACTTTATACATCTGTTGTGTGAAGTTACTACAACTTTTACTAATAGGGTACTGTAATACCATAATACAACTCGAATTCCGGAAAGGTTGGGACGTATTTTAAATTAGAATAAAATGAAAACTAAAAGACTTTCAAATCACATGAGCCAATATTTTATTCACAATAGAACATAGAGAACATAAATGTTTAATCTGAGAAATTTTACACTTTTATCCACTAAATGAGTTAATTTCAAATTTGATGCCTGCTACAGGTATCAAAAAATTTGGCACAGGGCAAAAAAGGGCTGAAAAATCAAGACATTTTGAAAAGATTCAGCTGGGAGAACATCTAGCAACTAATTAAGTTAATTGACATCAGGTTTGTAACATGATTAGCTTTAAAAGGTATGTCTTAGAGAGGCAGAGGCTCTCCAATCTGTGAAAGAGTGTGTAAAAAAGATTGTGGAATACTTTAAAACTAACGTTCCTCAACGTCAAATTGCAAAGGCTTTGCTAATCTCATCATCTACAGTGCATAACATCGTCAAAAGATTCAGAAAAACTGGAGAAATCTCTGTGCGTAAGGGACGAGGCCGAAGACCTTTGTTGGATGCCTGTGGTCTTCAGGCCCTCAGACGACACTGCATCACTCATCGGTATGATTCTGTCATTGACATTACTAAATGGGACCAGGAATACTTCCAGAAACCACTATTGGTAAACACAATCCGCCGTGCCATCTGCAAATGCCAACTAAAGCTCTATCATGCAAAAAGGAAGCCATATGTGAATATGGCCCAGAAGCACCGTCGTGTCCTGTGGGCCAAGGCTCATTTTAAATGGACTGTTTCAAAGTGGAAAAGTGTTCTATGGTCAGACGAGACCAAATTTTACATTCTTGTTGGAAATAACGGACGCCGTGTCCTCCGGGGTAAAGAGGAAGGAGACCTTCCAGCGTGTTATCAGCGTTCAGTTCAAAAGCCAGCATCTCTGTTGGTATGGAGGTGCATAAGTGCATACGGTATGGGCAGCTTGCATGTTTTGGAAGGCAGTATGAATGCTGAAAGGTATATAAAGGTTTTAGAGAAACATATGCTCCCCTCCAGATGACGTCTATTTCAGGGAAGGCCTTGTGTATTTCAGCAGGACAATGAAAAACCACATACTACAGCTATTATAACAGCATGGCTTCATAGTAGAATAGACCGGGTGATGCATTGGCCTGCCTGCAGTCCAGATCTTTCACCTATAGAGAACATTTGGCAATGAAAATACATCAAAGACGACCACGAACTCTCCAGCAGTTGGAAACCTATATCAGGCAAGAATGGGACCAAATTCCAACACCAAAACTCCAGAAACTCATAACCTCGATGACCAGACATCTTCAAGCTGTTTTGAAAAGAAGAGGAGATGCTACACCATGGTAAACATCTCATAACACCTATAGCAGGCATCAAAGAAATGAAAATTTTTTAACCAAAAACCAGAAAGCTAGGCAGCAATATCAACCTGCAGCCCAAGACCAGTTGCCCACTGAAGCTAAGCAGGGTCGAGCCTGGCCAGTACCTGGATGGGAGATCTCCTGGGAAAACTAGGTTGCTGCCTAGTGAGACCAGCAGAGGGTGCTCTACCTGTTGTTTTTGGGTCCTAACGCCCCAGGTATAGTGACCTCCAATCCTTCGGATGAGACGTTAAACTGAGGTCCTGACTCTCTGTGCTCAATAAAAAATCCCAGAATGTCTTTCGAAAAGAGTAGAGGTGTGACCTCGGCATTCTGGCCAAATTCGCCCAAAGGCCTCTGACCATCATGTCCTCCTAATCATCCCCATACACTGATTTGTTATGCTATCTATACCGGCAGCAATATCAACCTGTCTACTCTCCAGTTGCCCACTGAAGCTAAGCAGGGTCGAGCCTGGTCAGTACCTGGATGGGAGATCTCCTGGGAAAACTATGTTGCTGCTGGAAGAGGTGCATTAGTGAGACCAGCAGAGGGTGCTCTACACTGTTGGTGGTGAGGGTCCTAACGCCCTGACAGTATAGCGCTTTGAGTGCTTAGAAAAAGCAGAAAAGCACTATATAAATGTAATGAATTATTATTATCTATGTTCTATTGTGAATAATATATGGGCTCATGTGATTTAAAATCCTCTATTTTTTTTTATTCAAATTTAAATAACGTCCCAACATTTCTGCAATTTGGGTTGTACATTAATATGGGTTATCAAACATAAGAGGCTTTCAGAATTGATCAGATCTGTTTTTAAAATTATTTTTTATTCCAATGTTGTATTGTACCAAGTTAACAGTTGTTGCAGCAATGACAACTGTTGTAAGATGAAAACTATGGTTAGGCTACCATTTGTAAATTCTTTGTATATGCAGTTGCATAGACCTACATTTTTTGCATAATACATATGTTTATATGTTTGACACACTAATATTCGGCAAAGAGAAATGTTAAATAAATAAGCAATAAATATTGTCCACAAAACTTGGCACTATAATAGTTTGCTTAAAAAGTAGTCTATTTAGATTAGAAGTGTTTGAAGCACATCGCTTGGTAATGCCGTTTTCAGTCCACTAGATGTCGCCAATGTTAATGAATTAGACCCGAATGACTGACTTTCTCTCTCTCTTTGCCTAGTTATTATTGTTTATCTTGTCTTCCTCTCTCACCCTTTCAGTCGCGACCAACATGCTAATGAAATGTTAACATCACACACTTATACAATGAGGGAGAAACCAGCATGATGTACAACTGTAATTTGGCTGAATAGGAGCGGCTGAAATTGCTTTGCTTTATCAAAACTGACGCGGCCGCGCACTCCCCTCCGCTCGTCGACGTTAATGACCAAACTTGGCTAATAATTGGGAACGCTTAACGTTACCGCTCCACACCTCTTCCCGACGTTTGACGTGATTGTGCTACAGTCCTAACACCAAAGTGTCTGGAACTTTTCTGAGGTCTGATGTTATGCTAAGTTTAGAAAGTGCCACACTAGAGTGGAGACTGATAGACATTTGTCAGCTGCAAATTCACTTTTATCTCTTGTCACTGTAGGTGTGCATGCTGAAGGCCTGAAGCAGATGAAACAAGGCTCGGTTCTTGCTAAACAAAGCGACGTGATTTGAGGAAACCTCTCCGGTTGCCATTTCGCCAGGTGCTGGTTATTTTTTACATCAAGACAGCACTGTCTGGCTGCTCCACGATCCGAGCGAGATGTCCTGTGAGGTGAGATCTGTCTTACAGGAGCAGCTCTCTGATTGTGAATTAGGGACCTGATCTGCTGGCCTGTCCTACTCTGGTATGGATCAGAGGGAAGCAGTAGTCATACCTCAGCACTGTCAGGGCTCTCTTTTATTAGAGCGCTGCTTTGCCAACAAAATCCAACACCAGACAGCCTCTAGTCATGACAGTAGGAACGGGGGGAGGGAAAAAAGGGGAAGTAAGAAGCGAGACAGGAGCGCCGGTCGGATCCTGTATTTTTTTGTGTTGGGCCATCAGAGCGTGTCGAGCCGGGGCAGTCAGCCAGCAGCCGGCTAATGGGCAGCGCTGGGTCGACTGTGACTAAAGGAACAGCGACAGATGCCATTATCTCAGCCTCGTGCAGATACGACGTCCCGGACAAAACCCAGTGCCGAAGTTGCATGTGAGCCCTTGTTTAAACTTAATGGAACACGATGGATCAGGTAATCGGCAGCTCTAGGATGACCCGTTCCTCTTCTCGCCTGTCCGAGGTTGTGCACACACACACACACACACACACACACACACACACACACACACACACACACACACACACACACACACACACACACACACACACACACACACACACACACACACACACACACACACACACACACACACACACACACACACACACACGAGACACGTCGCTCAACTCGCCTGTTCCTCATTGCCTATTCACAGGCATCATGAAAAACATTGCTGGCCTTCTGCCCTCATCAGGCTTGGGTTTAAAACATGTTCTTCTCGCATCGACAGGGATGTTCTGGTGGTGGGGTGGATAGCGTGCGACCCAGGCTGCGAGGAGTCATTAGGCAACATTTTTTGAGGGTATAACAAAAGTGATCCGTGCTCGCTTTGGTGCAGTGATGTGGGACAGCTATATGGCTGTTGACAGTGGATTGGCACCCATCAAGTCATTTGCTGGAGTCTCCAGTCAGACGTGAAGCTGCCGAGACAAACCAGAAAGGGGGAGAATGGGCATATGCATTTGAATGTGGTTCCTCTTGCCTTTTTTCTCCCTTGGCTTCCTCTTCCTCCATAGGCAGTGGCAGATGAAGTGACCATGCTGTTCTTTCCCTAGTCTGCCTGCCACTCTGACCGACTGTCTCTGTCTTCCTTCATTCTCTGGTCTCCTTTAGTGTTTTATAGTATTATTCTGACACTGCTGGACTAATCACAGACTCCTGAAATCTCTCATCCTCCAGTCCTTCGCCCAAGAGTCCCCTTTCTCTCTCCTGTCCTCCGTTCAGTTTCTCGACTGCTCGGTACTCCTGCACTAGTGTGTTGACAGCCCATACGACATGCTACTGATGATAGTGACAGATCATGGACATACAAACCGACAAGATGAGCGCTAAGATCTTGCATTCTTATACATCTTTTATAGCTACAATGATAGGTGGTCCAACTCCTACACATTCTCTTACAACTGTTGAGACCAGCGGGTCAAGGTTTGGCTGGTTAGCATGGTTCTTTGGCTGCTGCAGGTTGATGTAACGAACAAGAGCATATCTCCATCGATGGCCATTAAAAAGTAGCTTTTATTTACCTATACTGATAATATTTTATTATATTAGAGTAGATGTTTTCTAAGTGTCCAAGTTTTCTTTGTCCAAAATCATGTTGGCAGATTATGTATCATTGAATGAAAAACAAACTTTGAAGATTGCTCTATAAAAATATGTATTAATACTTTTATTCAGCAATCATGCATTAAATTGATCCAACGTGCCAAAGACATTTATAATGTTAAAAAATATATATTTATACATATTTTATTTTGAGCTTTCTATCCATCATAGGATCCTCCTGTAACAGTTTCTATAAAAATATTAAGCAACACAGTCACACTTTAATTTGGGGAACAATTCTCACTATTAATTATTAATTATGATTTTGCCTTAATAAACGTGTAATCTGCTGCTTATTAATAACTTAGTAAGGTAGTTGTTTAGTTTAGGTATGGGGTTAGGATTAAGAGATCTAGAATATGATCATGCAGAATAAGGTATAAATATGTGCTTTATAATTATAAGTATTAATAAACAGTCATTATGCTTTTAATATACATGCAAGCAACAAGTTAATAGTAAAGACTGGTCCTTAAAATTAAATGTTACCAGCAACTCAACTGTTCTTACCTTTTTAACTTTAGATCACACTAAAGACTTTAGTATTCATTTTATGAATACCGTGCATCTGACAAACTACATACGGAAACTGATTTTCACATACTGTATAATAGGCAGGCATATTTTAAACAGTGAGTGTAAAATGTACCTTTTTTATATTCTTCCATGTATGTTAACTTTCACATTACAGCTCAGGATAGTCACTAGTGAAGATTTTGAGACTTTGTGTGTTTGTCTCTGTAAACTTTAGTACAGGGACCAATCCTCACTATTAACTAGTTGTTTATTAGCATGCATATTATTAATATATTGGCTGGTTATTAGTACTTCTAAAGCACATATTCTGCATGATCATATTCCACATCCACCCAATACCTAAACTTAACAACTACTTTACTAACTATTAACAAGCAGATACATTAAGAGGTTATTGAGGCAAAAGTCATAGTTAATGATTTGTTAATAGAGAGAATTGGACCTTAAAGGGTGATCTTTGTCTCTTTAGCCAGTCAAAATTGTGATAAAGTAGTGATATTTACCGGTCATGTGAGCTGCTTAAATATTTCTGTGCCCAAAACTGAGTTGACTTGTACAAAGATGGCATGCGGGTTGTGTATGTCCGATGAGTAATGCGGCAGCCGCAACTGTTTTCGAGGTGAATGGAAATGCTAACAGTTTGCTCTCTCCGGGTTTTATAGGCCTCCTTGGTTCAGGTTTAAGGTGTAGAGTGGTGGAGAATGCAGGTTGCATTTTACTTCTGTGTGAGAGTTGAGGACAACTCACCATCATGGTAATAAATCCCACAGCAACCACATCTCAGACTGTAACACCTCTCAGACGGTCAGGAACAGCACGGTCACTGCCGGAGCACTCAGCTGATTCCCTGAGAAATGTGGCCTACTCAGGCATGCTCCAAATGGCACAGCACAATGCTTCTGCTCTCAGCCTACCTTTAGTGCTTTGTTTTTTCACTGTCCTTTAGTACCATAGTACTGTGGTACACATTTTAGACAAACAGTTTATTTAGATAAAATCAATGTATTTCTCACAATTTCCGAGCCTTGTGTGAGAATATATGGTCATTCCTGGGATTCGGTAATGACCATTTAGACAAGTTACCGTGGAGTGGGCTGGAATCAAACCTACATCCCCAACATAACCAGCACGCCTCAACATGTCAGGACCAGCATTTTTATTTTATTTTTTGTGTTACTGTACCATATGTGCCACTCTTGCTCCAGAGTCCATCAGCAGAATTTCCAGTATCAGCCCAAAGGTAATAATTGAGCAGCCAGTTGTGCAAGTGCATGTCAGATCTCTGGCAAACATACAATTTTCATTGATGTTCTTTTTGCTGGATTTAAAAGTGATGACTCCCTCGTTTTTTTTTTGTGCGAGATGGTGTTTTGCTGCAACTGTCAGGCTTAAGACCTTCGCCGGATGACGGATAGAGAGTGTGAACGACTGTGGAGCAACAGAAGTGACAGTTGGAGACCTGCTGCTACGGGCACAGTGTGCAATTGAGAGTGCTTACATAGCAGTGAAGCTGCAAACTAAGCAAGAGCAAAGGACGGAGAGAATTACAGCAAAGACTGACTGCACAAATGGAATATACATCATGGGGAATAAACGATGCAAACAAGATATTTTGTGAGGACAAAGTAAGGAGCGTGTGTTGGAGAAGACGGTATGAGTCCAAAGCAGAAGTTCATGGGATGCAGCTGGCCACATCAAGAGATAATTTGGCAGAAACGGTGAATGCACTTCCTGCTAGACAGCATTATAGGTACATCACATGCTTTTTGGGAACTTTTTGTGCTGTTTTCGGCTGTCTCGATCGCACACTCTCTTTCTCTTTCTCTGTAAATTCGTTATTTGAGCTTTGGATCTATACCAGTAGATTTCTTTGCAGCGATTCTCATTTAAATCTTCACCATTGTCCAAGAAACATGAACTGAAAAATCTAAAACACAAAAGAGCCATTATTCTCTTTAGGTGAAGGTGATGTCTCAAGGATGCTGAATAAACTTGCTGGTTTATTGTTTTTTTACCCTTTTATTTCTATGATTAAAAAAACTTCTTGGATTAACCTTTGATGTCAAGCAAAGTTGTGACCTTGTCTTTCAAAGTCTCCTGGTTTTGGAGCCTTTCCGCTGTTTTCTCTTGTCAAGGGCAATCACAGCATTGTGCCAACACCTGTGGTGATGGGGCGGTTTTACTGTGTGAAAACATTTTGTACTAAGAGCAAATCAAACAGGACAAGCACCCCTGGCTATTAGCTTTTAATACTATGGCCTCATTTTTCACTTTATCTCCCTCTTTTTTCTCTTTGTATCTCACTTATTTCTTAGTGTCAGACTGTACCATTTCTTAAATAAATTGATATTCAAAGTTTTTATTTAGCTGTGTGTAATTCAGTGTGTTTTGTGCTTTGTGTCAGAAAGTTAAAAAGTATTTTTTTCACTCAGGTAAAGAACATCACTGGGCTGTGGATGTTCCTGTAATTCAAAAAACGTTTTTAATTATTTTTTATTTCACTTTTTTTAAGTCCCATGGATATTTGTAATGTGTTCCAGCAACAAGCATTGTTTAATCAAATTACTCTTTGGAAATAAGGTGTTATTTACAAATGTACACTATTGTACCTCAAGGTCTTTTTTAAAATATACACTATACTGTTCAAATGTTTGCTGTGCAAAATATTCAAGGATGGGATACATTTTTCAGATTGTGGTTCGTGAGCTGAATTACTGAATTAAAAGGTATTTATTTGCGGCATGCAGAAATTATAAATGTGCTGCTTTTGCGGTATGAGACAATTCTATTGAAATTTAACTAGATTTTCCTTCAGAGAATAACATGATAATAACTAATTTTCAGACCCTTTTTAAGTAAATGTAATATGTTTAATTTGTTACTTTCAATTACATTTTTTACAAATAATTACTTATAATAGATTAAAATTGAATAATTTATTTTTGGAGCAACTTTTATGATTTTTTTCATGGGAACAGGATGATAGTTTTTGTAGAGGTGAATTGTGAAGTGTGGTTTCTTTACAGTGTTTAGGAGGAAGAAGTTTATTTGTTAAATCCATTAATTTTTCTTTGTCTGTTTCACTTCTGGTTACCTGTTGTTCAATCAAATGTCTGAAACCAAATTTCTGATTTTGTTTGGAACATGAGTGGTCTTTAAATCTTTGGTTGATTTCACAAGACATCCGTGAGCACAGTTCACTCTCTTCCTCTTGAAATGCATCTTAAATATACAGATAGGCCCATGATTTTTTTTCTCACCACAATAAGCTGTAATAGGTGTGCAATTTGCTTTTTGGTTCCTCTCGCAATTACATCCATTACTCTTCAAGTCACAATGTCAGAAAGAGAGGAACAAAAAATGAAATTCATTATATGCTTATTGCTGGATATGATGGGCTTTTAAGTCAGCCTGGTACATGATGTGTACTCTTAAAAACTGTGTGCTGCCACCTTGGATGTGTTTTATTTTGTGTTTTTAATGTGATTTCTATTATAACAGACATAGTTCCCTATTTCTGTTCTCAACTCCACCAGATTTTGATACATATTTAAGTTGTGTTTATTGTAGACTATATGATGCATTCTTGTACCAGACAGTTTAATGCTGTTTCCCGTTCCTTGTGCACCTGACAGCTGTTTTTGAAGAATGCTAAGTTGCTTGTTTTGCAGGGATGTCTAATTTGTCCTCTGGTTGGGAGGCATCTCGGTGGATCTCGGAGAACGTGAGTGGTTGATGTCAGGAAAGATCCTGTTTTCATAACTCACAGACTCAAAGAATGAACTGAGGATGTGTGGAAGGGTTCTGATAATCTGTTTTAAAACTTTTCTCTGCAGGGCTGAGAACAGAAGGAGAGAGAAAGTGAGAGATGTGGATAAAAAAGATGCAGAGCAGAGCGAATGGACAGAGACATGCAGGGAATGAGGAGGAAGAGGAGGAGAGGAATGGACAGAGACATGCAGGGAATGAGGAGGAAGAGGAGGAGAGGGATGGACAGAGACATGCAGGGAATGAGGAGGAGAGGAATGGACAGAGACATGCAGGGAATGAGGAGGAAGAGGAGGAGAGGAAGGCGATGGGGGTGCTTAGTGTAGAGACAGCAGCGATAAGGAAGGTATGTAAGAATAAAACTGAATGAATGTGGGCTCCCATGATGGCCGAAAGAATTATGAAAAAAGTCGTTTGATTCAATCAGAAAATCAGTGATCTGAAACTCATTTTCTGCCTGAATTTATTAAAAGTGTGTATTTGAATGATGATTTATATCTGGAGTTCAGTTCTTCTTAATTGGGAAAGATTAAATCACAACTAAATAAGAGAAAATATATTTTGTCTCTTGTCATCTTTAGAAAAATGTGCCTTTAGAAATAATGGTCTGCGATTGTAAATACACGTATGACAGTAAGAAAAGTGTACAAAATTATATAATATGTTTTCATTAATATGTTAATTCAAATAAAATAAAAATATTATTAATACAATTACAGTTCACATAAAAATCAATTAAAAGTTACACTACTAACTCACAAGTATAGGCTTGAAACTGAATATTAGTTCAGCAGGACTGTATGTTAATGACATTTAGATTTGATATTGTATGTTTATTAACCATGGTCACCTTTTCAAATAAAGGCCACAATCTGAACACTGGATAGTGTTGAGAACTGCCCTGCAAAATCCATGTTTTGCTACCTCCTGTCAAAGCAAATGATCACTAGCCTAATCAAATTAGGTGTCATTAATGATGCAAACACACTGTCCGTCTCACCTCACCTCTGTTACAGTGATGAAGGTATAGGACAGTGGAACAGTGAAGATATGCGATGGGGGAGTCAAGCAGAGGTATAGGATGAAGGTCAAAGGGTGCAAAGGGTTTAGTAGGGGGTGGAAGGTAAAATACAATTAAAACCAAGCTTGGAGTCAAGGGGAGTGACCTAGGTGAGAGTACTGTGTGTGTGTGACACATAATGAAAGGTTGAACCCTCCGTCGCTGAGATGGCATACCAAATCAACTCACCCTGGGAGAGAGAAACCACAGCGAGAGAGGGAGAAAGAGAGAAAAGGAGGGAGGGGTAGCCAGAGAGCGTGGTTGCCACGGGGCTGAGTGACAGAAATTAATAATTAGTGACAATGATTGACAGCACACTCTCCATCTGCGGCCCGCCGCTGCCTCCGAGCGCTTGCCTCCGCCGGCGACCGCGGGCACAATGAGCTCCAGCGGGATTCTGAGAGACGCTGATGATTGACAACTGCCTCCTGGAGAGATGGGGACAGCCAGTGTGTAGGGGTGACGTGGAGAGGGGAACGAGGAGGAGGTGGAGGAGGGTAGGTTTGGGAAGAGAGGAGGCGGTTTGGTCAGGATGGAAAAAGAGAAAGCTTACCTCAGTGCCAGCCCGACTCGACCCACCTCCTCCCGGTCCAAACACGACGCGGCCATTATGCAAAACACTCGCACATTCTCCGGGGAGGAGGCTGAGAGCGAGAGAAGAAAGAAGCGAAGACAACAGAAAAAGAAGAGTTTGTGTGAAAGGGAAGGGTCAGTGGAAATTAGCCAGCTGTTGATGCCGCTTCCCCTCTTTTGACTGATTTGTCTCTCAGAGCTCTCCTCATTCACTCTCATTATTGGCTATTATTGTGTAATTATTTAGCCTTCATCTTATCACTAATCTCGTAATTGTACAAAGCGAGAGAGACTTAAACAAGCTTTCATTACAGATATTAATACTGTTTCATATTCATGTGAATATGATGTCGTTCAGATGTTTTTTCCTTTCTTTCCTTTTCCTTTTCCTTTTCCTTTTCCTTCCTTCCTTCCTTCCTTCCTTCCTTCCTTCCTTCCTTCCTTCCTTCCTTCCTTCCTTCCTTCCTTCCTTCCTTCCTTCCTTCCTTCCTTCCTTCCTTCCTTCCTTCCTTCCTTCCTTCCTTCCTTCCTTCCTTCCTTCCTTCCAGGCTGTTTTATTTCATTAGTTTTGGGTTTGTTTTTTCATTAAAATCATGAGTTTGCATAGAGCAAATGTCATCAAATCATATTAATACAGACAATGCTTCATTAAAAATGTAATTCGGATTTGTACAATGAAAGTATTTTACATTCGTATGGCCAAAGCATTGCATAATAAATAAAACAAACATAGCGAAAAACAAAATATATTGATATAAAAAAACAATATAGTCGAATTGAAGCAGAATAGAATAGATGATTTTAAAAATAGGAAAAAATATAAAAACATAAATACTGAAATTATATCAAAATATAATGTAATTAATTTTTGTCATTTTCTTTAAATTAATGTTGCACTTTAACATTTAGAGTTTTTTGTTGTTCATTAAATTATTTTCATGAATATAACTGACTTCTTGAATATATTGTGAATTCAGTTAAAAACTTTATTTTTTTCACTTTATTTTTACAGATTAGGTGCAAAATTCCTTCCAGTGGCAAATCACCAGCAGTTTACAAATAGCAAATGTCATTTAGTAAAACAGAATAATTTACCTGTGGTTGAATCTTGTTAAATTATAATAGTTCCAGAGACTTTCAGATATTTTTATCTAATTTGAGTAATAATTGTGTTCTTGTTATATTATTAACCATTTTTTGTTATAAGTTAAACAGATGTTATATAAACTGGAAAATGTTTTTGTGTTCATATATATATATATATATGTATGCTTGAATCTGATTGGCTGACGAACGTTCTGAGGTGTGCAATTATTTTCAGGGAAACGCACTGCGAATGTAGTCCCAGGCAGCTCTCTTGATCGCATTACAGTTCTGTATCACTTCGCATAATGACTTCTGTTATTTCAAAGGTCTTACAACAGAAAAATAACCAAAACCCACAACGACACTGGCCAAACAAATAAATACAGTAAACAAAAAGATAAAATCGACAGATCTTGTCCATGTTTTTGCCACAAAATTACGTTTTATTATGTACGGAAAGCACGTAGCCTACTCTCTCTCTCCCGCTCTCGGTCTCTCCCTCACAGACACACATATAGTTTACACACATCTTAACATAAGCGCTAATGTAGTTAGCACTACTCTGACGATTTGATCAGTAAAATAGTTTAAGAACTTAAAAACTACATGACTTCTCACAAGCGAGGTAACAACAACGGCGCTGTTCGTGAAGAAAATTTACTTAAAGTCTCACTCAGGGGCGGACTTACCCATTAGTCAAAGGTAGGCGACTGCCTTGGGACCCCAAAAGCCAAGGGCCCCCTAAAATGCTTTTCATATACGACAACCGCATTAAGCGCGGACACGCGAACGGTTGCTGTTTACAGTGTTTATTACCACGACAACCGTCTGTGTGTCCGAGTGTAATCTTGTATATCCTGCTTGTAGCAAAATATTATGCATCTGAAGCTGACTGCCGTGAAAAAATGAAGAAACATTGGACTCAACTATGGGGCACCATTGTGCAGCAGCAAGCATCACGACAAAAAAATAATCTCAAGTTTAATCTATAGGTAAATGAGTGCAAATGTATAGGGCCCCATTATATATTTGCCTGCCCCCAATTCACTAAATCTGCCCCTGGTTTCCCTATAGACTTTACTGCCGATCACTGACTCACAGAGGTAACATTAACCTCTCTCTCTCTCTGTCTGTCTCATAACTTAGTTATTAACTGTATTAACTGCGTTAGTCTGCTATCAACGGCTCAAGCCTCCGTTACGGTTTAAAATTAAGTTTTGGAATTAGCAAGGGAGTCGTTAGATGAGATGCGGAAGAAATAATCTTACTCACAATAGAGATTGAAGTATAAAAAACGGACGAATGCCTTGAAATATATCATCTGATCGATGTCTTGAGGTGTGCCAATCAAAGTATAAGCAGAATAATAGACTCAGTGCCATTGAATTTTTTGAAAAATAATGCGTGATGCGGTCACGACGCGAAGTGGAGAAATAATTATAATTATTTCTAATAATTCAACGGCCCGTCGTCAATTATTACTTACATATACACCTGCTTCCCATTCACACCTGAAACCTTGTAACACTAATTAATCACATGACACCGGGGAGAGAAAATGGCTAATTGGGCCCAATTAGAAAATTTTCACTTAGGGGTGTACTGACTTTTGTGGCCAGCGGTTTAGACGTTAATGGCTATGTGTTGAGTTATTTTGAGGGGACAGCAAATCTACACCGTTATACAAGCTGTACACTCACTACTTTACATTGTTGCAAAGTGTAATTTCTTCAGTGTTGTCACATGAAAAGATATAATAAAATATTTACAAAAATGTGAGGGGTGTACTCAATTCTGTGAGATACTGTATATATACAGAGCTGGGTATATTACTTACAAATTGTAATCCGTAACTGATTCCAGATTACAAATCTGCAGCAACTGCGTGATGCTATCATGTCAATATGGACCAGAATCTCTGAGGAATGTTTCCAACACCTTGTTGAATCTCCCGTTCCACCACATCCCAAAGGTGCTCTATTGGATTGAGATCTGGTGACTGTGGAGGCCATTTGAGTAAAGTGAACTCATTGTCATGTTCAAGAAATCAGTCTGAGATGATTTGAGCTTTGTGACATGGTGCATTATCCTGCTGGAAGTAGCCATCAGAAGATGGGTACACTGTAGTCATAAAGGGATGGACATGGTCAGCAACAATACTCAGGTAGGCTGTGGCGTTTAAATGATGCTCAATTGATACTAAGGGGCCCAAAGTGTGCCAAGAAAACATCCCCACACCATTACACCACCACCACCAGCCTGAACCGTTGAGACAATGCAGGATGGATCCATGCTTTCATATTTTTTACGCCAAATTCTGCCCCATCTGAATGTCGCAGCAGAAATCGAGACTCAACAGACCAGGCAACGCTTTTCCAATCTTCTATTGTCCAATTTTGGTGAGCCTGTGTGAATTGTAGCCTCCGTTTCCTGTTCTTAGCTGACAGGAGCGGCACCCGGTGTGGTCTTCTGCTGCTGTAGCCCATCTGCTTCAGGGTTCGACGTGTTGTGCGTTCAGAGATGGTATTCTGCATACCTTGGTTGTAACGAGTGGTTATTTGAGTTACTGTTGCCTTTCTATCATCTCTAACCAGTCTGCCCATTCTCCTCTGACCTCTGACATCAACAAGGCATTTTTCATCCACACAACTGCCGCTCACTGGATATTTTCTCTTTTTCGGACCATTCTCTGTAAACCCTAGAGATGGTTGTGCGTGAAAATCTCAGTAGATCAGCAGTTTTTGAAATACTCAGACCAGCCCGTCTGGCACCAACAACCATTCCACGTTCAAAGTCACTTAAATCCCCTTTCTTCCCCATTCTGATGCTCTTTTTTAACTTCAGCAAGTCGTCTTTACCACATCTGCCACATCTGCCTAAATGCATTGAGTTGCTGCCATGTGATTGGCTGATTAGCAATTTGTGTTACCAAGCAATTTAGCAGGTTTACCTAATAAAGTGGCCGGTGAGTATATGCTTAAACATTAAGATTTGTACTCTTGGAAATTGCTAAAATAGTTAAACCTGTTCATTAAAAGGGGGTGACCCAATACTTTTGGCAAAATAGTGTAATTTTTTTTTGTTTTGTATGTAAGGTTTATTTATTTAAATTGACCACCTTATTTTGCCACACAATAAAGCTAAACATCTAATTTGAGAACTGCACTGAAAATAATTATAAAAAAACAATTTAAACTATTTTAAGGTAAGTGGATGCAAACAATTTATTTTAGCTACATTTTAAAAATAAAAACATGTTGAAAGTTAGTCAACTAAATTTGTTTATTTAAATGTAGCTAAATTAAATTGATTGCAATTTTGCTTACCTTAAAATGGTTTTAGTAAATTCAATGAATATTTTTTTTCAGTGTGGAACTAAGTAACTTATATACTGAAAATAAATTCTTAATAAAAAGGAAAATGTCTTATTTTCCCTTTTCAACACATTCTAAATTTTGTCAGGTCACCGTTTACAAATAATTCTGAAAATAATGGTCTGTGATTGTAAATACTCGAATGTCAGTTTTAGTGGAGCATTATCTGTTCTGACATCACCATGCAGCAGTTCATATACACACATCAATTCAGATAAAAGAAAAACAGCCAGACGAACTCTGACCTGTTGCACCTTCGCGGGGGCATACAGGTATCCGTGGCCTCTCTAGAGGGTGTTCTGCAGAGGTCCGGCGTGTGGAGAGAATAGCCCAGTGGAATTTATCCAGTGCCACGTGTGCTTTAGCCTGCTTTGACATGGGCTGCTCTAATACATTCCAGCACAACTCCAGCCTGGAAAGAGGTCTCTAAGGCTTATACACACACACACACACACACACACACACACACACACACAACACATGCACACTTGACCTCAGGGGAACAAAACCGGATTGCACAGCAGAGATAGTCCTGCTGGGAAATGATTCATATCAGTGAACATTATTGATTTTTCAAAAACAGGCAATTTTTTCCCTTCTGCCTTTGTTGTGTCTCTTTCTATTTCCCTCTTTCTCTTCCACAGCAGGTTACGCATCTGTTGTTTTCTGCTGTCAGATGTAGAGAACACCTGTCCATTGTATGATTATCTCCATTTTTCCTTTTCCTTTTCTAGAAGAAACACAATGGAGAAAAACTGACTGAACTGTTTATACTTTTATACTATTGTAACACTTCACCAGGTTGTATTTCTTAGACATAAAAATTCATTTTATATGAGTAAAAACTAGAAACTAGCCCTGTTCCAACACCTAGTGAGCTGCCTCGCTGTCTACTGCTCACATAGTAAGCTGCCTTCTAAGACAGCATCCAAACTATCATAGAATCTCAAAAAGTGGACAGTACACAATCAACACTTAGTAAAAGAGTAAAAGAGACTCGAGTTTGGTGTTATCATTTTGCTGAGATAATTGTGTAATACTTGTTTAAAGTGATAGTTCACCCAAAAATTTTAATTATCTCATTAATTTCTCACCCTCATGTTCCAAACCCGTAAGACCTTCGTTAATTTTTGTAACACAAATTAAGATATTTTTGATGAAATCTGAAAGCTTTATGACTCTGCATAGACAGCAATGCAACTGACACGCTCAAGGCCCAGAAAGGTAGTAAAGAGATCATTAAAATAGTCCATAGGATAGTTCACCCAAAAATGAAAATTCTGTAATCATTTACTCACCCTCAAGTAGGTCCAATCCTGTATGAATGTCTTTGTTCTGCTGAACACAAAAGAAGATATTCTGAAGAATGTGGGAAACTGAGCAGTTCTGGGGCACCATTGACTTCCATGGTATTTATTTTTTCCTACTATGGAAATCAATGGTGCTCCAGAACAGCCTGTTTACAAACTTTCTTCAACACATCTTCCTTTGAATTTGGCAGAACAAAGAAATTCATACAGGTTTGGAACTACTTGAGGGTGAGTAAATGATGACAGAATTTCCATTTTTGTTTGAACTATCCCTTTAAGAAAAAAAAACTTTTATTCAACAATTTCTTCTCTTCTGTGTCCACATGCATCGTGGTACTGTTGTGAATGCACGCTGAAGACATACATGGAAGAGAAGAAATTGTTGACTAAAGTCATTATTTTTTTTTTTTTTGCACACTAATAGTATTCCTGCAGCTTCATAAAATTGCGGTTGAAGGTAACATGGAATATTTTAAAGATGTCCTTACTGCATTTCTGGGCCTTGAATGTGTCAGTTGCATTGCTGTTTATGCAGGGTCAGAAAGCTCTCGGATTTCATCAAAAATATCTTAATTTGTGTTCTGAAGATGAGCTTACATCTTACGGTTTGGAACAACATGAGGGTAAGTAATTAATGACAGAAATAACATTTTTGGGTGAACAATCCCTGTAAGCTTAAACATGCACAATACACACACACACACACACACACACACACACACACACACACACACACACACACACACACACACACACACACACACACACACACACACACACACACACACACACACACACACACACACACACACACACACACACACACACACACACACACACACACACACACACACACACACACACACACACACACACACACACACACACACATTCCATTGGCGTAATGGTTTTATACTTTACAAACTGTATGTGCTATTGCCCTACACCAACACTACACCTAAACTTAGCCCTCACAGGAAACTTTCAGAATTTTTACAATTGAAAAAAAACTTTGTTTAGTTTATTTTTAAACCCTTTTTACAGATGAGGACATCCCCAAAGGGAGGTTTTTGGAGATTTTGTCACACACACACACACACACACACACACACACACACACACACACACACACACACACACACACACACACACACACACACACACACACACACGCACACACACACACACACGCACACGCACACACACACATACATCTATCTATCCTCCTTCGTATCCTCTTCTTATAATTTCTTGCCATTAGTGCTTTAAAACCGGAAGTGTTCACATATAGTTTTATGTTTTTTGTTGTAAAAAAAAGCAGTTTCTGCTTCTTCTACTTTTTCTACAACTGAGTCATGTAACTTTCAAGAGAATCTGCTCTTATTTGCATTTTCTCTTTCTCTATCTTTCCGTCCCTCTCTCCCCTGGACATCCTCACCCCTCACCTCTAGAGAAACACACACACTTACATATAGAGTCCGGTGCACATGTGAGCTGACAGCTGGCTTCCGCAGGGCCCAGCAGGTGTGGTGACAAGGCCCCAGAGGCCCCTGACTCACACAGCCTGTGTGTGTGGGTTTGCTTGACTGATAGACAAAAGCCTCGACATATTAGTTGTGATTTTTATCTACAATGCTTTTGTCCTTTAAACTAAAATTTTTCCTTGCAGTTTTATTCCTAATTTGCAGTTTATCTCACTGACACATGTGCTACACCCGGGGAGAAATACGCACAGAGTAAAAAAAATGTACTCCATTGTTCTCTTTGTTGTTCCAACTCTCTTGTGTACGTTTTATGCGCTCCTAAAAGTAGAATTAAACTGTTTTCCCAACACATGGGAGTTGAAACATTCTAAATATTTTGATTAGTATCTATGGAAAGTAGATGCTTAATTATCTTGATCTTTGCTTTGACGCTCCGTTTCTCTCTCTCTCTCTCTCTCTCTCGCTCCGCAACATGGCTAATATTGGTCAGCGTGGGATGTCTGCACAGTATGATGTTGAAAAGCACCGCGCACACACACACCTGGCTCACCGGCTGCCTCTTTGGTCTGCGTCACCTTTTGTCAGGCTCATGTTAATTAAGCCCCGTCAACGACAAACACACGCACACACATGCACCCTCACCGGGGTGCCTTTTAATGAGCCTGCCATTTGATAGTTATAGACACCAAACCAATGTGCTTGTTTTATGTCTTGATGTGTCTGTGTGTGTGCTTTCTGAAGAAGAAGAAGAGTTAGGTGACAAGAGGAGTAGGTTTTGGGGAAGATCAGCTGATGAGGGATTGTTTATGGTAAATATGTCATCTTTCTTTCACGCTTCCTATGTCTCTCTTTCTTTCTCTCTCTCACTTCTCCTTGCGCCCAAGTGAGCCGTGACTCTCCCTTTTCAGCGAGATGAAAGACGCCTGGCACGGGGCTTCCAACAAAAGTGCCGGCAATCACAAACAAACCTTCAAATGAAGAACATCAAAGGCGCTGCTCCAATTGTTAGCCTCTCGTGTCCGGGGAAAATTGGCTCATTAAGGCCAAAAAATGACATTGTTTACATTAACCGAGGCCCCTGATTAGATGCAACCATGTTTGTTATGTTGTGTTGTCCGCCTTCACTGTTGCCGCTACCAACAGGCCACTTCAGCCCTCCGCCGCACAATCGTTCCTTTGAAGGCTTTCTCTTCGCTGATAAAGAGAAAGAATGAGACAACAAAAAAAAGAAAGCAAGGGAGAAAAGGATAAACACGGTCACAATTGCAAACGCGTACAGAAGGACATGATAGGTCCATTCTCTCTGTTTCTCTATTCCGGCTTCAGCTTTCTCTCTTTAGGACTAATTAGGTTGCCTGTGGAAAAAGAGGCGATTCGAGAGGACAGTTGGGGCTTTGATGGATCTGTTTGTGTGGTAATTGCACTGATAAAGAGTGGGGTGTTTATGGAAGGAGAGAAAGAAAAGGAAAGGACCACGGCGAGTCGGGGGGGATTGTGTCAATGGCCTGGGCTCATCTTGTAAATGAAAATATCCTCTTTTGCAACCTGACACGTTCTCAAGCTGAAACAGTGTCTTATAACTTGGGTGAGTTTACACTGTCATGAGTTGGAGAGACGTGGTGTTGGAATCTTTGTATGAGCTACGAAAAGCTTGAAATAGTAAAGAAAACCAGCTTAAAAGGAAAGTTTACTCAGAACTCATGTGACTGACTTTCCTCTGAAGATATTTGGCAGAATATTAAAGCTCTTTTTTTCCATACAGTAAAAGTTAATGGAGCTTTTCCAGGCTGGCGTGTCGAAGTGGCCAAGGTGTTTGGCATCATTGATGTCAAATGTGGCATAATGTTTCTTCATGTACCACTATTTGAATGTATGCTAATACAAATGAGATCGAAGAGCAGTTATCTACCTTTAAAATCATTTATGTATTAAAAGTATCTTGTTCTACACTTTCTGTAGTACAACTAATTGTCTTCTTATGCAGTAAAAGCTCAAAAAACTATTCTCAAAATTTTTATAACACTTTAAGATAATGGTAAGATGTGTAAAAAACAAAATTTGCCAGCAATTTTTTACAGCAATTATTAATCTAGATAAATATTAATTTATTGATATAATGTTGTTCACTGTTTGTTCAAAATAAATACATTTACATGAATTATAAATTATACTTAAATCTAATTATATGTAATTTATATATATATATATACATAAACATTACATATAAATATAATGTATATGTAAAATATATGGGTCACACTTTAATTTAGGGACTAATTATTGCTATTAAATAACTATTAACTACAACATTTGCCTCTAAAAACTCCTAGAGCCTTGCTATAAAAGGATTTTCACTGTTATTTAATTAACAAATGTTAATATATAGATAGCATATTATTTTAATACTTCTATTCATTGATTTATGAATTGTACAGTGAATTATATTAAAATGGTATTTTTATGAATTTTATACATGTGTCTCTGTGTGTGTGTGTATGCTCATATATAATATTTTAATTCAGAATATATATATATATATATATAAACTTTTTTAGTATATGTACAAATTATTGATGTTAGGTTTTACATTAATGTTAACATATAAAACCTTATTGTATTATAAAATGTTATCCAAGTATCACTTGTGACTGCAAACTTTTCTATAATAGTATTGTAATGTGAAGCATTACTAAAGTTTCCTCTCATGTCTGCGAGCAGGGGCTGGACAGAGCTGTATCTGTGTGTGAGAAAGAGAGAGAGAAAGACGAAGAAGAACTGTACTGCTAACCACACTGTGACCTCCTAACCCTTCCCTCCCTCACCTCTCCAGCCTCCCTCACCTGTGCCCTCTCAGGGAGAGTGACCTAACCTGAAAATAATTACAACTACTGAACTGTCACTGCACCCTCCACCTCATCTCCAGCCCTTTTTGCCAAAAACACGCACCCTGCAGGTCAGGTCACCACATTGGATCACCCATACACACACACACGCTCACACACCAGCCCCTGCTCCATGAAACTTCTTGACTTCCATTAACATATTTTCACTTTTTCCTGTTTTCAGTCCACTCTCTTTCGCTCTCTCTATTCCCGCCTCCTCTCAGTGGGCCCCCCAAAACTGTCGTAATTGCCTTTTAAAATAGTTTAGCATCTCCCTCAGAGAGCAGAAAAGTTTCCCCAGTACGGCACTGGAGGAAGAGTGAGTTGTTTTGTGGCGCTGCCTTGGAAACAGAGACGAGAGGAATTGAAATGATCTTGACTTCTGACCAGCCTCGTCTCCTGGGGGGACCGGCACAGGATGGAAGAGCGCACTATGACTTCTCTTCACCGTTTAAAGACTTGTATGGAAAATATAAATTGGTCGTGGTGGGCTGAGAACGATGCATTGGCATTCGTTGTGCCAGCAATTCCAATTCATGAAATACTTTTCGTTTGAATATATTTTGAATGCAGTTTCAAACTTGAATGATTTTGCTTAGTTTTGAGGTTCTTTTTATTTAAAGTTTTTTTTTTGCTGCTGTTAAACAGTAGATTCGAAATCAGCCTTACTTCATGCAAACAAAATGACCAGCTTTAAGGGAAGTTTTGCTGGCATTTACATTTTTACATCCTCTAGTAGAAATATTTGTAAAAGAAAATAAATCCCCATGAAGCTGCTTTTTTTCAAACACTGTTATTTTACAGTCATCCTTGAGTTTATTGTACAGGCATTTATGTTTTCAATGAATAAGTTTAAAGTTTTGTACACCGTATCACATTGTAAACACATATAACAGTCTACAAGAAGAAGCAAAAAAGATGAAACAAGGAATTATTAATTTTTGTATTTGTTTTCTATTTATTATTATTATTATTAGTAGTAGTAGTGGTAGTAGTAATCATAGTTGTAATGATAATGAGTGATAAAATCATATTTTGGTCAGTTAAAATGATTATTAATATGGTGCATTCATGTTAAGAATATTCTTGTGATTAATACATGTTTTGCCCTATGAATCTGATTAACTGCAATGATTTCATAGCATTTGTTTTTAAGGATTGTTTGGTAAAATGTTATTCCCAAGTCTTCAGTAATCTATGGGATGGAGAGGACAGGTGAGCCAGAGAGCAGCAAAATACAGATTCATAAAAGGTCCCCAGCTAGTTTTTTATTGATTTAATAGTTTTGCACGGTAGTGTCATGTAGCTGCAGGGACCAAGCATCTTCCACTCCTGGGAAATAAAGGAGAGAGTGTGGTTAGAGGAAAACCAGTTGGGATATTGATAAGAAGCTCAGAATCCTCTCAGAGGAGGGAGGTAGACAAATGTTTGCTTATATATACTCTCCTTCCTTCTTTCATGGACCACACTTTTAAATACAGTTCAATTTATCATAATGCAACCAGTGGAATTTCTGTGACTTTTACTTAAAATTGCTTGATTAGTTATGGCACAGCTTCCCAAAGCATGTCCCACTCATATTTTTGTGCCAAACCAAGTGGAATTGAAATGCATATTTTATGATAAGTTACATGATTATTATATTGTTTAATCATGCAGTGAATCATCATTGCCTGTCAAATTTATTTGCAAATTTTTTTTTTTTGATTTATGGAATCATGTTTCCTCTAAGTAAAAACCCAAACAAGAAATTGTAAGATACAGTTTCAAGCAGATTTTAAGTTAGATTGTGTGATATAAAGTCACATTTATGAGAAATAAAGTTACATTTTAGTGATATAGTAGCTGCAATTGGAAGTAATGAAGTTTCTTTTTTGGAAACAGGCTTCTATAGACACATACAAAAATAAATAAAAATTACATTAGGACTAAATAAAAAAAAATTGGTACATGTTGCCCTTGAATTAAAGAGACGTTCCTTTTTTATTAACATTAAATGGTCTGATTCATTTTAATACATATAGTTCTAATTTCACCTGTTGTACTTTTCCACTTTTACTAGTCAAGTTAGCAGAGCAGCGATGGAGCAGGAGTGTAGGTGAGGAGAAAAAGCTGCAGTGAGAATATGTGGACGGAAAAACAGAACAGACAGGCAAGTGTTTTATTGAATCTGCGGTGTCCACAGAATCGGGTAACTCACTTAAAGGGCGTCTCTAAAAGCATTCAGAGTGTGGAGCCCTATGGGCAGTGTCACTCTCAATCTACAAAACAGAGGACCGGAGGGGCTGCTCTTTGAATAAGAAAACTACTTTTACAATACAGATGGATTACTTCATCTCTGACTGGTCCCTCCTGAGACTTTAGCTGCATATTTCGGGGGGAATGAAAAATAGGGCTGTGGATGTATGTTTGGTCAAATCTGATATCAATATCACTTTAGAGAGATTATTTCCCCATATATGCCTCTCAGAAGCTTTTCACTCTGCTTGGCTCATGGTGATAGCATTTTCTTCTAAATTAAATGCGATGGTTTAGGGCACCACATGGGGTCTGGATTGCAGGACATTTCATATCTGAAGGTGCTCAAAAATCTAAACAGACTAAAAATAAAAACGAATCAGATGAATCAGATCAGACCTTTTGAAACAAATCATTTGCAAACTTCATCAGAATAGATTTGGAGCAATGTAGCATTAAATCGCTTGCCAATGGATCCTCTGCAGCGAATGGGTGCCATCATAATAAGAGTCCAAACAACTGATAAAAGCATTATAATAATCTATAACAGAACTCCAGTCCATAAATGAACGACTTGTGAGGTGAAAAGCTAGCTGTTTGTAACAGACAAATTAATTTGAGATTTTTTAACTTCAAACCGTTACTTGGCACTAAAATATGAGTCTCCATAATAGCGCTTTTACTTTCATCTTCTTCTCTGAGTCATGAGAGAAATATACACAGGTCGAGCACCAGTTGGAAGTGAAAACAGTCCAAACAGTTCTAAATAAATATGTTGTAGTGGATTTTGACGTAAGAGGACAAGAGGGATGGGTTGTTCACTGGAGGAAGCATTATTATGGATTATTAAATTGAACTAATTCTGATGGCACCCATTCACTGCAGCATCCAATGTGAGCAAGTGATGTAATGCTAAATTAATAAAAATTTGTTCTGATGAAGAAACAAACTCATTTACATCTTGATTGGCCTAAGGGTGAGAACATTTTCAACAAATTTTCATTTTTGAGTGAAATATTATACTTAAAAAAATCCATAACTAACACACCTTAATGTCATTCAAAGCCTGTATTACTTTAGGTTTTTGGTTCACATTTAATTATTTGGTTCTTTTAATTGTGATGATTTTGGCTCACATTAAACAAAAACCCACCAATTCACTATCTCAACAAATTAGAATACTACATAAGACCAATACAATTATTTTTTTGTGAATTGTTGGCCTTCTGGAAATTATGTTATTTTACTCTATATGTACTCAATACTTGGTAGGGGCTCCTTTTGCTTTAATTACTGCCTCAATTCGGCGTGGCATGGAGGTGATCAGTTTGTGGCACTGCTGAGGTGGTATGGAAGCACAGGTTTCTTTGACAGTGGCCTTCAGCTCATCTGCATTTTTTGGTCTCTTGTTTCTCATTTTGATCTTGACAATACCCCATAGATTCTCTACGGGGTTCAGGTCTGGTGAGTTTGCTGGCAAACTCTGAAAATTAAAAAAATCTGGTCAGCAGAAGGAAGCATGAAGTGCTCCAAAATTTCTTGTTAACCGGACGTTGGTTTTCAAAAAACACAATGGACCAACACCAGCAGATGACATTGCACCCCAAATCATCACAGACTGTGGAAACTTAACACTGGACTTCAAGCAACTTGGGCTATGAGCTTCTCCACCCTTCCTCCAGACTCTAGGACCTTGGTTTCCAAATGAAATACAAAACTTGCTCTCATCTGAAAAGAGGACTTTGGACCACTGGGCAACAGTCCAGTTCTTCTTCTCCTTAGCCCAGGTAAGACGCCTCTGACGACAACTGTAGCCAAATTCCTTGACACGTCTGTGTGTGGTGGCTCTTGATGCCTTGACCCCAGCCTCAGTCCATTCCTTGTGAAGTTCACCCAAATTCTTGAATCGATTTTGCTTGACAATCCTCATAAGGCTGCGGTTCTCTCGGTTGGTTGTGCATCTTTTTCTTCCACACTTTTTCCTTTCACTCAACTTTCTGTTAACATGCTTGGATACAGCACTCTGTGAACAGCCAGCTTCTTTGGCAATGAATGTTTGTGGCTTACCCTCCTTGTGAAGGGTGTCAATGATTGTCTTCTGGACAACTGTCAGATCAGCAGTCTTCCCCATGATTGTGTAGCCTAGTGAACCAAACTGAGAGACCATTTTGAAGGCTCAGGAAACCTTTGCAGGTGTTTTGAGTTGATTAGCTGATTGGCATGTCACCATATTCTAATTTGTTGAGATTGGTGGGTTTTTGTTAAATGTGAGCCAAAATCATCACAATTAAAAGACCCAAAAACCTAAACTACTTCAGTCTCTGTGCATTGAATTTATTTAATACACTAGTTTCACAATTTGAGTTTAATTACTGAAATAAATGAACTTTTCCACGACATTCTAATTTATTGAGATGCACCTGTGTATATATATATATATGTATGTATGTGTGTGTGTGTGTGTGTGTGTGTGTGCATGTGTGTATATATATATATATATATATGAGTTGTGACATTTGAAGATCATGAAGATCATGGTTTGGAACAACATAAGGGTGAGATAATGATGACTGGATTTTAATTTTCAGGTGGACCATCCATTTAAATAACGTCTTCTTTGAACTATATTTACATAATCATCACTTTAAGTCATCGTTAAGTTAAATTAGCACCATAGAAAAATAGAGACGGACGCTTATCAGATGACGGCCGTATTGCGTTACCAGACTTCCCATTGATTAGCCCACAGGATCCCCCTAGGGTTTGCTAAATGGTGTCTGTGTATTGCTATTACGGGGGTTACCAATTATTTCCCCCCTGAAATTAAGGGCAGTGACCCTAATATGAGGCCACTTAGCGCCCGTAATAAGATGATAATTGAGTTTGATGATGGACCCCGTCCCCTCCCTCACAACTTCACAGCCCCATTCATGCTAACTGTCACTTCTTAGTAATGGATTACAGTGGCATTACTTACATTTATCATTTCCTGCATGATAGACTGTGTAGAAGATGACAGGAATAGGAAAGAGATGATAATACCCCAGATCATCTTATTTCTCTCCGTTTCATTGTTCTATTTCCTCTTTAGTGCCGTTCCCGGGCTCCGCTCATATGTGCTGTAATTGTATATGCACATTTCCCTGAAGACTTCAAATTAAAAGAAAGTTCTCCATCCAACCATTCAGCCATTCCTTGTTCTATCCCAGCCCTCTCACACATAAAACCTGGCCTGGGGACAGCAAGCTTATTTGAACAGAGCTTTACATGTCCCTATCCAGCTTTGTGTTACTAATAAGGAGATGCTCATACACTTTCACTGGATTGACTTTCATGCAAGGGTGCCTCTCACTGGATCAGACCGTTCTCTTCACAGTGAACGGTTCAAGACAGGCCTTGTCATTTTGGGAAGATGATAACAAATATGACTTAAGATTGTGGTGTTATCAACATTTTTGCATTCATGCATTTGGCTGGTGCTTTAAACGAAGCGATAACTCCTTTTATGAGTTTATTTACATTTTATTTTATTTTTATTTTACAGTGAGTGCGATTATAACCTAAATAGTTTCAAGTTTTTCATTTTTGTGTGAAATATTCCTTTAAAAAGTTTCCACAAAAAATATTAAGCAGCACTGTGATACATATATGATTGTATAAATGCATGCATGCATAAATTATTCTTTAATGAATGAAAGAAAAGCATTAATTTGAATTTTAAATAGAAAACTTTCATGACATCATACATTTCTTCATTGTCACTTGTGATCAATTTAATGCATCCTTGCAATCAATGCAATCAATCGTATCAATTTAATGCAATAAATCAATCAATCAACCCTACTGACCTCAAACTTTAGAAACGTAGTGCACATAAAAAAAAACTTCTGGTTTTCCCTCAGAAAATGTTCTGCAGAATTTCAGTTTTTCCAGTAGGATCTTTCAGTAGCAGGACTCTGATTCAAAATGCAAAGAACAGATTGGACATGTGACATGAATGATTCTGAGACTAAAGGCAAAGGCTAATCTGAATTACATACACTCTTGTTGGCCTGTTATTTGAATTGTGGTTCAGTAATTATTTTTAACTAAATTTAAATATTGATCACTGTGACTCAGTGAGTGAACAGAAAATTCTGTAAACCAAACCTTTAATCTTTAGTAACATTACTTAAGAGGCAGTTATTATGCCAGATAATGCAATTCTGGTCTGCATTTACTTGAAATTAGATATCAACTACATGTTGCTATAAATGTGTTTATATTAATACAACATGAAGTAGAAGCCAAAATGTATGTCAAATAATGTTAATGTCAATAAAACAAATTATTGTAAATTTTATGTAAATTGGTGTGATTTTCCCCCCTCTCCATTTGTAAAGTATTTGAATATCTGCTGCCAGTGAACTTTCCACTGCTATGAAGAAACCAAAATAAGAGTGGCTTTGAAAATGTGTGGTTAATTAGATCATAATGGCCTCATCAATTAGGAGCAAATCATGGTTTGGCCTGGGCTGGACATTTTAATGAAAAGTTGAAATGGGTCGGCCCTCAGGGCAACGAGTGTCCAAATCTGCTCTCCCCGTCATCATTTATCACTGTAGTACACCGCAGACATCTTTACTCGGTAAAACAACTAAGAAATGGACATATTTAGTCTATACTCCTGTAAGCAGTGACCCTTGCATTTTTAACACACCAAGACACCTTGACGGTTTCCAGAAGCTTCTCTCCCTCGTGCAACCTTGGAAAAATGCTTGTCAATCCTTGATAAAGTGCTTAAATAAAATCATTATTTGACTTTATTGATGTTTTTTTTGTCCCCATGCAAGGCTCAATAGGTTATTGTGGATTCTGCCAAATGGGTCTGGGAGAAATCATTAGAGTGGGCTGATGTGATTTACGTCCTCGGTAGCGAGGGGCACCCAAATGATCTGCCTCTCAATCGGCATCATCAATCATGCGGAACCAGTGGGCACCTCAGGCAGCCGGAGCTGGCGTTGTGTAGGGTGGGACAGATATGTGTGTGCAGTTGAGGGGTTTGATGACAAATATGAATTTTTAGGTTTGTGGGGCAAGACTGGCAGCATAATTGGCATCCCCCATGTTTGTGTGCATGTATTGTCTTTGGCAGAGCTCCATCTTGGCTTGTTGTTAATGTGTGTGAACTGACTTCCTTAAAACACATCATAGCTCCAGTACCAATGTGTCATCGCATCAGTGCGTCACTGCATCAGCAATTAATTCCAGTTTATGCGGTAAAAAGCATCTCTGAGTTCTACTTTTGCTGAGTTTTTACATCCTTCAACTTCATCAGCATCGTGACCTCTGACTAGTAAATTGATGGAAGCCAATAGAATAAACAACAAAAGTGCATCATTGAATTGGTGCCAGCAAACAGCAACTTAATCTCTGCGGCCCATCACAGCTTTATAAAGACAAGCAGGCAACACTTTACAGTAATGCTGTATTTGTTAACATTACTTAATGAAGTAGATAGCATAAAATAATGCATGCTTTTAATGCATTTGTCAGTATTGTTTAGCGTTAATTTCAGTATTTACCTCACTATAAAAAGTTTTCTTATTTTTTTTTTATTGGAGTATGTAGTACAAGAACAAACTGTTTCAGTCTTTCTGCTTCAAAATGTCATGGTTATTTCAATGTATTACCTGCAGTTTATTTGTAATTATTAGTATAATTTTTAAGCATTTTTTTTGTAAAAAAATATTCAGAGTAAATCCTTTGCACACCAAATATTTCTTATTATTTATCATAAGATAAAAAATAAAAATTCTCAATTTTTTTTTCATTGCTAGAACTGAATTGGACCTTTTACTGTAAAAAATAAATAATACAAAAATAACAATGAAAATAAAAATAGGGCACAATGTATTGTATTAATAGGGAGGAATTTTTCCGGTGTTTTGATTTTTGTAATTTCTATTGTGTTAGCAAGGGTTTAGGGTTTTTGTCATTATTTGTTTTTACAATGTGTATACAGGCTGTAAGACTTTGATAGGTAAAAGTATGTTTTTCTTTTTAAAAGACGCTCTTAAATAAAATGCCATCCATTGCACAGGTTGGATGTAAATAAATCAAACGATTCATTAGTAAACAAACATCATGACCTCATTGGCATATTTCATTTGAGAGCTGCTATGGGAGTGAATACTATCATTGGATAATCACTTAAATTCATCTATTCGTCTCACAAAGTTATTATATGGCTGCGAAAGACTTGGAATAGCACACAAGTTGTATGGACTGCTTTTCTTTTTGTAGCTTGACAACCTATGTTCCCCATGAACTGGCAAAAAAACTACTTACTAAGTTACTTACTTCTTACTAAGTGGTTTTCAAATGTTCTCCAGGCCTTGTCAGGATGGTTATTTGGAGCTGTCTGTGGTGCTGATGTCAGTGGGATCCGTTGATGGTGCTGACTGGACAGCTCTGGAAAGCCAAAAACACTGCTACATCCACTAATAAATCTTGAGGCCAAATACCTTGTTGTTGGGCAAATGACTGAGCTGGATATCTTAGCTAGAATACAGACCTAACAAATTCATTATTAAACTGCAGACTTTGGATTACAGGAAACTTATAATGTAGATAAAAATCATGAAGCGCATTCATCTTATTGGTACAATCACCAGTGTTAAGAAGACCCGAGAGAACCAGCTTTGTAATATAAAGCAGTTTGCATCACGTGACACGTGCATGATGTCTATAATTTAATAATATTGAAGCAGTACCATTTTAGATAAATCTTTGTAATAATGTCACACGCAATTGTGAAAACCTTGTTCATCTCTCTTTTACAGGCAGCGTGACAATGACTCGCAAATAACGTGACCCTAAAAACGTGCGTAAAAACATGGTGTGAAATCTCTCGAGCGTTCTAATTAATAAAAGCCCTAAAACCTGATAAACCGCAGCTTAATGATTACACGAATAATCACGGAGGGTGGATAAAAGACAACACGGTGCTGCATGGACCTGATAACCCTTGAAACAAGCCGTCTTTATCCTCGCCGGCGTGCTCTCTATATTAACCGCGTGAAATATCACATGAACAGAGAGGAAAGGAGGGGAGTGGTGGAATTAGCTGGGTTGTATAAGCAATTATAGGGGCATGGTATGTAGCTAAGCACACTAATAGGTATGTAGAGGAGGCATTATTCAATTAAAGTGGCGGGATACAGTGCGAAGGAACAGAGATGTGGTGACAGCGCCGGTGTCTTCTCCTTATGAAACAACCTATTTAAGCTAAATCAACTCCCACTTAAGAACAGCCGTAATAAGCACGGAGGAGACGCGCAGTGGCCCGCGGGGCCCCATCCGTCATGCTGTAATACCCAATCAAAATGAGTGATGACACCTTGCGCTGTGCCTGCCGCATCCCCTTCTGTAGCATTACCCTGCTCTTTCTCTGCATCCAGTTCCTTCTTGAACACCGTACTTTTTGAACGTGATCTAGGAAGTCAGTGTCGGGTCCCAAGTGGAAATGCGTTTTGCTTCAGTGAGTCAGCAACTCTGCTCTATAAATGCGGCTTACATGCTGAAACCAAAAGTCATCTCTTTTTAGAATGCTGTGTAATGTATCACTGGATATATAAAGCGGGCGTATTTCTGTGACTGTATTGTGACCCGTCTAATGTCTAAAGGGAGTATAGATGGCCGTCTGCCAAGAACCTGTGACACAAAGTATGTTCTGCTAGGCTTTAGACTGGTTTTGATAGAGAAGATATAGGATAATATTAATTAACTTATATTTTGGACACAGCATGACACAGTATTTTGTCTTTTTTGCTGTGCCAATTAATTAAGTTCTGAATAAAGCCAAGGCGGAATCAACTGTTCGTGTTTCATTCTTAAAGAATCAATGATTTTGAACAAATAGTTTGAGTGAATGATTCAATGACTCACTGAAAAAGACTTGTTTGCTTCCTAAATAAATCCTTGTTTCTGAAATAATCATTCGAATGAATAATTCAGTTAACCATTTGTTCATTTATAAATGTCTTGTTTTTGAACAAATCGGTCGAGTGAATGATTCAATGGCTTAATCACAAAGTGAGTCTCTTGTTTCATTTTGAAGACTGCGGACTTGTTGCCTCGCTGCTCTATCAGGCAATGACTTTGCAGGCAGTGTTTGGTACATCCTGAAACTTATTTTGGACCAACTCCTGAGGCAGCATAATAGTTTAATGATCCACATCAAAACAGAGAAACTTTGGTGATAACCGAGAGAATACATAATTACTGCAGAACTAATCTCTCGCTTCAATCAAAAAAAAAAAAAACTTGGTCAAAGACCACACCCACCAACCACAACTTCATCTTTATTTTTAGCTCAACTGTTACAGAATGGAATGCACGGGATTGTGGGATATCTAGGCAGCGAAGGATACACTGCCTTCTGTCACTATAACAAATTCCTCATATGTGTAAACATACCTGGCCAATAAAGCTCATTCTCTCATAAAGCTCATTCTCATTCTCATACATCTATGCTGGATAAAATTCATCAGAGGAATCTCAGTAGACATGATGTGACTCATTTGAAATCATTGGATTTTGAATGTGCATTGTTGACATCCTACACTGCAAAAAATGAATCTGTAAAATAACACAAAAAGTACTGGCAGCTCATTACACATGACATTATACATTCATTTTACGGACATTTATCTAAAACTCTAAAACACAATGCAATGAAGTATAAAATTCAAAATACTGTCAAAACGCCTGTAAATAAATAAATTAATTACAGAAAAAATCCTTCAAGTTATACAGTATATTGTAGCCTATTTTTTACAGATTTATTTCTGAGTGAACCTCCGTATGCTGCCTGCAGAGGCAGCATTTTATGGTTTCGGATGTAACCACTGTTTTTAAATGAACCATTTGAGTGAATAATTCAATGAATCGCTAATAAAGAATTGTTTACTTTTAATCAGAGTTTAACAAATCATTTGAGTGGCTGATTAAATTACTCACTCATAAACACAGCCATTTGTCGCCACCTACGGGTATAACAATGTAACCTGTCACTGAAAAATCCTCTCCACTAATACACAAACTGACAGCCTTTTGTATAAATTAAATACATTTTTAATAATAAAAAAGAAAAACATAACCAAAACAAAATATTTCTGATTAAATCAGACATGGCAAAGCAGCAGATGTGAAATGAATCGCATCTGGGGTGTTTGAAGAAGATTCAAAAAACTGTTTTACTTCTCTAATTTTCTTGTTTGTTTTTGCCTTTCCCCCACCCCTGCCTCCCACTCTCTCTCTTTTCTCTTCCTCTTTTCTTTCGTTCTTTCTCCTCATCAGTGCGTTGTGCTCAGTAATGACTCCCACTGTGGCAGCGGTGCCCCTTTAAGGCTGGGCCCCCCTCCCATGCATTATTCATCAAAATCAAATGAGGGAACAACAGGAGCAAGAGACATGGTGCATGCCACTTCCTCCTCACTCAACTCCCCAAGGTGCCCCCAGCCTGCTGGCCCATCTCTCCCCCTCTCTCCACCCTGGCCTGGGGGGTTTGGGGACCAACTTGGCACCCCTTTCATGGTTAACTCCATGGACAAGACTTTTTTCTAACTCCCCTGCCCTTTTCCTCCTTCTAATCTGTTGCACACCTCAAAGGTGCACTTTTCCTCATTAAAAAGTTTTACAAATAAAGAAATGAAGAGCACATATGAGCTGAAGACTTGTATCAGTAAGCGTTTTTATTTTACATTGAGTGGGGTGTATAATGGGGGCATACATTTTGAATCACATGCCCAGATGAATACTATTCAATGCATTTGCTTGTGGAATTAATGAATCATGACTGCTATATCATTTAACACTGAGCTCACACACTTACCTCTAACTTTCTTATATTCATAGATTTGCCTACGTGCTGATTTACGTAGTATGTGCTTTGGGTTTAAACCATGTGACAACCAAGTGCATATGTGATATTGCACATGGAGATTTGAGGTAAGGCCAAGTATTTAATTTTTATTTTTTTATAACGTTTGGCCTCAAGTATAAGTGGCAACTCGATAAAGTGAGCACACGTTTACATCTTTATCCATATGTGCTCATGCTGTTGCCCTAAGGATTGCATTTAAAGTGCTATTAGTGACGTCACACACCTTTCACACACACAAAATTGTTCATAGAACTTAAAAGAGCCGCTAATATTTGCATGAGCACGGGAGGGGGTTGATAGACTATCCTGGTGCTGTTGCACAATGCCGGTACATTGATTACTTCAGAGAAAGAGAGAGAAAAAGGGAGGGAGGGATGATTTGATGAGTGTAGTTCTTGTATCCCCTGCTGTTAAAGGCTGGTATGAGAGCTGAACATTACCACCTGGGGCAATCCGAGTCCTCCTTCTAATACAATCAATTCAGTCTGCTGTTCTAATCTAAACTTACCTACACCTATAACAACTTTAACTGTGTTCAGAGTCTTTTCAAGACAATGCTCTTTACACTTAGCTATCTAACTTCTTGTTTGTACTGACATCTTATTTGTGGATATACAGTGTAAGATTCTTACTTTTTCTAAAGAACTGGTGAGTGCTGCTTAGGATGTTCTGGATGGTTGTGAGGGTGTTGTTAGGACATGGTTGTTCTGAGTGGTTACTAGGTAGTTTCTTTGGTGTTCTGAGTGTTTCCTTTTTTAAATACATATTTTTATTTGAATTTAAAATGTATTTATTTTCAATTTTCAATATTTTAAGTAATATTTTTTATTTTCAATTTATTTTCTTTTAAAATTATATTTATGCTAGTATTCACTCTATCTTTGTTTAGTTTTACTGTTTTTTTCCTTCAGTTTCTTTTCTTTTTAATATTTTAGGACCTCCAAAGTTGTTATTAATGGTTATCATTGCAATATTTAAATGTTTAAAAGCACTACGTTTCTCAACACAGTCTAGTGTCATTGTTATTTTATCTAGTTCTACGATGTACTATGTATCAACAACAAACAACAAAAGTAATTTTAGGCTATTTTTATTTATTTTTAGTTATTTTTGAAGCAATGAAAATGTATTTTAGTTATTATTATTATTGTTATTTTACTTTTTATTTCAGTTAACGGAAATGTTTTAATTTAGTTTTGTTCTAATTTTCATATACGGTAATAAAGTTGGTAGGCCATTGTTAGGTGGTTGATAGGGTATTATGAGTGGTTTTTAATTTGTAATATCATTTTTGTTTGTAGGTCATTGATAGTGATTGTTAAGGTGTTCTGTGTTTTGTTTTCTCTTCACATTGCCATGGTCTTCCAGGTGATTATTAGGCTGCTGAATTTTAGGACTTAAATTAAACAATTTTTTCAGATGTTTGAGTATGATCAGTAGTACAGATGCTTGTCCACAAATTTTTTTCTAACTATTTTCCAGGTGTTGAATTCAAGACAAGCCAAACTAGAAGTGTCACAGGCTCCTCACCTGAGTTAAACGATCTGGGTCACGTGCCGGGTTACACATACTCGTAGATACAGCACTGTATATGCGGCCCCATCAGCAGGGTGTGGGCTATAAATGGAGCAGAATTGGGTTAAGATGATGACAGTGGCTTAGACTGATAAATGTGATGGGCCTGTCAGCAGGCTAATCTGACTCTAATGGGTCTGACCTGTACAGGACCCAGCTGGCCCCCAGGACCCCCCTGATTGGCTCTATTTATTATGGGCTAGAGGACCCGGGGATGGCTTGCATAGTCATTCCACTTTCAAGTCCAATTCCTGGAGTCCTGATGAGCTCTGCCCCCCTCCGCCTCCTCGTTTCTCCTTCCCTCTTCTTGCCTCCACACCTTTCTCATCATCTTTTGTTTCTTCCTAATGGTTCAATTAAAGAGGTTAATTCCGAGACGGCCCTCCTCAAATCAGCTCTCATCACCTTCCCCTCTTCAGCCTCCTGACCGCCGCAGCCAGCCTGCATTTATTATTCATCCCAATCAAATAAGAGCAAAGGCGGGCTGGAGCAAGCTGCTTTTTCCCCCCCGCACCCCCTTCATCCCACCATTTCTCCTCTCCGCTCTTTCCTCTCCTCTTTGGAAGAATTGCCTTTTATTGAGTGAGTCGGCACGCACTCCCGCTCTCGCACACACACACACACACACACACACACACACACACACACACACACACACACACACACACACACATACACCCGCTCTCCCGGACCCCCCAGCTTCCCACAGCCCGTCCCTTTCGTGGAAAATGAGCAATTCTCTCATTGTAATAACGCGCCTCTGTCATCGGCCCATTATCGGCATGATAAAAGATGAAATATTCGCGGCGGCTGGCCTCCTAACCTGATCTGGGCGCGATATTGGAGCTTTGGAAAATGAGTTTTATCTGCTTTAATATACTCCTTGGCAGACTGACCCTTGAAATTAAACATTATTACAGAGCGGATATTTAAAAAACCGGGGCCACAAATTACATCAAAATGAAAATATTAAGGAACATTAGGAATATATCAAGTGGCGCCGAGCTTGATGTGGGGAGAGGTGGCTGGGGCGCAGAAGCGTCGCCGGTGTCACAGCAACGGGAGAGGGGAAATAATAACAATTCAGCCAGTGCCGCTGTCATGTGTCGGGATAAACTAATTATCCTCTCCGACACTCTCATCGCCAGGCTTTATTAGGAGACGAGGATCTTGTAGAAGTGTGTGGGTGACTGCTTTTGTGGAACACCGTCAGGTGTGGAGTTGTTGACACCCTTTCGGCCTTTTCTCTTCACTTCTTAAAAACTTTCAGACAGACACCAGGTCTTTGCGGTGAGGCTCTGAATTCCCTAGTTGTATCTGTTTGGGTACTGAAGGACGTAAACAGAGTACATGAATCCGGAACTCGGGACCAAGTCGATTTGTCATGTGGTGATGGGATGTTGTGAAATGCAATAAAATCCCGGAGAAAATGTGATTTGAATAGATTTCCGACAGAGAGGCTTCTTCGGGATGTAAGGATGGAGGGATGAGCAAGTATTTAGCCTGGAGGACAGACTTAGAAACTTTTACTTTTTGGCCAGGCCTGTTTCTTTTTCTCTTATCTATTGGGGTTGGATCCCCTCGTGTAGCACTTGCCTCTTGGCGTTGCTAGAAAAAACGTTGGGCCAACGTTGAATGAGTATTCAGCGCTGACATCTTGAGATGCTTTGCATACTGACAGGCACATAAACGCAAATATACACACACGCTTCTAGTCCAAAAGAGAAAAAAAGCCTGGATTTTGGCTGTAATCATCGCTAAAAAGCCAAGTAAACATCGCAGAGATGTTTCACGAGGGTTTGGAGAGCAAATCGCTATCAGGCGAGACAACCTGCCGTCAAGTGAGTGATACGTCGAGGATCTTCCCTCAGTGAGTGATCACAGAATGCATGGGAGAGCTTGTGATAAGAAGAGGGACAAAATTAGCATTCGTTCCAACCAGGGAGAGAAAAATAAAACAGAGACCAAATGACTAACTGAAGGAAGACTAACCGCAGGGGTTTGCGACTGGAAGGGGGGAAAAGCATTGAGAAAAATGGATCCCTTTTCCTCCCACTCTTTTTATTTTTTCTCTCTCTTTCTCTACCCCGCTCAGGCACTTGATTCATTATGCTGATATACACAGTATTTGCTTCCGGAACGGGGCTCCTTCTTTCCCTCCCCACTCTTATAAAGACACACACACCTACACGCACACAAAATAGGTGCCGGTGCCATAAATATAGCAAATGACAGAGCCTAGCAGCAGAGGTCAGCCACGGCCCCTGATGACAGTGCTGTGAGCACCGCAGTGCGTTCTTGTTAGAAATACACACAGATAACTCATTAGCAAGGGCCCCTGAGGCCCCCAACCTCTTGTACACACACACACACACACACACACAAAACATAATATACACTTCAGTTCTGTAAATAAACAAACTTAACCTTACGCGCACAGCAACAAAACCACACTACACAGCAATATGCATACTGAAGTATAGCCACAACTCACATTAATGACTTAATGGCTCGTGCAGACTGACTTTGTGTGAGTGAGAGACGGAGGGAGAAAGAGAATCCGGGAGTTTTGACTCGACACGGCCGCCGCTGTCACTAGATAAGCGTTTTTCTGTGAGGGTGTCATGTTTACATTGGCTCCCAAATACCCTGAAAGGCATTATGTCAGCACACTAATACACAGATGCAAACACATTTCTCACTGTCACGGATATGCCCCCCGGCTGGCAGCCTTTTATTTACCTTTTTCTCCATGATACACTAACGCATGCACACATCATGTGGGACTTTTTCTCTTGAACTTTGTAAAATTGGTTGTGAATCAAAGCTATCACATTAAAAGGCAGTTTACAATGGAAAAGGTGTTTTGGAAATGACTTTGATATTGCTTGTGGATCAAAATCAGCATCGTGTTTCAGCACGCAGAGAAATGTGCAGTTCAATTTGAGAAACAAAATAACAATCTTTAAATTTTCATCTTAAATTCTGTCAAATTTACTTTTTTCTTGAAATGAAATACCTGTTAGACATTATTTTAATTTCCATACAATAAAAGTGAAAGGTGACTAGGAGCTGTCACATTCCATAAACACAAATTCAAATGAAAAAATGTGATAAAAGTGATTCATACAATTTGTGCTATATTCTCAGTCTTCTGAAGTCATACAATAAGCACATGAACACTTGAACAAGATTTAAGTGGAACTTTAATAACTTTTTCCCTCGAACATAGCAATGAAATGCCTTCAGAAGACTCAGAAAATGGAATACAAGTTATCTGTATTTATATGTACTTTTTTGCTGCAAAAATTATGCTAAATGTCTTGTGTTGTTTTCCACAGAATAAAGAAAATCATACATGTTTGGAACAACATGAGGGTGAGTAAATTATTAAATTAAATTAAATGTTCTTTATTTAATAAATTATTTTAATTATTTGAGAAATAAAATGTCTTAATTTAATAAATTACTTAAAACAGTGCCACTAAATCTCAAGTGCTGTTCAATGCAAACCGCAAACTTCACCTGTCAGAACAATCAAAGAAACTGATTATGTTTGAGTCTTTGTAGGTTATTATAGTGTAACATTTTTTTTGGCATACATTTTGATTTTGGCTATTTTCATTTCTTATTTTGATTGTGTTGCACAAGGGCTGCTGTACTGCTAACACACCCGCTGAGCAGCTGCCCTCGGGCCACTTTGGCACTGTGTGCAATGTCGGGCACTGAGATTTTTACTGTCCCTTTCACTTTCTCTCTCCCCCTCCCTCTCTCTATGGGTGTCAGTCTGGCCCCTGGCCCGTCAGACAGGCATTGGGGTGTGACGGGCAGCCCAGGCTCCTTCCTCAACCCCCTCCTCTTCTTTATCCTCCTCACCCCACGTGGCCTGGCACCCACCACTGACCATCCGGCGATTCCTGCCAAAGGGTACCTTCCACAAACCCCCTCCTAAAATATCCTGAACAACCGTGGCCTCCTATTATTTATCACTGAACATTTGCTTTGGAGATCATGTGGGTAATTTACCACTTATTTACCTGGGAGCTATTCATTTGAGTTCTTTCAGAGATTTACAACAAACCAAACATTTAAAAAAAAAAATATTATGTAATGTTGAGAGGAAAAGACTTACAATGGCATTATCCTAGATTTTACCCATACACTGCATTTGGAGATATGAGTGACAAGAAACTGATTATAAGAAGAGAATGGGGATGATTTATTAACTTGTATCAACTATGGTCATAGATCTCTCAAATTTTTAGCAGAGCTACATTTGTCTATTACAAATATCAGAAATGTTATGATCTGTATATATATATTATGTCACTTATAAGTGACTTATAAATAAACATCTAAATATGTGGTTTCAAATGAGAATTACAACTTTTCCCGATCCTTTCTAGTATTTATTGCTGTCTCTGATAGAATAATGGTACAACATTTATCCCAATTAAATGGATTAAAATGTATCTGAAATGCTACTTTTTACTCCTAGATAAGTTGCAATACTATTTCTATATATAATTTATACGCTACTGTTCAATGGGGTCAATAAGATTTTTTTCAATAATTTATTTAATAATTAAATTATAATTTAATACTTTTAATTAGTAACGATGCTTTAAATTGAAAATGTGACACTAAAGACATTTGTATTACAAAGGATTTATATGTGACCCTGGACCACAGAACTAGTCTTAAGTCCATGGAGATATTTTGTAAATTTCCTACCATACATATATTAAAAATAATTTTTTGAGTAATAATATGCATTGCTAAGAACTTCATTTGGACAACTTTAAAGGCGATTTTCTCAGTAGTTTAGATTTTTTTGCACCCTTAGATTCCAGATTTTCAAATAGTTGTATCTCGCCCAAATATTGTCATATCCTAACAAACCATATGGAAAGATTATTCAGATCAGCTTATGACTGGTTTTGTTGTCCAGGGTCACATATTTTAATGTTCATTTAAACTTTGTATTAATCTAAAAATCACATTAAAACAGCACAACTGTTTCGAACATTGATTTCAATCATTTTTTTTAAATTTATCGAAAGAGAAAATAATTAGAATTGTAATAATATTTCGCAATATAGTTTTTTACTATATTTTTTAGCATATAAATGCATCCTTGGAGATCATAAGAGACTTTCAAAAAGCATTAAAAAATCTTAGTAGGTATTTGTCTTTTAGTTTGACTTTAGAAGGGTCTTAAAATAATAGTGGCTGTTAATCATGTGATCATCAACCTGATTACAGCATCCTTTTTATTCTCCTTTTTATATTCTGTATGGCAAAGTAGGCTACCACAGTGCCTGTGCACATGTCTTTCTCTGCCAGTTTCACTTCACAATCCCACATTCCCTGGACTATGAGTGAAGGTGGAACTCTCTGTCGTTCCCTGGGAGGGAGATGGGATGGGGTGACAGTGTTTGGAAGGAGGAGAATGTGTGTGTGTGTGTGTGTGTGTGTTTGTGTGTGCCCCGCCCTTTCTTTAGCCCCATGGAGATGCATCGTCAGGGTCAGGGGATATAGAGAGATGAACACAGGGAGGCCGCACTCCACAACTTGAAAGGAATTCTAATGAAGCCAGGCAGTCGTGTAGCCTATTCCCCCGACAACAGGCCTCAAACAAATAGCTGCATTTGATGTCCCTCGTTTTATAGTTTGGAAAATTGCATGTTTGTTTGTGTGTGTGTGTGTGTGTGTGTGTGTTTATTTAGTGTTTCGTTGTTTGTGTGTTCATTTGGAGTTTCTATGAAACTGGAGCAACACACAAGATGATAATGAGCTTTTAAAACATACATTGAGATAATTTCTTATACTCTTATGAACTGAGCTACAGAACATGTTTTTCTTCTTTTTAATCACATTTGTCGAAACATGATAGGTAACAAAAGAGGACTGCATGTGATTATTAAGAATGATTATCTGAATATCTCTGATAAGCCAATGAAACACACTTTTTCAATAATTAGTGCAAGTCTCAGTTTTGTCTCCAGATTCTGTGAAAAGACACAACTCTGCACAAAATCAACATTAAAATATGACAACTTAGAGTTAGTATATAAGGCGGCTCTGATGCCTGTATGCTTCAGTGTCAATTAATTATCAGAGCAACCTAAAATTTGGTATCATAAATGTATTTTACATAGGCTATAACATTTTATAATTTCATATTTGACTTAATTTTGTATTTAAAGCATTCATCCCACAAATGCAGCATTAAACAGTCTGTAATTAGGCAATTTCATATGCAAATTCGTTATTGCAGTGTATAGGCTATGACTTTTACTTTTTTATACATCTACAATGTCATCCTGTTGCTCTGTTTGAAACAACATCTTGTGAAGACTGTCAAGGGAGTCCTGATGTAGTGCATCTAGGAAACTTTCTTGTAATACATTATATAACTTAAAAGGGCACCAAAAGAATGCAATAAAAGACTCAATGGTCACCTTTTACCCTATTCCATTAATATTAATACCAATATTCAACACCCCCATGTTTACCCCCATTTTTTTTCTTTGACAACCTAGGGGTGCGTGTAGAACAGCTCGTATGAAGCGAGATGTCTTTCATGTTGCAGTCCAGCAGCTCTGGCTTCGCTGGAGCGTGTATAGCCTCTCTGCGCTCATACAGCCTGAGCTTGTCACTCCACCACAGCTTGTGTAAACAGTAAATAATAAACTAGCACTTTAATGCATTATTGAGAAAATCACTTTAGGCAAGCGAGACGGTAGGAGAGCTGATCTGGAGCAGAAGGAGGCAGAATGACACTGCTGCTTAATTCACAATCTGTAATCAGTCTTACATATTTAAATAAAAGGAGCGCAATACAATAGACTCCAGCAATTTGTAAAACCTGTCGATTTATTATGTGTATGTGCGTAATATGAAAGGGTAATGTTGTATGGATCATGCAATTGGTTGGTTTTACAAACAGCCCATGCCATTTGTAAAACCAATCAACATTCTGGCTTATAATTCAATATATTTTAGTTTCCAATTGATTCTGGTGAGCAACTATGTGGAGCTTGTGTGGAAATTCGGATCTGAGTTTTACGGGGAGTTTGGAAGAACTTCATTCAAAGAAAGTTAAAAGTGTCGTAGAGGCTATATATTTATTTTACCCAGTATATACACGTTTCAACAGCGTTTTAAACAACGTTTCTGCAATCAACAAAATCGTTTGGTACGTAAGTTCTTGAAATGTGTAAGATACATAGCGAATCGCCTTCGCTGATGTTACCATAGCAACAACAACTATACCTCGCTGTTTATCGCTTCATTTTACAAATCACAAATATATCTTAAAAAACGTTTTAATGGTTTCAAATATATTTATGATATTTGACGTTTAGCTATAGGCACGCTGAAAGACAATTTAGGCTACGTCCGCCAAGACGTAAGTTACCTATTTAGCGTAGAAAATTGTTGACAAAAGTAGCCATGATCTTCCCTAAAGTTAATTCGCTCTCTGTGTATTTACACAGAGTGTATTTCTTATCTTAGTATACCTACATAACTAGAATCTAATTTAATTTAAAAAAATATACTTCAGGGACTTATTGTGCGTGTAGACTACATGTAGGCTAGTTATTGAGAGGAATAATTGTATTGTTTTCATATTCTCTTCTCTCCCAGTTGTTAAGTAGCCACTGCTTCATCCCAGCAAACCCCCAGGGCTCCAGTGTAACTCAATTCACCCTGGCTTATTATATTTATAACTAGTATAATATCAGGGACACTCTTTGAGCTTCCTTCGTTCTCCTGTGCTTATATTGTGTTCTGTTTGTGAAGATACACGACTAAGAAATGTACCTAAACAAAAATTATGTAATTAACTGAAAACTCGTCTTATAGTCTACAAGTCTTTTTGGTGCACGTTATGTCACGCGCTGTCATATTATTCATGATGACTTTGCAAATACTCAATATTATGCTAAATCAAACAATATCGTAATGCACCCCAAAAGACTCTTTTGTTTAATTTTATTTCCAAAAAGAAGAGCGCTTCTGACGTAGGTAGGACTGCTTTTTTTTAAAGATTGCTGCAATAATAAAAACAGCCTGTAGATGGCAGTCAGAACCTTGGCAAGCAGCACAGCTGAAATCCCATTGACTGTTAGTAAATCAGAGAAAAGCGTTTATGCGTTCAATTTACATGCACTCCATTCAACTCTAAAATATTCAGATTGGCATCTCTCGGTGTGGAGTACTTTTAAAAAGACATAATTCAAGATTCATTCACTCGCTACAGGGATGTACAACAAGTTTGAAGTCAAGCAAAAGGAATGAGGATAATGGTGATTGTTATAATTAGCTTTGGTCTGGACCTACATTTAGTTATCTTGAGTTATGTTATGTAGTTTTATACTTCATAATCTAAAGCAATTGAGGTTTTCTGATAAACTTACCTGAAAATTGCTTTGTCACATAACCTAAAAAATATGGCAGCCAAGTGAGTGTTGTAACACATTTTGTTGCAACGCATGTTGCTCTTTTTTGTATCAAAATAATGTATTTTGTATGTATTAAACAAGAGAACATTATGATGCAGATGCCTTGTCTGTCATTTAGCATCAATTAACATGATCACAAATTAAATGTATAAACTAACAGTTTACCTACTTACCTTAAAGCTGTTTTTTTGTTCTTTTATTTCTTTACATTATTATAATTTTTTTTAGACTTGGAACTTCAACTGTCACCTTTACGACACTGGCTCATGTATGATAGTGATTTCATCCAACTAACTTGTTAAACTGATGGTGTTTCCGCACTCCCCGGCATCTACTACTTTATTTGGTAAGTAATGTATTGTCTGTTTTCCCCCCACTAAATCGAATATAATATTTAATATGGCTAAATCAACCTGCTTATATAGGGTTATGCTAACGAAAATATATTTTTTTGGAAGGTCAGGTCAGGTAAAAGTAGCTCTTTATGGTTAAAATTACACTATTTACTGTAGTTCCAGTTAAACAAGCATGTTTCAGAACCCAAGTGATTCAGTTCAAGGTGAGTTTAGTGCTAGTCTAGAACAGGGGCCCTCCATCTGCAGCACATGTGAGGGACGAGTCGCCCAGTTTAGTCCCAACGGAGACAATAGAGGGACGTAAGGGGACAATGCACTGAAAAGGGAACGGCTGGGGTGCAGGGGCACAGACGGCAGGAAAGAGAGAGAGCGAGGAGGGGGGTTGACAGAGGGGTCAGCGATCGTGGTTAGTATGTGTGTTTATGCATGTGTGTGTCTGCGTGTGTGTGTATTTGCGAGGGGACTCGGTCACGCCCTTCTCTTCACACTCTACTGCCTCATTATTGACAGGCTGAACCGATACCCCAACAATGAGCCCCGGCTCCCACAGATGTCACGGAGACCAAGCGACCCCCTGACATATTTACCCACGCACCCTAACACTGGCTTTCTCTCTTTTTCCCTCTCTCTCCCACTCACACACTCCCATATGCACTGTGTGGACACCAACTGCTGATATTTTGCACATATGCGCACCCACACAGGACAGAGCAGGGCACTGGGTGAAAAGGATCCCGGCGCAGGGGTGATATCATGACTGAAATCAATAAAAGAGAAGTCATGCAAGTATAACAAAATCATTACTCATTGGGAGCCTATGTATGTGTGCGTGCGCATGCTTGAACGACAGCTGTTATCTTTAAATTGATCTGCTCTTCCTTCCCTAATGAAGCCCCTGCCATCAGATGCCTCTCGTTTCAGGCTTGAAAGATAAATTGACAGAGGTGTTGTTTTGACTGACTTATAAATGAGATAAATATGTTGTCTATATTTCAATATCTGAGAGTGCTGCAGTCATGTTGGATTGAGACTGATGACGTTTTCTGTTAAGAAAGATGTTCTTAAGGATACTTGACTTGAAACGACATGCTCCAAGTAAAAAATAATAATATATATATATATATACACTATATTGCCTTCTAATGAAAGGTTTGACTACTGTAGTAATTTCCATGAGTACAAATCTTAATGTTTAAGCATATAATGATATTCTAGGGAATTGTGTGCTTCTAATTTTATAGCAACAGTTTGGACAGGACCCTTTTCTATTCTAACATGACAGTGTCTCTGTGTATAAGACAAGAGTCAAAGAGAAATGATGATTCAGTCAGTGTGGAAGAACTTGACTGGTCTGCAGAAAGCCAAGTCCTAATCCCAGCTGAACACTTCTGGTGTGACTTTAAATGCAGACCTTGAGCCAAAAATGCATCATCAAACACCAGTAACTTGTGCATTCATTATATGGACAAAAGTACTGGGACACCCCCTTCTTTAGAAGAGAAAAAGGCACTTCCAAACTGTGGCAACAAAGATGGAAACATAATTCATGTACTTAAAAAAATTATTTCCACCTCGGTTGTAACAGTTTTGAAGTGTATGGAATGACTGTACCATATGTACACATATGTACAAGTCATTGGTGTTTGTTGATGAATTTTTGGCTCAAGGTCTGTATTTAAAGTCACACCAGAAGTGTTCAGCTGGGATTAGGACTTGGCTTTCTGCAGACCAGTCAAGTTCTTCAACAATGACTGAATCATCATTTCTATTTGATCCTTGCCTTATACACAACTCAAAAAAATAATGAATTGGATGAACTCAATTTAATTGAGGGCAGGATATCCATCCAATAAATATGTGTAGCCCTAACTCATAAAAAAAAAAAAATCCATGCAGTGAAATGTAATTGAGTTGCGCCAACTCAATTTGATCAAATATAGTTTAAATTAAATTGATACATTAATGGTGATTTTTTTATGATTGTTGAACTCAAACTAAAACATTTAACTAGAAAATAAATTATCAGGAAGACATCCTTCTTCTCTAAAAAAAAATGATTTGTTGGATTTACTTAATTTTAGACATTAGCCAACTTGATATGAGCATAGCAGTAGATGGTATTGCTACATCCACGACATGCCCATAGCTATTGTTTTCTTATTAGAACAACTTAGCTTCATGTTAGCAGGTTCTCAACCCAAGCACATGCTCTACACTTTACCACAATGGTAACCCCCCGAAACACTAACATACCAGCAACTCTTTTAAATACAAACATAAAAGAGCATTAAACATTAACAAGTCTCAAAATTTTATCATCTAAATAAAAACTGCCTAAATTAACATTTTATTTCAAGATTTACTCTCCTTATCCAGCCCCGTGCAAAGCAGGATGGGAAGGGGAAATCCACTTCCTAGTTACACAAGTAAAATCATTTATGTTCTTTCAAAATGAAAATATTGAGTTGAGCCAAAACGCAACTGTTTCAAGTCTGTTTAACACAACGCAATTGTAAAAATGGGAAACCTAACATAATGGTGTTGAATTAAAAAATTTTTTTTTTTAAATAAACTGAACAGTGTTGGAGAATATTTTTTTTTTGAGTGAGGCACTGTCATGTTAGAATAGAAAAGGGTTCTGTCCAAACTGTTGCTATAAAATTAGAAGCACACAATTCCCTAGAATATCATTATATGCTTAAACATTAAGATTTGTACTCATGGAAATTACTAAAGTAGTCAAACCTTTCATCAGAAAGGGGTGACCCAATACTTTTGCCAATATAGTGTATATATATATATACTATTGTAATATACTTTGGCAAAGCTTTTCAGTAGCCATTATGCTAATATGCTGATTGTGTTAATATGGTGATTTGGTATGGTGATTTCTTCTTGTTTTTGATGATAAAAACTGTTGTGCTGTTCAATATATATTTGTAAACAGTAATTTTGAGCAGTAATTTAAAATAGAAATCATCTGTAAAATGTGATAAATTTGATATGCCTTTACTATCACGTTAAAACAATGTAATGCATCCTTTCTAAAAAATTTTTTTTTACAAAAAACTAATTACTGACTTTTGAACTGTAGCATAAAAATACAATAAATAAATACCTGATGTTTTAAATATAAAATGACATGATAATTAAAAACTATAAAATGTAAGGTAAAGAAAATAATAAATAACAGGTTAAATACCAGTACTCAAAAACTATACATTTTGGTTTAATACAGTCATAAAAACTTCTTTTTCAGGAGTGGGACCCTCTTCAGAGAGCTGATTCTGCATAATGAACCTATGACATCAGACTTTTCCTGGAGATCAGCAGGTTCAGGAATTGCTCCCTGTCCGCCGCAGAGTGTTTTGCCCAGGATGCCCGTGCACAACTACCCTGATATTTTTTTAAAAGATAGCCGCTTCTGGACTGTGGCACCTGGAGTTAAGGTGGGATTTCGATCTATTCTTTGATGATGTCTTAAAAAATAGGAAACCCGGTCACTGCAAGCTCAATGAATCCTTGAATAATGTTCCTGTGGCTCAGTGGTAGAGCATTGCGTCAGCAGCGCAAAAGGTTTTGGGTTCGATTGCCAGGGAACACACATACTAATGAAAATGTATAACCTGAATGCAATTGTAAGTCGCTTTGGATAAAAGCGTCTGATAAATGTAAATGTAATTCTGCTATAGGTGCTTTTTCTAAAAGGCTATGCTATTCCCAAACTCAGCTCAATAGCTTTGGACGATAACCTGCATCCACCAAAGACTCTGGCCAAACTTATGCATGGTGTGCATCATTAAATTTTACAGATGAATTGGAGTGATTGCTACCGTGTGGTTAGTTAATTATTTCATTATTGAAATATGGTTTCATGTTGCATATTCAAACTACAAAATTCTGATTAAAAACATAATTTTAATCCATTCAAAAATGTTTATAATTGTAGAATAAAAAAATTATCAACAGACAGTCTAAATCTGAGGTAATGATCAAAAGCATTCCTGTTATCGCTCTCCTTTTCCTCAGGCCTGTAGTTGCAAGCCTTCCTCTATTTTTTCATGGTCTGTTTAAAGATTTAGTGAGGCCCGCAAACTAGTACCTTTAATGACCAATTAACAGTAATAAAGCTTTGTGTGCGGCAAGCTCCACATCTCGCAGAGGGTTTGTTTAAGTCAACAACAACCCGGCGCTGCTAACGGTGTGGCTGCTGCCTCTCGTTACTGGTGCTTCGCCTTTAAACACCTCTCTCCTGTGCTTATTAAAATCTGTGCAAACACATGCAACCAGTGCTGAAACAGCCTTGAGAGAGTGAGAGGTGGACTGTTTCAAATGTGCAAAAGGAGGGAGTGTGTGTGTGTAAAGTTGGTAAAATTATGTTAAAGTTGGTTTAAACGAGTGAAGGCGGGTTATTAGCAAGGTTCAATAGAGTAGCTGCGGGGCAAGACATGGTTAGTCAAGGCCACAGTGTTTCCTGGGCTCCTCATTTAGTTTTAGTGAGTTTGCAGGTGCTGCCCAGGTCCCTGAAATGCTCCAGAACTGATTATCTATGAACAGCTAATGAGCCACGACTTATACAGACCTTCAAAATATTTACAGAAACAAGCACAGCTTGCCACACACACACACACATATATATAACACATATAGTACTGCTTCATCTTGTCTAGTGAGCCAAAGACTGTCATTGGTGCCCTCTCAAAAAAAAGTATGTGATGCCCTTGCACACACAACGAGAGACCGCACACCGAACAGACACAAATAAAACCCCATCCATGTAAAGAACAGCACTCAGATCAAAGAATAGCTAGAGTGTGAACATTGTACTTCCCATGGCATTAACGCATTATACCATCCACAGGTTTACATGCACTGCTATTATAAGCTCGGTAAACAAACACACGCTGCAGCAGAGCGAAGCAATGAAAAGTATGTAAACCCCACATCTCTACACCGCATTTGAATGTAATTAACTGCAAAAAGAAGCGCTAGACAACTAACAGGGCAGTTCACAGCACAGTTTTGAATGAACAGAGAGAGACTATAGAGAACACAAGCCAAGAAAACCCAAAGCGCTAATCAGGATTTACCCTTTGTTTTTAGTGAAGCGGAAGAAAGATAAATAAGATGAAGTGTTTTCGCTTTTTCACCAGATTATAGCTGGGCTATTTAGCATAATACTAAAGCGTTATCACACAAGGAGAGAAAGGTATTATGTACAGATTTGTTAGCGCATAGTTGATAGTTATTAAACATGCAAGCATCAGACAGGTTTAGCGCAGATGAGAATTAAAGGGAGGAGGAGAACGATTGAAAAGGAGAGAGACTTGATAGATATTGCTGCTTTGTTTGTAATCTCGTAGTGAGGAGGTGTTCACATTGAGCTGCTGTACTGACAGTGCTGAGTGCACATTTAATGTGCTTGATTGTGTGCAATAGGTTTGAAAAAGGTACATTTTTACATTGCGTTTGATCTTCATATCTGTCTCTACTATAAAAAGGATTCTTAAATCATGTAAATATGCAGAAAAACAACCAAATACTTTCTTGATTATTGTAGTTTACTGATTATTCTGAAGTTCTAATAACTAACATATTTCAGGGATATGAGTAATACATCAGGAAGTTCTAATATACTAACATATTTCAGGGATTTTTGTGTATTCATCATCAGGTATGTTTATATGTATTGTTATGATATCTCAGTCTCTATCTAATCTATCTATTATCTTTCTATCTATCTATGATTATATCTAGTATCTATCTATGCTATCTATCTATCAATCTATCCATCTATCTATCAACTACATTTATGTCACATATCACTCCAATAATTTACAAAAGCAGTATTTTGAAGCATGCAGGTGAATCTGTATTTCCTCTTTCAATTCAGCATTGCCCACAAAGGCGTGATGTTATATAAGAGTGGATAATGTCTGCTAATAGTGCTCACTGACTTCCTGTCCACAGAACATGTCATACCATACAGAGACCTGTAAGCTCAATGGGCTGTTTTCTGTTGTGAATTGAGGATTACAGTCATGTCTCTAGGCTTACTCACAAAAGTCCATGTATGCTCATGTTTCACAGCTTAAATCTAGTGTCTGTGCATCAGTTACGTCAAAAAGCTATGTAAGCTTATTTTCTGCTGAAGTGTACATGGATTCTCAGGCTAGGGTGGATTTGAATATGTAAGATGAGGATAGATGGACCCAGACTGCAGTTACAGCTTTTGGAACTGTTTTGCAATCCCATGAAAGTACTTATTTAGTTTACACTGAGAATAATCAATCTAACTGAATGATTCAACTTTGAGAATAACATTAAAGGGTTACTCCACCCCGAAATGAAAATGTTGTCATTAATCACTTACCCCCATGTCGTTCCAAACCCGTAAAAGCTTTGTTAGTCTTCGGAACACAATTTAAGATATTAAGCTGTTATGTGTCAGCCGCACCACACGGATATGTCTTCTATGTTTGTTTACACTTTGATTTGAATGAAAACAGCGTATCCGTGCAGTGCGGCTGACACAGAACAGCGTACGCAGTTTGTGTCCAGCGGATACTCTCCAAAATGGTGCTACGCTGACACAGAGGAGAAGAATTGTTGAATAAAGCCGTTATTTTTGTTTAGTTTTTTTGCGTACAACCACTGATGGCAGATGGACTATTCTGACGATGCCTTTAAGACTTTTCTGGACCTTGAAAAGTGTAATTTACACTCTTAAAAATAAAGGTGCTTCAAAGGGTTCTTCACAGCAATGCCAAGAACCATTTTTGGTTCCACAAAGAACCATTCAGTCAAAGGTTTCTTTAAAGAACCATCTCTTCCTTACCTTTTTATAATCTGAAGAACCTTCTTTCACCACAAAGAACCTTTTGTGAAACAGAAAGGTTCTTCAGATGTTAAAGGTTCTTTATTGAACCATTTAGACAAAAAGGTTCTTCTATGGCATCGTGAAGCACCTTTATTTTTAAGAGTGTACTTGGCAGTCAATGGGACAGTCACAAACCTCCCGGTTTTCTTCCAAATTACCTTAAATTGTCTTCCGAAGATGAACGAAGCTTTTACGGGTTTGGAACGACATGGGGGTAAGTGATGGTTAATTTTTGGTTAGAGTATACCTTTAATGCCTTGTAAAGTGAAAAGCTGCACTGTTTGTAATTAGCAAATCCATCATTAAGATGTGTTTAATTTCAAACCATTGCTTCTGGCAAAGTCCTCTATTCAAACTGTAATATTGCTTTTTCCAGTTAAAAAATGTGTCTTATCTGAATCAGAGGAGAAATCTATTTATAAGTGGAAACAGCCCAAAATAGTTCTAAAGAAATATATTTTGATGCAAGAGGACAACAGGGATGTATTTTGTCACTTGGCATAGACTTTTATTTAGGCCAGAATCAAGTTTAAAATTTAAATACTTTAATGATGGATTTGTTTCTTAGAAACAAGTCACTTTTCAATTCACAAGAAGTTAACTAAAAGACAGAATTACTTGTAGATTATTGTGATGCTTTTATAAGTTTTTTAAACGTTCATTCTGATGGCACCCATTCACTGCAGAGCATCCACTGGTGAGCAAATGTTGTAATACTAAATTTCTTCTAATCTATTCCGATGAAAAAACAAACTCGAATGGCCTGTGGATGAGTAAATCTTGAGGATTTTTTATTTTAAGTGAACTATTCCCTTATTAATGATATATTCACCCCCCCCCACACACACACACATATATATATACAGGTGCATCTCAATAAATTAGAATGTCGTGAAAAGTTCATTTATTTCAGTAATTCAACTCAAATTGTGAAACTCGTGTATTAAATAAATTCAATGCACACAGACTGAAGTAGTTTAATATTTGGTTCTTTTAATTGTGATGATTTTGGTTCACATTTAACAAAAACCCACCAATTCACTATCTCAACAAATTAGAATATGGTGACATGCCAATCAGCTAATCAACTCAAAACACCTGCAAAGGTTTCCCGAGCCTTCAAAATGGTCTCTCAGTTTGGTTCACTAGGCTACACAATCATGGGGAAGACTGCTGATCTGACAGTTGTCCAGAAGACAATCATTGACACCCTTCACAAGGAGGGTAAGCCACAAACATTCATTGCCAAAGAAGCTGGCTGTTCACAGAGTGCTGTATCCAAGCATGTTAACAGAAAGTTGAGTGGAAGGAAAAAGTGTGGAAGAAAAAGATGCACAACCAACCGAGAGAACCGCAGCCTTATGAGGATTGTCAAGCAAATTGATTCAAGAATTTGGGTGAACTTCACAAGGAATGGACTGAGGCTGGGGTCAAGGCATCAAGAGCCACCACACACAGACGTGTCAAGGAATTTGGCTACAGTTGTCGTCAGAGGCGTCTTACCTGGGCTAAGGAGAAGAAGAACTGGACTGTTGCCCAGTGGTCCAAAGTCCTCTTTTCAGATGAGAGCAAGTTTTGTATTTCATTTGGAAACCAAGGTCCTAGAGTCTGGAGGAAGGGTGGAGAAGCTCATAGCCCAAGTTGCTTGAAGTCCAGTGTTAAGTTTCCACAGTCTGTGATGATTTGGGGTTTAATGTCATCTGCTGGTGTTGGTCCATTGTGTTTTTTGAAAACCAATGTCACTGCACCGTTTACCAAGACATTTTGGAGCACTTCATGCTTTCTTCTGCTGACCAGCTTTTTAAAGATGCTGATTTCATTTTCCAGCAGGATTTGGCACCTGCCCACACTGCCAAAAGCACCAAAAGTTGGTTAAATGACCATGGTGTTGGTGTGCTTGACTGGCCAGCAAACTCACCAGACCTGAACCCCATAGAGAATCTATGGGGTATTGTCAAGAGGAAAATGAGAAACAAGAGACCAAAAAATGCAGATGAGCTGAAGGCCACTGTCAAAGAAACCTGGGCTTCCATACCACCTCAGCAGTGCCACAAACTGATCACCTCCATGCCACGCCGAATTGAGACAGTAATTAAAGCAAAATGAGCCCCTACCAAGTATTGAGTACATATACAGTAAATTAACATACTTTCCAGAAGGCCAACAATTCACAAAAAAAATGTTTTATTGGTCTTATGAAGTATTCTAATTTGTTGAGATAGTGAATTGGTGGGTTTTTGTTAAATGTGAGCCAACATCATCACAATTAAAAGAACCAAAGACTTAAACTACTTCAGTCTGTGTGCATTGAATTTATTTAATACTCGAGTTTCACAATTTGAGTTGAATTACTGAAATAAATTAACTTTTCCACAGCATTCTAATTTATTGAGATGCACCTGTATATACTGAACAAAATTATAAATGCAACACTTTTGTTTTTGCCCCCATTTTTCATGAGCTGAACTCAAAGATCTAAGACTTTTTCTATGTACACAAAAGGCCTATTACTCTCAAATATTGTTCACAAATCTGTCTAAATCTGTGTTAGTGAGCACTTCTCCTTTGCCGAGATAATCCATCCACCTCACAGGTGTGACAAATCAAGATGCTGATTAGACAGCATGATTATTGCACAGGTGTGCCTTAGGCTGGCCACAATAAAAGGCCATTCTAAAATGTGAGTTCATCTCTCTTTTCTGTTAGTTTTAGAAGATGGAATGTGTACAGGCTGTCCGGCCATTATATGTTTGGCTGTGTTTGTGTGTGGCTGTGCAGTTCAGGTTCAGTATTCAGCTCAGGGCACACCAGTCATGCTAATTGCTCCCAAGGTCAGAGCCTGCGCTGGGCTTTGCTGAGTGTGTATACCTGTGTGTGTCTCTCTCTCTCTCAGATCTAGCCTGCTTGAATGGCATGTTTTGATCAAGCTTAATTTGATCAGTCGAAAGTGACGGGTGCAAACAGGGCCTTCTATGGCCTGCTGATTCTATTGTGCACAGTCTCGGTGTAGGTGTGTGTGTGTGTGTGTAGGTGTAGGTAAGAAATTTAAAACCGAGTTCTCACTTCAAACGTCTGTCCGCTGCTGTCTGCATTTCACAGGTATATTGTGGATGCTAGCTGTTTTTGTGTGCCTATGGGGTGTGAACACACGAGTTATGTCTCTCTGCATATTTCATTATGGGAGGATGTGTTAAAGCTCAAGAACATACATCATAAAGAGTCAAAAGTTTGGACACACCTCATTCTTTTTTATTACTACTTTATTTTGTATTAAGAGTAAACCCATTGAAAGTTTTAAGTAACAAATATAATTATGTAGTATATAATAACAACACTTTCATTCATTCATTCATTTACTTATTCATTACATTTACTTATTCATTTGTTTTTTATTTAAAAATGTGTTTATTTATTCAAAGAACTCTGTATTCAAAGTATACTGTATCATTCAAAAGGTTGGTGTCAGTTAAGTTTTTTTTATTCTAATACTTTATTAAGCATTAGATTGGAAGACTTGACATTTTTACAACAAAAAAATACATTTCAAATAAATATTGTTCTTTTTAAATATCCTATTTATTAAAGAACCCCTAAAAAGGAAATTTATCGTGGTTTCCACAAAAATATTAAGCAGCCCAATATTTTTAGCTGTGATAGTAACACAAAATGTTACTTGAGCACCAATATATAATATATGTATATACTGTATATATGTGTGACATTGGACCACAAAATCATGCAGTCTTAAGTGTCAATTTTCGAAATTGAGATTTATACATCATCTGAAAGCTGAATAAATAAGCTTTCCATTGATGCATGGTTTGTTAGGATCGGATAATATTTGGCAACTATTTGAAAATCTGGAATCTGAGAGTGCCAAAAAATCTAAATATTGAGAAAATCGCCTTTAAAGTTGTCCAAATGAAGTTCTTAGCAATGCATATTACTAATCAAAAATGAAGTTTTGATATATTTATAGTAAGAAATTTATAAAAATATCTGCATGGAACATATCTCTATTTAATATCCTAATGATTTTTGGCATAAAAGAAAAATCTATCATTTTGACACAATACAATGTATTTTTGGCTATTGCTTCAAATATACCCCAGCGACTTAAGACTGGTTTTGTGGTCCAGGGTCACATATATATGTATATTCATATATATATTATTTGTATATAAATCATATATTCATTTAGAAAATAATGATTATAAATTATATTAAGATTTATAACTGTATTAAATATGTGAACAGTTATTTTATAATAATATTTATAATAATTATAATAATATTTCACAATTTTACAGTTTTTACTGTATTTTTATCAAATAAATGTGGTCTTGGTGAGCTCAAGAGACTTCAAAAATTTGAAACATTAAAAATCCTCTCCAGTAAAAGCATAGTAGTTTGTTTCATTTTGTAACAACAACAATTACATAGACACAAACCATACAAAGCACAACACTTTTACATCAAATTGTTTTAAGGTCATAAAGAACATTAATTCAGTAAAGTGTGTCCAAACTTGTAAAGACTTATGATACAGACAATATAGACTCTCCATCAGTACACACACACACACACAACTCACACACACACACACAGCACACACACACACACACACACACAGCAGTCTGGGTATGTGTGCTGATGTCTGTGACAGCGGCAGTGATGTCAGGCTATGAGTGAGATTGATAGGCTCTATGATCAGGGACACACACACACACACACACACACACCCACACACACACACACACACACACACACATCTCCTTGCTTTCCTGGATAAATGAACTAAGGGGGAATTCATCATTCCCTGCTCCAGAAAGAGAGAGTGAGAGGAAGAAAGAGACAGAAAAAAGGCGTACCACCGTCTTCTTCTGGGTCAACCACCTCCCCACTCCTTCTCCTCCTCCCCTCTTCCTACGTCTCTCCCTCCTTCCTGTGTCACCGGTTCTCCTCACAGGTTAGGTGTCAGAGTACAGGCCCAGTTTTGTTGTTTTGGTGTCATCAGATGATTTGTCAACATGAACGATTTGCCACTCAAGCGAATCAATCAACCTACAGGAATGCACCAACAGAGGCAGAGAGACAAGCGTAGCCTCTCAGCATGAGCCTTCGTCATGACCGGCTCTTCGTCTTCCTCAGGCCCGGCCCTCAGACATTTTGGGGGGAACGCTACCTCAGTTTACCTCCTGTGTGAGGATCATTCCTCATGTCTCCAAGTCTTTGTCAGTTTCTTAGTCACCGCTAGTTTCCCGTCTCTGTTTCTTGCCGTACGTCTTCTTTGCTCAAATTAATATTTGCCATGGCTGATTTGAAATAAGCACCCTATTGCATTAGCACATGCCTTATTAAGCAAATGCTTATAAGAAAGACCTTGCTTAACTGGTAGACAACCTCACAATTAAGGCATCTCTGTGCAAAACATCCCAAACTTATTGACCCCAGGGAACCTGCTAAGAACTTTAATGTCTGATGTTATTTTCCTGGTGATAATGATATTTGCATTGATGAATGACTAAATAATGCACTCAAAAATGAAAATACTGTCATCATTTAGTTACCCGTTTGTCTTAAAAAACCTGTATGGCTTTCTTAATTCTGTAGAACACAAAAGGATTTATAGCAGAATCTCCAAACTGCTGTTTTGCATACGCTGGAAATTAATGGTGACTAACGGTGTCAAGCATTAAAAAGGACATAATTTCAGTATGCTTTTCACACAAAACTATGAAATTAAATATGGAATAGAGTGCATGCGTTGTATTGACTACACTTATGGTGTTTTATGGTGTTTTCTTTTTTATTTTGGCTGTTTGGAGCTTGACAGCCACTGGTCACCATTCACTTTCATAGTATGAAAATAGGGTTATTATCATTAACTACAAATAAAGTTATTATTAGTATTTTTCTGAAATAAAATACAAATATAAGATGAAAAACTTTAACTAAAAAAAGTTGCCTTGTAATCTAACTAAAATAAGTTTAAGCACTAAAATAAAAAAGTTAATAATAAATACATTTATAAATTAATTAAAACTGAAATAAAAAATAAGTTAAACCTAATACTAAAAAAGGCTTTAAAAAAGCACACAACCAAAATTATAAAAAATTAACAAAATGTAAAATAACAAATGTTGCTTGTCAAACAACCTACATAAGTTTGAGATGAAGCTAAAACCAAAAGAAAAATCAGTTTAACTAATTAATTATTAACTAAAGTAAATAATTGTATAATGTAAATCTAATAAAAATGACAAAAGCACATAGAAAATTACTCAAAATGAAACTAAAATTAAATATAAAATACTATATAAAATAATATAAAAAAAAATATAAAATAATAATAATAATAATAAAAAAACACTAAACCATTTTGTTCCACAGAGGAAAGAAAGAAAGACATAATGGTTTAGAATGACATGAGGGTGAGTAAATGATGACAGAATTATTATTTTTGGGTGAAATATACCTCTAAACAATTGATGTAATGATGCTTTACTCTATTATAGCATTACAGTAAAATAAAAAAGTCATTACTTTGAATAAAAGCGTCTGCTAAAATGCATAAATGTTATAAAACTGCATGACTGCTGAAACATTTATTTGACTATTACAGCCAAACACAATGATTGAAATATGACTGATGTTTTTATTAAATATATTTGACGTTCCAAAAACCTCACAGTGATTTACAGCTAAACATAAAGGTAAAACCTCTATTATAGAGCTTTAGCTGCTTACCGGTCAAACAAATGTCAAGACTGTTTACTTTACCAATTTAACTTTGCTTGTCAAGGACCTCGGGCCTGCCTGCTGAAGTGCCAGAACCATTTTTGACTCTGCACTCTGCAGAGAGGCAATAGTGTCATTATGAAGTGGCAATTTGTCGGGAACCCAACAAAGAAACGTTGTAACAATTAATCACAGAGAGAATGGGAAATAACGTGTAATTATGTTCATTAGGCAGCAAGTGCAAGGGCAATTATCTTCGCCTACCGTAGCCTGTCAGAAGCATGTCGGGAGTGATGCAGTAATAATTCACAACTCGCTGTGTTTTATAAGTGTTTTATTAGTGCTTGTGGAGATGGACTAGGGACCAGCGGGTCACCAGGTTGAAAACTCACGGTTCACGAGGCCATTCCTCTCCTGCGCCCTCGATCTGCGATGGAGATCTGTACAGCTGTTTAAAGGTAAAGAATTCTGACTAATGCAGAAAAAAACACCATCACTACTATCATACACATTCTATCACACTAATGTTATTATATGTATCCCAGAGCAGACTGATGTCTGCAAGACTATGTCAAATTGCATTAATATCATATCAAAATATTAGGCATCTGCAAACAAATGAGGCATTTCTCAGAACTAATTTCATCTTTCTGAGCCAATTTTTGCAAATTTAATAATGTCAAGGTGATTTTTTTGTGGAAATGTTAAGTTATTTACCACAGTTATTGTTTAACCATATATAAATAACATCTAAAATGTACAATTACTTGAATGAACATTATATCTATATTTAATTATTTAAAAATATTTATTTAAAATAAATTTCACTTTGTTTAATAGTTTATCTGATGTGATATGTTATGTGACTAAACAGTCTAAATAATTTTATTATAGAAGGAACACTTTTTTGATTGTTAGAAAATGCTAAAAAGTGATTTTTAAATAATATTCTTCCTTAATGAGGGACTCAAGATATAGACTGATATGACAGTATATTGTATTTTAAATAATGTAATATATGCATTTATTATAACATCAGTTTTTATGTTCATTTATAAAATGGAAGATTTTTTATAAAATAGAAGTTTATATTTACTTGTTCATGCTAAATGTTTTTAACAGAAAAAAAAACAAAGGAACAATTTCTCATATTTGAGTAAGCATGAATTTCCAATTCTGTTCTTATCATTCACAGGATCTCTTAATATGTAGAAGCTTGACCAATCAAATGAACATCAACTTCTTTTTATTTTTTTTTGGTCTGTGAATGTTAAATCAAACTGTAACACTGTCTGTCTTGTGTCAACATTTGTTTTAAAGGGATAAACTCAATTCTCGCTCTCTCTTTTCTAGACTGAGTCGTACTGCCCTGGGCTTCTCGTTTTAATTGACTCGTCAATGAATTGCTCCAGCAGTTCAAAACAGGCCTTACCTGCCAGTCAGAGGAGCTTGTTTCTTCTATAACAAACTGAGGAGGTCTTCGTCTTCTCCACTATGAAGCTAAAACTAAACTTGTCCTGCCAGCTTGGTGCGTTGTGGGAAGCGGGACTTGCTCATATGTGTCAATCAGTCAATGAGAGAGTGAAGAAATGTTCACCTTTACATGGCAGGAGTAGAGTGTGAAAACAAGACTCTTGTGGGATGAGGAATTCAGCCGTAATTATCCTTCCTTTCTCCTTGAAGAATCAAAATTTCACTCTTTTTGTATGAAACAAACACTATGAAATGTAACTGATTGACCCTTACAACAAAATTGGTAATTTTTTTTAATCTAAATATATATTCTTATCCGAGTGGATAAGGAATTGCATGTATTGCTCTCTTTTTAAATGTAATTTAATAATATTATTCAATTATTTTTTGTTTTTGATTGTGTAAAAATGCTAGATGTATTTATAGACTAATGCCTTCATTTGGAACTCAAGATAATCAACCAATCAATAAATACAATTTATTTATTTATTATATATTTTTTCCACTTTTTTACTTATAATGTAAAATGAGTTTTAGTTTTTTGTTTGAAATAAATCAAATTATATCATATAATGTAAGATTTATGTGATTTTTTTAAATAAGAATTACGTTTTCTCTCTGTCTACAAAAAACACTGCGAACTGATTCTTCCCATAAAATCTAAAAACAGCTTTTTACTTTATTTCATATAATTGATCAATGCAATTTTTATTTATGTATTCATTATAACATTTATTATTAAATGCAAAATATAAGATTTTAGCTACTTATTTAAAAAAATAGACGTTTTTATTTATTTATATGTTCAAATACTTTTTTGGGGACACTTAATTAAATTTCATCATATTATGTCTAATGTAACAATACTTTCAAAACTGATTAATAAATACCTAAAATTTTAATTTTAAAGATGTTATAGTCAAAGAGGTTCAAGGAACATAGATATTTAAGTTTTAAGTAATGGTTAATTAGAACCACTCGACTGATTGTTAGCTGAATTTGAAGAATAGCAGAAAAAGCGGTTAGCTGTTGATATTTACAGTCTTGAACATACAATGAAGAAAAAATGATAGATGCATAATATCTGTGTGGCCCTCTGCAATCACTTTTTTTGCCACTGCTGTCGTGGCAGGCGGCTTTTCAAGCTCCATCCTTCCTTTATTTCTTCTTTTCTCCGCAGGCATCCGTCTCTTTCTCCATCTCTGTCGTCCTCCCTCTCCGCTCGCCCTCTGTAAATTGCAAGCCTATTTGGTTTAGGTTTGTTTTACCCCCTTTCATCCCTCTCAATGTCTCTCATTTTCTCTCACCCTCCCGCTCTTCTGCGTGTGTTTCTCTGTGTATGTGCGTGTGCCCAAGCAGCTGCTTGCGTATAACCGCAGGTAATCTCAGCAAAGCGTCCTCATGAGCCTGTGTCTGTGGGAGGCTTCGCCTCATCTCCCTCCTGCCTCCCCGCAGCTTTAATCTGTGACAGACCATTTCTTAATCGCTGCTAAGGGGGTTCTCTCTCTCTCTCTTCGTCCTCTCCTTCTCCTCTTCCTCATCTCCTCCTTTTCTCTTTTTCCTCATGCTCAATCATTCACAAGCACGAACCCTCCCACAGTAAGATTAGCACCCTTCGTGTTCGTCCTACATAATCGCTACACAATGGACCCCGCATATCGGCATGGCCCACAGTGCTGCCGAGGGTGAGGGGGGTGATGGGGTGCTATTCCGCACCTCGGCATGATGCACCCCCATCACCCCCCCACACCTCGTTCCCCAGAAGGCCTTTCTCTTGTCTGTAGGACCACCATCATCATCATCATTAGCCTCAGCGTTAAGACCATCATCTCTCGAATCCTTCCTTTTCACTGTTGACGGGCCGCTCTGAGAGTTTCGGGCGTGAATTTTGGAGGAAAATGGAATGTCCGAGCTGCAGGCTGGGGGCTGTCTACAGGGGCGCAGTGGGATGGCATGGACCGGAATATTAATCATGCAAAAGCAGACAAACAGAGCAAACAGCAGAGCAGGGCGAAAATCTCGCGCCTTTCAGTTTTTCTTCTTCCCTGCACTGCCTCTGGAAACACCGCTGCTCTGCTTTCAGATCTGATATCTTTGACATTTTTGAACATTAGACTCATTCTTTTAAATCCCCTTTGATTTGTCCCCCCCCCTTCTTCATCTAATCATATTTGTATTACAAATTTCATTGTAATGACTTTCGGATTATTGTTCTTATCCCTCCTGTCTGATGGATTTAAATGCAATCCGATTCCTTGCATAAGTACGTGCGTGATTGACATTAACACTGTAGATTATTGAAAAGCTGATAAATATTACAGCTGCAGCTACCAAAGAGCATTATTAGGCTCTTCCACATGCACAAGCCAATGAATATTGAGCAATTTTAATCATCTTCAGCACTTCATTCAGAAAATCTATATAAGCGGTAATATAGCATTTACGTATTTGCATGATACTGATAAAAGGCAACTGATGCAAATGGGATTATACCAGGCGGATATACTAAACCATACAATAACGATGCGATAGTACAGGCTGTTATTATTGCTTTTATTGTTGCACGTACACTATCATTTAAAAGTTTGGGGTTTTCTTTTCCATTTCTAATATCAAATAATATTTTAACATGCTGATTTTGTGCTCAAGAAACATTTCTTATTATCAATGTTGAAACAGATTTCCTGCTTAATATTTTTTGTGGGAATTTTTAGAAAATAAATAGAAAATAGAAAACAAAGAAATCTTTTGAAACATTTAGTTACTGTTCAATTCAATGTGTCCCTACTGAACAGAATTATTAATTTCATAAAAACGTTCTTACTAACACCAGGCGTTTGAACGGTAGTGAATTCCACAAAACAAATCACAAAAATACATACTTCTCAACAGGTTTTGGTTAGTGTTTTAGAGTACTGCTCAGTCTGTTTCTGTCAAACAGACGTGTTTTTTAATATGCATTTTTTTTACTGAATTCATTTGTACCACACATACATTCAATTTAATAAAACTGGTGTAGTTCACCCAAAAAATGACATTTCTGTCATTAATTACTCACACTCGTGTCATTCTGTAGAACTCAGAATAGTCTTTATTATGACTTTGAAGAGATATTGTGGAGACTACTTATTGTTTTTCAAGCTGTCATCTAAGAATGCAAAAGTATCAAAAGAATCAGTTGACATGTTTCACAAAACAGGTCTGAATGATTCATTTTCAAATGAGACTTATCTGATTCTCAGATTTAACTTGCACACTCAAAGACACACTGACTATTGGTTTGAAATGACATGAGGATATACAAATAAATAATGATTTTTCACTTTTAAGGGTTAGTTCGCCCAAAAATGAAAATTCTGTCATTAATCACTCACTCTCATGTTGTACCAAAGCTGTAAAACCTTGACCCTTACTTACAAAAAAGTAAGTGTCATCTTCAGAACACAAATTAAATATTTTTGATGAAATCCGAGAGCTTTCTGACCCTCCATAGACAGCAACACAACTGACACGTTCAAGGCCTAGAAACATAAAAAGGACATCATTAAAATAGTTAATGTGACATCAGAGGTTCAACCATAATTTTATGAAGCTATGAGAATACTTTTGTGTGCGCAAAAAAATACTTTATTCAACAATTTCTTCTCTTCCATGTCAATCTTCACCAAATGTTCAGGAGAGTACCACGATGCATGCATGTGGTGCTGCAGACGCAGGAGCCGGTGTTTGGAATGACATGAGGGAGAGTAATTAATGACTTTTTATTTATGAGTGAACTATCAATTTAAGTTATCAATTTCCGAAGTATCAATATCCATCTGAAGCCCAAATTAGCAACAATTCTTCATTTTTAACCAACAGTTTCATTTCACAGTTAACATGTTGAGATGTTATTTGTCTGTTGTTCTTGCACAAGGCCGCTTTGCCCTTGCTTTTCCTCACAATGACCTTACGTCCTCTCCGGGCGGTGAACTGTGGTTGATGGCGGGGTGCTGGGTGGATCGGCGTCCTCAGAGAGACGCTCAGAGGACACGTGAGGGCGTAATGTATGCAGGGCCAAATGAAAGCGAGGGGCAGTGGTGTGAATTCGGATGGGGTTAACGTGGCCGTGGCATTTGGTTGTGAGCCCAAGGGAAGCGCTGTGTACTTTACTATGGATGGGGGAGACTGCAAAGACGAGAGAGAGAGAGAGAGTGCTGGGGGTACATGAGGAAAAGAGCTTATAGTTATTAACTTTTAACCCAGAGAAGAGCGACTGCAAAAGAGGGAGGAAGGCTAATGCGTCTGAGATATTGCATTTTAAAAGGTGTGTAAACAAAGTACCAGGATGAGGAGAGGAAGGTGAAGCAACAAAATGAGGAAAACTGTGAAAACGTCAGAAATGAGCCACGGCAATTTTAAGTTTTGACTCTCTCTCTCTCTCTCTCTCTTCATTTCTCTCCCTCCCTCCTTCTTTATGTCAGTGCTCTGATTTATGACTCAGTTTAAACGAAGGCCACATGTCTCTCCCAGTGCTGCGATTTGCAATGCCCGCACCCCTTCGTCTCACAACAACAGCACACTCACAATCAAAATAATATACCGTTCCTAAAACGGGGCTCCACTTTTTTGGGTAGTGTTTTAGGTCGCTCATTTCACCCTAAGGGACTGTTGAGTTCTAGCACACAGTTTGATAGAGCTGATCTGTGGCCTGTTTGGTGGTGGTGCTGCTTCGTAGAGACCGGAGAAAAATGCAAGATGAGGGGAGAAAAAAAGATGACAGCTTACAAGGGAGCCATTAATAATTCTCAGAAGCAAGGTTGTCCTGACACAGAGAAAATAGGGTATGCAGAGGAAGGCCCTTTTATTTCCCACATAGAATACTGTAAGAGGAGTGTATTTTATTTATTTATTTTCACAATTGTTCTTTAAAAGCCTATGTCTGGTGTATTGTCCCGCATTCAAGTAGTTTCACCTAGAACTTCATGTGTGCTTCCGTCTGTGTTGTTGCAATTGTTAAATAAATAGAAATAAAATAAATACATATTTTATGAAAAATATATGAATTTATTTATATAAATATAAAATAAATAATATTATGTTTTCTTTTATTCTCAAGTAAAATATTATATATATATATATATATATATAGTGTGTGTGAGTGTATATATATATAATATATATATATATATACATATATGATGAAATTAATGTAATTATAGGATAGGATACATTTGTTGGATAGGTGTGACCTAAAAGGGGTTTGAAAAACTACATTAAATGTCATGCTTGTTCACAGATAAGATTATATTCCTTTGATATTCAACCATATGTTAGTATTCCTCCCTCTCAGTTAGTTTGAACCCCCCCCCCCCCCAGTTTATCCTAACCACAGCATTAAAAACATTTGTGCATTTGAAATGGAGAAAAGCCATATTTGTTTACTCTCATAACCTGTCCATTGTTCCAGATGGAAACTCCCTGTGGGACGCGGCTCACATGAACCGGTGTTGCTGTAGCAGGAGACACCACAGCAGTCTTAACAGCTTTCTACAGCCTCCAGCGGGACCAGTAAACTGAGATAGAACCCCTGGAGAACACAGGAGAGGGTACGGGAGAAGTGAGGGGGTGGGGAAGAGTTTACATACATATTCAGTAAAATGAAACAAATGTGTACGAAACACTGCAAAACAAGTCCAAATGGACAGAGTTTAAGTTAAAGAAATAAAGTCACATCAGAATGATGTCTAAAAGGAAGTCTAATACAGTGACGTAACTAAAAAACAAATGTGTAAATGTCTAAATATTTAAGGGGCGTACACAAAATGTTCTTGAATTCCTTCTGTGCTGTTATTAAATAATTAATTACATTTAGAATTTTTTTTTATTTAGAAGTAATTTTATATATAATATTGTGAATTATTAGTATTTATTGTATCATATTGTTATTCTAGAATTTATAATGAATTAATTATAGCAATTATAGGAAAATTAAATAAAATAATATACAGATATATATATACATATATATATATAATATATACAACACACACACATATAATATATATATATATAAATAAATTAATTGGTATATAATATTTATTCTGTATGTTATATTATAATTGATTTATTTATTTAATAAATTATTTATTTACAATATTTACATTTATTTACAATAATACAATTGTGTTATTCTACAGAATGTATGTTGTATATGTGTGTTAAATATATATATATATATATATATATATATATATATATGTAATGTTATATTCCTTCTGTTCCCTTTTTGCTATTATTTATTAATTAATGATTTTCTAAATTAAATATATGTGCTATTATTAAGTATTTCATTTAATTTTTTTATATTATATTTATTATACACATATTACATTAGTATATTTTATTATATGTAATAATATCAAAATCGAGTCGCTTGTGTTCTTTTAAATTATTCTCCATCATTCTATTTTTAAACATGCTCTGTCCGAACATGACCTTGACCTTAAAAATGAATTAGTTCACTACAGAAATTATACACACGCACATACACATGTGTATATATATATATATATATATATATATATATATATATATATATAAACAAAAGAGTCCCCTATATTCTGTCATTTCGCTCCATCAGTCTATTTTTGAACACAAGAGCGTGTCCTGTATGTACAACCCGTCAGGCCTTGAAAGAAAACCTGGCCCGAAACACCTGGGTCACAAAAACAATACTAAACTTTCATTTCACTCACCCTAGAACAATCCTGCCTCCCTTGCAGCCGATGAGTCCATCCAGGGCCGTTGTTAGGCCGGGCCATGCCTGAAGCCGGAGTAGAGGTGTGTTGCTGCCGGGGTCACGCGCTGCCACTGTAGGTTAGGCTGCTGGTCTGATCCGTGTTGACAGTGCAGATACCTGTCAAGCCCAAGGAGACAGGTAGTGCTTCCAGCAAGAGAGTGAACCTTTCGCACTGACCACTGCTGGAAGGACGGGTGAGTCACATCTCGAGTCTTCCGTTCGATCGGTTCATGTCATGTCAGGTACATACAGGTATATTCACATCAGTGACGGAGGAAAACCGACATTTAAATGTTTGCCTCAAGTTTACCACCATTTATCTGAAGCTGATACACAAGCTCTGCTTGTTTTGCTACCATTGCCAGTCCTAGGAAGCATAAAACCAGAGACCAGACAGTAGCAAATTAAAAAGAAGGCTGTAAAGTTCAAAAGCCCAGCGCCTAATGGCTTTTTAAGGTGAACTGTTTCCCCATCACATTTGTAAACGGGCCCTTATTTACCCGCACACGCATGTGTGTCTGTTTGGGGGGGTTGGGTAGTTGACCTTTGCGAGCAGAGACAGTGTCTGAGAGTGAACGCCACTCGCTGCATCTTAATGGCCACCAAGCAGCTACACTGCTATCCTCTGATATTTGCTTAAACATGAGCACAATACATATCAAAGATATTTACAAAGAGAGCACGGTCAGCAGTTACCCAGCAGAGAGAGACAGCGAAGATGGAAAACAAGCAGCCGCTGAGGTTAGTACTGAGATATTACACACAGTGCTTGGTCTCTCTGAGGCTAAGTCTTCAGTGCAGGAAATGCAACGCATGAGATGCAAATGCTTTTGATAAACCGTAAAGAGGGACAGATAAGAGAGGGAAAAAAGGAAAACACTGTGCAATGAAATGCACCCAATATTTCACAAGGTTCAGTGCAATGTAGGTTAAGAACAACCTGGTCTCATAAAAATACGTACCTCTGTGCACTTTCTGTGCGACACCGTTTTTTATGTACCTTACTGCACGTTTCGCCGCAGTTTCAAAGAGAAATGTCCACTGAGTGGAGCTAAAACACAGGTTAAATACGTGAACACTGGCACATTTTTATTATGTAGATATAGGTACATATTGCTGTGTTTTTATTACGTTACTACAGGTACATGTAGCGGCGGTTCAGAATTCAAATATCCGGGGTCTGTCCCTAAAAGTTAATGCTCTATCGTGTTAGAAATATGCCCTACACCAAACCCAACCATAAACCTACCCGATGGTGTTAACAAATGAAAAACTGATATAAAAACATATTTGTTGATGCAAAATTTCAATTTCCCAAATTTGCTATTTGTCATTGAACACCCGAACCGACCTCGCCTCCTAAGTACGTCTTACTACTCCCAGGAACTCTATGAAAACCCCGCTGGATATGTGCGATGCTGGATAACGATTCAAAAGCATCAGTTTTCAAATCTCCCAGCTTTTTAATATTGTTTTGAAGTCGTAACATGATATTCTTCAAGTAATTGTGCGAAAATTACGCTTTATTAATCAAAACTCTGTAAATTTGTGTGAAAAGGAGTAAAAGATGTTGGAGTTTTACTGCCTCTAGTGTTTGTTTCTTTTGGAAACTGCAGGAATATGTAGTTATTGGTACATATTTCGTGTCTCGCTAAAAAGTGCACCCAGGTACGCAAATGCTATGAGACCAGGTAGGTTAAGAAATTACTCTTCCAAAAAATAGTGTGCAAAATCAGGCCTGAAACACTTAAAAAAATGTTTTTTACCGAATGGACAGTAAAGGATATATTTTTACTGTTTTATTTTATATTCTATTTACACAAGGATTGCCATTTTTGGCAACTCTGTTACCAAAATGCCTACATTTAAGTAAATATTTAACATTTTTGTTATTTTAATAAAAAATAGAAATATAAAATATGTAAAAGACAAATAAATAAAATAAAATATCTTATTCTCTCTTTTCTGTCGTTATATATTTTCAAATATAATGTCAAGGCCGAACTTTCAGCAGCCATTATAATCTTTACTGTCACATGATCATTCAGAACTCATACCAATACGCTGTTTTTGTGCTCATAAAATGTTTCTTAATATTATCAATGTTGAAAATAGAAAATCGTGATTTATTTTTTCAGGATTCTTTGATACGTGGAAAGCTAAAAAGAACAGCATTAATTTAAAATACTTTTTGGTAACACCTTTGCTGATCAATTAATGCATTCTAGCATAAATAAATAAATAAATACATACTCGTTTGAGACAAAATCTGGGACTCATTTAGCCAAATATGTTTTATTAATCAAAATTAGTTACTGGTTAAAAATAGTGCTTTATTGCAATTATTATGACAAAGATAATTGTCCATAAGAGGACAATTTTATTTGAATTATTGGATGTATTTGAGAAGATCAAGACCTCTAAGTGTGCAACATACTGAAATCACATTAGATTTGCTTGTCTAACATTACAACAATGGTATTTGCACCTAGAATGTTTTAGAAATAATGGGACAACAAAGCGTACCATATTCATGGAAAGCGCCAAATATGTCATTGCATACTGGGAGAAAATTTAGTTTTTGAGCACACTCACAAATTGTATTTTCGCCTTTAAATCATTATAAGCAAGAGGAGAAACTCATCCTCTTGTGATCTAACAGTGGTGATAGATTCAGGGGCAAAGGTGTGCTGTTGAGAGCGGTGGATTCTGTCATGTGGCCATAGAAATCAGGAGCGTAACAGAGTATAATGGAGCTCCAGAACTGAAGGGGAAGTTTGTCTCTTTAGGCTACGCTTTACGTGATTAGCCTCCGCCGCCTCTTTCATATACCTGCCGTACTCTCTTCCTGCCTGCAGCCAAGCCTCGTCTAATGTTCCCCCTTACTTCTCTGCACACCAGAGCGGGGATGGATCACAAATGCATGAATTTGTCTAGTTTCCTCTCTGCGTAACTTCTGAATGTATCAAACTCTGACAGCTGATTCTAGGCCAGTTAATCTATTCCTGGGGGGATCTGTGTACCTTTGGAGGGATGGGGATAAAACACCTCCCTTTAGCGAGCAAATATGAAGCTACCCCCCCATTCTTACTTTTTCTTCTCCTGTCCCTTTTGTATGCCCAGTTGTCTTCATGAAGGCAAATAGCATGCGTTTTAAAAGCACATCACGCTCTCACGGATAAAAATTGCACAGAAAGGTCGAGAAAATTACAGCAGAAACAATTGATGACAGAGAAACAAATGCATATTGTGATGCTGGACATTTTCTACTCCCTACTGCTCAAAAGGAGCGTGTGTTTATGTCTGAGCAGAAAGGATTTATCATGAGATTTTATAAGTGACAGAAAGAACATCTGTATTGCCCAAAAATGATCATTTAGCTATTAGCTTTTATTCATTGTTTGCTATAGCAAGCATTGTAATCTGGCGCACATGCATGATCCATAATACTGAATTTAAGAGATTACAGAACAAAAATGCAATAAGATATGTAATGTCTGCTATTTTTATTTTGCTATTGTTTTCAGAAAAAACTACAAAACCAAAAAAGAAAAAAAAAAAAAAACTGTCTTTCCACCACTTTTTATTTGGCAACACAAACAAATTCACACTCCTTTTTTTGCTCATTAATTATGCAGTTAAGAAAAAGCTGCAATGTAGAGAACGGAGGAAAGGTGAAAATGAGGGATTCAGTTTTCCCTCCTCACTGAATATTCATAATATATTCCTTTTTGATGCTTTCTGCCGTTGTTTGTTCTAGTTTGGTGCTACGACTTCCCATATCGAGAAGCTGTTAGCCACCAGGATATCGTTGAATCCGCATCAACGAGAAGAGGAAGGTGTCTTAACTCCTCGCAAACAGGTGTTAGGTGTCTGCCACACGCTGCGTATGATATTTAAAGCATGGCTTGATCTTCACCCACAGCCAACCCCCTGTCAAAACCCTCCATATTGTGTGAAGTTGGTTGTTTTAAGCCAACAATATGCTATGCTCTTGACACGCATCGCAAAGTGCATTGCATTTTCTAGTCAAAGTCATTAACATTATTTAACTGCGGACACCACCACCATTTTTCATTTTCAGCCTAACTCTGAAAGCACTTAGGCATAATTATTTCCCACGAGCTGCTTTGTGAGGAGAACTACTGTCCTAAAATCCTCTGGCAAACCAGGAGGCATACTAACCCACTCTTCCTGAAGTCTGAGCTGTACCTACTTATTTATTATTTTTTTTATTTGGTAGATTTAGTATTTTTATTCCTCGACAATTTTGGGTTTCTAGAACTGTTGCCTCGCCACGTTACGTGCCACAATAATTGGTCGACAGAGTGGGATGCAAATTGCGGCTGATGTTCAAATGCATCTTAAAAGGGGATGGAGATGTCTCTTCGGAAGTCAAAGTATAATTTTTTATCCACTTTCTTTCTCTTTTTTTGTCAATAAACCTCTTCAAGCTTGGGATGAGGTCAGACACCAGCTTTTTATTCATCTTGTGAGGATTTGCAGCTCTTGTAAACCACTTAAAACTATCTGAAAGGGGGTCAGGGACCCCTCAGTTAATTTAGTTTTATCTTTCTCTCAGTTCTGCCTGACCTCAAGCACATTGCATTGCCAAAGCGCGGCCTGCTTGTTTCTCGCTGCTTTATTTGTGTTCTTGATTATTATTATTTTTTTCTTGAAACAAGATGATAAAAAGCTTGAAATGTTTCAAGAAATGTCTGTACAGTTTCCCCTTAAAAAGCTGTTGTTGGAATAATTATAGTGAAACTATAGATCTTTCAAACGCTTCATTTCAATGAACCTGTTCAAGAAATTATTAAACAGTTATTTTACATTATTAGACATGAATGGAACATACTCAAAAGTGACAATTCTCGGTTCAATGAATTGGCGAGTTGATTTGAGAGCCACTCAAAACAAATCAGTCCAATTCATAAATGCATCATAAAGATGGTTTTGTGAACCGGTTCAGGTGATTCAATGAAACCATTTGGCTCAAAAGTGTTTTTTAGCAACAACTAGGAAATTAATCATTGATTGGTTTTGTGAATCAACTTCGGCAATTCACTGGAACTGACTAAAAATATTTTTTAGCAGTAAACATTGAACATTTGAAACATTTTGATAAGATTTGTGAATCGTTTCAATTTATTCATTGAAAGCATCAGACTCAAACAATCATTTGTTAACAATGAGAGAACAAAACAGTGCTTTATGAACAGGTTTAATTGATTTATCGAAAACATCTTACTCATAAGAATCAATCAAGCTCATTTTATGAATAAATTCAAATGATTCATTGAAACTATCTGACTCAAAATAACTATTTATTAACAATAAGTAGTGAATAATTAATTTAGATAGTTTTTTGTGAATCAGTTGAATTAAATAATTGAAAACATTGATTCAAAGAATCATTTGATTGATTTTGTGAATTGGTTCAAACAATTCACTGAAAACAGTCAACTCAAAGAATCAATAATCTGTATTTTCTAAAATCTAGACTTGATCATATAACTTATATACTGTATATAAATATATCTTGTGTTATTATGGTGTTTGGTGATTTATTATATTGATTTCTGCAGCAATTCCATGTCATGTATTTTTTGTTAGAATTTTCTCCGGTTGCTAGGGTGAACACATTGGTCACCTCATTTCCTCTCACAGAATCCAGCAGCGTGAGCTCGAAACCCTGTGTAAATCCACCTCAGGGCTTCAACCCCCTCTTCCTCACGCAAACACATCGCTGTAATCCCAAAACCAAGACTCGTGTGCAGGGGACCAGAACTAATGAAGACAACTGTTCAATTACTAGCTCAATTAATACAAGTGCCTGGGAGCTCAGAGCTCTGAGGGAAGATGTTACGCTGTAGATGTTGTGGCCAAGCATAAACTAAACCGCCGATGGCGATCCCACATCCAATCTCAAGGCTTAACCGCTAATGCGGTGTCCTGTTTAAAGTGCAGTTTGTGTATGTGAGGAGGGTTTTATGAACGTACAAACAAAAGCTCTCAAGCACAATATGGCCAGTACTAAGAACTGAGACTTATTTTAGGTTTTATGTGCAGCAATGTAGTGAATTTTGTTACATTAGCACTTAGTGTATAAATTCTTAATATTTGCTGGTTAATCATGTTTATTCAATAATATTAATTTAATTTGCATTCATTTTTAATTTGACCTGCCCTCTTTTATCTCTTTGTTGCCACTGACCTTTGGTTGTCATTAATTTGGCTGGTTAAAAATATGCAATTACCAATGAGGCTATACAAGGTTATTCTTGTTGTTCTATTGAGATTTGTGCTACGTCAATAGTTAGAGAGGGCTGTTTATAATTAATGTTTCACTTGCCACAAAAGGGACTTCCTCTGAACCTTGTGGCCCAATTAAGCAAAGGCTTCCTCGAGTACATAATGCGTGGTCAGCTCCAGCATTGGTATGCATCCCTCATATTGATGTCCATTTTTGGCACTCCGTGTGGACAGTTGGTAAAACTACAAGTGTTCCAACAAAGAGGTGTACTGTAGCACTTTGCTGCCCAAAGGGAGCTGCCTCTTAATGATTAAAGATTAAAGATGCAAGACACACACATAATTACAAAAAAACTAATTATTTCCATGAAAATGAATTAAAAAAGTGCTTCCACAGGGGAGTTGGCTCTAATTATTTCATTTAACTGTAAAAAAGGCCCTTGGGGATAGTTTTTGCTGTTCATCTAGTTTCAGTTTTTCTTTCTCCCTCCCTCTCCTTGTATTGAAGTACGAGCAGGTTCATTCATGATTATCGTGATCTTCATCATCATTAAGTATTCATAGTCAAACAAACGTACAGAAATATGGACTCAGTGGCCATAGTGGAAATCTATCTTACCATCATATATCAATGTTACAATTCTCCTAGCGGATTTTAACCATGGTGTGTATCATAAAGGGCTTTATTAATGCTGCATGGACAAACAGATTCAGTTTTTTTTATGATTCACAAAAGTTCATTCTAATAGCAATTAACATGTTCTACAAGGTTTGTCAATGTCAACAACACAAAAAATCTCTGTCTTGATTTTAAGCAACTTCATATTTTAATACATTTAATTTAAAAATAATTTGATTGAAATGTGTACAATATTTATTTTGAAACAAATGCCACTTGTTTTCTTATATTATGCAAATACATTTATAGAAATCGTACATTTATGCAAATATTTTTTTACATCTTTTTGAAAGACTCATTATGCTAATTTATTCTCATCAAAGCTGCATTTATTTAATCAAAAATAGTCAAAAACTGTAATATTGTGAAATATTAATACATTTAAAAATATTTTTTTATGAATTTTTATAAAACATTTTCTAAATATAATTTATTAATGGGAATGCAAAGCTGAATTTTCAGCAGCCATTACTCATATTTTAATATTCTGATTTGATGCTCCAAAAAAAAACAGTCTTGAATACAGTTGCTCTGCTTAATATTTTTGTACAAATTGTGAGACCTTTTTTGCAGGATCCTTTGATGAATAGAAAGTCAAAAAGAACAGCATTTATTTGAAACATTTTGTTCTGTAACATTGTAAGTCTTTACTTTCACTTTTGGTAAGTTTAATGCATTCTTACTGAACAGAGCATCAATTTCTTCCAACCAACCAGCAAATAAATAAATAAACACAAACAAACAAACAAAGAAATAAAATAAAATAAATACAATTATTTTGGCCCCAACATTTTGAATTGTAGAGTATATATAGAAAAAAATATTTTAGCCGTATTATTTCCTGTAGGTTCAGGTCCATGCCACACATACCGTATTGTTTTGCGCTCAGTGGTGTGAGCTGCCACTACAAAACAAACCAGCATGGGGGGAGAGGCTGCACCAACAACGCTGGCAATGATGACGGTAATCATATGAGTCTGTGGTGTGGTGTTTCATCACCTGTCCACCGCTGTGGCTTGTTAGAGGACAAATGAGTCTTAATAAAGCAGATTCCCCCCACGACTCTACAGGGCCCTGCGCAACAAAGCTGTTCACTGGACCGGGCGGCCTGGGGAGTAGATTGATTACCCGCAGAATCACGGTACCGCCAGCATGTCTGCGGGTCGAGAGCTCTTATTGGCCTCCCCCACCATCGATCCCTATATACGGCCCTCCACTTCAATCCCTTCATTCCTCACAGCCCAGCTGCTGGAGGTGGCAGCGGACGACAGTACATCAGGGCTGTGCGTAGATCGCTCTGCATACTTGTTCTGTGGCGCATCAGTCTTTTACACAAATAGAGTGGTCTGGAAAACCCCTGTGGCAAACATTGGTACAAATTTGCCATATTTGAGCTGCAAGTTATTGTAAATAAACTATATTTTCAAGCACTGCCATATGCAGGGTTTTATAAATCGTGAGGTCTCAAAATTGAGCTTTTTCAGGGGGTTTGGGGGGCAGTTGTTACATTGACAATTATATGAAAGATTTATAGTTCCAAAATGAAAATTTAGAAAAAATACTCACCATTGGACCATCTACACAGATGCAGATGAGTTTGTTTCAACAGATCAGAACAGATCTGGAGAAATTTTGAATTATATCACTTGCTCGTCAGTGGATACTCTGCAGTGAATGGGTTCCGTCAGAATGAGAGTCCAAACAGCTGATAAAAACATTACAATAGTCCACAACATGACTCCAGTTCAACAGTTAATGTTTTATAAACCTAACTTATAAATGAATGTCTTATAATAATATATTATTAATGTCAATTAATGTCTCTGAAAAGCTGCATGTTTGTAAGAAACAAATCCATCATGTAGATTTTTTAGCTTCGAACAATAGTCCTCTATTCATTCTAGTCCAATAGTCCTCTATTCAATATCACTTTCTCCAGTGAAAAATCATCTTGTCTGAATCAGGAGAGAAATATGCACGGATCAAGCACTGTTTACAAGCAAAAACAGTTCTAAACAAATGCAATATGTTGGTGGATTTTGATATGAGAGGACAACAGGGATGGACTTTTTCACTGGAGGATGTGTTATTATGGATTATAGACTCATTTATTTCTTACAAACACGCAGCTTTTTTTACTTCCCAACAGTAACTGATGAATAGTCATGTGGATTACTTGTGGAATATTGTGATGCTTTTATTAGCTGTTTGGACTCTCATTCTGACGGCACCCATTCACTTCAAGGGATCCATTGGTGAGCAAGTGATGTAATGCCAACCTGGTGATGAGTAATTTTTCAGCAGATTTACATTTTTGGGTGAACTATTCGTCGAAATGATTAGTTGAGCTCATTTCATCGTATCTTACACTTTGTGGTCATGTTTGCAAGGAACTGATATTGTGCAGAGCAGACAGACTCCCCTGATCTCCATGTGTACGGAGCAGCCTTTTGTCTATGTGCTGCTGTATTTTAAACTGAGGTCTCTTGTTTCTTCAAGCATATGTCTTCTGGCTGGGCAGGAGTGTGTGATAGTCTGACTTAACGGATAGAGTGTGATGATTATACTAATCACAGACGCTGCTGCGCACAAACGGCTGCGAACTGGAAGAATGGTGACGGCGATGATGGGTTGATGTCATCGACCCGCTGTGAACTGTACTCTCAGTCAGACACCTCATACCAAACTGGCGTTGACATCCATACACCCTGTCACTTCAGCCCCCGAGGTGATAGCACCGCTCTCCCCATTATGAGGGTCCCCAGGAGGCTGCACTTTACTTCCCATGAAGTGGGAACACACTGATAGCCCCGTGACAGTGTAATTAGCAACTTCCCAATCAGACCTGCTATTCTGAAACAAAGAACTTTGGTGTCACATAATAAATGATGATAATGTTTGCAAAGACTATCAACTCAAAATTACAGTAACAGAATTTGGAGATGCAGAAAAAAAGTACTTAAAAAGTAACGCTGATTGTGAAGAAACACTGTCAGGTGATGTAATACTTCCGGAAAGAGTGCATGTTTCTTTCTCTCACTCTCTCTGTATCTTCTTTTCCACCACTCTACATTACTGACCTCTGTCTTTCTGTTTCTGAGTGCTCATTATATCACTATACTTGAGGAGACCTGGTTTAGCTTGTTAATTAATTCATATTTTCATTATTGATATACAAATTATTTAATATAATAATTTTTTTTAGATAAGTACAGCAATTTTTGCTATAATAATAATAATACATTTAATATTAAATTATTATACTTCGTGTTAGGACTTTGTTCAAAACAGATGTTTTCATCTCCAACCTTTTTCCGCAAACAAAAATCAGTGCATGTAACCATATGAAGTCAATTCTTGTATTTTAGTCAGTCTGTGAATTTGCCAGCACAAGGTCTTCGCGGTCACCTCAGCATGTTTTTGGTGCACTTTTTCTGCAGATCTGGTAAAGATGGCCACGCACGGGGTAGAAGTGATGAAAGAGGAGAGACAGCTCTCTGAGATCTGGGCAGTTCAGTCAGCATCTCAGCAGGCCTTATGGAGACTATTGAGGACTCCACTGGCTTTTTTAGGTCCCTTTGAACAGCTTTTCTCCCAGTGCTGCTGGCTTCTCTTTGGATCTCCAAACACAAAGAGCTGCTATATCCCATACATTTAAAGCCCCCACTTGTTTGTGCGTGGACACACACATGCACTTATGAGCACACGTGGAAGCAAATGCACACAAACACTTTTGGGGTTTCTCTCAGAGGGCCTTCTATTGCACCTGTTTATTTGTTCTTTTCCCCACCTCAATATATATATTTGAGTGGAACTAACTCACCCAAAACAGCGTGGGTGAATTTGAGAGGCAAAATATCCTCTGGGTTCTCCCTCTTTCTCTCTCGGTCTGTCTTCCTCTCTCTCTTAAAGACTCCTCCGGATCTCATGATTTATGTATGAGGCTGAGGTGTGATTCATCTTGGCATGGGGAGAGAAGTTGTCCTTCGTCTTCTGCTCTGTTGACCAGTAAGAGGTTTCCTGAGGTCTGGAGAAGGGTCTTAGAGTTCCTCTGGACAGACAGATGTGTGTGTGTGTGTGTGTGTGTGTGTGTGTGTGTGTGTGTGAAAGAGAGAGAGAAGTAAGACTCTTTCTGGAGGTGTGGGAGTTTGCCCCACAGTTATTACCCAACTGGAACTGCTTCAGTATAGTGCTAGAGCCAGACTGCGACAGAGACACCATGTTAACAAATAAAAAACACCCTAGGACTGTCAGATACGCAGCAAGGAGGCTTAATCTTATTATTGCTTAAACAGGACCCCGGTGGGAAATATAAAGATCCAACTAATCTAAAAAATTGGATGCTGCTCACATTACAATGTTGTGATTGTAACATTCTTGCAATAAATATAAATAAAATTAAAGTCGTTGTTCCAGATTTTTCTAGACCAGACAGGCTTTTAACATGGGTGAGTTATTGGAGCTAATTGAGAAAAAGCAAAAAAAAAAAAAATGAATAGCATGCTTTAAAAAAAACTTAAACAGTAGTCTTACCTCTGTATGTGAAAAGTGTGAATAAATGCAGTTCATTTTGTTTCATTAAAAAAAATATATGCAAATATGTATGGTATTATGTAATATGTAGAGGTATGAATAAATGTAGAGATTATATATTATATTATTAAATATGTATGTAATTATGACCATTTGCACTGCTGTATAAAAAATATAACTGTACAAATTTAACCATAATATCCCAGTACAATTGTAATCCTTAGTTCAGGGGCCAGTTGCATTACAGGTTTAGACTAGTCTTACAGTTATTTTTCCTTTAAAACTGGTCCATTTCTTTTTATTCAGTTACATAAAAGCATAGATTAATCTTTGTTGAATCCAAACATAAGACTTAAAGGTGTACTTTAAGACATTGTCTTAACATAGTGGCTAATTTGATGCAACTGGTGATTAACGTATTAATTAAGTATTAAGTATACATTTTAACGACAAATTAAATAATTGTTGATATGCATTATGAGTATAGAGGCATACATTTAAGTTAAAAGTAGCAGAAAGACATTTCTGACTTTTCCTTGGTACTGTAAATCTGAATCTGAGATTATTGAGATGTCAGAAGTGGGATTACTGTGGTCTTTTTCTCATCATAAACATTTGAAAAGCAGGATCTTTAAACAAACGTCTCCATTTCTGCCTGAGAGAAACAATTAAGGTATTAAATAAATCTGTAATTCAGGTTATTGTTTTTCTATTGAATGAAGTTTAAAACTGAATATATTGGACTATATACACACGTTCACTAAAATTGTGGATAGAAAAAAGAGATAAGGGAAACCAAACAACTGCCAACAAACAAGTGCAAGAGGGAGGTGTGTGTTCCTGTCTTTTTTAACATCATGGGGGATGGACGGATGCTGAGAGGATGATAGCGTGCACTTCCTGGGGGGTTTTCCCTTTCTACATCACTCGCTCCAGCCTTCAGAATCAGAATCTCCAACAGACGCACACATGCAAAAAGAGCGAAATCTTGTCAAAGCAAGCAACGAGCACAGATTAGAGTTACTTGTCCGCCTTCACAGCCTAAACAGCGTGGTCATTCCTGGGGGGATTTGAGACATAGGAGAGAAGAGGCTGTTTGGGGGAACAGTCTGCTACAAAACCGCCAATTTCATACTACACATGTGGATTAAGTATCTCCTCTTTCAAATGGCCATGTAACAAATTACATTCCTGTGACTGCAGCAGGGGCGCCGGGCCTGTATTCAGATGCTCTTGTGCCTGGCAGTGCCCGGCCCGTGCCAGATTGTCTGCAGGCAGCATTCGTGCCGGCTTTGATTGCATGCCAGAGCGGCCTCACAGGCGCTTGGCTCCCCGATCACTCCCCCATCAATATGCTGGCACGCCGTCCTCATATCAAAAATGACCCAATTAGTAGACATCGATGTGTTCTGACAGGCACTACCTGCTGGAGTGAAGCTTTTCTCTCTTCACAACCATCCAGTGCGCTTTGAAAACGGCGAGAGGTGGAAATGCATTTGTTTGTTTCCGTCTGTCTTGGTGCTGCCTGCCCCCTCCACCTCCCCACCCTCAGGGTAGTCTTTGAACAGTGGTTTGGATGTCAGAGGCGCGCGTGCAGAAAGCAGTTTAACTAAAACTGTAGTGAGGTGATTAGAGTACCTACTGACAGGAAACGTTGTTCTCCCACTGACTGATTGTCAGCACTCATCTTGGCAACTGACAGCCTGAATCCTTCTACATACCCACCTCCACGCCCCCTCCCGATTGGCTCTGCGCTCTCCGCGTGTGTGCGAGAGGGTATTTCATCGTCCCTCTTATGCATGCCTATCAAAACCTCTGCCTGAGCACTCAATCTTGCGCGTGTGTGGGGAGGCTCCAGCAAAGATGGTGGTAGATTCATCAAACATTCATACATCACTCACCTCAGGAATCGGTGCTCAGTGAAGTACTACAGCAGATTCCCTTTGATTTCGCTCCGATCAGACGCCTTCCTATCATTTCTCATGCGCCGCTCTCCGCTTCATCCGCAGACTCGAGATGGAGCCACCCCGCCGACTCAACAGGCAGTCCTCCGAGCTATACGTTGGCAAATAAAACAGCCCTGCCTTAATGAAAGCCAGCCTCGATGTTTCACATGGCCACCATTAGCCAAGAGAACTAACAAGACTTCTAGCTGCTTCTGGGAGTTTCTCTCTGCTTCTCACGCTCATCAGGTGGGACTACTGCAGTTGTGGATGTCAGTAACTTTGAAGAAGTGTTGGCAGTCAGGATGTTTCAAAATGGACAGAATTCTAATTGAAATATAATTTCCATAAAAGGTAGTTATATTTAACAAAAACTTGTGTGTGTTAAAGCAGTGGTTTTCAGCTATTTTGACACCAAAAAGTCCCTCTTTGTCCATTACAATATTCGCTATGTACTTCTTTTTGCTCTGTTGTAATAAATATAAATACAAATATTTACATATGTATTTTTAGCATTGTAGCATTTTAGTTATGGTTATGTTAATGCAATTAAATAATTGTAAAACTTATTGGGGCTCACCTGAAAGTTTGAGCAGGCCCCCTAGTGGGCCCTAGCACCCTGGTAAGGGAACACTGTGCTTTGGCATACAGTGGCATAAACATATGATCATACTTTCAGAAAGAAAAAGTGCTTTTACTGTAGTAAAGCCCTTAGATTAACACCCTTTTACCTTATCTAAACCTAAAGTGAGCATATTAAAAAATAATGATAATAATAACAACAACATTAATTACTATAATAATATTATTAATAATAATATGCACTCTTTAAGGGTAGGTAAGCTACCAAGGTAGATTTTTTTTTGCTCATTTCTTCTGACGATGTACACCTAACATATACAGTACATATTGTAAATAATGTAATGGTCATATAACATTCAGATTGTCATGCTATGGTCAAGAGATTTAATTCACTCTCTAATTGAATACTTTAATGTATTGCACAAGCCTTTTATGTGTTTTGTATAATGTGCTTAACCCTGGGTTAGCGTCTTTTTAAGCAACATTTCACACAATTAAGCGACATTTTACACCATTTTGAGATTGTTAGTTTTTAACAAAGTGGTGCTAACCAAAGGTATACAGTGTAAAACAAAATGTATACAGTGATAGAACATAACAGCAATTTTTTTAGCAACACACAAACAATTGCAAATTGTCTTACCTCAAAAATGATTCATGCACGTTCTCACAAAAAAACTCACACTGTTTACTTTTAGAAAAAGTTACAAATGTTAGCAGAAATAAAGTGTTATTGATATTATGCGAATACTCTTACAAAATTGATCCCATAAACTGCTATAACTGCTGTAACAAATCATATTTTAATGATTTTAGTGATTGTATGAAATGATTTCTGTCATGCAGCCTTCATCAGGCATTGCTTTCAAGATTGATATTTCGCAACAAATCACATCCAGTTTCATATTGCACATTATGTATGGTAAGACATCATAGGTAATTAGGCACTAGGTTCTTTGTAATACAAAGTTCCACAGTGGTAACACGCATGCAAACATACAATATTATAAGAAATTCTTAACTATTAAAACTCCTCCAAATCTGTTTTGTATAATTTTACAGAATAGCTGAGTTATTCAATCCAACACAACAACAAAAAAGTGGAGTAAAAAACAATTCACTCAAAAATTGCTAGTACAGTTCACAAATAATTACAAAGTAACAGCAATTAACACACTGAATTAAACATGAAATGTGTAGTAAAAAACTTTACATTTCTAGTTATTAATTACAATTGCATACTACCAATCCAGTCATTCTTCATGTCATGTCAAGTTGGCGATCTTATAAAACATGCCATCTCTGTGAAGTTCCGTTTTTTCTATTATATTTAATGCCTGTATGGGTCCATCTGGGCTGTGAGTTCAGCAGCTGATGGCCTGTAGCTCTGAGCTGGTCGTTGTGGAGGCCTTGCAGGTCTCTACTGCCATGTTTCGGCAAGCTGCTCGCATCGACAAACATTTGGCACAGACATCACTACCAGCTGGAGCGGGCATCTCTGCCATTCTGAACGTCCCCTAACGTCACTCTCTCTCTCTCATCTGTCACATAAGCCTCATGTTAACACACACAGACTTCTCGCCCCATTGGCTTGTACGCAGGCGAGACATAAGTGAACTCTTAAGAGTCGGTCCTCGGATAAAATCTCATGTAATTAGCCATAATAGGGGTAGTTAAAGAACTCGGAAGCAGATGTTTGGCAGGGATATTGAGACGCTGGTATAATAACATAGGTATTTTAAGGTGAGGCGGCCACCTGAGGCTATACTGTTTCCAGATCAGTATTATAGATAGCATTCAGTGAGCAACATCAATTCTGTCAAGCTCGATCTGATTCCAGATTAGCTCTACCACTTTAAAGCAGCTCTGAGAAAGCATCTACAGCTGTGAAAGTGAGTTCCTGTGGAGGGGAAAGAGGGTTGCAGCTGTGCTTTGGAGCAGGTGTGTGAACTCGGATGTGGCTGTTGTCCACTGCGTGGCTTTTACCTATAGCTACAGGCTACAGATAGTCCGATTTACCCCATTTTGAGTCTGATAGTGTTGTTTAACATGATATCATACAATATATCTCCTGTGTGTTGCGTTACAGGATTATGCAGACTGTTGCTAAAGGAGATTTCAATATATGAGATGACACCTGATCCCGGAAGAGCACTGAGCTTGGCAATATGTGCATATTTTATATCCTTCATGGTAAACTGTGATGATTTGAGGGAGTTTTGTTAGGTAAGTAAATTAATTACACAGCATTCATTTTTAAATATTGATGAATGCTGTTTTACAAAGTTGATTGTACGCTATTCATTAGCATTCTTGTAAAAAAAAAAAAAAAAAAAAAAAGAGTTGCGCTAGACGAATTATATACATTCTCACTCTGGGCTTATTTCCTCTGCTATTTTTTTTCAAGATAATATGTCAAACTCTTAAAAAATGAGTAACAGGGAAGGTAGGAAGAGGCTTTTTAAGGACATTGTTTATCTACGAGTAAAACAGCTGAAGAGAAGCGAAGCTAATTTGTACACCTTGCCACATCTTGCCTGCTAGTGGAGGGAGACTCCAATAAAAAGATATTCCAGCTTTTACCATTATCTTTTGATATATGTCAGGCTTGCAGGTGCTTTACCATGGCCTGAGGGAAGAGGAGGTGTTTAAGATAAAAGACAGTTTATTACGATGTGACAGAGATTCAACAGGACCTGCAGGTCAGGACACTAATGCATGCTAGACGGAGAGCTCTGTTTGGGCTGTTTATACTGACTGAAGTCGTCTGAAGTCTACCTGCATACCTATATTAAATTATTATGCATGTAGTTTTAACACTTTTTAATACACCAGCAAACCCAATCCAGGTATTAAGAGGCATATTTCAATGTACAAGCTAAAGATAAATATTACTTAATAAATAATAATACATTTAAACTGCCTTTTTGAAATAGCAGTTTGCTGCATGTTACATTTAAAGCTTCTAAATAAGTCAACTATGTTTTAAAATATTTTTTTTATTGGAATCTATGGTTTCACGAAGAACCTTTAACATCAATGGGACATTTCCATTGCACAAAGGTTTTTTCCCCCCTTAATAGTAGGTAAAATGTTCTTCACAATAAGAAATAAAAAGGTTCTTTTAAAAGCTGTTCACAGAAAAGTTTCTTCACTGCGAAACCTCCTTTTGTAACATTTATTCTTAAAATAGTTTTTTTAATCTATATTTTTGCTTGTTTCAAGCCACTATACTATTTCTTTATATTCAATATTTATTTGTATCAGAGTAACATTTATATGGCACAAACTATTTTAAATTAAATAAAGCAAATAAAAATATAACTGCTTTACTTTCACAAGCCAACAGAGGAACCCATGGAGACATCACACATGACATTTAACAACCAACAGCAAACATGGGGCAGAACAGACAATAAATAGACAGAACTAACTAGACACACCTGGAATATAATCAAGACACAGGCTGGGATTAACTGAACTAATAATGAATAGGAAACAGGAAGGACCATATATGGGCACAAGAGGAAGGGAGACACAAGACATGGGGACACAGGTCTGACAAATAGAAGATATTGTGATGAACAGCACAATTTAAGTAAATGCTATATTAAATTAATTTAATGACTCTTAATATTATTATACTACTATTATCATTGTTTTGCCACTTTGCTTTAAAATTATCATTTTTGGAACCTGTTTGTTTGTTTATATACTGAACAGGTATGTGCAACAAAATTACCAAAAAAAAGTAAGAAAGAAACATTATAGGCTACTAATAACATAACAGAGTTCTGAAAACAGCTGAGCTACTGTTAAGTTATTGCTACCTTTTGTTAATCCGGTACTCAAACATTTGAATTTAGATTGAGGAGATTGGTTGGTTAGCAGTAAAAGGCAAACTCTTCGTGAGGCCAAGGTATTTAGGACACTTTATCTGGAAAATGTTGGAAAAGTTTTGTTTCAGAATACCTAATGTGGTGTATATACTGGTGAGTTGTGCACCTTCCCTGTTCATACCGTTCAGGAGGAACCGTGGCTTGTTTGTTTTTGTCTGGTATGGAAAAATCACTTTGAAAAGTCATTCAGAGAAGCAAAACCGTAAAACACCTTTCTAGTTAATTAACCCAAATCCTTTCAGCGTGGTTTCACCCTGTTTTAAAAGCTTGAAACTTGACCATTAACCTCAAAATGGATGAGAGAGCGCTCTCTCTTCTGCTTTTTTCTTCTCCCGCAAAATGTGACATAAAAAGCCTGTGAAATGAAATGATGAGTTTAAAACGTCTTTTTGAGGCAAACCCAATTAGGGCTCGCACAGTTTTTTCCACCTCACAAAAAGCCTTACATTAGGACGAGGGCTAGTTATTAGTTCCGCAGTCGTTATTTTACAAATCATTTCTGTTTGCCTTCTACACGCTGTGGCAGAGAGTGGGCTCCAATTAGAAAGGCATTAAAACAGCAACCAGGACTTAGCTGCATTACACCCAGCAATGACATTCCACCTGCCATTATGTTATTAGCAAAGAGCTGGATCGAGAGAGGAAAAAAGGCTTTTAATTGAAAATAAAGAGAAATAAAGGCATTTTGAAAGTAGCAGCTGTTAGCTTGCAGATCTCTCAGCAGTTGTTGCTGTCAAGTCTGAATCTGGGCCTATTCACCATAAATCTCTCTCTTTGGAATGACCACGTAGTGCTGGCTGGCCCTTCGCTTTGTTCAGCCTTAATGCTGCTTTTCAAAATGAGCTCTGTGGTAATGGTGTGTGTGTTTTCAGACTGGACTGGGAACAACAGTAATACATTTGAAAGTAAAATCTTTTCTGGAACTTTAAAATCATGTTTCATTGGTATGTTGACATTTAGTGTGCATACAAAAAACAATTAACTCTGATTTGAATTTTCAGTGGTTTCGTCGCTTGCAAATTGACAGATGGACCAGGAAGTACCCTCTGTGTACTATATGCATTGATGGGTCATCTGCCATTTGTTTTGGGACATTGTTTGTGGCAGCACAAGGTTCTGGGCCACAGCCCAATAAATTCCCATAGACACCTCAACGCCCATCATCCCATTCTGCACAAATGGACATCAGCATCCTTCAGGCTTATTTTACTCCTGTGTGTTCAAAGCAACACTGGTCTAACAGGATATCAATTCATTGAATAATTATAATTAAGTCCAATTCTTAGGGGTTTTTGTGTGACCCTTTCTGCAGGTTACATCTTCATTCCACTGGGTGGCGACAAGTGACTTTCTTTTTTGAGCGAGTCATTGAATCAGTTTGTTCAAACACGCTGACTCACGAGCAAGCGACTGTAGTGAGTGATTGAATCATGAATCATTTAAACAGCAGTGGGCCGTCAGGGGCAGCAGGGCCTTCTCTGCTGGCCCTATAAAAAATGTAATTGTGTAAAAAAATTTTTTATTGATTTTATTGTAATGTCCACAAAATTGCCTATGATCAGTTTAGTTGAGGCTGAACTGGAATATCCTACATAAAAAAGTCTAGGCCAGCACTACAGATAGTGCTACCCTTTTGTTGAAAGACGGCACATCTGATTTGTTACGATCATTACTGACAGAATCATCAGCCAATCAAATTTCGACGTTCAATGACAGCCCGCCCCCTGGGACTAGCGACATGCCCAGTGCTACCCCCAGCGTTAGACCGCCCCTTTAGTCAGGGGTTTCCAAGGTACGAAAGTGAAATTCAATGAAAAGAAAATGACAGCCACAGCCACCGGCGCCTCTACACCAGGTCTTATTGCAGATCTACTAAAAACGCCTTTTTCATGGCGCTCTTTTGCAGAAAAAAGAGAATAACTGAGAAAGGAAGACCTAAACTGAATTCACTAACAAAGGCCAGCAAAGGTTTTGCAACTATGAGTGCTATGAGTGGCTAATAGCTAGCACTGAGCACAAATAATTTTGTCAGCCATGTTTACTTTTTAATCCAAGTAAAGGGACATGGAATGACAGACCCATGGACTTAATTTACAAGTGACAGGTGAGTGCTTTATTATTTGATGAGTATTGTATCATGCACATTGTTATGGATGTGTACGTGGTGCGTTGATAATATTGTGGTGTGGTGTGTGGATGTCCAGCGTTTGTACAGTTTTGCTGCTTTGGGCGCGTCATCATTTTAGAGTGACGTGAATGAGCATAGTGACCTGTGTATTAGCTGATTACTTTTACTGATCATGTAGGGAAATTTACTCTGTATTTAACCCACCCAAATCTAGCCTACTGGTGAAATTGTTGATCAGCCGTCATTGTTGTTGAGAGCCTGTGTGTGGTATAATATGAGCATTATATGTGTATGGCTGCATTTGCTGTAACAGAGATGTGTAAGATGTGTACATGTAGTTTACAGTTGCTTACTGAAGGCCCTGACTGAAACCCCACGGTACGCCATGATTTACACAACTAATTTGTTCAAAATATGATTTATTCAGAGTGGAATCTAATAGAAACATTCACTCATTAGATTCGTTCAAAAACCCTTTTTAGTCAGGAATGAACGAAACACCTCCAATATGTTTATGAGTGATTGAATTATTCACTCAACAAACTTGTTCAATTCATTCAAAACCAATGAAAGAAGCTGCAGTCTCAAACATTCGCTCATTTAATTCGTTCAGAATGATTCAATTAGGAACGAATTAAACAAGCAACCTCTTTTGAGTAAGTGTTTGAATCATTCCCTCATCCAGATTCCTTCAAAAACAATGATTAATTTAGGAATAAATAGCAACTGAGACTTCAAACTGTAGATTTGTTTGATTTATTTCCTTTGGCACAGAGAAAACCGACAAAGCACCTGCAAATATTACATCTAAAATGTACGTTTATCAACATTAACTTAGTGTTTATCGAACTGCTGCATATAAAAATCACAATCATGCTGCATGCATGTTGCTCAGCTGTGTTTACATTATAAAATTCTGTACAGCAGCGCGTGATCGTGTTACATTGCGTAATTGTAGTATAATATTTTAATTCAATCATTATTATTCTCAATATTGCATTCTAACATGTTCTTGTACTACCAGAGTTGATTTGCTGGTCTCCATGTGCTGTGTCGTATAACCAGTATGATTAAGAATGAGATTGAGCTGGGTGTGTTGCGCTTTGGGCTCGAGGTGCAGAATGTAATGATGAACTGTGAGCTTGCGTTCCTCCATCCAGCCTTGCTGCTGACCCGAGGTCAGGGCTACAGCAGCGCTGGGAGAGGAGGACTGTGCATAAATCTGCTTAGCTGCATACATGCAATGAAATAGTGTCTCATTAAATTGGTGGTTTAGATATAGCTGCACATGTTAGTGTGTTGGTATACATGCAAGTTGATTGTGCACTGCTGTATATATATATATATATATATATATATATATACACACAGTAGTTCAGGTATACTGCTTACCTTTTACATTTCTAGCCACAGTATAATCCTTTCTATGTAACTAAGGCTAAAAGCTACCTATCATCATAATAACTTATACAGAGACCCAAACTATAGAGTCAGGTCTCTCATAACAGCCAGTCATAAAAATGATAAATAAACATACAGAGTCCACGTTCCCATTGGCCCTTGGTTTCACCCTTTCTCACTTTCTCTGTGGTTAAGGGTTAGCATAACTTTAGGTCATTTCCTTCATTTGCCTAGACATGAAATGGTAAAAAATTAGTTCACCCCATTGCCCCTTAGTCCCCCCACCCCTTTCTATTCCCTGTCAGAGAGTTGTGTGTTGCCATTTGGCCACGAGGCATTGTGTGTTTTGCAGCCTTGCCAGCAACTGCCATTTGGACTCTTAAGAGGCAGAGGACCCTCCCCCTTTGAACTGCAGCCAGCTTTCTATGCTCTCTATTTTTTTCTCCCTCTCTCTTTTTTAAAATAACTTCCCCGGAAGGCACTTCCCTCTTTTTTTTCTCCACTTCATACCCCCTTCCTTTTAATTTGACCATGGCTCTCTCTGGCAAAGCTGTGATGCTGATAAGAAAGGTATGGCTGCGTTTAACTGACAGCTTGCCATCTCCCCGATTGTATGTGCATGTGCAAATGCATTTGTGTGTGTTTAGATCTGAATTCAATGCCACTCAGTGAGCTCTGCTCTTAAATGCATCCCGTGGGGGGTTTCAGTCTGCAATATTGCGTAAAACCGAGATGCTAGACTGTGAACATGAATGCATGATAAGTCCTAGACAAACCATGTGAATTTGATATGGTGCCTCCAAAAAAGCAATGCTTTCAAAGTCTTTCAGTTTACATGTTAAAGTCTGCCCGCTTCCACAAATATACTCTCTTTTCTGAGAGTTTTCTTTTTTTCATAACTGACTGTGTTACTACTTAATCTAATCACATATAAAATAACATTGTGGTCTTATTTTCTTTTTTAGTTTTAGAACATGATTTATTGTCCAAAGTAATTTAGTGTCTTTATATCAGTGGTTATTGAGGGACAAATAAATACATATTTGTAAGAATATTTTTTTAACATAGATTATAGTTATATGGTTTTAATGTTTTTAATAATTTACTATTTTTTTATATTTGTAAGTAATTCTGTGGCCCCCCTATTATTGTAATATATTTTAATATAAAAATGTTTTAAAAAAAATGTTTTAACATCCAAAGCAATTTGATTCATCATATTTATGTCATCACAAACAGCTTTTGATGCAACCTTATAGAAGTCAGTTCACACATTAATATTACAATTGACACATTAAAAATCATATTATTGTTATTGTTATCATATAATTTTTTTAATTTAAAGGAAAATAAAATTACTTTTATTCAAAAGTCTTAATGAGAACATAATTTATATAATTTAACAAAATAAATTAATACTTTTCAAAAGCCATGAAAAGTAGATGCAGTGGTCAGAAGTTTTTTTTCTTTACTTTATGTGTACATTATCCATTTTTCTGTCACTGAACTGCCTTTTGCACACATTTAAATATGAGGAAATGTTCTAGATTTTGCTCCTGCACTAGCACCAAGACCCTGTTGGTGGAAAATGGGTAAGTGAGGCCTAGGATTCAATGACAGATGTGTGAGGAGATAGGAAATGTAGACTATCAGCTTGCCCATGGGGCTTGCTCTCACTTGTCATGGGATGGAGAGAAAAAGACCCCTTGACACCTGTCTGACACCTCTCATCAGCGCAGTATCCTGAATCCTGCAGAGGGCTACTGATGGTCTGAAATCTCACACCTTTAAGCTACTGTTTGCACTCAACGCCTGTCATATCCACTTTACAGAACAACAGCCTGGGGGTGCGCGAAAGAGGCAGCCATTGTAAAACAAAGAGCTGAAAAAAGCTAAATCTGTCGTATTATGGCATCATAATACATTGTGTCATCCACAATGCAATGCGAAGCATTAAAGAAATAGCCGCCCGTGCTTCAGCATTTATTTTGTCATGTGGGATTATTTCTAACAGACTGTTTCCGTGTGAACATGTCTTGTTTTGTCGCTCTGAAAGCGAGAGAGATGGTTGGTCGCGTGCCAGTGTTTGTAATTAAGGCTGTTCTGTGTTCAAAAACATGGGATCTTTAAACATAAATGTAAAAAACATGCGTGAGCTCTGCCTCTCTCTCTTTGCCGTCTCTCTGTACTCCTTGTGAGTGAGGGTGAGCGGGGAGGGAGGTGACCTTGCCGGCTGTAATTAAAGTGAAACACCTTGACTTGTCACCATTGGCTCAGACAGCTTAAATCTCCCTAATGTAAATCGGCCCGCTGCTGACGCGCTGCTGTGCATGGCCACGGAGAAGATAGAGGCGGTGGTGATCCATCTCTGTACACACGTAGACACACACACACACACACACACACACACACACAAACACAAGGTCTCCCGCCCAATTGTGTTAGCATGCGTTTTTATTTATTTTACATACCAGACACCATGTTGCAAAGCTTCATAGCCACAACGCCTCTTGGGATAGGGGCGTGTTTGCTCATGAAACGGGGCTGAAATGTCACAGAGTGGTTAGAATATGTGGGCTTTATTAAAGGAACATTCTGGGTTTGATACAAGTTGAGCTTAATTGACAGCACTTTTGGCATAATGTTGATTAAAGTTCATTTAGATTTGTCTCCCTTTTTCTTTAAAATATTGAGGTTACCGTGAGGCGCTTATGGAAGTGAATGGGATAGATCTGTTAATGTTTAAAATACTCGTTTTAATAACATATAGCCACAAGATATAAACAATATACATGTTAACATGATTTTAGTGTGAAAAATCACTTACTAATCTAGTAAAGTTACACTGTAAATAAATATGCTGTTAAATGTAAGGTAGAAAACTGCAAATGTTACCTGCATTTTACAACTTAAAACAATATATTTAATTAAAGGGTTAGTTCACCCAAAAATGCAAATTAGCCCATGTTTTAGCCCATGCAACCATGTGAGGCACATTTTATTACAGATGCACATGCTTTATTTGACTACTTTTTGACTGTTGAACAAAAACACCCACCTACTCCCATTCTAACGGTTGGAAGAGCAAGACAAATATTTAATATAACTCTGATTGGATTCGTCTGAAAGAAGAAAGTCATATACACCTCGGATGCTTTGAGGGTGAGTAAAACTTGGGCTAATTTGAATTTTTGGGTGAACTAACCCTTTATATTATATTAATATTTCAATCTGCTTAAACTACCAAATCTGCCCTTTACCTTATAACCACCATGATAATACAAGTGGTAAAATAGAAAACCATTTGATGAATTAAATAGAAAGTGGCCTGTCCATAAAATATGGCCAATATTCATGTATCAACAGTGCACTGGGTCACAGACAAAAAAAAACATCACACGCATGACACTGACATGATGATGCAATAAACATAAACCACATAACAGAAAATATAGCAAAACATCATAATATACATTACTTATAACAAAAATTGAGAAGAAACAACATTAATTATATACAATATAATCATGTGATGTCATGCAGGGGTTTCTGAGACTTTTTGTTGTAAATTATACACATGTATATTTTTCATTAGCATAAACAAATTTGACAGTATTTGACAAAATGACACAATAATGTGATGTTAAAACAATTTTTTTTTATGATATATGGCAAGATACTTTACAGCTAACCAATTAAACACATTTGTACTGTAGTATTTTTGCAGTTCTTTTCTGTAAAACTTTTTCTATATTGATATCCAGTTTGACTTGGTATGATATTGTAAAACCAAAACAACCGTAAAAATAATACATTTGAACAGAATCATTAATGAAAGTGTTTTTTGTTTTTTTTTAGAAATCATAAGCTTCACATTTCAGCTTTTGAATCATTTGCCGTTGTAAGTGTTTCATCATACCTTCCATTATTGTTTTTTAAGAATATTTTAGAGAGAAGAGTCAAAATAATTGTCTATTGAGATTAGCTTGTATTGAACCCTAAATCATTTGATTTATGAACACTAATTTGGCACATAAAGTGAGTTCGTATCTGTGTGTAACGGAATCTAAAATCAAATACAAAGAAAAAAAAATACAAACAGCACTTTTAAAGCAACAAGTTAAATGAGTGTATTTCACATGGAGAAGGATCAAAAGATGAACTATTTAATGATTAGGGAATGAGAGGCCGCCTCAGATAAAACTGGTGGGGAGGAGGAATGCCTGCCAAACAGCTCTAGGCTGAATAGATGGCATGTAAGAGAATGTTTCTGGGTTTGTGTGCCAATATTACCAGTTGTCGGCGGCCCATGCCAGGCTGTTGCTGCCTGGGCAATGGGAACAGTGACAGGAGTCAGATGCCCAGTCTGTGTCAGTGCCAGGCACTGTGCCCAATACCTCTGACCTACAGTGCAACCGAGCACATGCCGCACGCTGAGAGGGCGCAGAGGGCATGCACAAACATATACCCACATGTACTCAGTCCTATACGGGCCTCTGAGTTGGCAGGGTTATGTAAGCAGGGAGTCCTCCTGGCATGAACCTCGCGTCTCTATAGGTCTCCAGTGGGTATAGCCTATAGCAGAGCTAATTTAGTGCCAACTACAGGCCTTGGAGTCTCTCAGAGCAACAGCTTTGTTTTCTTGGCATTGTCTCAATTTGGGTGTCTGTCTCGGCAAATTGCATGAGATTCCTGGTTGTCTTAAGCAGTCGCAGTATTTGTTTTAATAAAAAACTATATCTCATTTTTATCAACCTAGGTGGTAACAAACCTTGATTTTGTGCGTAGTAACTTGAAATAACATTAATTTTGACAAGTACATTGTAATGTAATGTAATACAAGTAATGTAAGCCTTTTGAGATGAAGTATTGAATGTTCATAAATGCGAAATCTATATATTCGGTTCAGTGTTTATGTATGAGCAATGATACATTCCAGACATTTGAGTGAATCTTTTATGACACAGTTAAACTTAATCTTTACTAAATTAAATATCAGTATTTTTTTAAACTGTATATTGCAATGTTACGATGCCTAAATTCACTTGCAGCATTAAAATGATTGATTTTAATTGTTGGTGTTTTGCTTTTCTATTTAAAATAGTTTAATTTTAATATCGGCCATTTAATGAATATTAATCATAACATGGTAATTATTGGCTAAATTGTTAGATCTGGCTGATACCAATAAGTCAAAACCAAATCTATGCCTGTATTCATTTGTAACAAGTCCAAACTTTTTGTAAAATCTCAACAGTTTGGTGGAAGCCCATTTCCACTTCAGTGTAAAAATTGCTAATCAAGGAATGAATGAATAAATAAATAAGGTTAAAATAAAAACGAAGACCACAGTGTGAGATGTAAAAGTTGCTACTACTAGAAATAAAATGTACTTGTATTATTTATATATCTTTTTTTTTTTTTTTTTTTTTTTTAGTCTACACCTGTGTGGATACATGTTTCTGCCTTTTTTCTTAAAATCACTGTATTTGTACATTGTCATTATCAGTCTATAGTACTATGCTATAATTTCTACAAGGGAAAAAGACTTAAAGCTTAGCCCTCAATGTTTGGAATCTCAGCAGAGCCTGAGCATCTGCAACATTTCATTCAGTTCTCTTTCTTCTGTCAGAATCTGATGGTGAAGTGGGGTTAGTTCTCCACAAGAGCAGCTTCTACAGAATACTCCCTGTGTGGCCCGCTGAACAAAAAGTCAGCTCGAGAGGGATTGCAGGATCCTGAGAACAATGCATCTGGAGAAATGTAAAAGAAAGAGAAAATAATGTGGCAGCAAAACCAATTAAATGGTAGTTCAAAAACCTAGAAACAGTTTCAGTCATATCTAGCATTGCAGATGTTTATCTGCTCAACCAGGTCCACACCATCTGTAAACTCTGCGGACACCACACAGGCCAATAGCATGAAAAAGTGACGGGATGTCACATGCATGTCTTCGAGCTTCCTGTGTCATTGTCAGTGCTTATCAGGATCTAGAGTTAGAAAATTCTACCTGCTTTAATAAAAGCTCTATCTGAAGCACGCACCAAACACACACACACACATTTCTGAATGTAAAGAACCGTGAATGCGCAGCAAAGGGAAATGCGTTTAATGTCGCAAATTTCTTATTGCCTGTCAGTCTCTTTAATTTGATCTGACGAAGGACAGTTACCATTTTGGGCAGTGAAGTCAAGGAACATATTGGCAGTGAGACTGGCAGCTAATAAAGCCAGCTGGGATTCACTCGCCCCGAGTATCTGCCTCCACCCCCCCTATTTATAAATCTCAATATTGTTATTATGAAGATATCATAGGTGTATTAAGGTTCACCTATCTCTTTTCATGCCCCCCAAACTAATAATGTGTTATTGATTTGGCAGACTTCCTGTCTGCTTCCCTCCCATGAGGCATCACCTTTCAGTTCTTTCTTCCTCTACGTTGAATCATGTCTTTGTTCGCGTTTGCGCTGGCAGTGGTAGGATGGGTCCGTTTTCTTTATTGCTCCCGATAAAGACGCCAACAAATGCCCTGAGGAAAATCGTGGCTGATTATTTCCAACATCTTTTCAAAGACGTCTATGAACATGTAGATTTTTCTTAATCAAGTTGTCAAAACTGGACTTTCATTGGTTTATTTAAAGCTGAAGAGTGTAATTTGAAATATTAGCTTTTTGTGCACAGACAACTACAACTAAAACCATTTGTAGGTTGATTTATTCAGATTGTTTAGATTTTGTCTCTCTGGCTAATTCAAAACATTGCTCTGTTTGTTTTAGCATCCCAACCAGCCTGGCATAGCAACACTAACTAAGCATTCGGGCGGGGCTACCTGTTTTTTCAATGGTTTATAAACCTTCAAAGACAGATATATTATGAGCTTTAAGTTTAATTAATGGAATGTGCTGTTGTTGAAAGCAGTCAACTCAAGAGTACAATGCCTGGTGGAAAAACTCTATTATCCACAATTCTGTGGAGAAATCTCCACCAATCAGATAATTGAGCAAATTGCCTGTTTCTGCCATTGAATAAAAAATTTAAAAAGGCAATTGTGACTTTTTATCTCACAATTCTGACTTTTTTTTGCATCTCAAATTTGTGTCATATAGGAACTCGCAATTCTGACTTTTTTCCCAGAATTGTGAGATATAAAGTCAGAATTGCGGGATATAAATTTGCAATTGCAAGAAATAAAGATAAACTCTCAATTCTGATTTTTTCTGGTAATTGTGAGTTTTATCTTGCAATTCTTTGCGAGTTATAAAATTCAGCTCAGAGGAGAAAAAAAGACTGATATGTTCTCAATTGCGAGTTTATATTACACTATTCTGACTTCATTTCTCAGAACTGCGACTCTATGTCACGCAATTCTGAGAAAAAAGTCAGAATTGCGAGCTTGTATCAGGCAATTGTGAGATGTAATATCACAATTAGGAGAAAAAAAAGTCAGAATTGCAAGATGTAAACTCACTCACTCGCAATTACCTTTTTAAATTTTTTTATTCAGTGGCAGAAACTGGCTTCCATCGTGATTCACCTTTTAGCTGGTTGGTTTATGGCATATAACTCTTAAAAGTAGCTTCTTTTTTTAAAGTCCCTTCGAAAAAGTGAATGGGAAAAATACATCCAGAACCATGGTCACTGAAAAAGTGGATGAGCACTGTTGAACTCTCTTGGGGTGTTCTGGAAACCTGTTCAAAACTATCATTATTTTTTCAGTTCTATTTGGTGACACTAAAAGCTAGAAATTGCACAGGTCATCTTTAAATGAATGCATTGCCCAGAAAATCTGCATTTTAAACTTTAGTTGGAACTTAAACTGCAAGTTCACTGCACCACTAACCATTGCCTTGGCCTTCGTCGCCTAACTTGCCAGGAAGAAAGAATAAGAGAAGGTTTAGAAAGAGAGAAGCAGAAATAAGCAGTACATGTATATATGCGAATATATACACCATCAGCACAAAATTTGGCTGACTCAGCTGACGGTGGTGCTTTGCTGCATGTTAAAACACATAGTGGCAAAGCCCATTAAAAATGAATGCGGCACGATAATCACATTCGCACTTAAAATTTAATGCCACTACAGTGAGGCTGACAAAGAGAAGCCTGGCCGGGGCACCATGATTACAGTTCTGCGTGTGAAGTTATGTGACGAGGTGAGGGCGTGCAGTTGCCTTTCTGAACTGTGTCTGATTGAGGGTCTGTGCTGGGTCAAAGTTGATTGCTGTACTAAAAGTACTAAAAGAAACTGCACTCACGCTGACCTTTGACCTCCAACCTGTGCACCAACAAAAGAGAGCAAAGACTTCAAAAGCTTTACATATATAGAATATGATGCAAATGCTTAAACATAGTGTAATTTTGCAAAAATGTTGCTTTATTACAACTCAAATACTGATTTGTGCTTTGTCAGAGATAACTGAATATGAAGTCACACTTTAAAAAGGCAGTCATAAGTAGGCAGGGTAAATTGAATGTTATATTTCCAACTATAGGAGTTGAGATTTATTTTTTTTTAATCTAAAATTAGACTTCATTCAAATGTATGTGGCAGCGTTATTTTGGTTTTATGTTATTGTAGTATTAGTTAAGACTTTGAATTGTTCTTTAATTTTATATTTTCAAGTTTGTATTTAATTTTTTATGTATTCTTTTTTCATTTTTTATCTTTTTTTTAAACGTCTCTATTTAGCTTGATTTTTATTTCAGATTTAGTTTTAGTAATTTTAGTTCTTCAGTTTAAACTGATTTCAGTTAGTTGTCAAGACTTCATTTATAATTTTCATGTTCAAGTATTCATGTATTCATTTAGTTTTTATTTTTAATTTCAGTAAATGAAAACTATTTTTAATGCACTGTTTTGTGACACAAATTCAGCTCTTAAAATTCAGATCAAATTTATTGAATGCTAATGCTTGTTAAAAAAAATTCACTTTTTTCAGATCCAAATGTCAGTACACTTTAGGTTTTATATTCAGAATCAATCAAATTTGTATTCCTTTGATTGTCTGATGTCTGATTTGCAAAGAAATGACAATTGTTGTTGATGGGTTTAATAGGATTGTGAATAATTTTTTTGTCATGTATGATTCCCGATTTTGAAATTTGTCAACTAAAAGTCATTCAAAAGTGATTTTTTTTGTTTTGTTTAGTGCTTTATTTTAGGAGCCAAAATAGTTCTCAAGTCATTTTCTGTGTTGGTCAAATTCAAAGGTTCACCAAATTGGAACAACATTTGAATGTGCGTTTGTGTTGTAAATCCATTCACACATGCGCCCTCTCAGACGTGTGGATTGGATCAGCCCACCCCCTCGTGAAGTGGCCTTTCGACTGCGAAGAAGGACTCTTTATAGAAAACCGTAAATTCATTTTCCTCTGTTTCAAGCATAATACTGCCAGCTACAATGGGCACTCTTGAGGATGTCTCTTGCCTGTGTGTGTGTGTGTGCATTTACGAAGGTAAAGTGATTGAAGGGGGGCTCTTTTGCAACTCCTAGTCCTTAACCCCATCTTCCCCTACATACACATGCTCCCCACTTACCCTTCCAGTGTTCTAGAATTTTCTCTTGGTGCCTCCGAGGTCAGGTGGCCCTGAAAAGGTGCCTTCATAAACAGAACGGCTCCTTCATTAGGAACTAGAGATATCACTTTCCCTCCCATACACCCCAGCCCCTCACCCGGAGCACAGTCCTCTGGACTTGCACAAAAGACCTCCGTCTTTGGAACGAGCAAAGAAAAGAGAGCAAAAGAAAAGCACCATTTTCAATAATGAGAAAGCGGGGCCAAAAAGGAACAGCGGGCTTATGGGTGGGCAATTGAGCACCTTGCAGTTTCAGAGAGTCAGTTTGTTCATGTTTTCGTTCAGTCTTTTCACTAGACTTTTCTCAAGGAAAAGTGACAGAGGAACAAACCGAGAGCATTCTTAGCAAATAAATGTGTTTTCTGAGACATTAATTTCAACTCTTGCCTGCATAATTAGGGTAGTGTCTTACCGTCTGCATTCTCAAATTATGCAAAAGCCTTCGCTATTTTAAGACATCTAGTTCAGAAACATAAATCGATATGTGTCCGATTCTTAGACGCATCACTAGATCTACCTAAGAAGCTCAAGTATGCCCTATTATCTAGGTCACAATATGTGGAGCGGTTTCAACAGATGGGTCAGCGCCAATTCCCCAGGCGAACAGAAGTTTCTCTCAGTTTCGTTCTGCTTGTCATTTCTTTCTGGAGTTGTGCACTGGACTGTCTGTGTTATTGTGTCATTTAAGGTATTGTCTGAGCATACACACACACACACACACACACACACACACACACACACACACACACACACACACACACACACACACACACACACACATGCATGCATGCACTAACATTCTCCTTTATCTGTCACTCTAAAAACATTTATACATGAGAAAACCAACTGGGTCACTTGCAGTTTTAAAGACCTTTTTCTTCTTCATTGATTTATTAATGCACCTGTAATATCTATAACTGCAAATACACTAGCTGCCAGTTGCCATACAGCAGTAGGGAGCCTTATTAGTGTTAATGCATGAATGCTGTGAAACAGGAACTCTCTTCTATAGGGTGATGTTAAATTTGCTTGTGTTCTCTCTGTGTAAATGCTAGCCTATATGATATGGGAAAGTGCAATCCCTCTATTGAATGATTGTGTAAGGATATATTTTTGAATACTACCATATTAATAATTTGGATAGACTTATCATCAAGGCTGCATTTATTTGTTGAAAATACAGTAAAACAGTAATATTGTGAATACTGTGTTCTATTTTAATATACAGTAGATCATTTTTTCTTCTTTTTCGTCATCCTTTCCTATCAAAAATCGAACCTGATCCGAATTTATTTTTATGATGGCGAGGCAGTGTGTAAACATGATTGACACAACGTGAGGTCGTATTTATTTTTTAAATTACCAACATTTCAGATGAGAATTTCGGACTCAGTGTGCAAAGACCTTAAGTGACATGATTATGATGATTTATAGCCTAAACATACATCAACATTACATATTACTTACATCGTTGAACGCAGATAATGAAAATGCATTAGCATTTACACCTTTGTTCACTGAAAAAACATGCTAATGCCAAGTGTAAAGGAGGCCATATGAGTATTTTCATTTTGCGCTAAAAAGATGCTTATATATACAGTATATAAAAAGTTGCCTGAAGCGCAATAGTATGTGACATGAGCGCATTCCGTTTCAATTTGTATATTAAATGTGGAAACTTGTTTTATAGTTAGCTGTATTATTTAGATGGCTCATGTTGATGACTGCCAGATGTTTAGCAGTTGGCGGTTAGCTAGGAAAAGACAATTTGTGCTCCAAAAGTTATTTTGTTACAGTTCGACCCTGTTGAAAGTATAATTCGCACACTGCATATAAGTACATGTCTTGTAATGGTTTCTGGGACCATGAATATAGCAGTGCCTGTCCTTTTGTGTCACCAAGACATGGATCCAGTCAAGACCCCATCTTTCACCCTAAGACCATGTCTCAAAGAGCGCCAACGGAGAGACCCAGCACTGATGGTGGGGGGTGGGGGTCTGCTGGGAGCTTGTGGCCCAACAAGAGCACAAAAGGCTGCTTTTGGGAAGGTGAGGACTGAATAAAAAGTGGGAGGAAGAAAAAAAAGCCCAAAACAATAACTGACAGTGGGTGGATGGAGGAATGTTGAGAGTGTGCAGTACGGGAAACTACGCGGAGCTCCACAATAGAGATCTCCACCTGTTTACACTTCTGCTCTGGCTGCATTCTTCTGAGGCCTCTCTGGAGGGCTCTCACTCAACTCAGTCAGCTAACTGCCTCGGCGCGCTATCCGCCAGCGCACAAAGGGCCTCCGCGACCCTCAGCAGAGCCATGAAAAGGAGGGAAGAGCAAGACAGAGGGAATGTCGGAGAAAAAAAGTATCGAACGAGGAGCAATGAAGAAAGAGAAAGCTAGGGAGCGAAATGAAAGGGAGGAGAGGGGATGACGGGCCCTTTCCCTACGAATCGTGTTAAAGGGAAGGCCATTTTTTAAATGAGAGAGAGCGGAGGGTGAGAAGAAAGACAAGAAAGACTAGATGAGAAAAAAAGAGGCTCTGTCAGTTTTCTTTGTTGTACCGGACAAGAACATGGGTCAAAATGAAGGGATGTGTGAGGTGAGAAAGAGCATACTAGAGCAAAGGATGGAGAGATGAGGGGAGGAGAGGCCAGACACCGGCCCTTTGTGTGCAAATTTCCCACCACGGTCCTTGCAGTTTCTTAGCAGTTAATTAAAGAGGCGGGAGGTGGAGGACACTGGATGGGGTCGAGGGTCTTGCGAGCGTTCCTCGCCGCATGAATGAAGGATTTGTCCTAAACTGGGCGGCAAGAGGCCAAACAATGTCAAAAGCAATTAGCGCTGGCACTGGGCAGCAAGAGTTTCCACTAGTGAACAAGCAAAGGCTACAACAGACACACACGCTGATATTTCAGGACAGAGAAACAGTATGTTTGTGTCACAGGATGAGGTTCTAGTGGCCTGAGAAGGTGTGGAATGGGCAGCCACTCGCCAGCACGCTCCAGCACTGTAAAGTTTGTGCCAGTGTCATGATTTCTGCATATGTGAGCCAGGATTTGGACACTTTGAGGCACAATGAAATGTATGATTGTGAATGCATAACACATAAACACATTTGAAACCAAGTGGCATCTATGAAGCGTCTTGCATCATGCCAGAATTTTCAGTACTTCACTTTTTGTATCTATTTTTTCCCCCAATTACTCTAGAATTCCCCAGTCCCAAATAAGTTTTTGTGTGAATTAAAATGATGTGAATTATATATCAATTCATTATATGAATATTAAAAAGCGGGTTTTTTTTGTCTAATGAACCAGTGAACTCTGTTTTTCAACAGTGGTACACACACTGTTTTATACACTTACAGTGAAGTACAGGAAAACAGTGTAGCTGCATTACAATACAGGTATAATATAGAACCACTTTGAAGCTGTAATTCTCATGCTGTTTGCGTTTGAGTCCATTTGCCTCCCAAAAACAGAAAGGTCCTCAATGTCCACTCTTTTTCCACAGGCCATCCAGTGCCAAGTCTGTTTCCTCACCCTCAGTCTCTACAACTGGCACCTCTGCTATGGTTGGCACATTTCTCCTGTTCCTGTCTTTATTCTCATGGGTTGAAGTGCCACTCTAATGCCTCTGTTTCAGTCTTGGCAGAGACATAACTGGCAGTTTTTAGTAGACACCAGAGCAAAGCAATATGCCCTCCCTCCCCATGTTCATAAGTTTTAGAAATTATCACATTTAGGAGTTTTGGGTTCCACACTGCAAAAATATTGAATGTGTCGCATAAAATGAGTCCGAAATTTTCGCATGCATTTTTTCGTATTCGTCATCCTTTCCTGTCAAAATGCATGCTACGGATGCGAAATGCAGAGAATCGAACCTGATCCGAATTTTTTTATGACGGACGAACGTTTCGGAGGCAGGGTGTAAATGTGATTGACACAATGTGAGGTCCTATTTATTGTTTATCTTGCGAAAATTTCGGACAAAAATTTCAGTGTGCAATGACCTTAAGACTTAGCAGAAACTTCTGCTGATCAAATGCACCAGTGTAAAATAGTCAGCGATTGTGGCTAATCTTTCAGCAAAGACTACTGGCCGAACGTTGTGTTAGCTAATTAATAGTCATGAGCCAAATTGGCCTTTCCCTCATTTCTATGCCCCTAAAATATTTGTCTGTTCAGAATGATGAGATTTGAGAAAAAGCTTGGGTCAAAATCACTAATATTTAGAACACTTCCTTAACGTTCTTACTTCATCATTAAGCTCAATTTTCTCCTATCTCATTCTGGATACCTTCTGGCTGGATTCACTGTATCTCTCCACTGTATAAATAACTAGCAAATGCTGTGTGAATCTCTCTCTTTCTCATCCTCTATCTCTCTTTGAGCATCTCCAGCTCATAAATCCATTAGATTCCACAGCCAGAGACAGTGAGAGAGGAGTCCATCTCATCCTTCCCTCTGATAAATCACGGTTGTGTGTGTGTAATCTCCCTCAGGCAGGCCGGAAGAAGTGATCAGTGACAGAAGAGACGCACGTCGACACAAACCACCTTTAGTGGAGGGGGCTGGGAGTGGGGGGCAGGTAATCAGAAGGAGATTGAGAGACGGGCGAAAATTGCCATGCAGATTTAGAGCCCATAAACATAGAGCTGGGCTCCTACCACCCCCCCTCTTTCTTTTTCTCTTTCTCCTTTTCTCAGCGTCTCTATGGGTTGCTAATTAGAGGCAGGTAGCCTAAGACGAGAGCCCAGGTTACTGTAACCTTGGTGGTGGCGTGGCCGCTCTCCTCCATGCGGCCAGCTATTCATCACACCACCGAGGCGGAGGGAAGAACGTGTGGCATGGGGAAATGAGCGGCCCAAGACGAGTAACAAATCACCCCCTCACTCCAATATACCAAGGGAACATGGCTGAGCTGCACCATCGGCAGGTCTGGGATCAGACTATTCAGACTGCATGCAAAGTCTCTTGTATAAAGCAGAATGTTTAACTGATCCGAAAGCAGCTTTCTGTACTGCTTTGCTGGTCACGTCTAGTAGGTTTAGGTGAATTTATGGTGTGTACCAGTTTTTAAGGCAATGTAATGTAATGTGAAATATCCTTTCACCCTTTCAGAAACTCAAGATTTTGATTTGTTGAACGGTCAAGATCATGGCGAGCCAAACCGATTAATTCAAGTAATGCTCAATGAGTGTGTTTACAAAAATTTTTTTTTAAAAATCAGCTATTATAAAAACCTGATAACTTAACTGTAAATCCTTATGAGCTAATCGGGTTTTGTATAAACCGTTTGTGATAAAACAGCATTGTTAAAGATATTTACATTTACAAACAAAGTTGAGTTACTAGGCATAGTTGGTGATGTATCTTTATCAATACCTCTCTCTTTAGTAATTAAAAAAAATATGTTTGCATACATATGTGACCCTGGACCACAAAACTAGTCTTAAGTAGCACGGGTATATTTGTAGCAATAGCCAACAATATACATTTTGTATGGGTCTGAATGATTAAAATAAAAATGTATGCCAAAAGTCATTAGGATATTAAGTAAATATTAAGTAAATATATTTAGCAAAGTGCATTGAACCCCCCACGATTTTCAAATAGGCTAGATTTATATAACTAAATGTTGTCCTATCCTAACAAACCATACATCAATCAGCTATCAATCAGCTTTCAGATGATGTATAAATCTCAATTTCAAAAAATGTATGCTTATGACATTTTTTTGTGGTCCTGGGTCATATAGATAGACAGACAGGCAGGCAGGCAGGCAGGTAGATAGATATTTAAAATTATTATTATTAATGATTAATGATTTTATTTGCTGTAGTATGTGTATGACATATATATATATATTTCAATAACTATTTTAATGCATTTGTTTTTCAGTAAATATCTTCTAAACATTTCAGTTGAAATATAAAATCATAACCTTGTGAAACATGTGCTTTGCATAAACAAGATTAATTTATATGTGCACGAAGACTTATGCAGAGTGCTCCAGTGGCCTCAGACCCCTCAGCCACACTGAAGGCCAGAGCGTATTGTTCCTTTAAGAGCACACAGGACCATATATTAATACATGGCAGGTAATGGCAGCTACAGCTTGGCAGTTCTGCACAGGGCCATAATCTTGCCTGCATACGTGTATGTATGTGTGTGCTGCAATTCCCCTGTGAAGCTCACTACACCAATTTTTAGCCCTTGGCAATCACTCACTCACCACACATCTACATACAGACTAAATGAGCTCCTCTGAGGACTCGGTCACATGACCATGCCAGTCTCATGACTCTGTTTGTGCGCTCATTGGACTGGTGGATTCTGTAAAGGTGTGTGTGTGTGTGTGTGTGTGTGTGTGTGTGTGTGTGTGTGTGTGTGTGTGTGTGTGTGTGTGTGTGTGTGTGTGTGTGTGTGTGTGTGTGTGTGTGTGTGTGTGTTTGTGTGCTAATAGGCCGGTATAATCAACTATTATAAACCATTTTTATGAACTTTTGCGTGATCCCCTCTGGTTTTATTGTCAGTTGCCTTGCAGTTGATCTGAATTTGTAAATGTAGGTTTTTGAGGCAGATCTGCATCTGTCTGTCTTTTATTTCCACTCCCGTTTTTGTATTTATTTTACCGTTGCTCTTAATTTTTTTCACCATTTAGTCTTCACAGGGGGAAAAAGAGGGGTATTTCCCCAATATAAAATGTTGTTGTCACTGCTTCCATCCCCCACTCTCACACCAAACTCATCTACTCACATGCTGATGCAAGCACATATCTCAGGTTGTTGTTGGCCACACAATAGATGAAACTCAACACTCTGTAAGCTGCTATTAAATGTGACCCTCCTGTAAAGTTTCCTGCAAACATCATATGTGACCCTGGACCACAAAACCAGTCTTAAGTTGCTGGGGTATATTTGTAGCAATAGCCAAAAATACATTGTATGGGTCAAAATTATTGATTTTTCTTTTATGGCAAAAATCATTAGGACATTAAGTCAATGTTCCATGAAGATATTTAGTAAATTTCTTACTGTAAATATATCAAAACTTATTTTTTGATTAATAATATGCATTGCTAAGAACTTAATTTGGACAAATTTAAAGGCCATTTTCTCAATATTATGATTTTCTTGGCACCCTCAGATTCCAGATTTTCTAATAGTTGTATCTCAACCAAATATTGTCCTATCATAACAAACAATACATCAATGGAAAGCTTATTTATTCAGCTTTCAGATTATGTATGAATCTCAATTTCGAAAAACTGACACTTAAGACTGGTTTTGTAGTCCAGGGTCACATTTTATGTCATGTTATGGTGTCTGTGACATTACTTGTGAAGTAGATCTATACAGTTTTGTTTTTCATAAAGTAGATATTTTATGTTTCCACACACTCTTTATCAGGTTAGCTAAATGACTATATAAGCTTTGAAGAAACTGTCATTTGATTTACATCCCCTTTTAAGGTGTTTTAAAAATATTTTATACTCTGAAATATATTAAATAAGTATTGGTGTGTGGATGGTATGTCAGTCACATGACTACTGTGCTGTACACCCCTTTATTTTATTTATTTATTTTTTTGCAAAAAAAATATTTTGCTCTGAAATTTGTGGAATAAGTATAATGTACTGTAAGTTATAATTGTAATAATAACTTACTAACTAAACACCTTCTGTTTACACTACATTTGCACCTTTTGTATTTACAGTTATATTTAGTTGTATTTAGTCATTTGCATTGAGCTGGTCTCTGCCCTTCTACCTCATAACTTGAACTATATGTCATAAAGCTTAATGTATATGCATATTTTGTATTTTATAATTATGTATATACTTTGTTATTTGCACTTCTCATTAGATGCTAACTGCATTTCATTGATTCTGTATTTGTACAGTGCACAATGACAAACAAGTTAATAAAGTTAATATAATCTAATCTAATGATATACAATATTTATATTTACTACTTTTTTTAGATATTAATGTATTTATTTATTTACATTTTCTATACCTGTTTTAACCGCTAACAGTAACACCCCACTACTCCATGCCATCAGCAACAGTATAACAATTTGAGATGATTGAAGAGAGTCTTGCATATTGTATACAACCAAATTTGCAATGTACTGTTAACATTTTACATTGGGTTCATTTTTACATTAGTTAATTCATTGGTTATTGTGAACTTAGAACAAGTAAAACACTTAAAGCATTTATTTATATAGGTTAATCTAGGTTTTACCTTTTTAGTGTGAAAATTAGCATTTAGTTTAGTGTATCATGCATTAATGAATAGTTACGTATTGTTAGTTTGTCATATTTAATGCATTAGCTGTTGATAATCAGTTGAACCTCGAGGTGTTAGAGGTGTACTACGTTTTCTTTATGGTTTTCATCCATATATAAATTTAACCTTCAACAGATATACATGTCAGTGATGCACCAGACACCACTATCCTGACAGACTGTAATTGATCCTTTATTCATAGCAGTTCCGAATTTCTTTCTTTTGAGTATTGTAAAGTTTTATGTATTGGTCATTTTGGCTGTTTGTATTCTGTAGATTTTGTGCAAAGGTCACCCAGTCATTGGAGCCAGTAAGGAAAATGTGCAAAAGCATTAGCATCCCGCCAGAACTTTTTTGTCGCGTCCGTAAGATCATCAATCAAGTTCTTGCAAGTCAGATGAGCGAATCACTAGACATGATTGGAGAGGTCGGTGAGCCTTAACCACACTGAAATAACAGGATCAATAATATCTTTCCAGATATAAGACCGTAGTCCCACCATGCTGATATCTGACACTCCTGGGAGTCAAGAGTTGTAGAGATGAATATCTCACAATGAGAAGCCCAAAACCCGAGAAGCTCAAGCATCCATATTTTGTTCAAAATCCTTTTTTTAAGATCTATTGATCTGACTTCAGTTTCACCGTTCAAATAACATCCATCAAACATGATGGTAAACATGGAAACTTACATATTATTGATGTGGTATTGCTGACCAACACTCAAAACACCGGAACCTTTGATGCCTGTAACTGTATTTTTTTTCTTTCTGTTTTTTTTTTTACAATTTAATATTCAGCATGGTCAGCTTGCTATGTGCATATGTTGGCCAATTGATTTCTGACTGCCACTTACTGGTAAATCTAAGTAAAATATAATCATATTACACGAACAAAGAACACAAAATTATTTACATTTGGTTAGAGGGGTAAAATAATACTTTTTTTGCTTTAGTGGCACAACTCATTGCTCCCACGTGGCTATTTTTATTCTAGAATTGATTTCAAACTCTAAAAATGTTACAATTAAATCTGTTGCTTGCTTGCACACTTCAGCGCAGTTGGTTCACAGTGTCCACTGGTCATCTGGTGTTCAGAGGTCTCAGGAGAACTGACCAGACGCTGGGGAAATCTGCTGCTTGTTCTGTACTGTATCCAAGGGAGAGAGAGAGAGAGAGAGAGAGAGAGAGAGAGAGAGAGAGAGAGAGAGAGAGAGAGAGAGAGAGAGAGAGAGAGAGAGAGAGAGAGAGAGAGAGAGAGAGAGAGAGAGAGAGAGAGAGAGAGAGAGAGAGAGAGAGAGAGAGAGAGAGAGAGAGAGAGAGAGAGAGCCTGACTGTTAATCAGTGGCTGTAAGAAGCAGATAGGCCGTAATTGAGGATTTATCTGGGGTCTTCACAGCACTTAGTGCCCAATCAACAGCAGCACACAGACACAGGAATGAGCTCTTAGCCCCCTGAGAGACAGAGCCATAGCTGAGAGAGGGGAAAGTGAGAAAAATGGAGGGGTTAGATTTAGGGGCTGGAGAAGGACAGTGTCTGATCATGGTGAGTGGAGCAGGATTGAGAAAGAGTTAGTGGACTAATTTGCTTAGAAGAAGATCTGTTTAATGCGTTTTTGGGATAATGATGCTGATTGGTTGATGAAGAGCTGAGCTTGCCAATGAGAAGTGAGTATAGGGAGCCGTAATGTTGGGAAAGCTAAAACTGTAGATTGCTACAGGACAAGCTAGTCATAATTTTAAATGGTTAAAATTATACAGTCAGGCTAGTGAGTCTAGGAATCAGTGAATCATTTTTTTAACTGGTTCATTTTAACAAAACTGCTCAAAAAACAATTCACTAAAATGATTCAAAATGAGTCTGAATAACAACAACTTGCTAAGTTATGCTACGTTTTTTCTTTGAAAAACTAGCTTGTTGCTAGAAAAGCTACTTGTTTTGAAAAGAGTTATGCTAACGTCATGCAAGTAAAAAAAAAATCTAAGATGGTAGTACTGCTACGTTTAGTTATTTGTTGGAAAAAGTAGCTTGGTACTGGTAGAGGTAAAGTTTTGATTATATTTACGCTAATGTTGTGCTACTATAGTTAAAAAATATAGTAAAGATAGTAGCATTGCTTCATTTAGTTGGTTAGTATGTTAAACATAGTCATGCTAGTTGCTCGTTCTGGTTAGTTTCTGCAGTTAGTTGCTGAGGGCCAGTACAGTAGCCTATGTAATGTGAAACAACGCTATTTCTGTTCACCATAAAAGTATATTTCATGTTAACCCTGCTAATATGCTGTAGTCTTCATCAAACGAAAGTCGTAGTTTCAGTTTGTTCTCATAAAGTTTGGTAAGTACACCGGACATGCCTCCTAAAATGGCCGTACATTCTGTATCTTAACATTATTGATCTAGATACCCACCATCAAAACACAGCGGCCCACGTACCAATTTACATCATGTATTCAGGACACACCAGTACCTTAACCCTGTCTGTTCATACATCACCATCATATGGTGCATGCGTTTGTGTATATGATCGTATTGGATGCAAATGTGTGTTTAAATGTACACACGCCCGGCCGTGCGTTTGGGATGCTTGGTGTGGGGGGGTCGGTGGCTGTGGTGGTAGGCGGTGACAGAAATTGAGGGGGACGGGGTGGCAGCTGTGGGCTGCTCAGAGCACTGTCAGAGCAGAATGATTAATGAACGGCAGCCCCAGCTGAGCCTAACCTTTGGAGAACCGCGCAGGACATCTGCAGAACTGTCAGCGCTCTGACAAGGACAGAGCTGAACAACCAATTATTTCGCCATCACTAAGGTGGGCTGTCAGCTTAATCCTAGCCATTCACTTAGGCAAGGACAGGCAAATTTCTCCTTTACATACACATAGAGGCAGGGCGCTACACGGACACACACACACAAACAAACAGACACACAGCCACATACAAACTGCTTCGGTGAAACACATACACACACATGCCCAGACAAAATAGAATTAACCCCTCCTGTGCCAGAGGTGGCAGCGAACAGGTAACTCCTGCTAGGAAAGACATGCCTTACAAAAATGAACTGGAGTGGTACCAAGATACAATGGTGGCATCAGATGGTAGTGCCATGATACTTTGAGATGTACATCAGTACTCTATTATTATCATAATTACCAAGGTACTTTAAAGAATACCACAATAATATAATGTTCATGTCAAAAAAATGCATGGTATTGCTATGGTAAAATGAATGGTAGTATCGTGATATATGCAATGGCACTGAATAATTATCGTATTTAAATACTCAAAAGTACTTTAAAGAATGCTGCAGTATTACCATGGTGCATGGCCAAAAACATTTTAGTCACATGGTATTTTGATATATACCATGCTTTTGAATAAGTTAAATGTAATATGTATTTACAAGGTACTTCAAAGAAACATGGTATTACCATGGTACTGTGTCCATTGTACTGGTCATTTTTGGTTTGTGATTACAAAAAAACTGAATAGGTAAGAAAATACTGTATATGTTTGGTTGTGAAACTTACCAGGATGTGGCTTTATATAATTGAAGTAAAGAAGAAGTAGAAGAAATTGAGGTAAAATGATATGCTGAATACGATTTAATTTTAGTCACAGCTGCATTTTTCAGGCACAACAGAGGGTTTTTAAATGAATTAATTTCAATTAGGGTGACTGTATTAAACTTGACCTTAATCTTTTACTATAAAACTACAAAATACCCTATTTATTTATGACTTGAATTTATAGTGATTAACAGGAGCATTTAACTAAATATTTTACTTTAATGTAGAATATATAAAATGGCTTGCAGGCACTTCAATCAGTGACTCATTTTTTCGTCTGTGTATTTAACCGATTTATCACTAGAATGAATCAAACTTTCCAATATGAAAAAAGACAAATGTAGGAGAGTGTGTTTACAATATGACATTTTTTTCATTACTTGCTTGTTATGAGCTACTCTATTATAAAGGCAGCTAATCCTCTGGTTAGTAGAATTGCCACTTCTAGTTACTTTTAATTACATCGCTACTTGACAACACTGTATTACTGTTTTTAATGTATTTTTCAATCATAAACAGTAAAAAAAAACAATTCATTTAGACCCCAAACTTGTACTTGTATCTAATTACACATGTATGCAATGTATGTCAAATCAAATCAAATCAAATCACTTTTATTGTCACATCACCACAGCATATGTGCCTTGGTGAGTGAAATTCTTGAGAGCGTGCTCCAGACAGTGCAGAAACAATTTACATATAGACAGTACATACTTACAGACTTATACAGATGACAATGTGCAATATACACATACATATACTAAGTACACACAGTGTACTTTTTAAGACATACTTACAGTTATCAATACACATTATACACAGTATGTACACATTCTACATTATGTACACATATATACACACACAATATGTGAAGGTGCAGCAGATTTTACATAGGCCGGATAGGCATACGCACGCATGTGCATGTGTTGCATGGTATCCAGTGGTAGCCGATAGGTTGTTGTGTTAGTGCAGTGTGTGCGTGTAGTCCAGTTGAACTGTGTTAAAGTGCAGTGCATGGCATATCGTAAAGTGGGAGTGTGCTGTAGGATGTATTAGTTTTTACTGTTCATTAGCCTGATAGCCTGAGGGAAAAAGCTATCCCTCAGTCGGCTAGTGCGGGATCGGATGCTGCGGAGACGTCTTCCTGAGGGCAGCAGAGAGAGCAGACTGTGGGATGGGTGGCTGGAGTCTTTGATAATCCTACGCTTTCCTTTGATAATCCTCCGCTTTCCTTGGCTTTCCTTGTACACCGCCTGGTGTAGATGTCCTGGAGGGAGGGAAGCTCACCTCCAACAATGTGGCGGGCAGTTCGCACGACCCTTTGCAGAGCTTTGCGGTTGCCAGCGGTGCTGTTTCCAAACCAGGCGGTGATGCAGCCGGTCAGGATGCTCTCCACAGTGCAGGTGTAGAATGATCTGAGGATGTTGGGGCTCGTTCCAAACTTCCTCAGCCATCTTAGGAAGAAGAGATGCTGATGTGCCTTCTTCAGCACTGCATCTGTGTGAGCAGACCATGTGAGATCCTCGGTGATGTGAACGCCGAGGAACTTAAAGCTGTTAACCCGCTCCACAGGTGTCTTGTCGATGGTGATGGGTGTGTGCACTGCTCAGTCTTCTGAAATCCACCACCAGCTCCTTGGTCTTTTCGATGTTGAGTGAGAGGTGGTTCTCCTGACACCATTTAGTCAGGGTACTCACCTCCTCTCTGTAGGCCGTCTCATCGTTGTCAGGTGATCAGGCCTATCACCGTTGTGTCATCAGCAAATTTGACAGGTTCGGGGTTTCAAAATAAAAAAGATCCTAGTAGTTCCAGGACCTTTACACACTATCTTGTCATCTCAAACTGATATGACTTTATTTTGACAAAATATTAATATTAACTATTGGCTGAATTTTCTGTACAGATCTCAGAAGCATTATTGAGTTTTGCAGGTCACTGTGAAGTTGCTCTAGTTTGGTGTCAGTCATTCAGACCTGATGGCTCACAGTGACATGACTGCCCATCTTAACTGCAGCCCTCTTAACACACGCTAATCAACCAGTGATTAGCTTCAAGCATTGATGTACTCTCCAGCGCTGGGTGTGTACATGCATCTGCATTATGTTGTGATTGTGTGTGTGACAGCACTTCTTCTGAGTGTTTGTGTTGCAGAGTTCCTGGTTTCTGCAAGGGTGCTGTGTATGTGTGTGTGAGTGATGGTGATCTGATTGAGGCGTTTCCTTGGCACTAACGAATGAAGCTTGGCCAGCAAGACTATTGACAGACTGCTGATGAAGCTCCAGGGAGAGAGAAGGGGAAATTAGGCGGGGATAAAATCAATTACCTTTAAAGCTGTCCCTCTTCGCTGGCTGGCTCAGAGTGTGTGTATGTCTATGGAGGTGCACTGTTTGGATTGTGACACATTTTCATAATTTAAGTGTGCGTTGTTGTGTCTGATTTGTTTTAGTGCACTGCACTACCTTCTTTTTTGTCTTGTTACTAGGTAAAAATATCTAAACATCCCTGTTTCAAGATAAATGTATTTGAGAAGTAAAATTTAAGGCTTTTTTTGTGTTGTCACCCCATATGTTTTATTTACTAGTTTTTAGGCATACATCTTACAAAATTGTGTAAGGTGTATGCTTACACAGTACGGTATAATGCATTTTTACTATGTATAAAATACAAAAAAATATCTGTGTATGAAATAGGTTATAATATATAATATATGTGTATGTTAATTTTGCCTACATGGGGTTTCGGTTGTTCCTAAAAAAAAAATTTTTTTCATAACTTTAGAATACATTTTCATACAGAAGTTATTTGGTGATTCATGATTACTTAGTGAAAACTAGATTTCACATGTATGTGAATGCCTATTAGTGAATTAGGCCCAATACAGTAATAGGATAAAAAAGTAAAAAAATACAAAAAAACCTTTCCAATGAGTATCAGAACTATATTTACATTATGTGTATAACATGCATATATTACGTTGTCGCTATGAAAATTATGAATAATTGAAAATTTATTATTTTATACTTTTTGTTGCATATTTGTGATTAACATTGCAGGTCAGCATCATAAAAATGGACTAGTTCATAAAAGATGAACTAGTCTGAATAATTTTTTTATTATAAAAAAGGCAAGTAAAAAAAGGAAATTACTTAGAAACACATGATTGTGTTCCTCATAATTTTGTATCTTAACATGAGGAGTTTTCCACATATATATTCCACAGGGAGTTAATAGATTTTTCACTGAGCTAAAAGAACACATGCAAGTTTTTTAATTGTCATGGTCTCATTTATTGACTTGCACTGTCGGCATGACACACAATAAATTGCTGACATCAAACCTACAAACATTACCAGATTACCAGTACTCGCCCCCTTGTTGTGGTTCCAAATAAGATAAATACTCACCAAAGCCAATTCGTAATGGCGTTTGCCACATGAAGGATGTTAATTTTGGACCCTGATTGTGTGTGTGTCTCTCCGTCTGTCATTTTATGGGTTTTTCCCTTGTCTATAACTGTTTGTGTTAGTGACAGAGCTCCAGTGTTAAAATGTGTTCTTTGTCCTGCCTTTGAAGTTGAGGTCAATCATGCATTCCACAGCCTGAAGAAAGAAAAGGGAAAGCAATGAAAAAATAACGTGCTAGCTTTTAAGGAAAAGGTTTTCAGTGAGACAGTTGAAGGATGAAATGCCAAGTCAAGCCATGTGAATCCTCTCTGTGATTTGGCTTGTGTATATTCATGAATGAACTTCGTGTTACTGTGATGCATGAGATGCCTCAACTGACACTCCTCAGTAGATTTGATCTCCTGAACCGATTCTGCTTCTTTGTGTTTAGACAAATCGGCTCAGCTTTTTGAATTCATGAATTTTCACAGACGGAGCGCACCGAGTCGTCTCGTTCTGTGGAGAGAATCGCTCGTTGCTGAGGGGGGAATTATTTTAGGGGAATCTGTGATTAAGAGCTCATTAAAAGCTTGAGTTACCTAAAACGACAGTCGAGACAGAAAGACCTGAGAGGATGTGTTGACGTGGTTCTAAAGTAGGTTAGTGGACCGCAAGCCGTGTGGAGAGACGGACTCCAGTAGGAACGGTAAAAGTGGGACAGCAAATGCTAAAAACAAGTGGTCAAGAAGAATTCCTTGTGATGCTCTGCGAGTTCATCTGTACAAAGTGTCCAGAACCTGCTAATGTTGATTGAATGCATAATTGTTTTTTGCTTCCCATGTAAGTGAATTTTGCAAAGTATCATCCCAATTATCCCAATTTTTTTTCTCTCTAAGAGTTCTAAGGTTTTGCTGTTTATCAAGGCCCCTTTAGCCCCTGGTGGTTCATTGTGTATCTACACCATTGGTGTTCAATTAAAGGTTTAAGAGGTCCAGTCTCTGTATTACCTTCCCAGTGGAGGTCTGCACACTACTTTTTTGGAATAGTTTTTTGAAAATTGTCAGTAATATTTTGCAAAGAAACAAAAATCCTACATATTCAACATAGTCATCAAGGATAAGGATGTTTGGAATAAAGCAGTCATTTTTGATTATTTCTATTTTTCCAAAATGCTTTTAAAATATTTCATTAGTTTAACCAAATTGGAGATAATTTTAAAAGGTAACATCTGCTATTTATTCCGTATTCCGTAAAATCGTTTTTACAGTCAGATGCCTTTATAGCACATAAGGCTTTCTTAGAAAAGATATTAACAAATCTGTAAAGACGTTTTGGGTGAAATAATACAACGCATTTTTTTAAATCTATGCGTTCACAGATGATAAACCATTTGTAGTAGTTATTCGTGTTTGTAGTGCCGCTTATCGATATTTCAGCTGAACAAATTTTATATATTGCTACTCTAGCATACTTTATGGACATAGTAAAATGCATCCACTGCTGACATGATAACCTTTTGTATGTTATCTGTGCTACATGTTCGATTCTCCAAAACTATTTCAGCTTGCACTGAAGATTCATTAGTTTTCAGTTGCTGAAATTTCTGTGCAAATGCAATTCTTACACACAGTGACTTGAATACACATCTTCTATGATGAGCATGATTTTAATGTCTAAATAAAATTGGATACATTTCTTCAAAAGAAAAACGTTTTTTTTTGCATTATCTTTTATTATTTCTCAGAAAAAAAGATTTTAAGCACACAAAAGAGTATATACACTGAACAAAATTATAAATGCAACACTTTTGTTTTGGCCCCCCTTTTTTCATGAGCTGAACTCAAAGATCTAAGACTTGTTCTATGTACACAAAAGGCCTATTTCTCTCAAACATTGTTCACAAATCTGTCTAAATCTGTGTTAGTGAGCACTTCTCCTTTGCCCGAGATAATTCATACGCCTCACAGGTGTGGAAAATCAAGATGCTGGTCAGACAGCATGATTATTGCACAGGTGTGCCTTAGGCTGGCCACAATAAAAGGCCACTCTTTGCATTTGACATTTTGTAGTGTCATCAACATTATTAAATTTTGACGTGGCTCCAGAGTTAGTCACATGGCATTTATGACATTTCACATGAACCAAAGAAGCTTTGGCAGATTGGCAGATTTCAAATGGTATACTTTCTGGGGTTTTCTTATTTACATTTACATTTAGTCATTTCTTATTTACATTTACATTTATTTAATAAGCAATGACAGCATCTCTAGCTGAAATGACACTTGATTTTATTATTTGTGCTTAAGTTGTAGTGGCTTAACACCAAAGTCATTGACTTGCAACAATAAAGAGACAAATTATTTTTGTATTCCTAGCTACCCATCAAAAATGTTAGATTTTCCACTGAGTTAACTGTGACCGAGCTCGTCAATTTATCTGAAAACCACTTGCCGACTGTTAATTCTGGACCATGTCTGTGTGTGAGAGCTAGAGATTTGAGAGTGCACACAAAGCGAGAGTGCTTGAAAGCGTTCACCGAATCTTCCACGACTTTATTCGAGTATCTTCAGCTCAGATGTAGGAGCTCCCAATAACTCTGAGTTTAACAGGTGTCAGCTGACTAAAATATGTCTCTCCGTCTCCTGGTCTCTGGAGCGGTACAAGAGCTCCTCATTTAGCTTCAAAGCGGTGGGATACCCCCTCTCTGTCTCCCTCGCCGCTCTCTTTTCCTTCTCTCTGTCTCTGTGTCTCCGCTGTTGCCTCTAGGTTCACCATCTGCAATTAGCTTTTCCTCTCTCCTGGCCTGCCAGCTCTGGTGAATGAGGTGGTGAGGTGACATGGGTCAAAGAGAATCTTCTCCTTCGTGTAGATGATTATGTCTTAACCTACCGTTATTCAAAGGCACTTGCCTCTGGGCATGAATCTACTCTGTGTGTGTGCCAGAGAGACACAGTGACATCTCTACACATACACACACACATAGTTGTTCTGCTCATTGGGTGATAATGACAGGAAAATAGAGGTGGGACAGTGGAAAAGACTGTCAGGTCAAATGCGTTTTCCTTGCTTGTTTCTGAGAAAATGACATCTGTGTGTGTGTGTGAATGCAGTGTACAGCTTGAAAACCTAATGATGTACACTCAGTTATTTGTGCGTTTTTATGTGCTGCTGTTCTACGCAAAATAGCCGCTAATGAATCTTACGGGGAGGGAGTTTGAGGCGTAATATGCAACTCATATTGATGTATAGTGGAAGACATAAGAAAATGCAACCAATTCCAAAGCAAATGAGAACGATGATTAAACTTTATGTTACTGTCAGAAGGATTATGGTGTAGTAATGACTTCCAACTAACGTGGACCCCTGTGGGAAAGGTGTCTGGCAGAACAACACATTTTAGTTTTAAACTCTGTTTTCAGCTTCGGAATCTTGAAAGACATCTAATGGGTTTTTATAACCTTGTAAATATAGAACATTCCCCAAATGTGTATAGTGCTCAGTTAGTTATGTTTTTGGAAACCAATTCCAACAGTTCTAGGAACATTTCATTTTAAAATGATAAATTGCAACAATTATTTTATTATTATTTTTATTTAAATACTACAAAAATTAATAATTGTATTATTTAAATATATAAAATATAATATAAATATAAAATGTAAATAATAACAATCATGCCTCCTGGCCATACGCTAATGCAGCAAAAATGTATGAAATATTTTAATTAAATGTATTCACACACACACACACACACACACACACACACACACACACACACACACACACACACACACACACACACACACACACACACACACACACACACACACACACATTTATACTAATACAAATACTACTACTAATAATATTAGTAATATAATAATTTTATAACACTATTATTATTTTAATATATATATATATATATTAAAATAATAAAATAATGATAATTTTTATACAATTATTATATTACTAATATTATTATTACTAAGTATTTGTATTATTAATATATTAAAATTATGATGATAATAATAATAATAACAATAATAATAATAATAATAATAACATTTTCTTATTATTTTTCATATTTAATAAAATATTAATAAAATAACATTACAATTTTAATTAATTAATTAATTAATTTACAATAAGAACATATCTGAAACATTCTTGGAACCAAAATCTGTTTGCTGAGAAAACTACAACTACAACATTTACTGTAAATGTATTTCCAATGTTAACATACTCTCTCTTCCATTCATAATATTCAGATCTTGTCATGAAATGGCTCTTTAAGCATCAGCATTTTTTATATATATATATATATATATATATATATATATATATATCGCTGTGGAAAGTGCAACAGCTGATAAGGATTAATTAATATAAGCTATAATTTATAACAACATAAAGACAGCTTTTGTTTTTGAAGTACCTGTTTTGCTTTCATATCACTATTCAATCATTGATTATTAAAATAACATATACTAAGGCATAGCATCAATAATCATCTTTTTTATTTATTTTTTTCTCTTTTTTTAGAATAAAGCAAATCGAAGATCTACTCCCAATGTCTACTACATAGCTCATTCTCACACAGTTTTAACATTTGAAACCTTATTTGGTGTGCAAAAAAAAAAAAAATTCTGTATAATCCTAACCTTCTAGCTCTTTTTAGTATAGCCCTAGACAAAGATAAGGGGCTGAAAATAACACCGGGGACAAGGGAATTTTGGAGCCTGTTAGGGTCACAGTGGGGTGGGTCCTCTCAAGGACATTCAATGTTTCCACCAAAAGTCTTTAGAGCTTCAAAGAGAAGTGTCCAGAACCCCAGAGCAGTGGTCACCCAGGGGGAGGGAGACCGATGTGGGCAGCTGAGATGAGTTCAACCCACTCCGGATCTCCCGTGCCCAGTGGAGAGTGCAGAGAGAAGCTTAAAGAGTAGGCCTCGGCTCCAGCGCTCCTCCTGTGGGACGAGAAACTCTGTTTTGACCTTGAGGAGCTGCTGAGAACACAGAGAAACTTTAATATGTGGTTAAAACAAGAATTACATTGACAAATCTTATTTCTTAATGTCTGATGTAGCTTCTATATTAGATTTGTTTTTAGTGGAAGTTGTGCAATAGCTGAAAACAAGTATCAGTTTGGTTTGCATAACAATATCCCAATGCATAGTTACCTAAATAAACTCATTATCAAATGATATTGGCTAAACAAAAGCCGTTAAAAGCCTTTATGCAAAAAGTCCATGTATGATTGAGAAAACATTCAAAATACTTTTTACATTTAATGTACTGTTCTTTTGGGGTCCAATAGAACACAATTATTTATATGGTTCTTAATTGGTTATTTTTGGGAACCAGTTACTACCATTCTAGGTACATTGTTTTTAGGTTTTATTTATAATAATAAAGCATAACAATTATTTAATAATAAAAGTGATAACACATTTTAATTAATGTTTTTTTTTCAGATTTATGTTGAAATTTAGTTGACAGTCAGCTCTCATAAGATTAAGAAAAATCATGGATTATCTACCCGATACTTCAATGTCAAGCACTTTTTTCCCATGCTAAAATCACTCTTTTTGATGACAGATAAAAATGTGAGTGTATGTGTATGCATGATCTTGTATCTATGTACTGCATTTGTAAGACAACATCTGTCAAGTGAAGCAATGTAAATCTACCCTAACATGAAAACTATATAGTTTGTGGTTTGGAGGTAAGGGTACAGTGGCTCACGTCTCAGCCCAGACTGAGGTTTGAGAGAGCCAGAGTAAACATGTTGATCTCCAATCAAACAGCACTGCATCGACCGCCTTTATTATGCACAGCCTTTCTCTTTGTGTGTACTGGATCATAATGTGCTTCAACAGTGTGTACAGTCTACTGTTATATACATCTCCAGACATACTGTAGATGCATCCGACACCAAAACCTGCCCCTGAAATATGTAAATACCTTGAGACTGTAAATTAATATTAATTGCTAAACTTAATTAAGTAATCATTCAATCTGTGAATCTGTTACTCTATTTCCAATTAATATGTTAGTCCAATCAATACTCTGAGGCATCAGCATTTTAACACTATGGCACTACATATCTGAGCTTCCTCGTATGCATAATTAGAACAAGTGGAAACATTTAAAGCATTAAACAAAATATTTGTTACGAATGCTGGCAGATGCATAATATAATGCATAATTGCAGTAGGAAACAAACAAGGTAAACAGAAAAGTTATTTGCAAGCAAGACGATTCCATCTCTCCACTCCGCAGGTTTATTTACTCGCTCCCGGCCTCTGTTTACTTGTTTGTGTATTCATCCCTCCATTATAAGTGACTCTCACTTCCTCCTAGATGGAAGCCTTTTTCAGTGTTGAATGGGAATATGCAAAGGCAATTTGCTGGTAGTAACTTTAAGCTGGGCAGCGTGTGTGTGTGTGTGTTGTGGAAAAGGCAGTGAAGCGTAGAGGGCAGCCTCATTCCATCCCCTTATTTTGGCCCATTACGCTGTGTATAGGAGGCCTGTTCTCACTCTCTGCATTGTAATTATTTTCCACCCCAAAGGCAGCTGGAGGCGACGGCAGGTTCCTACGTTTGGGACCACTGCATTAGGTGTACATTGCATTATTTATTTGTACGCCGGCCATGGACGGACGGATGCCCCGCGTCCACTGAGACCGCAGGTACATTCAATGTCACCTCATGCGGCGTCTCCAGCCTCAGTTGCACTGATTTCACAGGGATGTAGAGGCCTAGAGACTGCAGAGCTGGGTGTGCGGTGGACGTTGTGGGGAGGCCTGATTCACTGGTCGGTGCACAATAGATTCTATAAACAGTAGTGTAATGCATAGACAATAATTTTAAAATGAACATGAAACATTGTTCACAACCCATTTTATGGGATGTATTTTGAGGGAAACATGATATTATTTCTTACAAAATAGTGCAGGGCTCTACTATAGCGCAAACGGTAGAACATGTTGCTAAAGAAGCAACACCAAAGTCATGGTTCAATTCCCAGGGAACTCATGAATGATTATGTTTTGATGAAAGTTACTAATTAGGTTTTGATGAAAGATTATGAAGTCAGTTTAATTATTATGATTTTTTGGAATAATGTGCAAATAAATAATTCACAACAAGACCAAGAACATTGCAAATTTAGGAAGTAAATGGCTCAATTTTTTATTTTGTGTTGAATTTAAAATAAGATTTAATCTTTAGAAAGGCCTAAAGTTAACTATTTAAGGAGTTTACTACAACTTAAAACTATGTTATAATTTACTCACTCTCATGTTGTTTCAAACCAGGTTCACTTGGTTGTTTTCTGTGAAAGTACAAAAGATTTAAAACTTAAAGTCTCAGTGTTTTTTTTTTTTTTTTACCTCAGTGTTTAAAAAAGGAATTCATACAGGTTTGGATTGACATGAGGGTGAGCAAATAATAACAAAATCTTAATTTTTGGGTGAACTATCCTTTTAACATCATTAACCTCTCAACCACTGTAATTTTTCTAGATCTAGAGCAATGAATTGGACACTTTTCACAGACTTTAATGATGCATTTCCACCGTTATTAACATTTTTTTTTTAATATGTAGATTTATATTTTTAAATATTTAGTAATGATAAAAAACTGGTTAATTCTGCTGCTTGAGTGTTTCTGATACAATGGCTAATGGAGTGACAGCAAATTTGACATCTTTCTCTCTGCAGAGCAACATAATCATTCTCAGATATTTTTCATGTCGTTCCAAACCCGCAAGACCTTTCAATTTCAGTTCCATTGCTCTCTATGGAGGGTTAGAAAGCTCTCGAATTTCATAAAAAATATCTTAATTTGTGTTCCGAAGATGAACAAAGGTTTTACGTGTTTGAAACGACATGAAGGTGAGTAATTAATGACCGAATTTAAATTTTGGGGTAAACTAACTACTATATAAATACTATAGAAGTTTACCCAGCTGACGACTTCTGCTTCGAAGAACCCCAGAAGTGTGAAACAAGTCTATAGTTGATTTGGGTTGAATAATTTGGTTCTGTATCTCATTTTTGACTGTATATTTTGCTGAAATTACTGAAGACTGCATGTGTTCACCATGGCCTGGCCGTTTTAAGGCCAGAAGGGAAGGTGGGCATTGCGGGCTGTTGTTTGGGATATCACACAGCAGAGTGTGTCAGATAGTTTTAGCCCTGTCCAAATAGTATGACATGTTTGCTGTGTAACGCGCTGCCGCGGGATGTGGTTACATGTGCTGTGCCTCATGTGTCCGAGCTGACAGTACACTGGGCATTGTAGACAGTATCTGGTGTGTTAGTTAGGCTGATCCGGTGTCAGTAGGTCAGCGATCCTGCCGTCCCAAGGGGGATAATGGCCATGTAGTGTGCGCGCAGCCGGCTGTGTATCTCTCGTGGCCCCACTGACCTGTCAGATCAGAGGCTACGGTCCTCACTAAGCTCTTCTGTGACATCCTCACCCCTGTCCCTTTCAGCATCCCTTCACCATCCCACACATGCACGCGTACACAATACGACAACATCAACGGAATCAGCCAGGCTTCCTCGCTCACATGAGACTCTGACATGACAGGCCCGACTGGGAAAAAAAGCCCATCTTCCCCCTTCAGTTTTTTTCCCCTATACTCTCTGAATTTTCTCTATACCTTCGTCCTCTCGGGAAGAGGTGGGCGATAGGGCGAGTTCAGGGCGCTCTGTGGACCTGAGAGAGAGAGGTTGGGAGGGAAATATTAGATGTGGAAAGGAGTGTGTTCTGCACTGGCCTCCACGCCCTAATCGAAGCTGACACTATTGAAGCCACCCGGATGGACAGAGAGTGGGGGCAGCATATTGCGGGCGGCAGCCTCCAATTATTTTTCTGGCTCATAAGTGTGGCTTGTTTAACGGGGGCCTGCATGGCTGACAGGAGCCTGATCTGCCAGCAGCCTGTCACACCGCCACGGCCACGAGTCCTCCCCAGGGCAAGCACAGCTAACTTCAGTCTACTCCTCGCCAAACACACACACACAAGTGCATGTTGGAGAGAGAAAGTGAGAGAGACTGATTTGCTCTCCGAACTGTGTTTGTGTGGAAGAATGTTCATGTGTATTAGCCAGGATGTTTGTGCCCGGCGACTCAACACTCCGCTTGGCGCACTTCTTCTCCCCCGTAGCGCACTTATTTAAAGCTCTCGTTTGGGTCTTAGCAATGCTTAAATGCCTGGCTGGATGGGCACGAGCTGACATGGAGCGTGAGCGGCGAGCGTGTACGCGTAGCATATGGTTAGCCGAAACGGTGTTTTGCGCCACTTTGCAGGGCAACGCTTTCTGATTGACGCTTGGGGTGTGACTGAAGTATAATAAGCGGAGTCAGTCGGCGAGAAAGGCACAGGCTCATTTACACTTGCAAAATCTCCACCGCCGAGTGTACGTGCGCGTGAACACGAGACTGTGGCCGGGCATGTGTTACTAAGAGTGTGAGTGTAAGTGTGTGAATAAGAAACATGAAATGTTGCGGTGGAATTTACATCAGCGACAAGATGTGTAAAAAGATTTTTAATTGAATTAGTTGGAATCGAAAAATAATAAGTAAATCTATGGAAAGATGAGTCGGGGTGTAAATCAATAAAGCAAGCGTGAAGGGGCGATGTTTTTGGCGAGGAGCAAATTAAACAGATCTTTCCCCAAGGTTTCTGTTTCATATTATTTCTCTCTCTCTCTCTCTCTCTCTCTTCCCCATCTCAGCCTTTGTAAATCCTTGCGCTGGGAATTACAGATCAAGCTGGAATAATTAACACATTCAATAAAAGAGCCATACATCAATGGGAGGTCCAAGAGTAGGGCAGTGAGTTATTGTTTAAATTAAGGAAATACCCAATCTCCTCAGCCAGCCATAATTTGCACAGCCATTCCTGGTGTTGTGATGCAATAATCAGGGTTACACAGTCTGTTGAGTGTCTTAATGGGCTCTGGAGAGGTGGGGTTTCCCTTGTCATCGGCTGGCTGGCCACGCTAGCCACCACTGCCAGCCAGAAGAGGGTGTAAATAGAAAGTTAATATATTTCCCACATGCAATAGATTTGGCATGGGCCCTGCTTTGAGTAACACGGAGGTACTGCACAGAAAGAGAGGTAGATTTGATTCATTATTTCATTACGTCCCCTGCTCTGCACTGTAATCTACTTAACTTTAAGATCCACTTACTAATTTTCAGACTTTGTTAAAATTCCACTAACATCACATTTTCTGTTATTGAGTGATGCAGCGTCTGTTGGTGCAGCACTTCTGATCTGATATAATGGACTGCTCAGCCCTTTTTAAGGTACATTGATCATATTTCATATTGTTTCATATAGACATCAGGATTTGTGAGCATTTTATCAGTGTTATATCTACTGAACGTGTATTTATAAATTGGTTTTACATGTAATATTTGTATTAATTGTAAAAACAAAAGTTGGCTTAAAAAGGAATGAAAATAAAGTATGAAAATATAATTTTTTAATTGAGTGAATTCATTTTGTGGATACAAAATTAAAGACAATTTATTAGTTGGTTTACTCCAAAAATTATTCAATTTGAATGCTATTAAATATATAGTACATACATAATTTGAAATGTGATATGAATAGCATAGCGTTGAGAGGAATGATGGTTCAGAAAAAAAATCAAAATTCGACTGATGGATGTTGTTAATAGACAAATTAAATAAACTAGTGAGATTTATTTATTATGTATATAACATATTTTTATATTATATATTTATCATATTTTTATATGAATTAATACTTAGAATGTAGAAGTCACTAAAAAGAGAGATTGTTTCAGATAATAATTTAGAAATGTATGTTAATGCTTTTGTTATTGTAGCACACAATGGTAATGTTCAGGACACAAATATTTTGATTAAATTCCAGAATTGTGAATTTGTGTATTTTTGGAGAACTCAAATGCTCTCAGGCAAGAGTTCTGGCACGTACAACCACTACGTAGGAACACACACAAGCACACACTCATTGAGTCTTATACTGCTGTTGAGGTGCAATGCAGAACAGGAGCTTGTAATGCATTACATGTTGCTGGCCCTGGCTGAAGTGCGAAGGAAGCAAGATCAATATTATTGACCTGTTTACCTTAGTGCCGAACACACAACCCTGCGCTCCCGTTTACCACTTGAAACATTAAACCAGACTATTAGTAATACTTTGGTATTGCTCTTTAGCAAGTGACCACGGCAACACAGACACCCTTACCTGCCTGATGCAAAGGAGAATTGGTGGAAAAGGGCCTATCCATAATTCTCTGCGTTAACCCCCACAGGTTTACCTTGTTTGCCTGCTGACTCTAATATGGTCACTCAACCCTGTCAGGCTGCAGGGCATTGTGGGCCGACTGCCTCATCCAAAGCTCCCTGGAGCTCTTCTGCTTTCATACACCCAACCATCCCCCTCCATATACGGCCTCATCTCCATCCCTATCCAAAGGAGTGAAATTTCTTTAAATGCTTATTTTTCCTGCTTCCCTTTCCATTGCTTGTTTGTCTATTGATTTTTGTAAACCCCTCCAGCCAGCCCTGCGTCCGCCTCATCCTTCCACCCCTCTGCGCCCCTGATCACTCACCATCCTCCACACACATTTATTTATTTCAATCTTTTAGCCAGGGTAATTTGTCGGGGGTATTGACTTTGAAAGTGTAACTCTCCACACCCTTCCCTCTCTTGCCTTTTAGGATTTGTGCTTTCATAACCCCCTAATACCCCCCCCAAAAAAAAAAAAAAGATGCCATGGGGCAAAGATCATGGGTCCCGGTATCCTGCTGATGGAAGTGATTGACATCTGGCTGTCTGTTGTGGAAATCTCGCAGCCTCTTTGCCCAAACCACATCTTTTTTTCAGTTTACTGGAGGGAAAGCACGACACAGTGGTTACTAGGTGGCATTAGTCAGGTAAGTCAAATGAGAAATGTTGCGGATGGGCCAAATGAGAAGATAGAAGGTAAACCTAATATTAATAATAGAGTTGATGAGGAGTCTTAATATAGGAAACAAATTAACAGACAGGGAGGGAAAGAGAAAGACAAATCACATTAGGAATGGCTTCTAGATGTAAGATTCACACAGGTGATAGTAATAAATACACTGTTGTTTGTGCAGATTTAAAAAAATTAGGGACAGCATTTTTATCAAAGATATTGATACTTTCATTCAACAAGAATGCATTAAATCGATCAAAAGTGATAGTAAAGACATCTACAATGTTACAAAAATGTATCTTTAAAAAAATATATATAATGTTTATAATGGAAAAAATGTATAATGTTTTCCACATATATATATATATTAGCCAGTTTCAGTTTAATATTGTTGAAACAAGCGGTGTTCAACAAAAATTATAATAAATATTTATTGAGCACCAAATAAGCATATTAGATTGATTTCTGAAAGATCATGTGACATAATGCTGAAGATTCAGCTTTGCCATAACAGGAATAAATTACATTTTTAAATATATTAAATATTTACTGTATTTTTCTTTAAAGAATTGCAGCCTGGGTAAGTGTAAGATTTTTTTTTCAAAAACATTTAAAAAAAAATCTTGCCAACCACAAAATTTGAACTGTAATGTATGAGAAACTCAAAGTGAGTTTTAGTTTTTTTTTTTTTTTCCCTTTTTGCAAAACCTGATTGACAGCTGTCAGTCATATGACCCTGGAGTGATGGCTTATTTGAAGTCTGTCACCAGAAGGGGACAGTACAGAGATGGAGAGAGAGGCTTGTCACATTAAGCATCAAAGGGGAATTCACAGGGAATGTTAGAAAAGGGTTAAAGTTCAGGGGATGCCAACTGTATTTCCCCATTACCAGGGGATATACAACAAACTAAATACATACAGTAGCTGTTACAATAGTGGTTACTTTGAAGAACAACTCTATCTGAAGATAGATAGATATGAGAAGATCCAAAGATGGAGGGAGGAGGAAATTCATATGAGGGAGGGATGGATAGAAGTTCTGATGTCAGCACCAAACTTATCTTCCTTACATGTGTGTAGGTTGACCTTGCTTGGCATTTGTATTGCACCCAGTGCATTTTGCATCTTTGATTGTGTCCTTTGTGCCACCATCATCATCATCATTACCTGAAGTCACCACAATTTTAAAGAGGCCGGACCATGTATAATTTTCAAACCTTTAAAAGCCTCTTTTGGAAATCAGCATAACTCAGAACATGAGTAATACGGGTCAGAACTAGAAAAACAATGTCCTGAGAGCGAACTCTTGTAGAGTGCTAGAGGCGATTACCATATGCGTGTCCACACAGAGTGGCAGATGCCCATTGGATATTCCTAAATGAAGGCTTTGACCTTGGCTCAGCCCTCGCTTAGTTCATTAGCTCCTGGGCTCTTATCTGCAATAACGCCAGCCAAAAACCAATATACTCACTTTGCGCAGAGTAGGAGCCCACAAAATATTACCATAGAAAATGACCGCCATTGGAATCCACCAAGGGCAATTCTTCCTAGCCCTTAGTACATTGACAGAGACACAGAGAAAGAGAAAAACAGGGATAATACCAGGTTAACCATCTTATATAGACTGACCCTTGTGTGTGTGCAAGAGCTAGTCTTAGGGGTCAAGGGGGTGCAGTGGAGCTAAATAAATGAATAAATCAGAAAGGGAGGAGAGAGGAGAGACAGTGTGTGGTCGATAGCGTCAAAAGCAGATGACAGATCTAAAAGAATGAATATTGATCTGAGAAGGGCCTGCGCAGGGCGACCGGTGGGAGGTCAGGCTGTGTAATTAGAGTGGTGGAAAGCCAAAATCGCTTCTCTTCTCCTCCCAAACACAACTTATCTTGTACAGGCATGTATGAGTGTGAGCGAGCTTGTACTTCTATCATTTAATGACTGTTCTTGGGAGTTTCAAGCAGTTGTATGTATTGACATAGTAAAGAGATACTTCACCCAAAAATGAAAAGGTTGTAGTTATATAGTTGCCCTCATGTTATTCACACAGGACATTCGGCCCCACTTTATATCAGGTGGCCTTAACTATTACAGTTTGTACTTACATCTAAATTAATAATTTGATACAATTAATTTACGGTGTACACACATGTTTTTACATTGTAAAAAAACCTGCATCTGTAATTAATTTCTGTAATTGCATTTATAGTTACACTGTTGACCCATTTCTTACACCTTAACCAACCCTCAAACCCATACCACCAAACCTGTCCCTAATCTTACCGGTATCCCACCTCAATAGCAGCAAACGTGTTTTGCAATACAATATGAATACAATAAGTACATTGTACTTATTTTTAGTCAAAGCCACCTAATATAAAGTGGGACCATGCAGTTTTTCCATGCAGTCACAATAAAAATTAAAATATCATATATAATATATAATTCAATATATAAGACTGAATGCATATAGAAATGTAAGTCATTCTCCTTTATCTCAACATTCTTTCAAAACTTTTCTTTTATACATAACAGAATAAATATTTTTAATGAATAACAAATTAAATTGAATAAATTGTGCATACACTATATAACAAAGTTGTATGCACCACTTTATTTAATACAAATAATAAAAGGGTGTTCAGGATAAAAAGGAAAATTCCTTTTGTGTTTAAAATAATAAATCAAAAAGGTTTGTAATGAAAGTGAAAGTGACAATAAATAATTACAGCATTGTCATTTTTGGGTAAGCTTTGAGGACAAAATTGTGTTAAAATTCAGCTAATACAAAATAAATAATCATCCTGGTGAATTAACATGTTGCCTGATAAAATCCAGGACAGGGTGGAGTTATTTTTTTTTATCCAGGTGTCTTTTTTACAGCAGCATGTGAGTGGCATGATATAAACCTGTGTGCTGTTAAGGGAAAATGGTGTTTGAGTCCTTGAAGTGTTACGTCTGATGTTTTTATTAATGGGCTGCACTCTCTCTCCCTGCTTTCACTTTCTGTGTCTTTCACATTCTCACTTTCTCAGTGGCTTTTTTGTGCTTCTTCTCGATAAGTGTGTGTGTGTGTGTGTGTGTGTGTGTGTGTGTGTGTGTGTGTGTGTGTGTGTGTGTGTGTGTGTGTGTGTGTGTGTGTGTGTGTGTGTGTGTGTGTATATTGGATATCCTTGCATGAGTATTTTTCAACAGAGGGTATAAGGTTGATTTAGTGCTCTGTGACTCCAGTAATGGATCCCTGACAAGCCCTCCAATCTTCAGTCCATACATCCCGTGACCATTACCAGCCACACACTGTCCCAAACACAGCAACATGACCGTTACCACCCCAGGGACATCTCATTGTAAAACGAACTTGGGATGAACCCAGAACAAACATAAATAAAATCTTTCGTCATCGTCTTCTTTACTCCTCCCCTCCTACCGTCCTGCTGTAAACACACATGCAGACGTACAAACGTACATCCAGTCCTCATTAGCGCAAGAATCCCACAAGCTAAAGCTGTGCAATTTTGAACATTTATACATTGTGCACTTTTTTGTACCACTGAGTTGTGCCACCTCTCATTTTTTTGACATTATATTGTCCCTACACACAGATATATTGTATCTACAGCACAATGACAACTACAGCTCTTCATGCCACTACCTTCACCATCGTTTTGTTCGTGGCAAAGTCCCGCTAATGATAAACCATCACAGTTTAGCCCTATTTATATCTTCCCCCATAGACCAGTCCTTTAACACACAATGCCATTATTGATAGGCCATTGCCATTAGCCGTGTTTACCTGTCAGCTAGCGCCTCGTTAATGAGAGAGCTTTGGGAGGAATAATGAGGAGACTGCTAACGACTAATGGATGTTTACAGCCACTTTCTCTTCTTTAACATTGCTAATGCTAATGCTAACAGCGCAGCTACCACAGGCTGGCCGCACCGTTTGATGGCGCCTGTCTGCAGACGACTGTGCAGACAACACTGTGTGTTGTTTAATTGGTGGTGTGATTGGACCTGAAAGTCTGCAATTATTTGGACAGTTGAACGGAGTGAGCAAAGGGAGGGGATTGAGTAGTAGGTTTGGAAATAAAAATAATGTTTGTTTGCAGTCACGCCTTTACACTCATTTTGTAATGATTTAGTAATTTGTTTTAAATGGGATAATTTGCTAAAAGGTTGAGTTTTACTTTGTGGTGGTAAAAGCATTTCCAGCTATTGTTTTTCAAAGAACAGTCAAAGTCTTGTAGTCTCTCATTTTGGCATTGATAATTTTTACTAAGGAAATTGGAGCTTATTGAAGACCTGCATATACAGTATAAAAATGTGCAGTTTACTAAAATGGCATGATTTTAAACCAGAATGAGTCCGGAAAGATTTGTTTCTTGTTTTGTTTTGTAATAGGGCTGTCAAATTAGATTAGGGTTGATTAATAACATTCAAAATAAAATGTTGTTTACATAATATATCATAATAGAAAATTTCATGATTTAAAACCAGAATTGTTTTTTGTTTTGTTGCATATCAATGGATTCTAAATTTGTTTTGCATTTAGCCTCAGTGACCACTTACGATTCAGTGCAGTGTATGGAAATTGTGAGAAAAATAACAAATTGTATACAAAATTTTAAACGTTTAATACCAGCCAGTTTATTGTATTTTTTATAATACATATCAGTGGACTATACATTTTTAAGGATGCTTCTGCATTTAGCATTAACATAATTATTAATTGTATTTTATTTTATTATTTTATTTTATTTTTAGTTGCTAGTACACAGATCCACTTGGCATCACTCACATACACTTTTGAGCAAATGAAAGCCCATAGTTTGCTCTGTTTTATTTGTTGCTTTTAGCTTTCAGGACCTCCCAAAAGGGCAGCACCCATACACCCAACACCCTGCACCACTTGCTCCAACACATCTAGTAATCCGCAATCTCAAGCTCTACGCCACGGATGCTACATCCCATCGGAGATTGGCTCACTTCAGACAGCCTTCACTTGCCCTGTGCATTCCTCTGAAATAGGAGCTGATAAACACAGAACCCCAAGGAGTGTTTGAACCCCACAGGTTGGACCTTATCGCTTGTTTCTGCACTAATTAAAACCCCCTCCTCAATGGCAGAGTTGGGAGGTACAATTACGGCAGAGGCCTCCGGAGCCTCATCGTGTCTCTATTAAAGGGGCGCGTTCATTGTAATAATGCTGGAGTTTAATTACTTCCAAGCGGCAGCCGTTGTAAAACACGCTGATAAATGGGCCAACACGATCGTGCATCATTATTTCTCCCTGTGCACTGGCCTTGTTAGAGCGATTATGAGCTGTGGTTCTGCAGGAGGAGGAGGAGGAGGAGGAGGAGGAGGAAGAATAGCATACCTGTGCTGATCTAATACTGCAGAAGCCAGTGGCAGAGAGGGAAAGGCGGAGATGATGCATCAGTAATTTAGAATGAAGAACAGAGCCGATCCATCCCTCTCTATACAAGTACGTGGAGAAAAGTTAAGAGTTTCCACACACTCTCAAATGTGTCTCTAACTGTCTAACAGTCATGCTCTTGCATTCTCACACACGCTGTATGCCTTAGGTACGGTCCTCTCGCCACACTGCAGTAGCAGACAAACAAATGTACATATTCAAAGTCATTAATTATGAATTTTTTTCTGGTGTATGCCCAGTGGTAGGCCCACCCTGATTAATCTTGTTCCCTGTTCTTCCCCCATGCTTATTAAACTGCTGAAGCAAATATCTTGCATGCAATAAATCCCCCCTAGAGCATGATTAATCAAAAGCAGTGAGCTGAGGGGTGCTGGCAGGTGGAGTTACAGTGTTAAATCACCTGCGTGGCTGGATGAATGGCCCTTTGGTAGAAATAAGGAAGCCTTGTTGGCGTGATGGGACATACTGAGTTGAAGTCTCTGGTCAGCCTTTTGCAAGTCACCCAGTCAGGGATTATAAATTCAGTGCAGGACTCAGATAACTGATTCTAGATCAGTGTCTTGACCACAGAGTTGAGTGGTATTTTTAATGCAACATAAAACAATGTATATTTAACATGGTTGTAGGTAAGTTTTCTGAGTTTGTTTGATCAAAAATACATTAAAGCTGTAATGTTATGAAATATTATTACAAACTTGTTTTAATTTTATTATATTTTGAAATGTAATTTATTCATGTGATGGTATCTGAATTGTTTTTAGCAGCCATTACTCCAGTGTTCAGTGTCACATGATCATTCATAAATCATTCTAATATGATCATTCATAAATCATTCTAATATGCTGATTTGGTGCTCAAGAAACATGTCTTATTATTATCCATCATAAATCATTTTTAAAAGAAGTTTCTTATGTTCACCAAGGCTGCATTTATGTGTATAAATATACATTAAAAACTTTAATTTAGTTTTTTCTATTCAAATCTATTTTGAAATGCAATGCATTCCTTAGCTTTTTTTAGCATGCATTACTCCAGTCTTCAGTGTCACATGACCCTTCAGAAATCATTCTAATACGCTGATTCAATGCTCACAAAACATTTCTTATCATCGGTGTAAAAAAATATGCTGTTTTGTGGCTACATTGTGCAGCATTTTTTTCCGAATTTTATGATTAATATGTATATATTCACAGTGTTCCTGTGGCTCAGTGGTAAAGCATTGCGTTAGCAACGCAAAAGGTTGTGGGTTAAATTCCCAGGTAACACACATACTGACAATAAAATGTATAACCTGAATGCACTGTAAGTCGCTTTGGATAAAAGTGTCTGCTAAATGCATAAATGTAAATGTATATATTTGAAATGTAAATAAAAATAAAAATGCTAGTCTTTACTGTCACTTAAAAAATATATATTTAATGCATCCTTACTCAATAAAATAATTAATTTAACTTAAATCTTTTGAATGGAAGTGTCTCCATAAAAGACTCAAACCCAGCATAGTGCTCTATAAATAAATCCTACTATGTATATGATTTTTTATTGCAACATCCATAAAAAAAGATAATGAAGCTGAATGATGGTTATATATATATATATATATATATATATATATATATATATATATTATAATATATAATCTGTCTTTGCTTCTTAATACTTTCTTATGTCATCCTCTTTTATTCTGCACTTTCTTCTCTCCTGTCAGCGGGTGTGATGGTCTTTGACGGGTGGTTTAAAAGCTGTGGTTATCTGATGCTAATTCCATTTTGTGGTACATTTAGATATTTTCCGCACTCTTGAGTGATGGCAAATGTCAGAGGCGCATGGCTACGCGAAGCACACTGAACAATAATTTACTTACCAGTGCGTGCTAAATGTGCATCAATATCCTCTGAATATTTAATCACATGCTAATTACTGATTAGCAAAGAGAACCTGGTGGTAAACCAATTATTGCAAAAAGATTTGAAGAAAGGGCCTGCTCTCTGGAGGAAAAACTATTGAGCAGCTTCCAGGCAGTTGCCGAATTAATCTTATTTAGCTTTATCCTCATATGTACTGTAAGTGTGACGGTAACAGTGGGACTCCGTATTCAGGCACCGAAAAACCTCGTTTGACTACCTGGTGATGCAGTTCGCTCCAAACAGATGACATGAAAATGTTCCCCAGCGAGTCCATACAGCAGCAAAATGCTTGGCTGTTCAAAGCTGTTGTTCACAGAGGCTGCGCATTTCCCTCGGAGAGGCTGATTATGGGTCGGACCTGTCTGGGCCCATATGAGGTGTCTATGAACTGAAGCACACTGCTGGGACTGGAGAATTAGACCAACACACTGCAGTAATAGCCGGCATGAGTGAGAGAGCTGAGATCAGGCCTTACATATGCATCTAGTTCATGCTTCACCTATTACACGCTGTTCCTCAGATTCTCTAGTGTCTGGTCACGTAGCGGCAGTGTGGAACATGGCCTTAGATAGTTTGTATGTGTGCATGTTTTAGCGTTAGGGCGTGGTAGAAACGTTAGCGAGTGTGCTTTGAATATATGTGCGTGTGTGGGTGACATGATGGAGGGCATGTTGCCACAGCGGTGGAAGCCACGTATTTGGAGGAGAGGTAGAAATGGAGGGTTAGTTTTATGTTAATGGCTGGGAAGGTTACGCAGAAGTCTATTGACAGTTAACATGCCCTTCAAGGTGTTCTTTGTGGTTCAGCAGTTCTGACAAGTCGAGGGGCCGTCGTTTCACTTCACCTTTATTTATATGCTTGACTACTCTTAACATTATGGAACACCAAAGGGTCTGGTTATTGGAAAAGGAGGGGAGGCAGAACTCGTATTCCCACTACAGCCAGATGTCTCGGACATGGGTGAGGGAGAATTGGAGGGGAAATTCTCCCCTCCAAGGAAGTTTGGATATGAAATACGAAATCTGAAAGTTTTTTTTATATTTTTTTGTCTGGATCGATTATGGTATTAAAAAAGATTTAAAGAGTTTAAAAAAGGCTAAAGTTACACACATCTATCTATCTATCTATCTATCTATCTATCTATCTATCTATCTATCTATCTATCTATCTATCTATCTATCTATCTATCTATCTATCTATCTATAAACAGCAGTAAAGCAATTTTTTGAATCTTTTTTTTATTATATATTATGGGGTGACCAACATCCACATGTGTCGTGTCACAAGAAAACGTACTCGGTTACAATCATAATCTCGGTTCCCTGAGATATGGGAACGAGAACTGCGTCGAATATCGACGCTTTTATGGGAAAAACTATTTTTTCCTCTTCAACTGAAGCCTATTTCAATCACGCAGTTATAACTGCACGTTGATTGGTTCGTGTAGGATTAAAAAACAAACCAATGCACGGCGGTGGCGAGCGAGCCAATGGCTATGCAGTTCACCATAGCCCGCCAAAATGGGAGGGGCGTCTGGCTATATAATCAGCTGCCCTGCCACTGCGTCTCAGATTTTTTCTAAGGAAGCAACCGTGGCGTGCAGCTCATAGCACGGCCAGGAAGGTACTACTCATTCCCATATCTAAGGGAACCGAGGTTATGATAGTAACCGAGTACGTTCCCTTTCGATATTTCACTCATTCTGCGTCGAGTATCGACGCTTGTATGGGAACCAGTCCAATCACGCCGTGCTATGATGCGGAACGATTCGAAACCAAGACTCACGTGGGATTAGGCCCAGGGGAGTCAATAGAATACACCAAGCACAGGGTGAGCCTTGAGGGTCATCCGTGGCCTGGGTGTCATCCAGTAAGTGATACCTGGGGTCCATATAGTTATGGACAGACAAAGCAAAAGAGGGGCTTGAACAATGTTGGTCAGGTGAATCCGGAAGATTGCTACTTAAGCAGAGAGGATTTGGCCTGAAAGGCGAGGCGAGGACCAGCCGGCCGCCTCACAAATGTCTGAAATGGACACCCCGCTGGACCATGCCCAGGAAGAGGCGATGCCTCTGGTGGAATGGGATCTGACTCCGATGGGGCACTGAAACCCCAAGGAGGAGTATGCTAATGTGATAGCATCCACTAACCACCTAGAAATTCTCAGCTTCGTAACAGGGCCATCTTAAGCGGTTACCGAAGCCAACAAAAAGCTGTTCTGACTTTCTGTACGTGGCAGAACGTTCAATGTATACTTTCAGGGCCCTGACGGGGCAGAGCAGGGATTCCTGGCTGCCCGTCGGGGGGAAATGCAGAAATCGCTATGACCTGGGCTCTGAACTGAGTGGAGAGCACCTTAGGTTACATAACCCAGCCTTGGTTTCAGGACGACCTTGGAGTCGTTAGGCCCGAATTCCAGGCAAGCAGGGTAGACGGAAAGGGCCTGTAGGTCTCTTACTCGCTTGACCGATGCCATCCTAACGGGCCAAAGAAAATAATTCTGAGGCCTCGAGGATTGCAATGGTGGCCACTCGACGGAGCCCCTTTAATCCTCCCTTAGTACGGTTGGTAAGTCACACTAGGTGCAGAACTGTACGAGTCCGCGATTAATTATTCTAGACGCCTCTATGCTAAAAATTGAAATGGTACCGTATTTTCTCTGCCCAAGACCGATCGGCCAGCAATAGGACCCGGCATGAAAACCTCTGATGGCTGTCAGCGTTCTTTCATTTTGCAGGAGATGCTGGATGAGGAACGCTGTTTATCCAGCATCTCCTGCAGAAATGAAAGAACCACTGACACATCAGAGGTGACCGGGTCTAAGTCGCGGTCTTGACACCAAGCCGAGAAAATGGACCATTTCAAAGCATAGAGGCGTCTAGTAGACGGGTAGTCTAGTAGCTTCTGCCATAGTGTTTAGGACACGCTCTGGGAGGATGAAAGGCTCCCGTCGAGTGGCCACACATGCATCCTCGAGCCTCAGAATTATTTTCTTTGAAAACCGCCCCGTGGATGCCATATCGTGCCGTTCGCATGAGAGAGAAGGTCCCGTCTCAAGAGGATAGGCCACAGGACTGCTTTCAGCAGCTGGAATAACTCCGACACCCACGGTTGGTTCCTCCAGAGGGGGGCTATTAGAATCAGCTTGTACGGTTGTTCCCTGACTCGCCTGAGTACCTGCGGTAGCAGAGCGACTGGGGGGAAAGCATAGAGGCCCGCAGTGGCGCTTAAGCCGCTCATGCCACAAAACAACCAGGTTAAGTGTGGGGTACTGGTCGCCCTCTAGTTCCCTCTGAGCCTGGTAGAATGGGCGAAGAAAATCTAGCAGGAACTCCAAGACATCTGGAGATACTTCGTCGATTCTTCTGCTTTCTCCGCGGTTGTCAAGTTTTTCACGAAGCTCAGTGTATACTTCTTTAATTGAATCCAAGGTAAGGAACACAGTGCTGAACCTGGTATCCGACATTTGTCTGACAGTTTTTGTTAACTGGTTTATTATACCTGTTTGCTTGACGTATCTCACGAGTGTTTTGGCTGCCAATAAAGTCTGTGTGATCTCTGGTGCGCAGTCTCGTAGTTCATAGCAATCAAGTGCACGTCTGAGTACTGTGTTATAAACATGGTCCAGACAATCGAGCCTATGATACGGTGCGAGTGCAGCAATCATGTTTGATCCCTGATCAGTGACTCAGACGACTTTGTTCATAACACAAGCATCAAATCGCACTGTGGTGGCGAGGACACCGCGAAAGCGCGGTGGTCTTCAAGCGAATTGGAGTGTATAACCTCATCTTACCGTAGTCATTACCCACTCTGACACACAGGGGATGGCCTGCCAGGCCTCGGCCCGCGTGGCAAGGGGTTTAAACGGTTGTGCAGACTGGCTGCATAAGTGCAGGATGCTTATGGTAGGCAGAAAAAGATTTTTGCTCTCTTTTTGAAAATGTATGTGTTTTATTTTTTCCGCTATCACAGTGGTCGGACACCTGGGCGCTATAGTGGGCCCGTGAGGACCCATAAACACACTTTCCTCTGCACCCAGCATTAAGCAGGGTGGCAAGAGGCACATTAGAGACTGCTTGCGGGGTGGTCCAGCGGTAGCGAGACTCGGGCCCCTCCTCTTTCTGCCTGGCTGTTCAGGAGGATTTCTGAGGCGCCGGATCCGAGGCGATCTTGGGCCGGGGTCCTTGGCACTTCGGGAAGGGGTAGCGTCTTGCCGAGCGTGAGCGCCCTATATCTCGCCGACCCTCAGGAGGTCGGGGCTCCGGGGCGGTTGGCGTTAGTTTAGCTGTCTGCTGAGTCAACGCAGATCTGGGGCGACTGGAAGCAGAAGAAGAGCTGGTGCGCTTAGGGAGGAAGTGTCGCATCGCCTGAGACGACTTCTGAGCCTCCGTGAAGCGTTCAGCAAAGCCCTTCACAGCTGGTCCAAACAGGCTGCCTGACGAAACCGGAGCGTCGAGGAAGGAAACTTTGTCCGCCTCTTTCATCTCCGTCATCGTGAGACAGAGGTGGCACTCCAACACTATCAGGCTGGACATCGAACGCCCGATGGCCTAGGTGGTGGCTTTGGTGGCACGTAGAGCCAGGTCTGTCACGCTCCTTAGGTCCCTAAGTGAGGCTGAATCCAGACCGGCTCCCTCATTGGCCAGCATTTTGGCCTGGAAGACCTGGAGCACAGCCATCGAGTGTAGTGCTGAAGCCGCTTGTCCAGCCACTGAGTAGGCGCGTCCAGCGAGTGCAGATGTGGCTCTGCACGGCTTGAACGGATGGCTCGCCATCGCCTTCCATCCAATAGCTGTGGGCAGGCAGAAATGTGCGGCTGAAGCCGCCAGAGAAAGGCTGTCATCCAGTTCATTGTCACTCACACCGAACGAGATCATGTCATGCGCAGCCGCAGAGGGACGCTGATCATGCTGGGTGAAGAGGACAGGCGAATGTATAATATTAATCTACAAGTATAATATTAATATAGGCTGCTATATATATACAATATATTATATAATATTATTATGTATAGTAGATTATTATTATACTTATTACTTATATACATATTATACTTTTATTATATTTATTATACATATTATATATTATATTATCCGAGCTGTCTGGAACGCAGAATTATCTTAACATTTCATAAACGAGCATGTACTACAATTACGAGCCATTCTATAAACTGACATTTCAGCCCTTGACCAACGGATAGCGACTCCTAAGTAGCACTTAAAGCAGGGCTACGTGCAATTGTGTTAAGTGCAGTTTTGAGAAACGCACGTGAAACAATAACGAACGTTCATAAAATGACTCATAGAAAACGCTCTTAAGCGCTAAGATTAATCGTTATCGGGAAACCTGGCCCAGGTGTAAACAGGCCCAAAGTCATAACTTTTTTAATTTTTAATTTTTGTTTTTGAAACTCCGTTAAAATGCACATTTTGATCAGGTCAAATGGAGTAACCCTAAGAAAACATATTGATATTCATGATATAGAAATGTATTATTTAAAACAAAAACATCTATAAAAAACACCAATACAAAGATTTTTTTTAAACAAATAATTACAAAGATATGGCAAATAACACATTGAATTAAACGTGAATTTTTGAAGTATTTTAGTATTTCTATGTAAAACATACTCCAGTAATTTTGTGTTTTATTTATTATGTTTTATTTACAACTTTGAAAGAAAAGTTTTAAACTTAATTTTTTAAAGATCTCAAAAGTGTTTTAATCAGCCTAGAGACACCCATATTTGTGAATTGTGAAAGATTTCAAAACCTTTAATCATCCCAGACACCATTTTTTTTGTCAGTGACCCTACAGCAGGTGGTATATAACATGCGATGGCTACAGTAAACAAAAGAAGAGTGTGAGGAGAGAGAACTTACACACTGAAGGATTAACAGAGGGGTTTCGTTTACAAAGCTCTTTGAAAGGAGGTCCAGACAGTAGATTGGATGGTGGATTGGGACACTGCATGTTATTTTTATTTTCCTGCCTATTGAAATGTTTCACGGTTTCCTCAAGCCACAGTGTCTGTGTGTCTGTGGGGCACACGAGGGCGTGAGGTGCCTCCCACCTTTTCGACAGCATGGCGATTGTGCGGGATATGCTCTGGGTGTTAGACAGATACACTGCGCTTTTCAGTGTAATCGCTTTGCCTTTAACGAACAAGTGTGGTTTCATTCACCAGCCGTAGCTTTCACATGCTTGCATGGGTATAGCACCGAAGCTAACATGCTTAAAGTTGTGCTTTTTTGTGTGGGGAGTCTTCAAGTGGGGCTTAGTTGGGGGGTGCATGTGCCTTCTCGGGGTTCCAGTGCTCCGACAGACTTTCAGGAGGAAAATGGCAGACTGTAGCACATTGAAACCATTTTTTTTCTTTGTAGGCAATTCTCTGCGTATGTACCGTATATCCTTCAGGGGCAGTGAGGTGGGGGTGTCAGTAGATCCCTCATCCCTCTCTTCTTTCTGTCTTTCCTCTATATCCCTCTTCGTCCTGGCGTGTACTCCGTTCCGCCTGATTCTCTCGGAGACCCAGCGAGTGTGACGGAAGCGAGAGGCGATCAGATGGGCACCCTTCTGTGAGCGGGGCCAGCTGCTGGGAGGGAGACGGAGGAGGGTGAAGGAGGATGGTGCTGAAGACTGGGAACTGTGGTAGCATGATATGCCCCTAGTTAGCTAGCATTCCAGTATCTTGTTTCCCACAGATTTCCTGTTATCTGTTCACCATCTGAAAAAACCCCTAAAAAGGTGTATCCTTATTTATTTATTATTTATTTATTTTTTAAATGTGAAATGCATTTGCCAAAATATTTTGAATTGTTATACTTTATAAATATTTAAACTTATTCATAATTATACCATTAATTTATTATATTTAGTAATTATTAATTAATGAACTTTATAGAAAAGTATTATTGTCAAATTAAAAAATTGCTTATTCATTTAAAGTAAAATACTAATTTAATACTAATACTAGTAAATACTAATTTAAAAAGTAAATAATTTAAATTGAATAAAAAAACAAAGTGTAGGTATTTATAAACATGATAAAATATATAAAATAATTAGTGCTGTCAAACGATTAATCATGATTAATCACATCCTAAATAAAAGTTTTTGTTTACATATTATATGTGTGTATTGTGTATATGTATTATGTATGTATAAAGACACACACATACAGCATATATTTTGAAAATATTTACATGTTTGCATGTATATATTTATATTAATATAAATTATATCATACATAAATATATTTAATATATAAACATAACATATTTTTCTTAATATATGCATGCATGTGTGTGTATTTATATATACATAATAAATATACACAGTACACACATATATTTTGTAAACAAAAACTTTTATTTTCGATGCGATTAATTGTTTGACAGCACTAAAAATAATATAAATATAAATATTTAAACGTACGGTGTTTAAATTTATTATATTTAATAATTATTAATTAAACAATTACACATGTATATTGCTTCTTATTTCTTACTAATTTAATTTTTAAGTAAATAAATAAAAATGGAAGTTATTTATAAAAAGCACCAGCAGTACCTTTAGTACTTACAATAAGTATTGTATTGAGGTAGACATTGTTTTGAGGTAGACTGTAGTTTCCTCCAGATTTAGGGTGTCAGGTAATCTGCACTTTTTCTATGACTGCTGAAATGGTCCGCCCCCTGAAAAGTCTGAGAGCCAGTGTTTTAGAAAGAAGCTAGACAGCAAAAGACCTGAAGACAGAGAGAAAGCAGGGGGGGGGAAATAAGAAACGACCGAAAAGACGCCCACAAGCAAGAGATTCAGATGTCGCTTGGGGGCCGGTCTTATCCCTTTAGCTAGCAGCTTTCTTAGAAAGAAACGCTGCCGTGAAATCACGTATAGCGTGGCGGGGAGGCCCAGGACCTGAAGAAGGGATGAGCAGGGGATTAGCTTGTCCTGGCAGGATGTCTGTGATCCGAGAGAGCTCTGCCGGCCAGCGTGTGCCCATCGCTGTCCGGCCCTCCACCAGCCACGCGCCACATATCACCGCAAATCCCTCTCCTGCCGTGGGCCGCATGCTCTCCTCTGTGAAATCTCTTACTAGCTTGCTTTCTTCCTTTGTGATCCTGTCTCCATTTCTTAGTTGTTCCAAGAAGATCCTAATAATATGTTTGTCCCTTATTCTTGTGTTGGTTTGTAATTTTCAAGTCTGTTGATCACTTCTGAATGTTTATGTGCACAGGCTCTCGTGTGAAGGATGCTCAGCTCATATACTGTATGTGCCCATGCATGCACTGTCGTGTTTCTCATCTTCTGCCTTTTGTTGCCTTCTAGTCATAAACTCAAGATGGAGTACTTGGACATGCTTTTCATTTGCCAGTCAATACCCATTGAGCCTCTTATGAAAGAGAAATGGCAGTTCGTTCATAACGTCTTTGGTTGATCAATAGCACCTGCTATGTTCAATCCCTGTTCACATCTCATGCCCTGTCCACCTCCTGGGCTTGAAACGCCCTATTGCCCATCATCATCAGATCCCAGAACCTTGGGATCCATTTGTATTATTGCTTTTCTTTAGGCGGTAGAACGAAAAGTCGTGAAAGGGTGTGGGTGAGATATTTTTAGATAGCTGTCATTGCATCATTTTTTTAGCCGTGGGCTCCAAGTCTGTATTTAGTAGGAAAAGTGAGGTATTAGAGATGATATGTAGGTTTGTTCCTCTTGAATTTTAAGCGGGTGACTCAGAAATATTGGACTCAAATTATTTTATATTTATATACTTTTCTTTTTAGTTTGTTTATACTTAGTAAAAGAGTTCTTGAGGGGAATTCATTGATGTTTGTCAGTTTCAGATATTTTGATGCTCGTCAAAAATAAGTTAAAGCAGGTTTAAGGCAAATCAATTTAATATGTTATTTGCATGCACTTATTGGTGACTAATTCTGAAGAAAACTCATTCAACTTCTGAACAAGTTAAACAGACCCAAGAAAAATTACAAGCAAGATCAATGAAACTATAATGACTTTTTGAAACGAGTTTCTGAACACTTCCCTTGTCTTCCATTGGTAATAAAAACAGATTGCCCTGCCCCTAAACTAATGCCATTGGTTGTAGAGCTGATCGGGATGCTCAAACTGTTTTGTTAGTAGTATGTCTGTTGCTCAAACCACAGACCATTCTCGTTAGCAATGCCAAGGTCATGGGTTAATTTCATTGTCTTTTAATATCTCATTTGTTTCGTAGACATCAGGTGAATGTCTCCTAAAGAAAAAGTCCTTAATAATAACATGTGTCTCCTATAGGCTTTGATATCTCAGTATTGTCTCAAACTGCAGTGAGAGTGCTTTTGTCTGCAATCACACTGTAAATCTGAAATTGACCAAATTATCTGAGCAATACATTTTAATACATGTGATAGCTCTGTACTCTTACCCTGTGTGACCAACAGTATCATCATATCATTTTTTTTCTCTCTTATGGAATTTTAGTTCTGGGTACTTAAATGAAAGATGACAGAGAACTGCATTAAATTTGTTAAGGTATAAGAGCACAAAACTTTCCCCAGAGGACACACACTACACAATACAAAAGTCTAAAGACTGAGGTAAGTCAAAGGGAATTTTCAAAAGGTTATACTTGAAAGTGAAAACAGATTAAGAGGAAAGAAAGGGAAAAATGATAAACATCCTATCCCAGACTCCCTAAAACCAACAGGGGCATAAAATGGTGACGTTCTTTAGACTGGCCAGACGGTTGGTCGACCGTCAGACAGCTGCAGTTCTCTCTCTTTCTATCACTCCCTCCCTCCCTCCTTCTCCTTTTAGACCTGCTTGTTCAAAGCGATGCTGGCTCTTTATTTATGTGCAAATTTGCTCTTAGGCCCTACGAGGGTGGTGCGCATGCTGAATCTCTCTTTTCGGGGCTTTAGCAGATTATCCTCTCACTCTCTTTGGTCCCCGTCGCCCTAAGCCCGGCTGCCCTGACCTTTTGTCATTGAGACTTTTTTTCTTCTCCTTGGTGTCTCTCTCATTCTTTCTCTCGCTCTGCCTCCCCCTCTTCCCAGATGCCACAGACAGCACCCGCCCCCATCACCACTCTTCATACTCCTCAAAGAACCATTATATCACTCACTCCCTGAACAAAGACCCCTGAGGGAGAGAGAAAGAAAGAGAGGAGGCCAGCAGCTCAGCTCTCCTAATCGATAAGAGTGGCCCACATGGAGCTTTGAAAGCTAATCAATACTTTCTTTTTTCTCCTCCTTTTTTTTTAAACCATCCGTTTTAGCTGCTGACTCTGACAAAATGTAGCGGTGACGCTGAATTAGGGAGAAGGGGAGGAGGGAGACCTCTGAACTTGAGATGTGAAAGTGAGAGGACAGAGACAGATAAATAAATAAATGTGAATTCCTACATGTTTAGAATCCATTTTCAAAAGCATTTTGATGTAATGATTTAGCCATGTCGGATATGTTCCTGGATCAACATTCTTTGTTTGTCCTGCAACCGTAATGCATATACCTGAAGGTTTATGTGAAGAAGGGCGCAACAGGCTTAAGGTAGCATTTGGTACTGGACCAAGACCATTTTTCCATATAAATGGTGTCAGTTGTTGGTTGATCCTAGAATCGGACTACATTTTTATTGATTTGAGAGATGAATAACGTACACTTCCATTTAAAAGTTTGGGGTCTGTATGGTTTTTCTGCTCACCAAGGCTGCATATATTTATTTAGAAATACAGTAAGATCGTGAAATATTATTATAATAAAAAAAAACAGTTTTCTGATGTAAGATATTGTGAAATGTAATTTATTCCTTTGATGGTAAAGCTGAATTTTCAGCATCTATTATTCCAGTATTTAGTCTCACGTTATCCTTTAGAAATTATTCTAATATGATGATGGTGCTCTTTTTTTAAAGTCTAATGAATAGAAAGTTCAAAAAAGAAAAAATTCTAACATTTAAAATCTTTACCTTTTAAATCAATTTAATTCATGAATTCTGAACAAAATTATTATTTTCTTAAAAAAAAAAATGTTTCTGACCCCACATTTTTGAACGGTATTGTAACTGACTACATTTATATTCATAACAAATAAACACATTGCATTATGGTCCTTGTTAAGTCTTTTGAGATATTAATATACAAATTAATTTTATTCCAGTCTATATTCCATCACAAGCTGCTTTTGAAGACAAGGTTTGAAGGTTATGTATTTTTAGGTCATTTATATAAAGACTAAATCTCAAATTATTTATATGAAGGAAATTTATAACCCGCTTACACATGATATTTATGATAAATGTATATTTTAGTTTTGCATTTTAAATGAAGTCCTGTGTTGCCAATATGTTGTTTCCATTTTGTTGGTTTTAATGTAGTTTCCTGTGATCTAGTTTTATCTTGGCAAACTGTTTGACATCTGATTTTAGCGATTCTTCTTTAGACATGAGCAGGTTCAAGAACAGGTTAAATTTTATGGCTCAGAACTATCTTTACTTTGGTGAAAATGCATTGAATGGGTCCAGCTTTGGGCATCAGCCCCTTCATCATATTTCCTGTCCTATCCTCTTCTCTGGGCTTCTTCTAAAGAGACTCTTCAAGGCCAAACAATCAATATATAATGTCTTACACATTCCTTTGATTAATTATTCGACTAAACTATTGAATAAAATAACATAGTCTGTGTGCTTCTGCCACTACACATGCACCTGAAGTGAACGCTAAAAAGTTTAGTGTGGTAAATGAAGTGTCCTCTACCGTTTCACCGCAGCGCATGCTCTCTCACACACACTCTCACAAACAGGCAATGACCTGAATTTGCTGCTCGACTGCTGTGTAATACGCCAGCTGACAAGACCCCCCTTGTAGCCAAAGAGAGGACAGACACTGTTCCCATCCCCCTCCCTTTCACTCTCTCTCTCTCTCTTTCTCATGCTTTTTTCCCTTCTCTCTGTCTAATCTGTAAAGTTCCCACCCTTCTGAAGCTACCTCTGAACAATGTGAACGCGCACATACGTGTGGGCCAGCCGGTCTCTCGACGACCCAACTCGCTCATCACGCTTCTTTCTTTCTCTTTCTTTCCTGGCGTGTCTGTGAACGGACAGTGAAGCGTAGTTCTTGAACGAGCTATCGAAGGAAAACAAGTAGCTTGTTTATTTGCACAGATGATTGTGTACTGGATGTGGTAATTAGCTTTCGCTTCCAGCTTCTCTTGTTAATTTGTTGAGCTCGCCACCTCCCAGTCTTTATTAGTTGTCTAACAAGGCTTTTTCATGTAAATACAAGCCCATGAAACGGCAATTAACTTCCCAAATAGGTATAAACCACTGATCCGGCGACAGGATATTGACAAGACTTACTCGGCCCAGTTAGCGCCCAGGAGGGGGGACAGAAGCGAGAAAATTAGGAGAAGGAGGCAAAAAGGGGGTTAAAAAAGAAGGAATAAGCAAACAAATCCCACGGGTCTTTGTTTGTTGTGTCTGTGGAAGGCCTATTGTTTTGCTCCCTATTAAACTTTGACCTTTAGGCACGAGAGTGGGAAAATTGAATTCTAAATGACAGCTGGAGGCAGAGGGATTTCAGAGGGACATGGGAAAGGCGTTAGTTAGGTAATAGAAATTGGGGTTTGGTGATCATGTGTTTTTGTGTTGGATCAAGATTCTTTCACGCTCGTATATGTCTGTAATCATGAGGTCTCAGATGCTTTCAATCTTGTATGTCCTTCATGCTGTTTTTTTGATTAGTGGTCGACCAATGTGGGTTTTCAATGGGCGATGCTAATATCTGGAATTCAGGCTTACCAAAGGTCAACATAATGTGAACATATCTTAAAAACAGTGGGTTCTTCCCAATGGTTCTGTTAAGATTTTCTAAATTTATGAGGACTGACATATGTGAAGGATTATTATTATTTATGTATTTTTTCCATTTGGAAATTACGTTATCAGTAAAACAGTTTGAGTGTAAAGTTCTTCTTTTAATGATGCAGTACAAAATATAAATTACAAAAATTGGCTCAATTTAATGCTGACCTATAAATAATGTGCAAAATTACATTACCCCTATTCATTTTCATAATGTTACTCTATTTTTTTTTTATTTTTTAATTCTACAACTTTGTTTATTACCTGATTTTAATTAGATGTTTAATCAAGGTTTTGAACTGAGCTGTTCTGAACTGTCTGTAAACAATATTTTTTAACATTATATAAGAGCCAGTCTTCAACATTTGAGCACAATTTATTATATTTAATTAAATAAAATTGTACATATTATTTATTCAAAATTTGTGTTGTTTTAGAATTATTTATTTACTATTATACTATTTATTAATATTTTAAAATTAACTTATTATATATTTAATTTTTTTTAATCATTCATAAAACATGATTTTGTTATGATTTTGTATTTTTTGTATTTGTATTAATATCTCTAATTAGCTTTATTTCAGTTTAAGTTTCAGCTTTTTTTAGATACATTTGTTTTAATTAGATGTCAAGGCAACATTTCTAATTTTGTTTCTTTAAGTTTCAGTTTTTTATCGAATATTTCTATTTCAGCTTTATTATTTTGTAGTTTTAGTGACCTGTAACAACAGTGCTCCAAACTAACCATATGATATTAGAATAACAGAAGATGTGCTCTTTAAAGTGTGTACTGGACATTGCATCTCAATGGCCAAATATCATATGTAATTCAACTCAAATTGTGAAACTTGTTTGGAAGTGGAAACTTAACACTGGACTTCAATCAACTTGGGCTATGAGCTTCTCCACCCTTCCTCCAGACTCTAGGACCTTGGTTTCCAAATGAAATACAAAACTTGCTCTCATCTGAAAAGAGGACTTTGGACCACTGGGCAACAGTCCAGTTCTTCTTCTCCTTAGCCCAGGTAAGACGCCTCTGATGACAACTGTAGCCAAATTCCTTGACACGTCTGTGTGTGGTGGCTCTTGATGCCTTGACCCCAGCCTCAGTCCATTCCTTGTGAAGTTCACCCAAATTCTTGAATCGATTTTGCTTGACAATCCTCATAAGGCTGCGGTTCTCTCGGTTGGTTGTGCATCTTTTTCTTCCACACTTTTTCCTTCCACTCAACTTTCTGTTAACATGCTTGGATACAGCACTCTGTGAACAGCCAGCTTCTTTGGCAATGAATGTTTGTGGCTTACCCTCCTTGTGAAGGGTGTCAATGATTGTCTTCTGGACAACTGTCAGATCAGCAGTCTTCCCCAGGATTGTGTAGCCTAGTGAACCAAACTGAGAGACCATTTTGAAGGCTCAGGAAACCTTTGCAGGTGTTTTGAGTTGATTAGCCGATTGGCATGTCACCATATTCTAATTTGTTAAATGTGAGCCAAAATCATCACAATTAAAAGAACCGTAGACTTAAACTACTTCAGTCTGTGTGCATTGAATTTATTTAATACACGAGTTTCACAATTTGAGTTGAATTACTGAAATAAATGAACTTTTCCACGACATTCTATTTTATTGAGATGCACCTGTATATGCATGTGCCACAAATGTTATACAATCTGAAAACCTACCTATTACCTCTCCATTCAAATCCATCTTTCTTGTGTCTGCCCTCCTCAGTTCTCCAGCAACAAGGTGACATACTGCACTGGAGCTGCTCTGGGATTACTAGCTTTACTGTTCTCAGCTGTCGTGAGCTTTTCCTGAGGAAAAGGCGAGGAGGAGAGCTTGAAAGTGGGCTTTGAAGGGCCACATAAGCGGAGGGAAGGTGGGATACCTGCAGGCCAAAGGATCAGATACTGCTGTCAACTGCTGGAGAAGCCGAGATCTGCTGTCTATCAGGCAAATGTAGGAGATAGGGAGGAGAGGGAGTGAGATGGAGCTTAGACGGATCAGGTCTGGCTGTTTGTGTGGGCTGGATTGAGGGAAGCACGGAGATGTCTAAATGGAGAGTTAGAAGGAAGACAAGCAGTGACATGCAGCAGTCAAAGTGGAAGAAAGGCCTTGAGCTCCGAGATTTATCAATTTGCAGTGAGACAGGCAGATCAAGATTGAAAGAGAGAAAAAGAGTGAACGAGGGCAAACTGACATTAAACTGTTTGGTCAGTCAGGGTGATTGGGACGTTGAAGAGCTTTCACGCAGGATGAAAGGATGTAAAGGCAGCAAAAATGAGAAAGCAGGGTGATTGAAAGAATATACATGGGGATTCTGTCATTATTTACTCAACTTCTTGTCATTCCAGAGTCATATGCTGTTATTTACTCTGTAGAAGGAAAGAAAGAGAGGAATGAGGTTGACGACATATGGACCGATCTGTGGAGAGGAGAAACTGGGATGGAGGAAGAGGTAAATAGGAGAGTGGCTGGGAGGTATAAGGTGTCTGTATGTGTTGGTGTCGTAGTTGGTTAAGTGAGAGGAACAGGGTTAAATTAGGCAGAAAGAGGGATTGCGAGACCCTGTCAGGATGCTGGCCACTGCTCCAGCCAGCTTGGAGAGCAGACCTGGCATGGCCCACTGCCCCGCAGAGCCTACTGTCAGCCCTCATGACCACACACACACACAAGAACACACACTGACCCAACTCATGCATTCACACAGATACAGGCCAACAATGAAATCTAGGACCCCAGGGCAATACGTTCAAAATAATTGATAGTAAGGTACACTCACACACATGCTCTTTTAGATTCACACTCCTGATTAACTTCAACTGACTTACAATTACTTTTTTATGTTTTTGTTTTATAATTAAATATAATATTTATTATTGTAATTTCATATTTAATATAAATTCTTTGACTTATTATTTCATTGTCAGTCTTAAACTGACTTATTTATTCATTCTTAATATTAAATTAATATTTAATATTAAAACTTTGATTAATGATTCCATTGGTAGACTTAAACAGACTTTTTATTGCGGACTTAACTAAAAAAAATATTTAATTAAATTACAGTTTATTTTGTTTTATTTTTGATAGTGAATTATAATATGTATTAATTTAATTGTTTAATGTAAATTAAATATTTATATTTAATGTTAATTAAATGATTTGTGAATCCATTGAAAGACTTAAAGTGATTTATTGAATTATTTTATTTTATTATGCTTTATTTTAAATGTAATATTTAACATTAATTCTCTGACACGTGATTGCATCGCTAAACTGACTGTTTTATTGCAGACTTGCATATTATATTATATTTTATTTTTTCTTTGACACAATTACCACTGGGGGTTTGAAGTTCCTCTAACTGTATACTTGTGTCAGAGTTTACTTTGGATTTATCTCAGATTAAAGTTCTGATCTGACTTGATGAAGTTCAGACTGAGGCTTTGTTAAATTAAGCGTCAATAAGAGGAGCTGCAGTGGAACGTTTTGGCAGTGGGGGGGCAGAGCAATTTAACATTAGCATTTCATTTAGCATATCCTGTGACACTTCAGGGGTTACAAATCGCATTAATAAACGCTTAATTACTTTAAAAGAAATTCCTCGGGCATTAATCGAATATTAATTACTGCTTATCGTTGTCTTTTAGTCATGCTTAATTGCATGTTTTTTCCCCTTATTTGAACTTCTTTCTCTTTCTTTTTTTCTTTTGGAGACCAACATTGTGCTTCAAGACAACAAAGCAAGCTAATGTAGTAGGGCGCTTTTTATTTTAATGTTAGCCAACCGTATTTATCACGTTTGTACTAAACAAAAGATGATTTCCATAAAACAATGAATCAGTATGTCTTAAAGATGAATTCTCTGAATGAAAATGTGGGTGGTAAAATCTAAATACAATAGCGGAAGCCTTTCAAGAAGTTTATAGTTTTTCACTTAGCTCGCAAAGGTGGCCACGCTAACCTTCTGAGGAAGACGGCACTGAAACTTACACCGTATGCGAGTTCTCTGGCCTCGTGCTCACACACTGAGCGTACAAGCGCACATGCTGCTCAAAACTACAGGGCTCAGGGTCTCATCGATAGACTGAGTCTCTCAGGGCAATCGCTCTTGATGTGTACACTGTGGCGTTTAGCCCTGTAGCTCCGACGGCCAGTGTCCCGTTCCACACGTATGGGTCATAATTCAAGCTGATTGGCCGTGCTTGCCAGAGGGCATTATTCTGACCCGTCCACTGCTGTAAATCACTGTGACTGGAGAGAGAAGTCAGGGGTGATGAGGCGTAGTTTCGTTTATTTTGTGTGGAGAGTGTCAGCTAGATGATAAGCTTCTTGTTTTACACAGTTATGCAACTTTGATCCATGTTTCTCTCTCTGTCTCATGCACAATATGTGAATTTATGCCTCAGCCTGTTTTCGAGATATTTGTGCAGCTATTGGTTCCAAAGTTTGACATATAAAAGAGGATTTGGTGTTGATTGTGTAGCTCTATTGTCTCTCTCGCTGCCAGTCTGTGCCCTGCGGGCAGGGGATGGGGTGGCCATCATACCCCCACAAACTGTCTGTGGTGGTAATGTAATTTCAGACACTCTTCTGACTTTTAAGTTTGCAGTAGAGTAAAGTATGAGGACAGATGTTTGGACAGTCATTATTAGATGTTTACACTCCTCATGGAAGAAATGCCTTTTATGTATGAAACAGGCAGGCAGTGAAGGGTTAAATAATGTGTCCAATGTTAAATCTAAATGAGTCACACCTTTCCAGCTTGTGTGTTTGTGTCATCATTAGGTTCATAATGCACAGATAAAATCATAGAAAGAGACGGTGTGAGAGAATTTACAAGTCTCTTTTGTTGGTTGTCACAGTTTGAGCAGGGCTCTGTGTTAAAATCTAGTGAACTGCCTACAACTTAATTATTCTGTCTCCTAAGATACCTCATTTTGGCTAAATTCAGATAGCACATATTGACAGAGAACGCCAGAATGAAATGTGACAAACACAATAGAAAAAGTAAATAATACACGAGAAAATTAAATAAAATGTACATTAACCTTTCAAAGATTTGATGTCAGAAAGATTAATTAATTAATTTATATTAAATAATATAAATTAATTTATAATTTTATATTAAATAATTTGCAAGAAATTATTACTTATGAAGGACACATTAAATTGATCAAAAGTGACAGCAGACATTTATGTTACAAAATATTTATATTTAAAATACATGCTGTTCCTTCATTGATTTATCAATGAATCAATTTATCAATATCAATCCATTTTTTTTTTGGTTCCACAAAAATGTTAAGCAACACAATTGTTTTCAACATTGATAAAAATAGGAAATGTTTCTTGATCACCAAATAACATATTTGGATGATTTCTGAAGGATCATGTAACACAATTCAGCTTTGCCATAACAGGAATAAATGACATTTTATAATATATTAAAATAGAAAATGTATTTCTGTTTTACAGTATTAAAATTATTTCAGTATTACTGTTTTACTATAATTTTATCAAATAAATGAAGCTTTGATTAGCATAAGAGACTTAAAAAAACAAAAACATCTGATCACAAACTTTTGAATATAGTGTACTTTTTATTCATCATACCAAAAGGATCAATGAAAAATTAAAATGTAAATTTATTTACTAATTTGTGTTATTTAATCATTCAAAATAATTAAAATCAGACTGTTTTGTATTAAATTTACATTTTTGTTTGTTACTAGTGTTGTTTCTTTTCTCTTCCATCACCTGAATCGAAATCCTTTGTGAGTCGAGTAACTTACACAAGCTTCTGTGACCATTAGGATGCTGTTTGAGAGTTTAGTTGGTTTTGGAACAGTGCTATAGTCTTCATGAACATGAAGTTAAAGGCCTCTATAATGATGCATACACTCACAGGAAGACTTCTCTTGAGATACAATCAGGGCAAAATCTTTCTCTATACTGCAGTGCTCTGCACTCTAATAGTAAGGGACCCATTCCCAGGCTTAACTGAAGAAATTACCCAGTTCTCAAATGAGCAATAATCTACACATCTTTCCTTTGGGGTTGTTGAAGAGGGAAGACAGGAGAGCGTCTCAAAAAGAAAGTGAGAGCAAGTGAGAGCAGTAGCGTTAGAGAGCCAGCTAGCAAGAGTGTGAGAAAGAGACCGAGCTCACCAGCCAGCGATTATCCTCTAATTAACACTGATGTCTTCCCCATGGACAACGTCCCATTCCATCAGCATGCTGGCACGTCTTAATGTTAGGCGCTAACTGCCTCCTTCACATATGTCAGTCCTCGTTAAGGGACTCCGCTATGCGATAATGCCCTCTCACTTAATGGCTTGTAAAAGATGGTTAACACTTACAATTTGGTGTCTGTTTCGTGTCTGTGCGAGATGACACGCGAGCTATGACGGAGGACACCGCGGGGGGACATAATTGCATGGGGATAGAGCAGAGGTTGCACTGCTGGAAATCACACAGTCTTTTGCCACAGGGATCGGCTACCTCCACCTCAACCAGCAGCCTGATCAATGTACTCTATTGCTGTTCGCTCATACTGGGCTTTTTCAGCCACACATAAGAAGAAATTTTAAATACGTTTACCCATAGTTTCTACCCACGTGTTTTTCATCTACTGTAGCTTAACAGATTCAAACTGTTTCATATTAAGCAATGCTACTGATTTTAGAGATAAGGGTGCAACTTCACAGCATGTGTTACAGTAATGAATTGTCAGATTATTGTTTCATTGTGACTTTTTTGTTGTTACAGAGTGGTGATGTTAGGAGCTTATTGTTTTACCTAATGATCAGTTATTGAGGTTTATGTGATATTTTGAAGAATGTAGCCAAACATTTTTAGTTGCCAATGACTTCCAGTGTATGCTTGTCCATATAATGGAAGTCAATGGGAAAAGAAACAAAATATCTTCTTGTACATTCCACAGAAGAAGAAAAAAGTCAAACATGAGGGTTAGTAAATTATGAAATAATTGTAATTGTTTGATTCATGAATCAGTTGTTTTGAACAGTTTGTTTCAATGAGCCACTTCCAAAAAACAAATAAATTCAGTGATTTTTGTACATAATTAATTAATGCCATTGTGTAGTTTCTGATATCCCAATGTGGCTTGTCATATGCTTTAAAAAGTGTAGATACTAAATAGTTTTATTTTTTTTTTAATTTGTAATTTTTTATTTGTTTTAACAGTTTTATTATTATGACTGTCTGTGTCTCAGTTTAGTTTATTGCAGTTTTCATATCATAAAAAAAAAAAATCTAAATATATTGAGCATTTACATTTACAGTGCTAAAGTTTTTCATACTTTAGATCATATTTTAGATCAATTTAATTAAAATCTACTATCACTTGACTTATTGTTCTTGGCTCATTATGAATCAAACACTAGAGACTATTTTGGGTTCAATGATTCGTGACTCTAGAACCACTCTGACTGAACCTGTTCATCTGATTCATTGAAAAGATTTGAATAGCATTACTGTTTAGACCATTTTTAAGACTTTTTATATTATATACATTGAAATAAATGTTGTTGCTTTAAATATTTATACTTTCCTCAACAAATTAGTTTTTTTTAATGCTATAGGTTAATCTGATCCAAGATTAGCATTTAATCTGAGCGATTTTACACCTTTTGTCTCTTACAGTTTGTAATTGACATTGGAGGTTTTTTATCTGAGATATTCTGTTAGGAAATTGCTATAGGTTAGTGTACATCTTCCTCCCTTTCCCCAACTTTTCTTCTGCTGTGTCCAATTTCTCTCGAGGACGAATATGAGATGGAGCACTTTAGAGCCCTTTAAAACAGTCTGCATTAACAATCAATAACGCACATCCATAGAGAGCAGTAATCATACCTAAATGTCATCTGCCCTTGATGAACAAATGGCTGAGTAGGGCGACTTTTAAGTGCCCTCTTTAAGTTTAGTCCTTACATTAATCCGTCTCTTTAAAAGCAGGGAAAATCTCCTCTCTTAATCAAGCATTAAGACTGAAGGCAAAGCAGCAAAGCAAGAGTGAATCATTTTTCTTGTAGTAGTAACTAATATAGACACGACTTTGATACCACAAGACCATCTTTGAACTCTGTCCCTCTCTCTCTCTCTCACACACACACACACACACACAAAAGAGAATGCCCTTCTTAGAAAAACAATAAAAGCATGCAAAAATGTTTTTGTTTTTGGTGGATTTCCTACTTGCACTGCAGTGTCAGTGCATTTGGCCCCTCTTCCTCGCCACCCCCACTCACTATGCCTCCTTGATTGAGGGCTAATGAAAAAGCTGTCCCGAGTGCCGCCGCCTCCCTGTATCCATTAAGAATAATTAGACGGGAACAATTTTGATGCCTGTAACCTCGGCGAGTGTGGCTAATGGCGTTATAAATTGCTCCTTGTCCTGGGTCTTGCTTGCTCGTCGTAGCGCAACAGTGGCGCGGAGGGCGCTCCGCGCTTAATTCAAAAGCACTCTGTCAACAGCGCTGATTTGTGTGCTAAATGAGAGCGTTTAAAACAACAGCGGCAGCTCATGCATCCTAATGCCGATGGAAGGAGTGGGTTCGATAAAGAGGCTTGTCCGCTGTAATTATCTACGACAAACGGCACAGGATTAAGAGAACGGCATTCAAATGGACCCCCGTTTCTCTTGCGGCGTACATGTCAACATCTAGGTCGTCCCTCCATATGCCAGTATGCATCATTCTCTACATCCTTGCAAATGATGTAACGGGCTGATTTGATGATTACAGGTTTTATGTAGCTAAATTATGTGTCTATGTGTTGAATTTTCCAAAAAGCGTTCTCGAGTGATAGACGGCGGTACAAACGAGAGACAAACCAAAGGGACTTTAAAAGGTGTTCAAATCGCCTGTAAATGCATGCTGACAAGATTAATTGAGCATTACAAATGGTAAACTCTGAACTCGGGCTGTCGCGCGAAAACACACATTCCCTCATCTTAGTCCACTTCCACGTGCCTCGCCATGCAAAAATGACTTGATGGGCAGTTAAATGCAGAGGTCGAGGGTTAAATGAACACTGTTGTTTATGAGGATGTGGTGTGAATCCATTTGCATTCTAATTTCCCCTCTTTCTCGAAAGGCGCACAGACACACGCACACATGTGCGCGCTCCTGTTAGGGAGATTGGGGGTTTGGCGGACGGCTTGTTTTAAAATCCCATTATCAGGTTATTTATGGAATTCACAGCCTGACAACTCTGCTGACCTTGTTTTGTTAAACATGAACCAGACATGATTTCAGCACACTGCACTGCCTATTAGCTTTTGTTTCCAATAGCCTTAAAATGTCAGCAACTTCAATCACCCCCGGGGAAGCTCCTGCGGATATAGGCTATGGTGCTGTCCGAACGAGTACGGACTCTCCCAAACCCCGACCGAGTGTTATCTGTCCCGGTTTGGTTATTTGCTAGCCATTTTTGACCCACGGTCATGTTTTACGCCTCTCGATGCCATGAAGATTTCCATGCATGGTGGTTTTTGCTTAAGCATATGTGTTCCTCTTCTCCGTTCCGGGTTCGGCTTCCGTCTACTCATCAACACTTTGCCTCACCTTACACACACACACACACACACACACAAACGAGAGGATTATTCAAAGCAACTCTTGTTTATAACACGCGAGAGATGCGGCTAAGGTAGGGAAGTGTGAGCTTTGCAAGGTTGCATGCAAAGTTTTATTTCACCTCCTGGAAGAGGGGAGAGAAGGTAGGTAATAACCCTATAAATATTCTCAGACTCCCTGACCTCCATGTGCACTTGTTAGCGGTGCATGCTGAGGTCTCATTGGCTGTCGCGCATGTGACAGGGCCCAGCGAGCAACGATTTTGCAGCAAGCTTGAGAGCAAAACTACTAAATTACACTACCATATCTGCCGAAAAACACATTAGCTAGTTTTTCAAAGAGCATGGAATTGTGAGAGCGGTTTCGGAACAGATGCGGCACGATAAACTTTCTTTTAGCGATTGTTCTTGTTAATTGACTCCCATTAGCAGAGATGAATAGCACAACAGCTGTATTTGATTCTACATTTGACTGTTTTCAAGGTGTTCTGTATGTTGTGCTGTTAAAACCGATGTGTGTAATTTGTTTTTGGATGTTAAGATACTTTCTCCTACGCTCGCAGTTAGTAAGTGGGCTGATTTAGTTTTTAAGTGTAAATACTGTGACTTTGTGGTGCTATCAAAACATTGCTGTTTGTTTAAGCAGGCTGACGTAATGTATGTGGCGTAACCAACAGCGTATGTTTGGGCGAACAATGGCAGACGAAGAGAATGTTTAGGAAATGCTTTGTTTGGTGGCACTTGAGGTAGAGGAATTACATACTGTGGCTTTTAATTTGTGCCATACTGTCGGTACTCTACTGTATCAACATGTTCCTCCCCGCAAAGCAGCTGAGAACTAGCTAGCATTAGAGTTTTAGGGTAATATTCATAGTTACTCCTCATGAAACCTTTTCTACCACCCAAATATGTCTTCCATTATTCAGAGAAGCCCCAAGCTGTAGGGAGGAACAGATTAAATCCCCCTCACACAGCAGATATCCCACCAGAGCATCTCTCCACTACCACCAGGCCTTCAGCTAAAAGCTATTGCAGGCTACTGTGAATATACTGAGATATGTACCAAGATGCTTGTAGTCTTTTTCTTATTATTCGGCTTCCGGGGAACCTAAAGGTTAACTGGTTGATAAATGAACTCCCACTTTGAGTAAGAGAAGGTTTATGTGAATGTGTTTAACTTCACTATATCGTCAAGAATTGTCCATGTCTTGCTGAAGAAGAAACTGATGCAGCTTCTTTCCTTCTACATATAAGTTTTTTTTTGTATTTTTTTTTTAGCTATACAGTATACTGTCCAACGTTGAGCTGTATATACCATTTATTCGATCCTTGAAAACTTTGAATAAATATATGCTAATAGCTGGAATTGTAAGTGCATTAAATTGAATATATGACCCTGGACCACAAAACCAGTCATACGTGTCTATTTTTTCGAAATGGATTTTCATACATCATCTAAAAGCTGCATAAATAAGCTTTCCATTGATGTATAGTTTGTTAGGATAGGGCAATATTTGGCCGAGATACAACTATTTTTATTATTATCTGGAATCTGAGGTTGCAAAAAAAATCTAAATATTGAGAAAATCGCCTTTAAAGTTGTCCAAAAAAAGTTCTTAGCAATGCATATTACTAATCAAAAATTAAGTTTTGACATATTTACTGTAGGAAATTTACAAAATATCTTCATGGAAAATGATCTTTACTTATTACCCTAATGATTTTTGCCATAAAAGAAAAATCAATAATTTTGACCCATACAATGTATTGTTGGCTATTGCTACAAATATACCCCAGCGACTTAAGACTGTTTTTTGGTCCAGGGTCACATATATGAATTTCTCTTTAGAGATGTACTTATATTGATACTGATTAATTTTCTTATTGTTTATTGATGGTTTACTCTTTTTATGTTTTGGGGCTGAGTAATATTAACAAAAAAGTAAAAAAGGAATGAAAAGCCAGAGGTAAAATGTATTTTGTTGTAAAATTATTGTTTATTGAATATGAAATTCAAATACAAAATTCAAATATGATCCAGAAAATAAGGGTTATAGCTACACATATCAATTTATATATTATATTATATTATATTTAGGTTGTCTCTTGATGCCCAATGTAAAATTTGGATCTTGAAGCAGAGGTTAATGGCTGATTGGTGTCAGTATTCTTGAATGACATGATAACGACACTTCACAGTGAATCAGATCTATGATGGCAGCTGCGACTTCTGTCTCTGAGTTTATTTGTGTCTGTGTTTTACTGCGTCCTCACAAGAAACTTCAAGCAGTTCTCCTGCTACTGAGGGACTTTCCAGTGTCTAACGCTCCTCCCTCACTCGGTTTCTTTACTGCCATCTCCACCATGGGGACAGCAGCAGTTCTACTGCCATCCTGTAAACACTGTTGCCCCACCTACCTCTTCCTTGCCCTGTTTCAACATACCTCTTCAGGGGGATGCTCCCCCTAAACACCCGCCTCCATGCTCCTTTGTGTTGTGTAGGCCCAAGGCAGCACAAGGCAACATCAAATTAACCACTTTTTTCAACATTTATTTATTTATTTAGCTACACCACAAATTTCTTCTCCACTTGTGTCCTTCTTAGTCACTGCCACCTTCTAGTATATTCTCTAATGTTTTTGAACTCATAACCAGTGCTGTCTAGATGAGTGCCCCCACCTTTCAGACCTGAATCTACCAACTTTTTTCAAAACCTGAAACCTATGAGCACACTTTTGATTCCTTATTTACTTTTAATTTTTTCCCCCTCTATCTCTTTTTCTGTTCAGCAGTGAGCACCATTCAGAATTTTAATTGAACTGAGAATGCTTTTTAAATTCAGTTGCTGATTTTGCTATATCAAACGGGATGTAAATTATAATTTTCAAACTTAAGTGTAAATAAATTACAATACAGAAGTAAATTTAATTAAAATTCCAAAGAAATATAAACCCAGTAGTTGTCAATTTTAACAAAAACATTGTCAAGCAACAAACTAAAATGATAAAAGTCAAATTTCAAAATCGTGGCCTTTTAGTTTGGTTATATTTTTATATTTTTAATAACTGGCAATTACAACTAATTATATTAGATTGTAATATAGTATATTATTAACTATAGTAAAGATTATATTTTGTAACATAATGTTAAAATATAACATTTTAGTAAGATTTAGGGTTCCAGGAGCTTAAAAAAGCTTTAAGGTGGATTGCATCAATATTGCTTTGTCCTGTTGTTTAACACTTCCACAGGATTCATTTTCTGACCATTTGCATACACTGAGTTACACCGGAAGTTGTGGTGGCCACTAGTCCATTGTATATTCAGTATTATCCTCTTCCTGTCATCGCGATTCAGCTTCCTGTGCGGTGTGGTCAGTTCAATTGAAATTCACATTTGTAAATTATAATTTTTATTATTTTAATGTCAGGATGTGATTGATAAAACATTCAGTTAACATTAAGGCCAAAATCTTAAACTGTGTACAAAAAAATAATAAAATGTGCACAAATGTTGCTTTATTTTTATGTAGTCACTGAGGCAAGTCAAGTCAAGTCACCTTTATTTATTTAGCGCTTTTAACAATACACATTATAACAAAGTAACTGCACAATATCAAAATAGGAAAATAGTGTATCACTAATGTAAAATTATAAGATTAAACGCCCATTTTTCAGTTAAAGGCATTTCGTTATTGAATTCAGTGATGTCATCGTCCAGCTCAGTTCAGTTTAAATAGTATCTGTGCAATCAAGTCGGTGATATCGCTGGAAATGAAGTGTCCCCAACTAAGCAAGCCAGAGGCGACAACGGCAAGGAACCAAAACTCCATCGGTGACAGAACGGAGAAAAAAACCTTGGGAGAAACCAGGCTCAGTCGGCCAGTTCCCTGCCAGACGAACCAGTAGTTTGTTCCAACTGCTGCAAAGTCTGTAAGGGCTCCACTGGTTCCAGTGGTCTTTTCCCGATGGCTGTCTAGGTGACGAGGTCCTCACTGGGGATCTGTCTCTGTGGCTCATCTAGGTGTCCTGGTCTCCGCTGACATTCAGGGTTGTAGAGCTTGTCTCTAGGTGCTGATCCACCATCTGATCTGGATACAGACTGGATCTGGTGACTACAGTGATCATCTGGGCTGGATAAGGACCGGATCGGGTTGCTACGGTGACCTCGGAATAAGAAAGAAAAAGACTAATATTAGCGTAGATGTCAATCTTCTTACGATGTAACAAGTACAAGTGTTCCCGGTTCCGGTTTACCTAATTAATGCAGCCTAACAATCCTTTAACGTATTTGAATATTAGAAGTATATTAGTGTGTTAAGTGTATGCCAGGTTAAAGAGATGGGTCTTTAATCTAGATTTAAACTGACAGAGTGTGTCTGCCTCCCGAACAGTGTTTGGTAGATTGTTCCAGAGTTTGGGCGCTAAATAGAAAAAGGATCTGCCGCCGGCAGTTGATTTTGATATTCTAGCTATTGTCAAATGGCCAGAGTTTTGAGATCGTAGCAGACGTGGAGGACTATAATGCGATAAGAGCTCGCTCAAGTACTGGGGAGCTAAGCCATTCAGGGCTTTATAAGTAATTATTTTTAAATCTGTTTAAAGAGCAGTGTTGACAGAACCTCAGGCAGTGCCCTCCACCTTTGTTCCTTCTTGTTCACATTTTATTTATTTATTTATTATTATTTATTTTGTTATTATTACTTTTTGTACACAGTACAAGATTTTGGCCTGATGACGAGCTAAAGGTGCACTTTTTTTCTCTTCACATTTTTTTATGACAGTGTAGGTAAGAGGTACATAATCATATACAATAATAAGTGACTTTTATTGTCCCACAGCCTTCCTGTGGGCTTTACTCCAGACCTCTCTTGGGTTATAGCATACAACCTGACAAGCAACAATTGTAAAGAAAAAAAGAAAGAAAAATTAATCAGGGGTTCGTCTGAAATTGTTGAAAATTCAGTCTGCAAGAGTCTGTTGTGCTTTAGCAGTGCCTTGCCTCAAATACACAAACCTGCATGTCACTCTTAATATATGAGGCGAGGCATATGATTAGTATATCAGACTTCCTGGTATATGAGTGAGACAGATGGGGGAACCTCTTGACTCGACCCTGAGCCCCCCACCCCTCCTGGCATCCCCACTTTGTTTTCTGCTTCATCTGTCGTCTGTCTGGGTGCAGAAGGAATGGCTACTCTTCCTCTGACCCCCCTCCTACCATCATCACCTACCTACCTACTGTTTGCCCCCATCCCACACACACCCTTAATAATGCATTAGATGGAGGCAGGAATCAGGCCTCTATAGCCCCTCACCCAGATGCATCCTCTCTATTATTTAACATTTACACACACCTTCCAGCTCATCAGCAACTCAATATTTAATGTCTACACAATGAAAAAACACCTTGATTTCCTCCTTTCTTTATTTATTTAGATTTGTGCTTTTTTTCTTGGCTTGGGAGGACTTCTGTTGCTTTACATAATAATTATCTCTCCGCATATATATTGGAAAGTATCACAAGGTTTGTTTGTTTGTGTGTATGTGTGAGTTTGCATGATGTGACTGAAGGCAAAACAAATGTTATTTCTGTACATACTCACTTATAGTACACACACACACACACACACACACACACACACACACACACACACACAAGTTGCCCCCACAACCCTTCTCTCTCTCTTTTGTTCTGGTTGGTTGTGCGGGAGTAGAAGTGGAAGCTGCTGATGCTGGGTTGAATAAGTCTTGATGGTATTGGATGGATTGATTATTATATGCCTGCTAATAGGCTGTATGCTACCTTTTGTGCTTTAGAATTTGACCCTTAAAGCTGCAGTGTGCTTTTTCTACTACACCCAAATTCAAAAAGAGTTTTCAAACAGGTTTCTATAAACACACCTGTATGCCGTTGTTAAGACCAGTGTTGAAAGCGTCACAGTATTTGCACTTTTCCCTATCTAAAACATGCTGGGTTAAATACAACCCAGAACTGCATGGGTAAATTAAGGACAAACCCAGCAATTGGGTTGTTTTGACCCAGTGGTTGGGTTACTGCCCGTAAGGTTAGGTTAAACATTTTAACCCAACTGTTGGTTGAAAACAACCCAATCGCTGGGTTTGCCCATATTTAACCCAGCATTTTTTAGAGGACGAATGGCTTCCTTCACTGTGATTTCATCGTTCATAATTGTTGGAATTTGTAGATAAAGTGTTGTTCTTGCACACATACATTTATGTTCCTTTGTATAGACACTAATATTAAATATTAAATAAATTGACAGTATCTTAAACTTTGTTTTAGGTTAGTAGGATTTAGGTCAATAGAATGTTATACAATGGAATTAATTGGTTGGTTTAATCAATGAGATTAAATAAATATATTAAGTGGCATGACATAATTAGAAAATTTCATAGTTTCACTCAGTATGCAATTTCTAGTGCTGTATTCTGCAGGTTTAGAAGAATTACATACATTTTCTCAATTTTTTTACTTAAAAAAATGTAAAAGGAATTCTAAATAATAGTACATTATTTATGCCTAATATGTTTTATATGTATATATTTATACTACTTCAAGGATTCATTAGTGACAGACTTCAACATTAGATTATTTTTATAATAAATAGTTTTATACATTATACGTTATATGATGTATGTGCGTTTGACACATGTATACATATATGTTACATACATGTATAGATGTGTAAAGATTGTACCCTTTCCAAAGCTGTGTATGTGCAAATGCTTTTGTGTTTTATATGCTTGTCAATACTTCCATATAGTACGTAATATTTAGATGAACTGAACAAACATGAATAAATTCATTCATGTGTTTGTTTAGACTCCAGGTCATTTTGTTCTACTAGCGTTGCTTTAGTAAGCCGTGTCTGTGTCTGTTAATGACAATGCTGACGTTAAATTATATAAAAAAACATTATCCAAATGTGTTATGTGTTGTGTTCTGTCTATTATCTTTCATTAGGACAGTACAAACATGATTAATATGAAAACGTAAATTATGGAACAAAGCATCCTCTCACACAATAGAGGGAAAAGGAAGAAAGAGCAGAGGGCTTGGATGTAGCTTTTGCTGTCTGGAGTGAGTCACAGCTTTTCTCTTACCACTGTTAAACAGTTAGCAAGACTTTGCTAATTATTTAATGCAAACACACAGTCTATTTACATTATGAAGGAATTAGCCTTTGTATACAGCAGGAGAATTAATAGAACTATTCCATGGACCATATATCTCAACATTACATCATTTTCTCATTGCTTGTGGACTACACAGCCTGTTGCAATCATGGTTGTCTTCTCACCTGCTCTCGTGTAAAAATCACTCTCAGTGTAAACTCTCAAAGGGAAAAAAGTGTCACGCAATTTTTGAGCAGTGCATCTTGTGAATTCAACTTCACAATACACTATATACTGCGTCTTTGATAATTAAGCTGCATAATTATTGTAGTTGTGTGTAAAATGTGGTACATGGTGTCAGGAATCATGCATTCTTATGTCTAAATACATTCAGTCCAATCACGTGTTCCATCTTTCACTTTAAACTGAAAAATGACTTCACTCTCGTGTCACTTTGTATAACTTTTTCATGTGAAACAAGAAAGATGTAAACAGTAAAAGGCATGTTCTACATAGTATATATAGGAAAAAGTCACAAAGTCTTGCATTTTATTCAAAGTCTTGTATTTAGTATTTTATTTTTAGTTCCTAAACCATCTTTCATAACAATAAGTTAATTTATATATTTTTTTATATTTAAATGTTAAATATAGCCAGAATTTGAGGATGTAAACCCAATGGATATATATATATATATATATATATATATATATATATATATATATATATATTACTTTTTAAACCAATGCATCGCATCGTTAACTTTTTTTTCCGATCCACCAAGCGAATCGAGGAATCTTTTCATCCCTAATATATATATAAATAAATAAATAACCAGGCTGCTTTTTTGCCCTTCTCTGTTTCAGCATGCCCTTGATGTTCCCCTGCTGCCTGTTGCCTTTTCTCTTCCTCCCTTCTTTCTATCCATTTGTAAACACGGGGCATTGCATTATTGAGTGCAGAAGCAAAAATCTATCGTAACAAAAAGAAAGCAGATGAGATGGACACGACCGTTGACAGTTTAGTGATGCTGGAAGCTGAAGTGACTTCCCCAGCACGCTTCTCTCCCCTATGTGCTTTCCTCTCTCCATCCCCACCCCTCGTTCCCCCCAGTTTTTTCCTTTCCCATGGAATCCATTTCATGTAATTAAAGACACTCAAATGAAATGGCCCCACTGGAGAAGTGGCTTTCAGCAGGGAGAGTGGAAGTGCCTCAAGGAGCCATCCTCGGGCCGTTCTCGGATGGCTCGCCGAGGGCTCTGCCACGGCGCAGATCAATATCATCTCAGTTATTAATATCAAAAGCGCATTACTTTGTTTTGCGCCTGGCGGTGTGCCAAAGCTCCGGGGCCCCGGCCGCTATTCCCCCCTGGCCATTTACCAAGCCCATAATTTACTTTGGTGAGTTTTTAAGGTATTGTTTTGTCAGGGCCAATCAGGGCTGAGTAACAAATGATCCCAGCGGAGTGGTGGGAAGCCCATCCGTAAGTGGCTCACGTGGCCAAACTCATTTTTGAAAGTTTCATGTCAATTACTCTCGTCCTTGACAGGAGAGTCAGGACTGGGTTGGAGAAAGGGAGGGGGAGGTCAAACGGGAGAGATGGGCCCCATGCCCCCCTCTCTGGGATGAGGTCACAACACTAACAAGTGTCCTAGGGCCAAAATTAGACATGACGCTACCTTTGATTGGTGCATCGAATTAAGGCTACGGCATGAGAAACAAAAAATATTGAGCACTTAAAGAAAGAAGAGGCATTGATTTTTCCTGATGCGTTTACCTCATACAGTTAGTCCACCTCAGGGGACCATGGGTAGACACGTCGGGTATAACGCCACAGAGGGGAACTCAAAGACTGTATGAGGTCCTGCCACATACATTATAAATGACAATGTAAGTCCGCCTCTTTTTTTACTTTCCATCTGCTCATCATTCATAACTTTGGTCTGTGTCTATACAGTAGCAGCACATAATCACAGCCTTGATTAACTACTGACACACAACTCCACAATTCAGATCATTTTACTTGCTCATGTTCTGCTGAAATGTAAGTGAGGAGTGGCATAAATCATGCTACATTTTTATTTTCCTTGTTACTACTTTACTTGTGTTTGTACTAGTGTTTACGACTACGATGTAATTTTATTTTTCTGTCAACCCCTTCTTATATATATATATATATATTGGAGCCATTACTCCAGTTTAGAAATATGATTTGGTGCTCAAGAAACATTTCTTATTAATATCAGTGTTGAAAAAAATTTTTTTAACATTTAAGATTTTTGTGGAAACTGTGATACTTTTTTCAGGAAAATAAACTGCATTTATTTGAACTAAAAATCTATAAATCACTTTTGATCAATGTGATGTGTCCTGTCTAAATACATAACAAAATACATAAATAAATAAAATAAAACTAAATAAACAAATAAAATTAAATAAAATTAAATTAATTAAATAAATAAAAAATTATGAGTCAGTCTACATTGGAAGCATTATATTTTGAGCTCAGCCATATTACGTTCAAATCAAATATGTTCCTTATTATTTCACGGTACACTTTTTTCATCACATTTAATATATTGCAAGCTCGTGCACATTCATATTCCTGTTTTGATTAACTTTAGCACACTTTTAGTAGTTGTATGCAATGTGAGCTGGATTTATTTGTGGTTATTTATTTTTTGTACATAACCCACTATCTTTCGGTTAACAAAAAAAAACAATTTATATTGGCCTATGTTAGTGAAATAGGGGTTTGATAACTGAATTTTGACTGTTCTGAATTAGTTGGAGCTCCTGGGTATTTGTCTTCTACCCTGTCGTGCCACATCAGGTTGACATTTGAGAGTTGAAACCCACTGTAGTGGAATACCCAGCCCACCTCTCAGCCCTTTACCCCATGTGCCCCACCTCTCAAAGGACTGATGAAAGGTCTCTGCACGGCAATACATATGAATATTTCAATTAGAATGAAATATTAAAGGGTTTGCATTTGTTTGGTGTTGCATGTGTTTTGTTCACCCCTCTCCTCCTGCTTTCTTTCTTTTGTCTTCATTCTCACCTTTTTTTTTTTTGTTTTTTGTCTTGCATCAAATTTTCATACAATTAATCAGATGCAGAGAGGGCCTGCGTATGAGATGGGAGATGGGGAAATGATGGAAAAAAGTGAGGCAGAGAAAAAGTGTGCGAGGAAAAAAGATTGTGTTAGTGTGATAATATGGGAAGGTGGTGGGGTTGGAAGGCCTAACAGCTGTAAAAGGTTACATCTCTGTCGGAACATTTGGCCTGCCACAATCAGGGTCGCAGCTTGCTTTACGCCCCATATTGATACCTCTCACTGGGGTCCCAGGGACGGCTGCATTGCTGGCACAGGCGCTAATTTATGCTCCTGTAGGGGTGCTTGCCGCCAGTTGCGAGAAGCACAGGTCTATAAACACTTCCTCCGCAGTCCAAAGTGAGAGACAAGAGACTAAAGATTGTCATCCTGGTAAACAAATGCAGAAAAAACAGATGCGGCACGCAAATGCTGAAAGTGTAAAGGTGCCGGAGGCGGTGTGTTTTGGAGGTGAACAACAGCACTAGTGGTACAGTGGTAAAAAAAAGGAAAAGTATGTTTTCCGTGGTAAAGACATTCTAGCAGATGTGTAGAAAATTATTTTGGTTTCTTTGGCTTTTGATGAAAAATAACAAATAAAAATACTGTTTTTTGCTAAAAAGCTAAAATTAAACCAATTGTTAAGAACAAACTAAATTTGTTTAAATTCAAACTCATAACCCACTTTATTTAGCAGATGCCTTTTATCCCAAGAAATTAACAGTACAATGTAGCAGGAGCAGTTTGTTATCTGAGGAAGTTCACTTTACATACTTTATTATTTGAAATGTCTGAAATGATTTGAAATGATACAAATGTCATGGTTTTGAGTATGATGACACCATGTATTTATGTTTACATTACAGTATGTTCCCACCCACACAAATACTGTATACATACATATTGGTAGATGTCAGTATATATTTAAGGTGCAAAACACTGTTGAATTTACCTGTTTATTTTTTATTTTTTATTTTTTTTTGGAAATTAGAGTTTTAAACTGTAAAATGTACAGTTATTTTCCTATAAATATTTGCACATTTACTGTATTTTCACATAAATATTCTGGCAATCATTTGTTTTTCTGTAAAAACAGCAGAATTTTGTCCAGTGTATAGTGTGGTCGTCAGTCTTAAATCGGTTTACATGCAACAAAAACAAAAATTTTGAATCGTGACTTGTTAGCAAAACCTGCCAGGATATATATATATATATATATATATATTTACCAAGTCTCACTACCTTGGCAGACCCGCCCTTACCCACACAATCCCTCATGCTGCACATTGGGAATTTGTAACTGAGGTTACAGAAATGCTTTTCGAATTGCGTCACTTTAGGATTAAGAATTGCTTTCTGTATAAAATAGTGTTGTATCTGAACGAGCAAAAGATTGACCGATTATCTCAAGGCAAGCTGTTGTTGTGGTAGGTACGTTTGATTAGACTCGCATAAGTACAGTATCTATGGCCATAACATCTCCATAAGACATTAGCATCTCATAAATGAGAACAGAAGTTTATAATAGTTCACCTTTTTATCAGTCTGTCTGGGTTTTATTTTGTTTAGCTTTCTTTAGGGGAGGAGGGTTAACAGGAGAAAATAACCAACAGACTAGCAGACTTGTCTCAGCGAAATGGAAAATAAAGATAAATATCTCAATCTCCCTGTCTATCCAGGCCAGGAAAAAAGTTAATTTAAACATTTCACTCCTCTTCTTTGGTGTCTTTTTGTCCTCATTAACCCTCATTGTGCTAGAAAATATTAATAATAGGGAAGTGATTGAATCAAATATTGATATGCCGGGGTGCAGGGAAAAGTAATGGAAACACAAATTGTGCAGTTAAAAGGCCAAAAATTTTGACTAATAGCTTAAAAGATAAAGAGCAATAATCAGTGGTGTCTTCCAGGAAATGCAACCAGTACAAAAGTAACAATAGTTATCTCTCAGATTGAATAAAGACTGCATTACAAGGGTACTTTCCGCTGCTGGCAAAAGCTGAAGTCTTCACAAAGAAGATATTGTGTCCTCTCTTTGTCTGATTGGACCTCTGGCTGTATTATTAATTACATTTTTAATTGTGCGTGTGCCAGGCATTAGCTACAGTTCTTTCTTTTGAAGAATGAGGAGGATGCATGTGGCATTTCTGCATTTGTAGCTTCTGCAAAGTGACTCTTTAAATCTGAATCTTTTATCATGAATCACGGACCATATCTTAATTATCATTTTAGTATATAAATGTGTTTTTATATTTTATTTTATTTTATTCATCGTGGATGAGTGATAGAAGGCCAGTTAACTTTCCCTAAGTATTTTTACTACTGAAGCCTGTATATATGATAACTCAAAGTTAATTTATTCATGTGAGGGCATGTCTTTGAGTAGACTGATATTATTTCTTGAATGTAGCTCAATCTCTCAATTTGTCAAATTTAAATTCATGCATTCATGCGCTTCTGAGTTCCAATTGAGATCAGACAGACAACAACAAACAACACCCAAACTTTCCTGCCATCTTAGCCTTCATTATGCCAGGTCCAGACTCTCTCTCTAACTCCCTTTCTTTCTCTTTTCAAACTCTCAGACAAGATGTATGCTGGTGCCCAGGTGGAGGGTAGTGACGGAGGTGTGGGGGAGAGGAGGAGGAGGAGGGCTGGGCAAAAAAAAAAAAAATCAATAGCGTCTCTGTTTGAAGATTTCTGAAAGACTTCCAGAGGAAGACGCTCTTGTCAGGGTGATAGATATGTGGGGTGAGGAGGACCGGCTAGGCCCGAGCGGAGGCTCACCTTTTTAAGTGGGGCCCTAATAATAAAAGCCCATGAATAAAACATCGGGTGAGCTGCGGAAGCTGCATTAGCACCGCTCGGTTATAAATGATCCCCGTGCCCGAGCACCATTCCGGTAAAAGCCCACAGCATCACTTTAAAGAGAAAGAAGAGAGCGAGGAAGATAGAGATAGATTGATATGTGTGTATATTTATTTATTTATATGTTTCTTAGCTGGGCTAAAAAGAATAAATAAGCAAGCGGACGTGGCTAGAGCGGGACAGCTATTGTTCATTTGCTACCTAGCCGCTAATTTTGCAAACTGGATTGTGTATGTGTGTGTGTGTTTTTTTGTATTTGAGATGCACAGTTGTTGTTGTGAATCCAGAAACAGACTGCTCTGACCTTGAGCTCAGGTATGTGCCTGATGGAGAGAGCATCACCAGTATACTTTCACTCACTCCAAGTTTTTATTTACAGAAATGTTGGCTGTGGTTCTGCTGGAACTCGAACTAGAAGTTGGAAATATGTCGGAAAAATTAGCTCCAGACACCTTAAATTAATGATTCACCAAAAATGAACATCATTTGTTGTCATTTAATCACCCTCACTTTGTACCAGACTTTCTTTTTTCTGTGGAAAACAAAAAGAGGTGAGAATGTGCTAGCCACTCTTTTCCCCTGTGATGCATATGATTGGAGTCTGGGTCTGTCAGAAAAGTTTTGTTTTGGTTACCATTGACTTCCATTTTACGTATGAAAACAAGCAAACAAAAATGTTGTACCTTTTTTTGGAAATAGTTGAACTTGGTTCATGTATGTAATGTAACAAACCTGTGTTGCATCTAAAGACGCCATATTCAAATGGTTGCGTTTCATCACGCAAAGCTATAGTATAGCATCAAAATACTTAAAATATAGTGTTTAAGTTGTATTTCCATGTTTCACAAAACTTTTATGGTGCTTTTTTGTTTTTTGTTACATTAAGAGCTTAAAAGCCCTTAACTTTTATTTTATGTAACAAACTGAAAATTGTATTTTACATGAATATCCCCTTTTAGTGTTTCACAGAAGAAAGAAAGACATGCAGGTCTGGAATGAAGTGAGGGTGATTAAATAATGTGAGAATTATCATATTTGGTCACTGGTGATTTAAGTCACTTGACTTATTTATTTAACAAACCTGACGTGTTGCATCTAAAGACGCCATATTTTAAGGTTAAGGCTAGATGGTATACAGAGTTGTCTGCTGATAATGTGCATATCAATATAGACCTTTTTGTCTCACTGTGCAACAATAATTACTGTTTTTGCATTATTGTAAGGAGTAGGTTTAGGGCTGGGGTAGTTGTAGACATGAATGAAACACAATCTAATAGGTATAAAATTAAATCTATTGTTAGCTTCCGGTTTTAGCTGTATCCCTTAGCTACAACCATATCTGAATGGTTGCATGTGAAGAAAGCTGATTGTCACTGAATAACGTCCTTTCATCACACAAATCTGTAGTACAGCATCAAAAGACATGCAATATAGTGTATGAGTTGTATAACCAAGGTTTACAAAACTTTTAGGGTGCTATGTTCCATTATTTTAGAGCTTGAAAGCCCAATATTCACTATTTGTATTTTTGTAACATGAACATGTTCTTTAAAATAAGTTAATTTGTCCTCCACAGAAGAAAGTAAGTCACACAGCTTTGGAACAACGTGATAGTGAGTAATTTGGGTGAACTGTACCTTTAACTACTGTTTACTTCTGTTTCCTGTACTCACAGTGAAGCCATTACTCTTACACACATATTCTCTCATAGTTTGCTGTATTAGTAGTTAGTTACACCTCTGCACTCCACAAAGCTGGAGCCTATTATGTGTGTGTGTTTGTGAGTGTGTATAGAGACATAAATCTTTCTCTTCTGGCCTGACCTCATTTGTCAGTGGCACTCCGTAGTGGCCAAGAGGTGGTTGGGCCCCAGTGGACTCCACAGTAAGCGGGGTCAAGTGGGGATCACGGTGGGTCACCATGCCAAGGCAGAGTTCAACCTCTTGACCTTTACTGTTGCGGACTTCAGAGAATGACTCCACAGAAGGTCAGACCTTTTTATCTCAGTTGTTTTCGCTGAGGTCAAAGGTCATATACAGCTACAGGGGCACTGCTCTGACCAATAAGCTTGACTCTTGCGGGTTGGCTCGCTAAACCCAGTAGGTAAACTCTCCTTCCGGCTATGATCATGGTCTGACTTCATCTAAATCTTAGTACAGCCTGTTCGAAAATGATAAATTAAAGTTCTAGCTACATTCTTCTGATGTATATGGATCATGCATCTGCATGTTTTAGCTGTAGCCTCTCAAACACACTGAAGTAGAGAAGGAAAGGGAGGAATGGAAGAAGCAAATGAACATAAAGTTCATACAGTTGTATTCTGTTTCTGCTTTTCATTCACCTTTTTTATGTATACTTATATGTTTTGTCTAGTATGTCAGCCTTTTTCTACTGGTGTTCAACTTATGGATGCTGGTTTTCAGGTGGCTTCCTCTTGACTGTTTAGATGTTTTCTGCTCTGACTGGCTTGGAATGTTGTCATGGCAGTCATCTTGTTCTTCCCATTCAGATGCAGGACTAGACCTTGGCACAGGCTTTAATTTGAGACTGAACCTGGCCATTAAACAAGACCCTGTGACCTGACCTGACCCAGACCAAAAATCCCTCACACACTTTTGGTTTTTCAACCTTTCTGTTTATCAAAAAAATCCTAAAAAACGCACTTCTTAAGCAGTGCAACCATTTTCAACTAATAATAATAAGACATGCTCCCTGAGCACAAAACCAGCATATCCGAATGATTTCTGAAGAAATACGTGACACTGACACTGCTGAAAATCCAGCTTTGCAGTTACAGAAAAAAATGTAAATTATTAAAACAGAAAACATTTTTTTTTTCAAAATGTAGCCTAATAATATTTAGCAATGTTACTTTTCTGTATTTCTGATTAAATAAATCCAGCATAAGAGACTTCTTTCAAAAACAAAAAAAATCTTATATACAGAAAATACAGACATTTTGAACAGCTGTGTATATTTAAGAATTTGATTACAATTAAATTAATCAAATTTATTATATATTTTTTTATCAAATTAATAACTTCCAACTGTCATTTTCATCACCTTGGTCTATGAAGTCAAAAGTAGTTCAACTTTTAAATTGTCTCTGTGGTCTGTTGTACTCTGTTTAGCTTCCGTTAAACATAGGAAAACATGAATATCACTGCTCACTTTTTTTGTGAACTTGAATATGAGATTACTTCAGTCCTAAGGAAATATTTCAGAATGTTATTTAGGGGTCAAGGGTCATAATTTTTTATTGTCACTAGCTATCACTAGCTAAATTACCGCAAAAATAACTGTTTAGTAAGAGAGCTAGTAGTAGTGAAGTTGTGTGTGAATGTTGTTGAAATAGAAGGATTTTGCAGGTATTTGTGTGTGTGTGTGTGTGTGTGTGTGTGTGTGTGTGTGTGTGTGTGTGTGTGTGTGTGTGTGTGTGTGCGTGCGTGCGTGTGTGTGTGTGTGCGTGTGTGTGTGTGTGTGTGTGTGTGTGTGTGTGTGAGTGAGAATGTATAAACATGGGGCCAACAGAGGGGGTCAGTGAGAATTTATTAAGTTATCGATTGCTGTGTTCAGCATGCCGGTCACACAGCATAAAAGGGGTACTAATAAAAAAAATGGACAAGGGAAACCCTTTTCTGCTCACTCTGCCAAATATTAATCTCCTAATTTTTTATTTTTAATCCAGACAGAGAAGGAAAATGAATGCCTCTATCTGACAGGGCATGGTAAATAATTAAAATAGAAAATTGATTGTTTGCATCTGGCTTTAGATTTATGTATGTGGGGCTCGGTGGCACCCTCAAGGGACCCACTTCCCTGTCTGCATGGGCTCGCTTTCTCGTGTGCTAAGCATTTTTTCACATTATTCCCTAATTTGCTAAGAACAGAAAAAGAGAGATAGAGAAGGAGAAAGAGACAGAGAGTGGGACTTACTTTGATGAGTACGACATGTTATTATTATTTTATTTTAAATCATGGATTGAACCCTCCCCACTCCCCCCACATGCCCCTTGATATTTATTTCATTGCCCTGTCAATAAATTTAACGAGGTTAGTTTTTTTGTTTGGTTTTTAAACAGCTTATACTGGGAATTCAATTAAGAGAAATTGGGTACGCTCCCAATTTATAAATAAATAAAACTCAAGACACCCCATCAACTGCCCCGCACCCCTCCATTACACCCCTCATGCAAGGAAAGTTTGGCTCCTAAGGTTATACTTGACCATTCCTCTTCAAATCCGCACCCCCCCCCACACACTTCCTGTCTAGGTTTAAAAACGGGAAAAAACGTCCTCATCCCCCGACGGCGGTGGGCCGCATCATTGCTCCTTCCTGTCTACACGACTAATGCACTCTGCCTCAAACAAGTAATGACCCTACTCTCAAATTAATGAGGGAGCCGATGTGCCTTTCGCAACATTTGTTTTTGCTCCAGTGCGGTCAGCGGTGTGCGGGTGGCGGTAACAGAGATTATTAATTGTGTGTTTGAATCCGCACATTGAGATGGATCTTTTCTCAGTTGCTCTTGCATTACAGTACGTGTATAAAGCTCTTTTGTCTCTAATGGGAATTTTTACCGCAAAGTCTGCTGTGGACGGAAAAAGAAAACACAAAAAACAAAAGCAAAAACAATTGCACCAATCTTTGACTTAAATGAATGGTTTAAAATGTGTCCATATGACTCATGTTCTGTATCCCATGTTTTCTGAAGCCATAATGATGGATTTGCAGATTTGCGTAAGGAACAGACATTTCAGTCAAGTCAATGTTGATTTAGTTTTTTGGTGATTTTGTATTTTTTTTAAGCTTTAAATTATTTGTAATTGGATTATTTAATTGACCTGTTTATTTGAAATTAAGTCTATTCCTTGTTATGACAAGCAGGAAGTGATACATTGCTCTTGGTCTTTTATGTAAAGTACAATAGTCAGTTTTATGTTAGATCCCCCAATGTACCAGCCAGTTTCAGAGGCCCCTGACATGCGTATCATTGAGTCTCCTGTGTAAGAGTCATGATTATGATGAAAAGCATATATTGTAGCAATAAACAAACACACATGCACAAGCTCCAATACATCTCATCTGACAGTGCTGCTGTAATTCTGCTATGCAGCTACACAACCTTTTATGATTTATTTATGGAAACATCCATTGCTAATGTATATGATTCTTTTTGTTTCTTTTCTTTTTTTTTTATAAACCAAGTGGTTTTTCTTTTTTTTCCCAAAAAAGAATTATTATGCTCACCAAGGCTGCGTCTATTTAATCAAAACAGTAAAACAGTAATACTGTGAAATATTTTTACCATTAAAATATCCATTTTATATTTTAATATATTTTAAATAATTTTAGTATTCTTGTGATGGCAAAGCTGAATTTGCAGGAGTCATTATTCCAATCTTCAGTGCCACGTGAACTTTCAGAAATCATTTTAATATGCTGATTTGGCTGTCAAGAGACATTTTTATTGGCATTATCAAAGTTGAAAAAAGTGCTGCTTGATATTTTTTGTGGAAACCGTGCTATTTTTTATATTCTTTAAAGAATAGAATTATTCATAAGTTATAAGTTATTTATAATTATTTATAAATTATAAGTTAATAAAAGTGATACAAAATTAAAAGCAACACCATTTATTTGTTTATTTAGTTCACTATATTTTGTACTATATTATACTGTATGTGTGAAGACATTTTGAGGCAAGAGAGACATTGAAGAATCCATTACCTCTGATGATCTTTAGTATGCTTTTTTGTCTGTGTGTGTGTGTGTGTGTGTGTGTGTGTGTGTGTGTGTGTGTGTGTGTGTGTGTGTGTGTGTGTGTGTGTGTGTGTGTGTGTGTGTGTGTGTGTGTGTGTGTGTGTGTGTGTGTGTGTGTGTGTGTGTGTGTGTGTGTGTGTGTGTGTGTGTGTGTGTGTGTGTGTGTGTGTGTGTGTGTGTGTGTGTGTGTGTGTGTGTGTGTGTGTGTGTGTGTGTGCAAGCTAAGCCCATACATTCATTTCACAGAGCTCCTCGCAGAGCCAGCTCCTCATCTCAACCGCTGACAGAATGTGGGCTATCTTTACAAATTACCTCTCTGCCACACTGTACATTTCCTCAGTCAGCCTTCTCATTATAGCGACATTATCTCTCCTCTTTAAACCTACCAAACAAATTACCCTTATCATGTGTAGCAGACAAAACAATACCACAGCAGTCCAAAACAACTCTGGTGTCATATACAGTGTGTGTGTGTGTGAGTGTGTGCGGCCCACTTTCCTCGCTTAAAACGAATATTAAAATGTCTTGAGAGAGATGTTTCTGGAGGGGTTTGCTGCTTTATTTGTGTCTGATTAAGTCCTTAGAAATTAAAGTCAGGTGATTCAAAGAGTTTCATAACAAAGGAGATACAGGATCAGAACAAAAATAAATTGGGTGATTGCTTGCATGAGTGTATTTGTGTTTTTTTATAGTTGTTATTTAGATGTAGATATAGGTGTCAAAATATGGAGAGTGAAATCACACACCTCTTTAAACACACCTGCCCGACACAGAGGTGCGCACACACACACACACACACACACACACACACACACACACACACACACACACACACACACACACACACACACACACACACACACACACACACACACACACACACACACACACACACACACACACACACACACACACACACACACACACACACTCCTGTATTGCACTTAGAGGCGGAAACACAAAGTATTTAAAACAATAGGACACTTTTACTGTGTGATATTTGAGTCTAGATAAGTGTCACCTTATGCTGTTGAAATTTCATCACTGTTAAATTCTTTTGAATTGAAATAAACCAATTTAATAATAACTCTTCTTGTCTGGCTAAGGACATGGCATTCTTCCTTTGATTTCACAAGTATGCATGTGCATTTGATAATGATATAAATAAAGAATGAGGAAAAGGATAAACAGGCTTGACTTGAGCATGAGACTCATCCCAGACTCCCTCAAGTTCCCCCACCGGACCTAATTATGAAATTAAAGGTTGAGTCGGGGTGGTGAAGTGTTGCTGGAAGATACTGAGTGTGTTTTTATACCCCAGCCTTGTGATTGGCTGGAATATACAGACATGACAGCCATATTTTAACGTTGTCATCATGTTTCACATTCGCATTATTTATTCATTTGTTTGATCTGTGGTGTCTTTTATAAGCTGTTTATTTGTCTTTCTATATGAAAATAGAATTAAATTGAATTAATTGTGCTTAATTTTTTTACTTTATTTTTTAGATAAATAAAGATGTGTGTGTGTGTGTGTGTGTGTGTGTGTGTGTGTGTGTGTGTGTGTGTGTGTGTGTGTGTGTGTGTTTATATATATATATATATATACATACATACATACTATAATTTTTACTGTTTTGTTTGTTTGTTTGTCCTAAAAATGGCATAAGTAGGTTGTGATTTGATTGTTATTTTTGATATTTTTAGTTCTTCTTAGTTCTTTTTCAAGATTAAAGCGCTCTAATTAATGAATGGTCAGTTGGTGGATTGTAGTCAGATATCTCGGTATACTGACCATTGAACTGTATATTTGGCTCGTGTCCCTGTGATCCAGTTTCCTATGCTGCACAAATTCTGCTCATATCATTATTTCATGCTCACATCAATTATTTTGGCTCAAATCAGTATTTAATTTACATACGTTTATTTACACAACCATTCAAAAGATTGTGTAGGTAAGATTTTGTAATGTTTTTGAAGAAGTCTCTTATGCTCACTTGGGCTAAATTTATTTAATCAAAAATACAGTAATATTTTAAATATTTAAGTATTTTAAAATACCTCTATTCTATTTTAATTATTTTTTTAACATGTAGTTAATTCCTGTTATGGCAAAAGCTTAATTTTCAGAAGCCATTACTCAAATTCAGTCATGAATCATCCTTCAGAAATCATTTTAATATGCTGATTTGTTGCTCAAGAAAAATGTATTTATAATCAATGATGAAAACAGTTGTGCTGCTTAATATTTTTGTGAAAACCATGATACCTTTATTTCAGGATTGTTTTATTTATTTATTTGTTTGGTAAAACTGCAAATGCCTTTCTCGCCAATTTAGGTCAATATAATCCATCCTTACTGAATAACATTTTAATTTTTGCTTATGTTAGAATATATATAACCATGTAGAAATCTTGCATCCTATGACTGAAGTGGATGAATCCTGATGGACTTGTACACTAACTGGCCTGTATTAATTATGCTTGATAAGCATAAACGCTGGTCTTGTTTTCCATTAGGCAGTAATGTGGGGGAATCAAAGGCTAGGGGGTTTTCTGGTGAAGGGCATCTATGTCCCTGGCCATTAAATATCCATGTCTCACTCCCTCCTGCTTGGCCAGCATCCTGGAGCCTGAACACACCAGGGCCCACAGCTGGAAATCGAGCCTTACACACACACACACACTCATATATTGAAGCTATGCACACACACTTACTGTAAAACACACACGTGAACGTGTCATTGAATCCAACAGGCTCAGAAAAAGAAATGTGCATCTATTAATAGCTTTTTACGAGTACTTATTAACATGGATCCTGGCATTAAGATGAGACCCTTGGACTATTAATAGGATGTGCTCAAAGCAGTGCTGTCGCATTAAGGATAACCACTAAAGCGCTGGGAGTTTAAGTGCTAACCGAGCAGCCCTGGTTTATTATGCCTTGTGTGAATAATAAAATAGATCCTTTCTCTCTCCCGCTCACAGTCTCTCTCTCTCTGTCTCTCTCTCTCCCTCAGCGAGTCTCTACATACATGGCTGAACTTGGCAGGGCACTTTGTTTGAACACTGAGTAGATTGCCTTGTATCGTGAATATTTAACTTTCTCTGCCAGACCAGAGCTAACGTTGTTACACAGAGATTAAGTTGAGGAATGATTACGTGAGGATGAGCTACTCGTGTCTCTCTTTCTTGCTCAAATACACACACACACACACACACACACACACACACACACACACACATGCATACCTGAGAGGACTCAAGCAGGGACTTTATGTCACACTAAAGCTACTCATGTGGAAAATCACAACCACTTAAGAGCAATATTCCCTGCTCCGTTTTATTATATTTGTGTTCTTTTCACGTTGGTGACTGTCATCATTTGCGGAGGCTCATTCAGTTTTGGCAAGATCTAATTAAGATACACAACTCAGCAGGTCACTGACACCTTTTTGGTCCTCACAGACTGCAAACCCGTGTTTATTTGCATGCTATTTTATATTTTTAGGCTATCATTGGCTTATCTTCCTAAATTCGCTGGCAAACATCAAAAGTTACTCTTGTTTTCTTTAGGTGTACTTCATTTTATTTTCCATCTAAAATGAAGCCTGACTGGAAGTATTGTCAGCTTTGGCCCGCATAACAATTATCTGAAGCATAATACACACAAAACAAAACAAAAATGTCCAGCTTTGTTACGTTTCATGTACAATTAAGCATTTTGGCTTCTAAATCACAGATCTTAATTAGGTTGGATGCCATATTACATTTATTGAGGCTGAAAAAGAGGCTGTTGCAGTCTTTACAACTGTATAAAGGTCATAGATCATGTGATGACCTAGTGGACACACAAATTATTGCAGTCAATTACAGATATCTTAGGTATACTTTTAGTTTAAGAGCAATTTATTATAGAGAAGATTTGGTGCATCATTAAACGAAAAATATGTCAAAGACGACCACAAACTCTTCAGCAGCTGGAAACCTATATCAGGCAAGAATGGGAACAAATTCCAACACCAAAACTCCAGAAACTCATAACCTCGATGCCAGACGTCTTCAAACTGTTTTAAAAAGAAGAGGAGATGCTACACCGTGGTAAACATGCCCCCGTCCCAACTATTTTGAGACCTGTAGCAGGCATCAAATTTGAAATGAGCTCATTTTGTGCTTAAAATTGTAAAGATTCCTCAGTTTAAACATTTGTTATGTTATTTGTGTTTTATTGTGAATAAAATATTGGCTCATGTAATTGGAAATTCTTTTACAAAAATGTCCCAACATTTCTGGAATTCGGGTTGCATATCTCATCATGTCTAGGTGGGCTGACAGAGTGAAATGACTAAAACTGTGTCTGAAATCAAATAAAATGGCAAATGTAATATCTAAAGAGGAAAGCAGTATCATGCACACAAGCTTTGATATCACCACCACCACACACTCAGTGATATGGCATCATGAACCGCAGCTGCACTTTCATGTGTGGACAGGCAGAATGGCAGTGTTGACATATTCCGTGGCAGTGTGGCTTCTTGCAGACAAAGGTGGGCTGGTTTTAATCTCATGATAGCATAGAGTCCTCCGTTCTTTAAAGCAGATCAAGAACTGTTGACCAACAGGGTAATGCATTATTCACAGGCCACATTTTCCATCATATTCCATGCCACAACACCCCACCATCAGGAAAGGGGCGAGGGAACACCCTCAGCCATCTCTGTTTACCCACAGTCCTTTCTGTTTACCCACAGTGCCTCTGTTTTTGAGCATATGGCAGATGCTCCCCTTATAGTGCTAATATTCCCCATCATACCGCACATGTTAATTATCCGTTCATTTATAATGCATGTCCAGGGTTATGTGTAAAGACATCAGGAAGGTTAACAAGGAGGATCTTTTATAATACTTTTTAAGGATTTTCCCACTTGTTTTTGCCTATTTTAGAAAGCATCTTTTGTATTTTCTTTCTGAGCTTCTTCCATTTGACAGTCCATAAACTTAAAAAGCTTTTATTTGGTCTTCTAAGGACAAATACGTGCAAAATCTACTTTATACTTTTTATACTTCTTCAAAGAACCCTGGAAGCCTTCACGTTTTCTTTGCTACCTAGAAAATCTATTTCAAGAACTTTTTCATCTCTAAAGAACCACAAAGTCAACTCATAGACCCCCAAAAAATGGTTCTTGGTGAGAAAGGGGTCTTTGCTTTACCTGAAAACAATTAAAACCAAGTCAGTTTGAATTAATATGATATATAATAGTTTTTTTTTTTTTTTGTCCTGTCAATTTAATTTAGTTTTTTTTTGTCTTAGTTTTTATTTTATGTATTTTATTCTATTGTTGTTGTATTTTTAGTTTAGTGTTTTTTGTTTGTTTGTTTTTTTATAATTTTTTAGAGAATTTTTTTTGGTATGAGCTACCAAGCTCAATGTGCTAAACGATGTAATCAATTAATCATTAATTGGTGAATATTAATATTTGAATTTTGTTAGTCATCATTGTTGTTTAATTTTATTTGTTATTTTTGTCATTTTTTATTTATTTGTCCTATAAGTTCAATTTAGTTTAGTTTTTTTGTTAGTTTTCACTATCTTTGTTAGTTTCTTGTAGTTAAGGTATGACAAATGTAATTTGCTATTTGATATCAATTTTAATTAGTTTTAATTTTTTAATCAATAATAATTTTGACAGCATTAAACTTTTCAGCACACTGTCATTATTTTCTTATTGCATTTTTACATTTTAAATCATTAAATTTAATTTGTATCCATTTTATTTTATTTTATTGGTATTTGGAAGCCATGAAAATATATTTAACTACAGTTTGCTAGTCTCATTTACATTAGTTTTTATTTTAACTTTGGCTTTTTTATTTTACATTTTAACAAAATTTATTTTCACGTATACACTTAAAAAGACAGTGTGCCACAGTGTTGAAAACACTCCGAAAGATATAGTTGACATAACTTTTAATCTTTCAAATATTCATACTCAGACAAAAACTGTAACTCGACTACACAAAAACCCACTATAGCTAGATCACTGCATTGACTTGTTAGAGTGTGAGAAGCGACCAAATACCACTAGACTTTTGCGTTAAACAATTTCACAGTTGTAAATTGATTGTTGAAAGAAATACTGTGCGGTTTTGCAGTGGTTATGTTTGTGTGCTTAGCCCCTGTGTCTTGGCCGTTGCTAATTGGCCACACAGTGATGCACCCCTCTAAAGAGACAGAAGGTGGGCCTCTCTACCCTTTCCTCCTCTTCTCTCCTTCCTCCACACCTCACCAAGGGAGTCCCTCTTGATCCACGTCAACCTTCCCCATCGCATTCACTCGACGGGAGGGAGGCGCAGTGTCCCTTCCTGCTCTCCGGTCGACCCTACCTGCTAAACTTCGCCACAGAGTTGGACTTAAATGTTATGTGATTTGATGATTATGACTTTGATTTGATGGCTAACCGTGTAAGCTATCGAAACTGGCACATGGCAGCGTGTGTTTTATGCTTTTGGCTAGTGTTCTGATGTCAGAGATATTCCCAATGGAAATATCATCAAACACAAGCCGGGAAGAGAGCACAACCAGCGCTGGCCTGAGGGAACGCTAAAACACACGCAAATGTGCCCGGTCCCAGACACAAAGAGATGCCACTTTACACACCTACACTCACACACACACACACACACACACACACACACACACACACACACACACACACACACACACACACACACACACACACACACACACACACACACACACACACACTCCCACTTAAAGATCAATTCATGCAAACATACACTCCTCCACACTCAAGATGTGCCAGGGCACTCACACACACACATGCACCACATACACACAGACACTCACCCTAATTGGCCCACCAAGCATCTCTTAAAAAACCTTTGAGAGAGGATGAGAGAGATAGAAAAGAAAGGGAGGGAGGAACGGAGGGAAGTAGTAGGGAGCTCAGTGTGTCGTTCTGGGGGTTAATTACAGATGCAGATGCGTGTTGCCACTTGCAACATCGCTGAATTCATTTCCATCCTCCCTGCCCTTCCCCTGTGCCCCTGGGGAGACGCCATTGCATGTGTGTGTGTGTTTGTGCGGATGGTTGGGAGTCGGGATCAGCATAAAGAGTTAGGAGAGAGTGAGGAGAAAGAAAAGAGGAAAGAGTGATTGAGGGGGAAGAAAGGTTTGTCTGTGCTGAGATATACTGTCTGCGGTTAAAGGGTTTTAAATCACAGGCAAATTTCCATCTTTTTTCACAGTCTTCCATCTTTTTGATTTTGTCCATAAATGTATTTCAATATTTAAGCAAAATATTTTATATTTTAAATATTTTGGTTAAATATGTAATTCTGTAAGGATAAGGAATAAAATATATTTTAGGGGAAAGGAACCAGATGAATGGTCCTCTCTGAGAGTGTGTGTAGTTACTGGTTACAGCCACATGAGGCTCACTGCTGTCAGTGTGCACACGCGCGCAAAGGTAAGCGACTGCCTTGGGCCCTCAAAAGCCAAGGGCCCCCTAAAATGCTTTTCATATACTAGATGCGCATTGAGCGCCGGACACGCAAACGGTTGCTGTTTACGTGTTTATTACCACGACAACCGTCTGCAATTTCAAGTTGAACGTGCTTCTTGTCTATCCTGCTTGTAGCAAATTAAAATATTATGCATCTGAAGATGCTGACTGCTGCGAGAGTGCGAGGTCTCTCTTTCCCAGCGTGCACACACCACTCTCTCTCTCTCTCTCTCTCTCTCTCTTCTTTTCTGCGAGCGGCTGAAAGGAGCTGCGCTTTCCGCTTTCAGTTAAAACACAGATATGTCGCTTCTCTAATTTTACATGCAAGTATAGCCGAAATCACAGCACAGCTATTGTCTTTATCTTATGTGTAGCCTATTTGATTTTATCAGACGACGGCTCGATTATAAATCAGGATATTTGTGCAGATTAACATCTTAGAAGGGAGAGCTGGTTATGTAGCCCAGTCTTAAAATCGTCGCGTTTCAGTCACTATTTCATATTCATTCCGTTGCCTGACAATAGAAACAGAAAAATATACCAATGAAATCAGTTTTATTGAGAATTTAGCTGCATCCAAATACAGTATGTGGAACAGAGAGGCAAACAAATGTAACAATAAATAAAGTAACTTCTTCCTGTTCAGAAGAAGAGCAGCCCTGTCTTGCTGGAAACAGGTTTGTGTAAGTAAATTGCTCAGTGCAAAGAAAGAAAGTTATGGGAACCTGGTGTTTCTTTTTTTCATGTGTCTAATAGACATGAACGAGTTCTTTGAAAAACATCTATGATCTTTGAAACATGTCTACTCTTCATGCTCTTTGTTGAGTATGGTTTCACTAATAAAAAACATAAATGTATTGCATAAAGCATCCACATTTGTCCATGCCCACGTTGATTAGAGTATAAAAAACATGAAAAGTATTAGTAATTTAAGGGGTACATTTAGAACAGATAAAAATGTGTGATGAAGTTGTGATTATTCGCGAGTTAACTCATGACAATCATCGCGATTAAATATTTTAATCGTGACAGCCCTAAGCAGTGTGATTTTGTATCTATGCATCCCTGCCTCTGGAATTAATTTTATGTGATAAAATAATTAGTGCACTATGAAGTCCCGTTCTGAATCAAATGATTGAAACACACAGTCTGAATCCGTGCGATCCTGAAGCTTCAAAACAGTGATTGCTGTTTAACTGACTCTCAAAAATGATATGTTCTTTGTTCGCTTTTTCTATATATTTTTCCTTGTTTGAATCACCGGGAAATGAACATTACAATTAATAGGCCTAACTTTTTATCAAATTGTGATCACGTTTACAGTTTCCGTCGTATTAAAAAACATTTCATGGACATCCATTTACTTGCCTAAAAAGACGGATATGATGTGCGTTGTTAACAGATTACCTTACATTAGGTTAGGCTATAACCCTGTTTTTCAAAAGCATCCCCCCCCCCCCTCTGCTTTTTTCACAAATCGCACCCTGGCCCTAAGTTAAAATTACTAGTAGAAAATTTAATGTAGGCTTACGCTGGTAACTCATCAGGGGACTTTCCTCATCATATAGGCTATATTTTCACACTAATTCAAGTTTTTATATGAATGAACCCTCTGAAGGGAACCAATTGTCTTCAGAAAAGTTTGGATGGCATTCTCATTTTACCTGATAAAGTATAATTTATGAGCTGAGCGTTGCTTTGTTTACAGCCGTTGACCAGGGGGAACCTCTATATTTCTGACGTTCCAAAAGCACCTCCTACTGGCAGAGAATGAATGTGCATTTTCAATAATCCAGTCTGCAGTTTTTGTTCAGACCAATGCGAAAATCCACCCATAACCCATCTTAAATCATATCATAATTTATACTTCTCACTCATTCCTTTTCTTGAAAAAAAATAATTGTTTAAATGTTCAATTGTGAGGTTTATCATTTTATAATTTATTTAGTTTTTTGTTAACTTGTATCTCAATGGTAAATCAATTGCTATTTCGTGGTCTATATGAAATAATAAAAGTGTCTTCTAAATGAATAAATGTAAATGAAAGAATCCCATTATAAAATGTACATGAAAAATGTAGAAACATTGAACACAACTATGGGGCACCATTGTGCTGCAGCAGCAAGCATCACGACAAAAAGGCTCCTCAAGGTAGATCTTGGTAAATGAGTGCAAATGAGTGCCCATTCCTATATTTGCCTGGGGCTGCAGTGTGTGTGTGTGTGTGTGTGTGTGTGTGTGTGTGTGTGGGTGTGTGTGTGTGTGTGTGTGTGTGTGTGTGTGTGTGTGTGTGTGTGTGTGTGTGTGTGTGTGTGTGTGCGTGCGTGTGCGTGTGTGCGTGTGCGCGTGTGTGCATGTGTGAGCTGTCATACTGCAAACCCACCTGGCTCCTTCAGCCTGACCTGCAAGTTGTCACAAGGACTATGAAGTTTTGAGTCAAAAGTTCAGTTACGCAAATATATACTATATTGATTTAAAACAAAAAAGGCAAATAGTTCACCCAAAAATGTAATTTCACATCATTATTTATTCACCCTTATGTCATTCCAAACTCGTACACTGAAAAGTAAATAAATAGATAAATTAATACAAATAAATATTGTTGGATTTACTTTGAATAATTTTCAAAAGAATCGACAAAAACACTGAAATAAACATAACATTTTAAGTTACAAACATTGAAATTTTAATTTGTAAAATGCACAGTACAACTTTAAATTGTGTTCTCAGGACAAGGGTATTTTTCACAAGCCTAAGATAAAACATTTCTTATTGGGGTAAGTTCACATGTATTTTAGGTTGAAGTTTATGCAATTTATATTTACATTTTACAGTTACAATTACTGAACATTTGTATGCATTACCTTTTACTTTTTTGCTAAGTGCCTGTGCATCTTTTCTTTCATCAGTGTAAAGTTTAACAGTCAATGGTTGGGGTGTGTCCTGATGTTGGTCCACTGTGTTTTCTGAGGTCCAAGGTCAACACAGCGTTATACCAGGAAGTTTTAGAGCACTTATGCTTCCTGTGTGTGCAGTTTTTTGTTAGCAACACTGTCATGTTATGTTAACCCCATAGAAAACTATGGGTATTGTGAAGAGGAAGATCTAATCTTGAGTGTGTATTGTCTCACTCCAACTTGGCACTGGGATGCCAATGATTCCCAGGTTCCCCACATGCCTGCACACATGTAATGACCGAATGTTTCACGCTTTGACAGAGCTAAATGGAAGGGCAAGAGCTGTAGGAGATGGATCACCCACAGATGGAGATGAAATGACTGACCTGCCCACACTGACCACAGACTCTGGACGCACGCTCTTAAAGAGGGCCCTCCTTTACATTTTTTTCCCTAATAGGAAATTGGATCCTTGTATTGATTTACAGTAAGAGGAATGTGATACTGAAGTGCCTGAAAGAAAAAAAAATCCCAAAATAATATACATGCTGCATATTATGCACTTACATTTTATTTTATTTTATTTTTTACAGCATAGACAAAAAAAATGTTGCCATTGCATGATGCATATCCATTTTTTATGTATGTTCATTAACAGTATTTATTTTATTTGCTTTTTTCTGGTTTCTGAAGTTTCAAATGCAAATATAATGAAATCTCAAACATTTCTGAGCTGTTTTCAGGGTTCAAGGTGTATGTTAAGCTGGCTTTCTTAGGGCAGTGGCACAGTGCAACATCCGTCCAATGCAGTGATTCAGGAGATTATTCAAGACTGTAACTGCAAAAGGACCGTTTAAAAATCTTTTTGCCGTGAACCTGTTTGTCAGCTGTGTGTGTGTTTGTGTAGGTTTCCTCATCAGCTCTGCTCTTCAAAGGGATGGAGTGCTGTCCCCCCACCTCCCCCTGCACTCGCTCCCAATCCTGCTCCTTTGTCTTTGTGTTCCATATTTAATGGGATGGCACGAGTGTGGTGAGAAGGTACCTGAGGCTGCCGGCCGTGCCCACTGATGTGGAGTGTCTCCCCCATCTCTCCATCCGTCTGTGGCCCTTTTAAGACAGACCTTGAGTGGGGGATCAAAGAGAGCCATTGATGTTTTCCTTGGAGTGGAGATTGAGAACCCAAGTGATACCCCACACCACGTGGACCCGTGCCACTCTGAAACTAACACCTGTGTGTGTGTGTGTGTGTGTGTGTGTGTGTGTGTGTGTGTGTGTGTTTGCAGGGCACCAGAAACACTCTGTGGCCCATGTCGAAAGCATTATTCAGATTAAGGCCGAAAAAATGAGGCTGTCGTAATTCTAAACACTCTTATGTTAATTTCCAACAATGTCTTTTCTCTCATGCTCTTTTTCCTATTGTCTGCTTTACTGAGAGGAAGTGAGATTATTGGCAACTGTCAAACTACCTGGCAGCTTTTATTGCTCACTCTCAATCACTTGCTTGTAAAGATCCAGAACACATGTACCATATTGATCACAAATCAATGATCAATTAAGCAAGCCATTTGTTCAATTAAGAGTCCACTGGCCCTTGCTGTTCAGGTATTTGACTCGAGGAACTGCCGCAATGGATAGGCTTGCACCATTGATCTAAAGAAGACTCCACAGGGCTTTAAACCTTTACACAGAAGTTAAACAAATTAGTTTTGAGGCACAAAACAGGTGGTTAGCAGAAGTTAGAGAAGTTTGCTTGATGTTTTTATAGCAGCCAGAGTGTATGATTCATATTTGGGTAAAAATATGGGTCATGCAATCAACACATTAGACAGTTCATGCATAAATAAACAATGTCTGCCCTCAATATTATTGGTGAGATGAGGAAATGTAGTGAGGTCAAAATAGGGTCTAATTCACTGATAACTGCATAAAAGTTGTACTTTTGGTTCTCATGAAAAATAAAATGTATACCTAGACAGATAGAGGGATAGATGAGCAGATAGGCAGACATTGATGGATGGACGGACGGATAGACAGATAGATAGATAGATAGATAGATAGATAGATAGATAGATAGATAGATAGATAGATAGATAGATAGATAGATAGATAGATAGATAGATAGATAGATAGATAGATAGATAGATTAACAAACAAACAGAATGACAAATGCTTGAATGGATAGATGGGACATGAGATAGATAGATAGATAGATAGATAGATAGATAGATAGATAGATAGATAGTAATTTAAAATCGTGGTACCTCCTTCTTCATGTTCTGTCCTGACAGATGGGGGCGCTCTATGTCTCCTTCTCCTTCTCATCCCACCCTCGTTTCTTCTTCTCAAAATTTGGACATTTTGTTTATTTAGGTCAAATAGTCAGATCTCTCAGAGCAGAGGAAGACCAGGGGCGTATCCCTGCCCACTCGGCCCCTCCTATATTTTCTCCCCATTAAACCAGTCAGCGACAATGGGATCTGACAGAGCCAAGGGAAACAATCAGGGTGGGGTCACCGGCAGGGTGACCCCAAAGAGGCGCGGGGGCCCCAGCAAACCGCCACCCACTGTCATCCCATTCCGCTGTCCTGCTAGCCTGCTAGTCTTTGTTACGCCCAGTCACTGAGAGAATGGGGACACTTTAGCTCTCCGCTGTCCCACAATTTCTCTCTCTTTTACTGTCTCATGTCTAGGCTTTTCCTCACGGTCTTCTCATCCTTGACTTCCTTTTCGGTATCCGTCTCTCTGTCTATCTTCTCTGTGCTTCAGCTGATGGAGGGACATAAAAAGAATTAGTTGCTGAATGTCAGGAACTCATTCCTCTCTTTCGCTTTCTGTCTCTTTCCCTCCTCTTTCTTTCCTTCCTCCCCCTTCTGCCTATCAGCAATGTCTGGAGATTGATGCAGTGTGTTTTGTGTGTGTGTGTTGATATGGTGTGAACGAGTGTGCGTGCTTGTGTGCTTGTCTGGTTTTTGTGAGGACCATGGATAAAGTGTGACGAGAGAGGAGAGAGATAGACAGGCAGAGGGAGGGAGGCTGTCTGCGTAAGTGACAGTTTGGAAGCTTCACACTTAGCTGCCCCTGCGTTGTCTGTCTGCGCGCAGTGGCCGGGTTCCCACGTGAAAGTGCTCTCTCACTCTGGCCTGGACCATGTGACCGTTAGCGCAGCCATGTCCTGCTCCTACACCAACTCAGCTGAGCGCATCCATTTGACCCATACTTATGACGAGACGTTACAAACATACTGACGTTTGTGACAACTTCATAGTTTTCTTCTTTTCTGTGTATTTTCTTCTAAAAAACATAAACCTGAAGACTTTATTAATGCAAAAAGCAATTTAGGCTCAAAGTAGTAGAGAAAATACTGTAATGCATGAGAATAAACTGCTGTATTGCTACAGACACCACTGTTCAATAAACTGTTCAATAACTGTTCAATCGAGATTAATAATTCAATGCATATTTGGCAAGTAATATAGGTCAATATACGTGCATTTAACTGTTTACAGTTGTTAAGCAACGTAGCATCTTGGTGCATCAGAGGTGTGTGTTTATAGTAGTGTTTTTAGTATTTATAGTTATGATCTCATTCAGATTCACAATTATCAGCTTTTGTTGAGTCAAATTCAAAGTCTGTGTAGCCAAAAACATTAAAAGGTCAAAAGTTAAAATGTTAAAGTTGTACTGTAAGTAGCTTTGGATTAAAAAAAAGTTTGTTAATTAAGAAATGTAAATAAATGTTTACAAAAAAAAATTTGAATGCCCCTTCTGCTCACCAAGGCTGCATTTGATTGATCAAAAATACAGTAAAAATTTGAAATATTATTAAAATTCTAAATAAATATTTCTAGGTGAAAATATTGTACATTGCAATTTATTTATGTGATGTAAAGCTGAATTTTCAGCAGGCATTACTCCAGTGTTCAGTGTCACATGATCCTTCAGAAATTATTTGAATATGCTGATTTGCTGCTGAAGAAACATTTCTGATTATTATCAATGTTGAAAAACGTTGTGCTGCTTCTTTCATTTGGAAAGAATATTTTCTGATATATATGGATGTGAATGTTATTTTTTAAATAAATGTGAATAGCGAGGAGTGTTATTTGTTCAGTTTGTAAATTTAGCAAGGTTGAATTATTAAAGCCACGAGGAGCTGCAAAAAAAAATCTACTTAATTTACAGGTCTAAATGAATTTATACAAAGTTAAAATAGTCATTTTTGCATTGGAAATGCAATCGGGTACTATTATTTAGTTTCAGTAGTATTCTAGTACAAATTCCCCAAAATAATATTTAAGTATATAAATTAAGCAATTACTCAAGTACTTTCCATTCGTGGCAGTCAGCATTTTACAAACTTCTGTTTTGCTTACGTTTGGACTCAGGTTGTGTTTTATTGTACTGTACACCAGGATGGAGCTGAGCAGGAACTGGCGCAGGCACAGAATCACTTTCTGTCCCTAAAATGCACTACTGTATGACTGTGTTGCAAAGACTTTGTACAGTACTTTACGATGATGTTAGAGAGAAGGGGGAAAAACAGATCAGATGAGCAGAGGAGTAAAGAGGGGAACTGCATTCCAGGCTAATGTGCCCTGCTGGGCTGGCATGAGGTGAGGGAGAGAGAGTGCAAGGATTGTGGGGGGAGGTTTTGGGGTGATGGGCCCCGCAGACGAAGCTGTGGGGACAGATGGCGTCCCTCGCAGGCACTGAGAGAGTCCTGGTTTTTCACCTGCAACCCCATGGGAAAAACGGCCTCCTGCGCATATGCAGCCTGCTGTAGGCTGGCTTTTGGAATTCTCCACCTCAAATGAGAGAGAGAGAGAGAGAGAGAGAGAGAGAGAGAGAGAGAGATAGAGAGAGAGATGATGAGTGAATAGAAAAATGCAAAGATGCTTTTTGCTACATTAACAAAAACATATCAAAATGAACATATTTGAAAGTACCAACCTGTAGCTTGTAAATACCATGCAATTTAAATATGGTAATAATCAAAGTATAATGCATTTTCTGTCCGAATATTTCTGAGATCAAATTAGGCTTTCTGAAAGTCTATCAATTCTCTGTAGACTATATTTAGTGTACGGAATTCCAATAAGACCAAAGAAATGCATCGGTGTATCTGTCTGTCTAAAACCAATCGGTCATCAGGCCATCATTCATCCGTTTCCATCCTCTTTGATTGGTTTTAGTTTCTTCCGTCATGCAGCTCTTGTCACCTTTCCACCTCTCCTCCCACCCTCCTTTGGCCCTGACTGTTGGATCATGCAGATGGTGTTTTTGAGGGTTGTGAATGAGGTCACCTAGGGTCATGACGAACAGACAATACCTCGACCATTCACTCCTCGCTCCAACAGAGCTAGCTAAAGAAGAGTGAAAGTAAACAAAGAGCCACGTCCAGGAGAGAGAGAGTGTGTGAGAGACTCCCAGGGTCAGGGCGGGGTTTTAAGGGACTCTTGTGCTGTACTGCTGGCATTTAGCCCTCACCCCTGTTAGGGTTCAGTGAGTTTAGAAATGCATAAGACTTCAGCTTAGTGAATTTCACCAAAACCTGCATTTGTAGTCAATTTTCAGCTGCATGTCTGAAAGAGTTACTTAAAGAAAAAATATGATCCATTGTTAGGATTTAATATTTAATACTTTACTGTCTCACAACATGGCTGGTGTAAACTGGGCTACATAATGCAATAACTTGAATTTGACACAAGTTCAAGAAAGTTGGATATTATTACAAAATCTATGTATGTTCTGTCGTATACTTTTTATTGTTTTTGAAAGAAGTATTTTACACTCACCAAGTTTGTATTCATTTGCTGAAAATACAGTAACTGTAATATTGTGAAATAACTGTTTCCTTTTGAATATATTATAAAATGTAAAGTTTTCCTGTCCTGGCAAAGCTGAATATTCAGCAGCCATTACTGCATTACTGCAGTCTTCAGTGTCACGTGTCTTCAGAAATCCTTCTAACATGCTGATTTGTTGCTTTAAGAAAACTTATCAATTACGATGTAAAACCAAGAAATATTTAGGATTTTCCCTGAATTCTGTTTCTATATATTTGAGCAAATTTGTGAGTTTTCTTATGTGACTTCTTTGTACAGATGGTCAGATGTTCTTGATTCCTTTGAGGCTCATAAATCATTCTCAAATCATGCTGAAGAACACAATCATCAGGTTTTACACAATGCGCTGAGTTCATGTATCGTGAGGGCTGTTGAAAAGTCTGACAGACCAAACACCTGAAGTTCAGGTCAAATTCAAATTAATGCAGCAGATAATATATTTTATAATGTAAAATGGGGCATTTAACGAATGTATTAAAATTAAAAATGCAAAGGGGAAGCATTTTCCCATGTGCATTTTTGCAAAGACATTTGGACCCCACTCTAAATTTATTTTACACATTTTAAGGGAGAAGTGTCCATTGGGCAAGGACTTGCAAGTATTTTTATGGTGTTTTATTACATACCACATTCAAGGTTTGTGTAAAGGTTTGTTTAGGTTTTAAACAAACCAAACAGGATTTGCAGTATGGATTTATCAGAATAATACAGAATGTCTTCCTAGCAGAAGTATTGGAGCTTAAGCGATCCGTGGTAAGAGCTCCGGCAGGGAGCATTTGGCATGCAGGCATACATATGCATTATTGATCTTATCGGCTGGAGGCCCCACAGATCAATTGAGATGATCAGCAGTTCTATTGATTTCTCTCATCTTATAGACGGCATGACACCTGTTCCTGCTGGTATGCTCCATAAACCCTCACTCAAGGAGGTAGTACTTACCACAGATGTAAAAATACTAATAAAGCAAATACTTTATGGAGATATCTACAGACTTTCTGTCATTGTCATTGTGTGATCAAACCAGTGTGCAGATTGTACCAAATACACTTGAATTGTTGAACTGTTGCTCATAATTTGGTTTTAGAATAATTTGATGAGAAAGATTTGAAGTTACGGTTAGGAAGAAGGCCATTTATACATACATCTCCACCTGTCCATTTAATCTCATTGAGAGACTATATAGTTTTGATCATTTGGTTTTTAGAATATGATGAGAAAGGTTTGAGGTTAGAAATCAGAGATTTCAATATCTTAGAAAATCTGTTGATGTATTTTATGAAACTCAAGATGAGAAACGTAAGACTTCAGGGATCTTTTCTCTGGTATAACATCATTATTAACCGTTTTTATATCATAATCAACTACGCAATCCACAATTTGTGATCTCAAATATCTGTTGTTTCTTTAATCAAATACGTATTTGATGAATGTGCCGAAGTGGAAGTAGAAAATGCAACAACCCAAGGTCTCACAGAGGAGATGTGTCAGGGAAGGGGAGGTATGCTTATTTTAACGAGACAGGCTCTGTTATGCTAATACATTTTTGTGCTTTCCGTTTCCACCATTGCTTCCCTTGCCCCATCTTCTGGCCGGCCATATCAATAGACTGGGAACTACACGCTGCTTGTGAATGATGACCACCCTCCCAGACACACATACCCCCCTCCCTCACCCTCCCAGCCTGCCCTACTCCACCTCCTTAACCCCAAAACCTCCTTTTTCCATCTGGACTTTGATTGACAGGCGCTGGGAAGCAGGAGAAGAGCCGAGGTTCACAGATCATTAGGAAGAGGGAGAAATCTGTGCGTTTTTGTGTGTACATGTGTGTGTGTGTGTGCTGGGGTGGGGAAGCATTAATCCTCACGGTGACACCCCAACACCCCCATCATGGCCCCTTTCAGGCCCAAATCCTTAGCCATGGGGGTCATTGAGTCTAAGGGGAAATTTCAAAACTTAGAGGCTAATCTGTCTGATCCATCGCAGTTGGATGAAGAATGATTTTGTTCATTCTTCATCCAGTTGGCCAGTGGTTGAGACACTCACCAGCTCTTTAGTCCTCTTCTGTTTATATCTGTTTTTGTAAAATCATTTTGAAGTGTACAGTGCTAATACACTGTACACAAAATAGTTTCAAAAAGTTGTTTCAGCTTAAGATAATGTGTTACCCCGCTGACTTTTTTAGTTTAGTCCTTTAGTCCTCTTATGTTTATATCTGGTTTTGTAAAATCGATTTGAAGTCTTCAGTGCAAATATAATATTATGCTATACTTCTACTATAGTAGTTATAAACTTAACGTTTTAAAATAACCAAGTTATTTATTTATCATCAATAAATCTCTTTAAATGTCTTTCACTCCGATTCATTTGAACTAAGTGATTGTTTGCTCCAATCCACAACTAGCTATTTTTTAACCATGTAAATAGTTTTTAACTAATTAAATATGATGATTTAAATAAAATACAATAGATGCAAATGTTTAACAATAAACTGTGCCATTAATATGCATCATTTTAAGATTATTAGTTTGTTTAAAAAAAACTGTATAATCCAAATATATGTAGATTTTATACAGTATGTGAAATACATAAATCCTAAATATAGGCCAATTTTATTTATTTAGTTAGTAGCTAGTTGGTTAGTTTTATTGAGTCCAATTCTGTTTAGCACTATATTTTCTTTTTGTAAAGAAATGTAAAGGAATAGTTCACCGAAAATGTAAATTTTTAGCATTGTTTACTCATTCTCATTACTTTTATTCTTCATTTTTTTACCTAAATGAGGCATATATTTTCCATACAGTTATATTGAATAAGGAACTTGAGCGTTTAAGCTTACAAGAGGTTGGAAAAGCATAATAACAGAATTATAAATCTGGTATAAAGAACTTCTGTGCTCTATTTAAAGTATTTTGAAGTCAAAAGATAGCTTTGTGATTTTCAATCATTACTTTTGTGAACTGCATCAACCAATCAAAAGAATGATTCATACACAAATCAAATATAGTACTTTTCTTATGTCAACATTTTCAGCAAATAACTTAAATTTCAGTCTTTTCCACACACAAAACTATTGTATGACTTTGAAAAGTAATTTGGACCACTTTTATGATGTTTTACATCTTCTTTTTTTAACTCAAATGCTCTATTTTCCATTCATTGTAAGTGTACAGAAAATAGCACCCAGTGCATTGTGCCTAACAACTATCTTCCACGGGAAAAAAGAAAATCATACACTCTTAAAAATAATGGTGCTTCACGATGCCATAGAAGAACCTTTTTTGTCTAAATGGTTCCATAAAGAACTTTTAACTTCTGAAGAACCTTTCTGTTTCACAAAAGTTTATTAAAGATTATAAAAAGGTAAAGAAGAGATGGTTCTTTAAAGAACCTTTGACTGAAAGGTTCTTTGTGGAACCAAAAATGGTTCTTCTATGACATCGCTTGAAGAACTCTATTGAAGCACCTTTATTTTTAAGATTGTACATGTTTGGAATGATATGAGGGTGAGTAAATTATGACTAATAATTATTTCATGTGTTCATTTTCTTTATTTTTCTGTTTGATATCACTGTACATTCCTGTGGGTCTAATAATACCATCCTTTAAAAAAAATATTTATTGTGCAAATCTACTGTATGTTAACATTGGTTCATTTGTTTGTGGATGCAATGGAGCGGGTAGCCACACTGCTTGTCTGAGTCAATCTAGAGCAGTTGTTATACATATAATCCTGCTTTCTGTTGGTTTCTCTTTCTCCAGGGTGACAGTGTGTCTGGAGTCGGCGCAGGCAGGGAGACAGTAATTGAGAGCTACTCATTGCTGGAGTGTTGGGACTCTGTTAATGGAAGCTGCTCCATAGTCAGCAGACCTCCACACCCGCGGCCCAGACCTCCATAATGACTGCACCTGAGACAGAGAGAGAGAGGCAGCAAACACAGACCAGACTGCTCTGTGCCCTGACCTTTTAATCTGTCCTTCACTTCCCCCATTTCCCCTCGCTCTCTCTTCCCACGTCTTTCTATACCACCTGTCTTTTACAATCTGGCCATTTTTATTTTTTCTTTAACTGTCATGAAGTGTCACAACTGTGCATTTAAACACACTGACAGGCCACATTGCACACTGGGACTGCCGGACTTATGGGTTTTTGTTTTTTAAACTGATCGGCTGGATCAATGGCATCTGAAATCTATGTAAAGCTAAGATCTGCCGCTCATCCTCTGGTTGGCTGGCCCTGTGATTGGCAGAGGATGAGCCAGGAAGGAGGCCACATTTGCAGGCTGGAGGGTTGTAGGAAGAATCCAGCTGTGGCTCTGCAGACCTGCTGTCAATACTGAATGGGGTTACCCTCCCGCTCTCAGCACTCTCCAGAGGATACACTCTTAAAAATAAAGGTGCTTCACGATGCCATAGAAGAACCTTTTTGTCTAAATTGTTCCATAAAGAACCTTTAACATCCTTTCTGTTTCACAAAAGGTTCTTTGTGGTGAAAGAAGGTTCTTCAGATTATAAAATATATTTTTACTATCAAAGCCAAAAAACCCAGTAAAAAAACTTTTCAAAAATATTTTTGTGGAAAAAAATTGCCTAAACTTAGCCAAATACCTAAACATAACAAATACCTTACTAAGTAAAGTAGTATGAAATATACACACAAACATGCAATTATATTACAATTACAATATATTGTATATATATTACCACAAAAAAAAATTGTAAAAGATAATCGCACATTTTTATTTCACAATTCAGTATTTTTTTTTCACAATTCTGACTTTTTACTTTTTTCAGAATTGTAAAATATGAACTCGCAATTTTGAGAACAAAAGGTCAGAATTATGAGAATTAAATTCAGAATTGTGAGATAAAAATGCAGAATTGCAAGAAATAAATTCTGAGAAGAAAATCAAAAGAGATAAGGTGTTGCACTTACAGTATCTTTTTTATATTTTGTATTCCCTGGCAGAAATAAGCTTCCATAATTTAAGGCATTCTAGATGAATACAAATATAAATTTATTTAAAAAAAGGTAATGTTGCAATGTACAGGATGTATCTCTTGTTAAGCACATCAATTCCATGGCATGAAGACGCTGGATGTTGGATTAGATGTGTTAAATAAGAGAAGCATGCAAAATGTTCAATTTGGCATACCTCAAAACCAGTATTAGGAAAAACTGTAGTCATTTGCTTAGCAACATGCCAACACCTTTCTTTTGAAATCAATAGTGAGTCAAGTTTCCTCAATGCTTGGCACGATGAGCACATTTTGCAGTGGTTGTGTATGTAAAATATTCCATGTGGTTCTACATCAGTTATGATCATGCTTATGTGGGCAGTAGACAGCACGGCAACTCAATGGCTTTAGGAACAACAGAGAACAAATTTGAGTGTAATAGAAAAGGAGAGAGCGAGAAGACCGGATGGGGCATCGGTGGGAAGCAAGGGAAGCAAGTGAGCAGCAGTACGTCCCAGAGAGGGACGGATGGATGTTAAGGGAATGAGAGGGCAGAAGAGAACAGAAAGGGAGAGAAGGGAGAGTGTGAGGAGCGAGGAGAGGTCGGCACAAGCAGCGGCAGGCGGTGGGACTGCTCTAATTGATCTCTGGGTGAAGCAAGAGGCTGCCTCTCAGGGGCCAGGCAAAGGGAGTGGAAGATGGTGGGGAGGGTCATTAGAATGCAAATCCAGCCCTCGCTCTTCCTGCAGCCACGTCCGACAGGTACATAGCAGGGAGGAGGAGAGGGAAGAGGTGGAGGAGGCTCTCTATAGAGGTGCAGCTGGACTGATCTTATAAAAGATTGCCGATTGAACGCATATGCTCGGCGCCCCCTGTGTTAATGTCTCTTTTATTGGTCCTCATTTTTGTTCCTGTTTTTAAGACAAAAGGGAAGGATATCCATGGCAGGGGTGAGCGGCGAGTGTAGGAGGTGGAGGGGTGGGAGGGAAGAGGGCCAGCCGATCGGGGTATCATTTTTTATTCCCCCTAATTGACGTGAACAGTTCTTTTGACCCTAATTAGCGGTCTGTAATCTCTCATTTGCATATCACAAAGGCAACACTATTTGCATATTTGTAAACGAGAAGGGCCTTGCATCTGCATGCAATCCCCTGTTTCCTTTTCTCTCTATTTGTCTCCTCCTCCCTCTCTCTCTTTCAGTCGTACGTCGTGCCAGACAGGGGTGGTGTACATAGAACTACATAAGAGCTTGGCACTGACTGCCAGTGTTATTGGCACCGTCTCTGACAGAGAGGTAGATAGAGACAGAGAGTGAACGACAGAGAAAGAGACTCAGAAAGACAGCGAAACAAAGTTCTAGTAATGACAGCGTGACACTTTTCTCTGAAAGAGAGAGAAAGAGGCAGAAAGACAGATTGAGAAAGTGACAGAGACGGTTAAATGAGAAAAAAGAGAGAAGACACTGGATGTATGTGACAGACTTGTGTTTAATGTGGGATTTATATTGACTAACTGATCTGTCTCTGACCAAGGCCCACACCAGGACGTACCATGATTTTTTTAAAGGAATAATTCAATACAAATTAAAATTCTGTCATCATTTACTCACCCGCATATCATTTCATACCCGTATGTCTTTCTTTCTACTGTGAAATAAAGTAGTAGTTTAGTTGATTGTTGATGCTGCTCTTTTCCATTCAATGAAAGTAGTCTGTGTGCTGCTATTCTGAAGTCATATGTTAGTTTTATTTATGATATGGTAATATCTTCCAACACAGCTCTTAAATCTAATTTCACATTCAAGTAAGTAAATATCCCATGCCAATATATCTCATATAAGGTTTGCCCTAAGTGGTGCCAAAGTGGTCCAGTAGCTCACCTAAATGAAATTTCTGTCATAACTGACTCACCTTTAAAAAAAAATTATCTCAAAAGTAGATATTTTAATAAAAGTTGATAACAGTTTTGGTGACCTTTGACTTCTATAGACCCAAATTTCCAAAATATCTTCTGTTATGAAGGGAATTTTTTTTTATAACAAAGGGTAAGGAAATTATGACAATTTTATGGTTTAACTACTGATGCCACACGGGCTATTTTATCAACGTCCTTACATTACTGTGGTAGTTCCCTTGCTGTCTATGCAGGGTCAGAAAGCTCTCGGATTTCATAAAAAATATCTTAATATTTGTGTTCCGAAGATGAACAAAGGTCTTATGGGTTTGGAACAATGACAACATTTTGGGGTCAACTAATCCTTTAAATAACAGCCTATTTTTCCTTCCACTAAACTCTCTGTAAACATGCTTGAATACAGCACTCTGTGAACAGCCAGCTTCTTTGGCAATGAATGTTTGTGGCTTACCCTCCTTGTGAAGGGTGTCAATGATTGTCTTCTGGACAACTGTCAGATCAGCAGTCTTCCCCATGATTGTGTAGCCTAGCGAACCAAACTAAGGGACCATTTTGAAGGCTCAGGAAAACTTTGCAGGTGTTTTGAGTTGATTAGCTGATTGGCATGTCACCATATTCTAATTTGTTGAGTGAATTGGTGGGTTTTTGTTAAATGTGAGCCATAATCATCACAATTAAAAAAAAACGTAGACTTAAACTACTTCAGTCTATGTGCATTGAATTTATTTAATACACAAGTTTCACAATTTGAGTTGAATTACTGAAATAAATGAACTTTTTCACGACATTCTAATTGATTGAGATGCACCTGTATATGTATGCTTAGCACATTTCAGCTTCTGTAGCTCAAACCTGAATTAACTTTAACATTCAGCAAATATACTTTGCCACCTTAACGCCTGAACCATACAATCTAAAAATAAGATCACCTGACAAGTAGAACTTAGTGCTTAAAAATAGCTAACAACTGCTACACTAGTGTTCAGAATGAGACCAACAACTACTTAAGAGAAAAGCACCATTAAAGACTGTGCCTGTGTGCCAGCTCTAACAGAGCCCTTTAAAAAAAGTCTTGTCGGGCACTTCTCATCCCCTTGTCATGGCTGACCCTTCCAACGCCTGCCTCAATTACTATGGAAATGGGGGCTAATTGAATGGTCGGTGCGAAATAGAGAAGACAACATGGCCTACATTATGATAAGGAGCACAGACAATAGGTGAGCCATCTCACTGGGGACACTTGGCTTAGCGGTGGATTGAACACGGCTCTCGCTTATCTCTCCTGGGGTACAGGTATTCCAAGCATCGCGCCATAAGCCCTGATGTTAGCATTAGTGAGGCCGCATGACCGCAAGGTTTGCCAGTGGAAGGGCAACTCTTTTTGTATTCACTGGTGGCTCACTCTCAATATCCTAAGGATATAGAGGCTATTAAGTGGCAATGATTTTTGCATATGCTCCTCACTATGGGATGCCCTTTTGTGCTAACTGCTGCATTTCTACATGGATTAGCCACAGAGACTTGTGCGGCATATTCTGGCAGTTTGTTAGCAAGTAAGTCTTCAAAAGATGGCACCAACCTTAAACACCTTACTTTTAATGTATGGAGGGAGTCGTTTTACAATGCATTTCTTTTTCATATGGAAATTATTGCGTTTTAAGAGGTCTGCAACTAGCCTCATTGTCACCAGGCGCTTGAAGTGTTTAGAACAAGAGGTCTGGGAACAAGCATACCTTTTCAGATCATGAAGGAAGGAGAAAAGGAGGAGGGAAAGCTCCACTTTGATTTTGTTTGTCCTGTTGAAGAAAGCAGCATCGCCTCTGCAATTAGCCCTAATAGCCTGCGTATGCATGTGCGTGTGTCTGTGATGAGAGAGAGAACGAGGATGAATGAGAAAATATAAGCTGTTTTAAGAGAGCACGTGTTTCAGGTGTTAAAGAACATTGAATCGAGCTAGTGCGATGAGTTTACTCATCACATAAGCTACCAAATTCATACTGTTAATATGGAAAGACGTAAAGTTTTGTTCAATTGTAATGATAAACTGGAAGTTTTTGTTTTCCAGATTAAGATTGGAGCTCACCATGTTCTAGTAGCCTGCTTCTACATTAAATGAGACATTTGCCACATTTTGATAGCACAATCTTTCTCTTTCTGCTCTTTCTTCTCGCTTTCCTGCCATTTCTCTCTCAGTGTTCTTCAAACCACAATACACAGAGGAGTCTAAATGACTTGAGTAATCGTACTTCACTGCTACACTTAGCATTGAATAAAAAACACATTTTATTTTATGTATTATATAAAACATGCGCTTGTCTCCTAAAGTGATACTATCAAAATATTTGCCAAATTGATATGTATAGCAGTTTTCAAGAAGTGCAACTCTACAAGTATTGTCATTCAATATTAAAGTGTATTTCGATTTTTTTAACTAGACCATGGGGAAAGTTGAATCATACAGATTTTAAATGATGTATAAGTTTAGTCATATTTGCAAAAACAATTTGTCACATCTTTCTGAGTTTTATTTCAGGAATAATAGTGATAATTGATGCACCAAAATTATTTTTTACTAACCAAATCACTGAAACTGAAATTAAAGTTTTCATGACATATTTATTCAAACATACATTAAATAATGAAGACAACAGGTTAATACAAATATACTGAATATGCAATATAGTGCTTATATTTATCAAAATGCTCCACACTCGAGTTATTTTTATATCAAGTAAATGGAAGTTTTCTTATATAATTGATTTTAATGTTCATATACAATTTATATATTTATATTATATATGAGGACATCTGAGAAAAGTATATTTATTTCAGTATATTTCAAAACAGTATGCTATTTTTTTTATACTTGCATTGAGTATAACACTAAATGGGTTGTTAATTTACTTTAATTAAAAAAATCCACTGTCTCTCAACGGCAAGAAGTATTAAATATGTAGTAGTAACAAAATATTTAAATGTTAAAATTTTAAACTTTTTGTACTTTCATTCAAGTGACTTTTGGACTAGATTTTTGACCCAGCAATTTCACTTAAGCATAATTTCTCAATACTTTTTACACCACCTACTGTAACTCCAGACACTCTGATCAGCACTAAGATATTCTGTTTTTAATTCTCCTGTTTGGCCCTGTTTATTTGTTTTTAGCTATGCATAGAATGGACTTCATCTGACCTCACGTACCAGTTTTGTGTGAGAATGTGTCTTTTAATTACATTCCCATCTATAAAGAGAAAGACGGAGGGGGTGAGAATGGTCCATTCACGTTCAGGACACATGGAGCAAAGAGGGCAGCTCTACCCAATCAACCCACCAGCCTGAAAGCTGGATGAGAAAGGAGAAGTGAGAGATGATGAGAGATAGACATTTGAAGACGTTTCCTCATGACGCCTGGTCATCCTCTACCTCTCTCCCTTATTTTCCTTTCCTCTCAGCCAGGTTGTTCTGTTCTTTTTCCCCCGTCCCTTTCACGGCTCTTCCCCGCTGCGGGCCTGCTCGAGCCCCCTGCCTCTGCCCCATATTGGATCTCAGTGGGAATTTGGTGTTTTTAAATGAATAGGCAAATGAGAAGAGAGTCCTTGGCGAACGGGGCGGGGGAGTACAGGGAAGGGCGGGGCCATGTTGGAGTTAGGCCGAGGTGATTGGGTCAGTAGGTAAAAACAACCCACTTTGCTTTTAAAAAAATGTCAGGGGTGGATAAGTGCCCTGGAGACAGTGCGCATTTCAATATGGCATCCCGTCAGGTTCGTTTGTGCGCATGTGCTCCATCGGGCACTGGTCTGTGAGAAGGCCTCCTCCTTCTCAGCAAAATCCAATTCCAACTTTTCAAATTGCTTATTGCTCTGTGTTGCTCTGTGTTTTCCCTCCTCCTGGGTGTGTGTGTATGTGTGTGTTGAGTTTGGCAGTGTATTTTGTCTCGTCAAAGGCTCCTCCGTAGCTCCCATTTGCCTGCCGAAGATCACCTATAACGTCCTCACTTTTATGCACTGTGTGTGGGCGTATGCGTGCCAAGACACTGTGATGGTAAGATGTAACTAAGTCACAAACACACACACACAATCATGCAATCTCATCCACACACATCAGAGCAAAAGGTAATGACTGAGGCAGGCAGGAATAGCGCATTACCAAGGTGAGGGAAAAGAAAGATGCTTCAGAAAAGTGGCAGGTTAATGAACTTGTGTTTGATGCTTCACTCCCAACGCCTCATTGGAGGTCTATTAGAGTAAATACTCAGCAGAGAGGAGAGTAGATTGGACATTTGAATAAGGAAAGCTCAGCTGGGACTCTACAGATGAAAACGTGCCTGTGTCCTTTAATATGACCTGCATAAAAATAGACTTCTAAAAAAAAAAATAGGGGTCCATATTTATTTGAAACTTATTTTTGTTGTTAAAGGGCATGTTCAAATTGTCTCGGTAGAACTTTTTTACCAGGCCTTTGTCATTTATTTGCTATTTTTAAAATGTATTGGTAACACTTTAAAATAAGGTTTTATTAGTTGACATTAACTAACAATGCAAATACAATAAAGCATTTATTAATCTTAGTTATTCTTGATTACAACATTTATTACTACATTATTAATCTATTAAAATAGACCTGAGCTTACCTGAATGAACAATTAACAGTATTTTTTTTAACAAAGTTTAATAAACAATGTAACAAATGTATTGCTCATTGTTAGTTAAATTTTGTTAATACATTAACTAGCGTTAACTAATGGGACCCTTTCTTAAAGTATTACAATACCTCTTATATATGTCTTTGTTCCAGATTGACTTTCAATCTTAAAAAATAAATGTCCATGTGTGTGTGTGTGTGTGTGTGTGTGTGTGTGTGTGTGTGTGTGTGTGTGTGTGTGTGTGTGTGTGTGTGTGTGTGTGTGTGTGTGTGTGTGTGTGTGTGTGTGTGTGTGTGTGTGTGTGTGTGTGTGTGTGTGTGTGTGTGTGTGTGTGTGTGTGTGTGTGTGTGTGTGTGTGTGTGTGTGTGTGTGTGTGTGTGTGTGTGTGTGTTTTGCATCATGTCCATGCAGGCTCTTATTTTGTCAAATTTGCAAAGTGTGAAGAAGTTATTTAATTGTGTGTGAAATACAAGTAAGTATACATATAAGGTTAGTGGGGTCATTAAAAGTGTCTTTTTAAGGCCAAAATAACTAATAGTTGACAAAATGCTAATTTAAGAATATAGGGTGCAAAAGGAGATTATTTAGAACAGAGACAGAGGAAGAAAAACAAAGCAAAGAGTTAATGTGTGATAGTCTGTGTGTTCTTGTGTGCCACCGAGATTTGGGATGAGAAACAAGGGTCTCCAATAAAGCAGGCTGAAATATTTATGCCTTTGAAACAACGAGGGTGTGACGGTTCAGCAAACCCACCACCACTGTGTCCACCCGAAGAAAAGAGGGAGAGAGAAGGGGGAAGTTAAAATATTAATGGACTAAGTAAATTAAAGCTGAAAAATCACACACACACACACACACACACACACACACACACACACACACACACACACACACACACACACAAAAGAGTCTGTTTTTCCTCAAGTATAATTTTATTGTTCATGGTTGGGGTATGTATTGGTTAGAGGGCAGGAAAGTTGCATTGTGGGTAATGAGACTGATAGACTTGGGCTAAAAGAAAGACGCATACTTAAGGTCCTGGATCTATAACTTAATGCAAGTAAACAAAATCAAAGTAAACAGGAAAAAAAGGAAGGATGAGCACTGATGAGATCAGGGTGACACTGTTCTGTGATAAGGTGGGCGGACTAAGATAGAGGCTAGTTTGCATGTATCTCCATACACAGGCTGTTTATGATGATAGCGGCTCTTTCTTCAGATCCACAGAAAGCACTGCTTCTTCGCATGTACAAAGCAGTCCTTGACCCCTGCGACAGCCCCTTGACCCTCTGCAGTTACACAGACCAGCTCAAAGCTACACACAAACACACATTCACACACAAATAGATATACTGAATAGCATCATAGGACATATAAATGTGCAGAAGATTATGTTGTTATCGACAGTATATCATTAAAAACACACAAGATTCATAATGCAGACAAAACTCTTGAGGGCATTGTTGTTTTTATAGGTCTTTATGTTAAATACACAAGGGGGCATGTTCCTTACTAACAAGCAAACTAGCAACTAAAGTACCAAAAATTACTATGGTACTACTCTCGGGTTGACGTCTGTGGCTGAATTTTAAAAATCAAAAATTCAGCAAATGCTGCTCAGTAAGGGTCACATTTTATCTGTTAGAAATGCTGCTCATTTTATATTTTTTAAAATATATTATTTTATAAATTTCAAATGTGAATTAATCAAAAAGAATTTCCTTTTTAGTTTCTTCCACTTTCTCCAAATCTTACTTTCTCCAAACTTTTAAATGGTAGTCTATTATGATTTCCACAAAACAATTAAGTGGAACAACTGTTTTCAAGATTGATAATAATATTGATAATAATAAGAAATGTTTCTTGAGCACCGAATCAACACATTAGATTGATTTTATTGAAGAATCATGTGACACAAGACTGTAGTGGCTGCTGAAAATTCAGCTTTGCCTTTACAGTAATTAATGACATTTTGAGAAAATGTTCTGATAGAAAACAGTTATTTAAAATTGTAATAATATTACACAATATTACTTTATTTACTGCATTTGATCTCATCATTTTCTGAGTTTTTTATTATGAGTCTAATGTAAATATTAATATTTGAATCATACAAAGAACCATCTGATTTCATCATGGTACCATAATACCACCAAAGTACTTTTTTGTATGCCTCTATGGTAATATGTAGTAGGGTGTCCATGCAAACCAGCCCATAAAAATACACCCTTGATACAGTTAAATACTCACACAGAATGGCACTTATACATACACAGAGAGGAGTTTATCTCCTCCATCAATTTCCTCTGCATATGGTGGCTGTTTATGCATGGGCTCTTGTGCTACACTTTATCAAAGACCTGTCCTCAGAGCCATGCATTATTTAACAAACCCAATCAGGATTCTGCTGTAGGTAGCACCACAACCCAGGTGCTGCATACACACATTCACACACACACACACACATGCTAAAACACATCATCCAAGTCTCCTTCATCACTAAACCGGTCCATGTCTGTACTCCATTGTTTTTTAAACACTTTGGCCCCACATGTACACTCTGTGGGGACAAAAGTACACAGCAAAGCTTCTAATTGAGACATTCACTATATAATTGATGGCTCTCAGTTAACAGAATAAACATCTTTAATTTTTAAACATCGCATGCGAATTGAGTTTTACGTACGGTCTGTGCATGGATTCTAATGTTTTAGATGATTAAACGTTTCATTTGTCAAACGTACGCATGATTACTATGATTATTTTATAAGGCAGGTGCCTGAGTCAAGTGAGGTAAGCAACCATCTGCTGTCTCAAACACTGCACTTCTGTTGCTCCTGTCAGAGAGAGACTGGATTGCTCAAGGCAGAAAGAGAGGAAGTGCACAGGTGTGTGTTTATGTAAGAAAGACTGCACACACAATGAAAGACAGTTAAAGACAAAACAAGAGACAGTGATGCCTCAGAAGAACCGGATCCTTTCAGAACGCAATGCTAAAAGATGCAGAAGTTGTTGTGAATAAAGATAGCAGCAAATAGTTTACCTTCTTGGGGTCTCAGGCCAATTGCACCATCTGTCCACCTGTTGTTGACTGCTGACTACCAATGGCCTTGCTTGTGGTTCTGACATGGTTACAGTCACCTCTCCCTGACCCCTTCCCAAACACCTCATTCACTCGGCTATATTCCGGCCGCCTGATGGACGCTGTTTATTCATCCACACTCTTTTGTTGAGGGAATATCAATGAGACGATTGCATCTGCTTTACCTTTGCCCTCAACAGTGATGGCTTTGTAAGGTCAGGAACGGAAGCAAGTGTGTGCGTGTGTGTTCTGTGGCGGTCAGTGAAGGTGAATGGCGTACAGAAGGAGCTGTTTAAGTCACTTGTTCGCTCCACTTTTACCCTCTTCCCCTTCTCCACTCCCAGTGGCCTCTGCAAGCGAAGGCATGGAAATGTATGCGGCAAATAAATACGTGGAGTGACGGAGAGGGCAAGCCATCAGGACGTGAATGGTAAACCATACTCCGACTGAAAGGGTGAGCGTTTCACATTCAAAAGCACGTGGATCTGGAGGTCAGACAGCATTGCGTCTTTTTATGCGTGAGAATGCATTGTGGGATTTTGCTTTTGTTTGTCAGCCCTGCAAATATATTCAAGGCTATACTCAAATGAATGACATGGTGACCTGTATGGTAAAGCTGTGGCTATGATTCAGAAATGCACAATCAGATTTGTATTGTGGCATTTTGGTGTTGTACTGCTATACTTTGCTAGAGTGCAGAAGGAAATAAGCCGTAGGCGTTGAGCTCATTTACACCAGATATTAAGTTCTGTCTCAGGTGGTCCATCCCAAGTTGTCAAGTAAGAAAAATCACAAAAAAGCACAAACAAATGTTTCAAGCTGAATTTCAGGGAGGTTTTTGTGTGATAACCTAATAGGAACTTATGCAGAACATTTTATAATGGTTGCATCTTTTTGAAAGTGTCTTAATCATTATCTTGCAGGATGATCTGTATTTTCACATATTGATATCCGACATAATATCGAGGAAGCCTTGTGAGGTCGTGTAAGGTGTATTTGTACGGTAAATTTGTTTGACAGCAGCACATAGGCCTAATCTATGAAGTTAAAACCCCCTTTTTAATGTAGTGGATGATTGACAGGTAAGTAGACGGTTCTTCACTGCTTTCAGGAGCGTGTCAAGCATTAGCGTCCATCTGAATGGGGTTTAAGTAATAAAATCACAAAATGTTTTGTACTGCGTTTTTACATCCCACGGTGTTTGAAATGTTTTATGGATATCTTTGACCACTGCGTCTCTCTGATTTTGTCGCCATGTTTTTATACTGCTGTGTCAAGTTTAACTTTTAAAACATGTCTCAAGACTAGTTGCATTAATCTCACAATTCAGACGTTTTCAGAATTCAGAATTGAAAAACGTTTTTTTTTTTTTATTCTGTGGCGGAAACATTCTTCCATGCATTTCAATAGGAATCTACACAGTTAAGAATGTTTCGCAACATATTCAAGTTGGTCTCATGAATTGCCATGTTGACCAAACAAGCTGCTTGGATTGAAAGGGACTTCTGTGTGAGCAGTGCTTCGCTACACTACTGACAATTTACAATATAGCTTTATTTTCTGCGTTATAGGCAAAGTTTCACAGATGAGACCACACTTTTACTGTGTGAACGGCTTCTGTATTTAGTCACTTGCAATCATATCACCCAAAACGGCTCTTAATACCGGGTGTAAACGGGGTCTTTGGCCCGGTTCCTCACAGTGCAGCAGGACCTGTGGATTCCTGTTGTAAAGGGGCGGATGGGGTGTCTGCAGGATGTATGGAGTTCTGCCAGGCCAGGCTGTATCACGCTGGGATGATGCTGGCTGGCTTTCCCATAGAACATGAGCCAGTTGGCAAAGAAATCAAACCCCTCCTTTCCCCAACATCAGTCCTTGGTGGAGAAGGGTGAGACCTCTGCAGCGGGAACAGAAGCTATTAAGCAAACTTCATTAGCTGCAGTAAGCTTAATTTACGCTCAGCTTTACATTATCTTAAATCATGATTAAGATGTGTTTATATGAGGCAGTTCAGTATGTTTGATTCAAATCTTCCATATGCAGATTCTGATGGTGATTAGTTGATTAAGTAGTTAGTTCAATTGTAATAATAAAAAAGCATTTATGTGAATACCAGCTTACTTAAACATATTGGTAACTATGGTATTTCACTCCCTGTTTCAAGCACACACACACACACACACACACACACACACACACACACACACACACACACATCTGTAGCTTGTTCCACCCCAGTGCTCCTCGCCTCTCATGCCTATTTGCACACAACAAAAAATCAATGGCTTTTTTCCACTTAATCTCCTGATTAATTTATAGCTTTACTGCATGTCTGTGTGTTTGTGTGCATCTGTGTGTGTGACAAACAGCTTTGTGTGTGATACAGATATTATTACACAAACACATTAGTCAGGAGGATGCTGGCATTTGTAAGTATTGATCGATGGAGGGAGGAAGACACCTCGCAGCACATGAGCCATTGGAGGCAAGTGAATGCCAGAAACGACACCCCGAGTGTTTTATTGAAAGAGGTTACCAAAACAAGTCTCACTTTCACTGTAATATTTTTAAAAGCACTTGTTCAGCAACTCTGCTTATAAGTGTCATTTGTTCAATGCATTTTAAAGGTGTAATGGTGGTTGGCAAAGGCCCTAAATATATGGTTAAAAAGTTATTTATTGAGCATAGTGTCTTGTTTTATTAAGATTATTGAATCCTATTACCACCTCATGAGTAAAAAAAGCACTAAAATGTGACTTATTTAATAGAATAGAAGTATAATTTATATGTTATGTTTTTTTTTTTTTTAGAAAAATACGTTTCTATATGAGACATAAATAATGTCCAATCTCCAAGACACAGTTCAGTCATCCCGAATCTAAGGATGTGTGGATACTTGACGAAGCTTCATGTTTAACGCAAGATAAGTTGGACCCAGCATGTGGCATTTTGATATGCAGGGGTAAAACATAATACCCTGGGGCTTATACTTCACCTCAAAACCACCTGGCCTTATGGCAGGGCTTTGATGGTGCCGTGCACAGACCGTTTTCCAACAAACATAGCGTTATGTGCATTCCTCGATCCACCCGACACGCAATAACTCAAAATCTGAGACATGCGTTTCCTATCGTAGGTGTCTTCTTTTTAGTGTTTCCTTCAAACAGACTGTATTTTATTCTATTAAAATTCACTTGATCAGCAGATTAAAAAAATTACGATCTAGATTAAACAGAAACTTTGACCCGGCTGTCAGGAATTACAAGCTCTCTCTGCAGAAGGAGATAAATGCTTCGCAGTAACATTTTTGCCTGGCTCTTAGAATGCAAATCAGGGCCTGAGAGCACCAGGTTTGTAATTGTTCATTAGTAGGGTGGATCAAAGTTGATTTTCAATTCCAGTCACCATTCTGTATGTAAATTTATGTTATGGGTGGTGAGCATGCAAATACCATTTAGAAGCCGCTTTGGTGGCTTTGTAATTTATGAAGCATGTACTGTGCCATTACAGCAATATTATTACATAACTGGATCATTAGAAGACGTCAGGCCTCTGATTTGTTTAGTACCAGTTCTGCCTGCAAGGTTTCAATACCGTTCTCGTTCAACGAGAGTTATTAAGGTATTTATTCATTTATTGTTTTTATGGGGCCACCCTTTAGTGTGTTGTCCATGTTAGGTGAAATTATTAAATTGTTCAGAGGCAAATTAAAACTTATGCAAAATATTGTGTGTGTGAGAGAGAGAGTAGTGTCTCAGGCAGTGAACTTGCAGTGAGGTTACTAACTGAAGGGATATTTGGGGTTGGTGAGGTCAGTAGGGTTAAACAGAAGGTCATGACCTTGACCCTGCTTTCAGACCAGGCAGATCCCAGTTTACCACTGCAGCTCCTTAAACTGTGAGAGGCGATCAGTGAGGCTCTGTAGGGGAACATGCAAGGCTCACTATGTTAGAGCCACCTCACTATGTTAGAGAATTACAAATTGACAAAGAGAGAAAGAGCATTTTAGTAATGGCCAAAAAGGGCCCAGAAGCACCATAAAGGTAGATAATAAGATTTGCAGACTATATTCCTAGTCTGAAGTCATGTGATATATTTAATTTAATTTGTTATTCACTGAAAATTCTCCACTCCAGTGGGTTGTAAACAATTTCTGACTGGATAATTTGTGAATAAATCATTCAGCTCTGTTTTGTGACCTAGATCAGCTGATTCATTGAAAGGATCTGTTTCAAAGAACGATTCTTTCACAAATCAGCCTTAAAGAGAATGATGACTTGAATTGTGTTTCCTTTCCTCACACAAAGCTATCATATGGCTTCAGAAGTGTTGTAATCTAGCTGACAAGTCATATGGACCTCTTTTAATCATACTTTTTTGTGCTTTTTTGTTGTTTTGATGCTTGACAGCTTCTGCCCTCATCCACATTCATTGTACTGAAAAGAGTGCCCAGGATATTCTTAAAAATGTCTCAGTTTGTGTTCCACAGAGGAAAGAAAGTCACAGGGGTTTAAGACAACAAGAGGGTGAGTACATTTAAAATTTTATAATTTTTTTATTATCAGTTTATGACAGTTTATGAGACAGGAAGCTAAGTGAGAGAGCGAGAGAGGGGAAGGGATCGGGAAAGATCTGCAAGCTGGGACTCAACTCGGGACGCCCGAAGCGCAACAACACTATATGTCGGTACTCTATTGCCGCTGACTATGCTTTCATTTTTGCATAAAATTGTTCTGTGAATTATACTGATATATGCGCTGTTGCTACGGGTGTCCCAAGTTTGAATCCCGGCCTGAGGACCTTTCCATTATCACGCCCCCCTCTCTCTCCAATTTTGATTCCTGTCACCTCTACTAAACTACACTAGTAGTACACTACACTCTACTCTACAAGAAAACATTTTTATGAAAAAAAATATTTTTGAAAAAAATCTCTTGTGCTCACAAAGGCTGCATTTGTTTGATCAGAAATTAAATAAAACCAGTAATATTGTGAACTATTGTTAGATTTGTATTCTGATATATTAAAATATATAAAATCATATATGTTATACATTTTAAATACATTGTTTTCCAGCATTTTTTTTTTATAAATAGAAAGTTCAAAAGCACAACATGTATTTGAAATAATGTCTTTACTGTTACATCTAATCAATTTATGTATTTATATACAGAAGTATTGTGCATTATTGTGTGTGAGTATATGAAACTGTTAGACCTGGATATTTCAGTTAGACTTTTCCAGCTTTTAAAGAATTCACATGAAAATCTGATTTTTTTTTATAGTTTTTTTACTACTGAACTGTGTGTTTTTACTATACTACACTGAAGTTTTTACTACTACACTGAACTGTTCTCGTGTTTTTACTATACTACACTGAACTGTTCTCGTGTTTTTACTTTACTACACTGAACTGTTCTGTTTTTACTTTACTACACTGAACTGTTCTCGTGTTTTTACTATACTACACTGAACTGTTCTCGTGTTTTTACTATACTACACTGAACTGTTCTCGTGTTTTTACTATACTACACTGAACTGTTCTCGCGTTTTTACTTCCACCCTTCTCTCTGATTCCCCTGCGCGTGTCTGTCAGACGACACCGGGTGATCGAGTCTCTGTCTGCTGAGGCATGTCAGAAATTAGCGCTGCTCGCCAGAAACGCCTGTAGTGCTGTCAGGTGAAATTAGAAAAAATGGAAGCACTCATCCTAGCGACAACTTTACAGTGCGCAGTGAGGGGAGGGCACAGGCACAGGGGTGTTCATTTGAGTCGTTTGGCAGGGGTTTAGTGTCTTTCATCGGAGTGGCGGAAAGGCTGTGTGGAGATAAGATGAGCGCCACGTCTTTGACACCGATGGATTAGCAGTGATAATGTGATGATAGTAATTGAGCTCGTAATAATTGCTCAATCACAAAGCTCATCCCAAGGGCCTAGTGGCAATATTACAATTCATGTCCCCACACAAGCATTTATGAAACAAGTTACATCATTCGGGGGATTCCGTGTGTGTGTGTGTGTGTGTGTGTGTGTGTGTGTGTGTGTGTGTGTGTGTGTGTGTGTGTGTGTGTGTGTGTGTGTGTGTGTGTGTGTGTGTGTGTGTGTGTGTGTGTGTGTGTGTGTGTGTGTGTGTGTGTGTGTGTGTGTGTGTGTGTGTGTGTGTGTGTGTGTGTGTGTGTGTGTGTGTGGTTTTCTTCTTCTTCTGAATTTATGGTTAATGGTGGTGATCTATGAGATTGGATGTTATTCAGAGATAAAGACTTTTTCTTTAATCAAAATACTGTTTTTGAGGGTATTTTTGACAGAACTGAATTTCCACATGGCTGTTTATCCGAATTTTCTCATTTGGTTTCATTTTAGCTATGTATTCATGCACTGATTGATCTGTTTGAAGCGTTTTCATTAGTAGACAATTAACTAAACAGTTTCAAACATAAATTCTTAACAATTGTTCTTAATTGTGTCAGCAGCAAGATGCAGGACTTGTGTTCATCTGTCTGATGTGAGAAAAGAGAGCGAGTTGACAAGGCCACCTTCTTACTGTCAGAATTTTCTCTGAGAATCCAACACAAAACCCCAAGTTGCTGAAAAAAGAAAGCGAGGGAGAGAAAGAAAGGGAAAAAAAACAGCTGAGGGTGTAAATAATTCATGCAGACAATATGACTTTTTTATGTAAATTTGGTGCATTAACCCTCTATTAGAATGATGGACGACAGATATGGGTGATGTTTCCTTGGTAAGAGCTAATGGATGACCATCATAAATTCACTGCACATTTTATTGTGTTGCCAGGGAAATTGTGCCTGCAGGCAATGTTGTTTACTTTTATGTAGAAAAAAAAATCCTGCCTGTCTTCAAAAGGGAGAGAGGAAAGGGAGGGAATAATGGGCCATCGGCCAGTGCCTTGTTATGCACCTTTAGCCACATTTGGAGTGAACGTTCTACACTCTTCCTCATCCTCTTCTACCTCCACCATGATGTCACCACCAGATTAGCGATAGGCATTCATGCATGCTCTATCTTTCCTTTTCTTTCTGTTCTCGTTTCTTGTTTTCACTTTTAGAATAGTTCACCCATAAATGAAAATGCTGTCTTGTTGTACTTGACCCCTGTATATAAATAACCGTTTCGGACCTGTATGACTTTCTCCATGAAACAACAAAGACATATAATAGCTGTGTTCTGTATAATGAGAGAACAAAATGTCCAAAAAAAGTGTTTTTAAAACTCATGGGAAATATTACAAGTCTCCCAAAGCCATACAATAACTTTATGTTAGAAACAGTCTAAAATGTAAGCCGCTCTAGTTCATGAAAATTAGCCATGTCAGATATACAGCAAGAAATGTGTAGAAACAATTTTTACTCAGAAATTGCTAACAAAGTCACAAAAGAGGAGCAGCGCCAGATGCTCAATATCAAATCACACAGTTAGTCCGGTGCGTTGATCCAACAAACATGAAGCCAGCATAAATTAAAATCTGCACACATGCCATGCCGCGGGGTCTCGAAAACGTTTTGCACCTTTGCACACCTTTATCCTTTTTTTGCTCTTATTTTTACAGCCTCTGATGAAGCATTAAATAAAATATTTTTGGAGGATGTGTATGCCCTGCATATAACAGTGTGTGGATTTTAATTTCTGCTGGCTTACTCATAAATTGTTACAATAACAATGAAACGGCAAGTAACACATTTAATTTTGTATTTTAGTGTAAAATATTCTCTAACAATCTTTTTTATTTATTTCTGTTTTATTTACAACTTTACATGTGTTCCATTTTTGAGTCAATTCTTTTTATTGAATCAGCTGATTGCTTTAGAATCAATCTAAATGATTAATCTATGATTTACAAAATTACGTGACATCCGAACAAGTATGGTGACCCATACTCGGAATTTCTGCTCTGCATTTAACCCATCCAAGTGCACACACACACACACACACACACGTGAACAGTGAACACACACCCGCCGGAGAAGTGGGCAGCCATTTATGCTGCGGCGCCCGGGGAGCAGTTGGGGGTTCGGTGCCTTGCTCAAGGGCACCTCAGTCATGGTATCGAGGCTGGAGAGAGCGCTGTACATTCACTCCCCCCACCTACAATTCCTGCCGGCCCAATACTCGAACTTGTAACCTTTCGATTACAAGTCCGACTCTCCAACCCAGGGGTCATCAAACTTGATCCTGGAGGGCCGGTGTCCTGCAGAATTTAGCTCCAACTTGCCTCAACACGCCTGCCTGGAAGTTTCAAGTATACCTAGTAAGAGCTTGATTAGCTGCTTCAGGTGTGTTTAATTGGGGTTGGAGCTAAACTCTGCAGGACACCGGCCCTCCAGAACTGAACTTGGTGACCCCTGCTCTAACCATTAGGCTGCGACATCCCCATAATTTAGAATGATCCAGACCTAGTGAATTGGATAACTCTCAGTCAATAATGGCTTTAATTTCAGTCTTTCTTCACATAAAGTTATAATTTGGCTTCAGAATATTTGGAATAAAGTGCATGAGTCATGTTTTATGATATTTCATGCTTTTTGCTTTCTATTTTAATGCTTGATAGCCCTGTCCTTACTCACTTCTAGTATATGTAAAAAAGCCTTTTGTGTAACACAGAAGATAGACAGGTGAGTAAATGATATTAATGTTTGTGTGAACGATCCCTTTAAGACCATCTTTGTCTTTTCCTGAGTGTGTTCTGTGAAGGACCACTTGCTTAACTTTCCCTAATGAGCTGAGTTTTGTCAGGAAGCCTCTGTGCAGTCTGTGTATTTCTCTAAGAAAGAGACTGGGAGAAACAGAGTGAGCACAGAGGTGAAGCAGATGGTTGGGTGCAGCTGTTCGACAATAGACAGACTGGTGAAGCACCTCTGGATGCAGCCGAGCATCAGTGCCACATCTGGGCTTTAGTCACACCACAGTCTTTAATGGAGAACCAAGACTCACATACCCATTTATATCTAAACCTCCCAAATACATATCTGTGGAACACAGCAGGAGACAACAACATTGTAGCATGCTTCAAAGAACTGTTATCCATTGTTTACCGCAAGATTTATTTACTTGCACACAGAGGTCAGATACAAGATGGTTTTGGGTTTGAATCCCAGGCTGATGTCCTGTATCTCTCCTCTGCACCCCTGCGGGGCTGCAAATAGGTTGGCTAAATGGTGGAGGCAGAAGCCATGCACACTGCCCTCGATGAGGGCGTCTGCTAAACATATAGATGATAATTGCAGCACAGCTGTCTGGTGCCATGTGTTGTAAAAGGTTTCGGCTCACTGTTTGGTCCTCAGAGAGTCGTCACCATGCATTCCTAATTTCTCAATTTGTCCATGGCTTTCTGCTCTGTTTTACTCCAGTCAACCTTGGTCTTTCTGTGGATGTCTTTACTCTTTCATATTTGTTACAATCTCTGCCAGGAGTTTTGAGACTGTAAGCAGAGGGCTACAAGATTGTTTTATAGGGGTTAAAAAAATAACTGGACAGTGTTAACTGCTTTTGAACAGTATTAATTATAGAAACCGCCATACAAATATCCTCAAGTGTATAGTCAGTAAGGTTTTGTCAGTATTTTCCAGATATAAGACTTTGAACATTAACCATGTAAAATAGGATTTTTTATTTTTGCATAATATCATGCATTTTCTCACACAGCGTAAACAGGTCTTTATGCATAGCTCTACTATTTATATTTATTGATGTTTACACTAACTTTTAAACGATTGGGGGTTTTCAAAGAAATTTAAAACTTTTACTCAGCAAAGAGGCATTAAATTGATCACAAGTGAAAGACTTGTCCATTAGTAAAAAAAATAGATGTTGTTCTTTTGAACTTTCTATTCTTAAAAAAAAATATATATATATATATATATATATATATATACATATGATGGTTTCCACAAAATTAATTGCTATTAATTGCTGCTAAAAAGTCAGCTTTGCATATCACAGAAATAAATTACATTTAAAAAAATATATTAAAATAGAAAATAGCTATGTATTTTTTGCTTGTTTTTTTTTTTTTTACAATATTACTATTTTTACTGTATTTTTGATTAAGTAAAAGCCTTGGTGAACATAAGAGACTTCTTTAAAAAAAACATGTAAAAAATCTTGCTGAACCCGAATGTTTGAATGGCATACAGTGCCTTTATATTTGATAAGGGGGTCCCTTGCAAGGGAATCGCTATATTTGGAGGTCCTTGGCATCAACATATTTGAATAACCCCTGATCAATATGCCTGCGCTCCTCTTAGCCTTGATGTTTCTTTGATTTATTACACAGATCATATGTAAATGAAGTCGGGTGATCCATGAAAATCAGTTTGAGTTGTTTATCTACTAACAACTGCACTCCCACCAGTTACAGTATTTTATATTTCCGGTATACAATGTGCATACAAAATCCTCTATTGAACTAGTAATATGTTTTGTTTAAAGCTGAGGCTGTTGTCTCCAGGTGTTTGGAATTGTGTGTTTGTCAGCTTCGTTCTGTGTCCGTTAGTGGTTCTGGTGGTCTCAGAGGGACCAGGCCCAGGAGCCTCTCTCCATCTGGGGAACTGTTTCCTGAGAAAAACACTAGTCTGACGAGGTGCCGTTCTGCTGTTTCTTGACCACTTCAGGCATGTCTATATACTCTGGCAAACTTACGCTGGTGAGAGAGTTCAGGTGTGCCCAAGAGAGAGCTGGATTGAGAGAGCAGTAGTGGAATCTCAACATCCTGTATTTACTTGCCCTGTAGCATTCACACGAAGCACATGCACAGAACTGTGCCTGTAGTTATCATGAGTATTTCATTTGGACTAATTATCGGGTCCAATTAGAGGCTGGTGTGCTGTGGTGAAATGTTATCTTTCTGTCAAAAGAGGCTCTGGAGGGGTTGAAGCTTCACGTGGTTAACAGTCAATGTAGAAATACATCATTAATGGAATAGAAAGCAGCTGATAGATACTTCATGTCAGCCTCAGATTTATTGGAATACCTATATAGAATTTTTCATAAGTAGGTGTCTTATTCAGAAGCGGCTCCATTGAAAAAATAGCTACTGATGTTTGGATTCATTCTGCCCATTCAAACTGAGCACCCTGCTAAAATACTCTGACATATTCCTACTTAGTTAACGCCGTCCACCGCCGCAACATTAATACTGCATCTATATTGTGAAAACAAACCAGTGTTCGTCTATTACAAACCAGTGGCTCGAAAACATAAAATGGAAGCAAACAATATATCCGATTCCCAATCAAATGACTCTTATGAGCCATTTCTTTGAAGTGAATCAGAAACATACAGAGCAAGCAGTGTAGTCCGATTCATGATAAAATGTCTCTTATGAACAAGTTGTTTTTAGTGAACATACATTGCAGTCAATGCAGTCGATGACTGACTCTAACGAGTTATTTCTTTATTGTCCGGATAAAAGAAAGTATAGTGGATGCTTTGAAAACTGTATTTCAATCATAATGATATTATAGTCTATTAATGTAAAACTAAAAAAAACTAAATATGTGTAAGTTGCTTTATACAAATTAATTAATTATTTTGTTAAATAATATACATAAATAAATGCATACTGTACTGATGCTTAAGCAATTAGACCTGTCAGTATTCTCATAAAAAGTTAATTGATAAAAAGTCAAATGGAAATAGTGTAGTCTTGTCTGTAAAGCAGTTGTAATAAATACATTTGAATTAATGTTGTATTACTGTATTTACATTATGACTGAATTCAGTCCAGAGTCTTCATTAATGAGTGTACTGTATCTAAAAATGCTGCTCCCGCCAGCACACCCGCCTGCCGCAGTCAAACATTGCTCAGCATGAGCAGGGTTTAATGCCAAGTGATTCTAATATTAATCATCTTACTATTAATTAAACCGGTTAAGTGCTAGTTGCGGTTTTATTAGTAGTGCCATTTGGACGTTGAAGTGACACTCCTAATGGGGCTGCACTTAAAAAAAAAAGAGGCATAATTGGGTTTGGCAATTCCATTTACTCAGACGGCCACTTGCCCATCCCTCCTCCATCTATAATTCATCTAATTACTGATATTGTGGTGCGAGTCACTCTCAATTTAGGAGACAAACATGATTATTTAATATTAATAATGTCCCAAACATATGCATTTTTTCTCTTCCAGCATTCTTTCTTTCAATTTTTAATGATTTCTTAACACAACGGGTGAGAGCAATTCCAAATAGAACAACAAAAGAGACCTCTTGTACGTGACCTTTCCGGCCTGTATTAGTAACACGTCAACTAACAATCAAGACAAAAGCCCAGCACAAGCAGATGGCATTTCCTGCGTTATTAATGAACGTTCAAAGTTAAAAGCATGCTAGCCTTTAGCGAAAAGTGGGTGGAATTGCGGGGTCTGGACGTTCAGTGCAATTCACCCCGCCGCTCATAATGAGCTCAGTGCTAGTCGTGGATGCTGTAGAGTTAAAGTAGAGGAGATTCTGCGATGCCGTAGATTATGTGGGGCAGTAAAACACAGACAAACTCCCTCGAACATGCGGGAGGTAAATGAAGTCCCAGGGGCGTTATATTCTCCAGCTCCAAATGATACATTTGTATAATTCTCATCCGACAGACAGCCGTGCTTGGCCTCACATGTGTGGGGAGTGTGCGAGAGCGATAAAGGAAGGGGGAAGAAAAGAAATGAGCGAGGTATGCAAGTATTATTATGAGTATGTGCCGCGGGGTGGATGTCATTGTTTTTCTCAAGGATACATTTCAATGGCTGTTGGAAGCTCTCATGGATTACCTTTATATGCACAAGGCATTACATACTGTATATTGGCTATATGTGCAGTGAGTAATTCAATAACTAAATAAGCAAAAGCCACTGAGCATTATGAGGGGCTTCTGAATGGAAGAATGATCTCACTCTGCTCACTTTCTTTCCATCATACATTATGATGTGCCCACATGTTTTTTCTGCTTACTCATGGATCTGGTTCAAACACAGAGTAGAAAGCAGCTACATGACAAAGTAAACACAGAAAAATTGCGAAACTTAACTGTACTATAAATACTTTTTTTTTTTTTACATTTTATAGACAAAACGCAAAAATATCCTGGTAAGCTTTTTAGGTCACACTTTAGTATAGGGACCAATTCTCACTATCAACTAGTTGCTTATTAGCATGCCTATTGTTAACATATTGGTGGTTTATTAGTATGCAAATAGTAAAGCACATATTTAGCATGACCATATTCTGTATCCCTAAACTTAATACCTAAACTTAACAACCTAGTAAGCAGCAAATAAGGAGTTATTCAGGCAAAATGTGTTTTTTGATAGCGAAGTGTTGGAAAAGTAATTAATACTTTTATTGAGCAGAGCGCATTAAATTGAGCAAAAGTTTCTGTTTCAAACTAATGCTGTTCTTTTGAATTTTCTACTCATCATAGAATCCTGGAAAACAATGTATCATGGCTCCCACAAAAAAGCACATCTGTTTCAACTGTGATAATGTTAAGAAAAACAATCTTGAGCAACAAATCAGCAAATTAGAATGGTTTCTGAAGACTGGCTTGCTGCTGAAAATTCACCATTGCCTTCACAGAAATAATGTTAAAAAATGTTTTATTTTATTTTAAAATGTTACAATTATTTTAAAATGTTTTAAAATAGCAAACCATTTACATTTTAATAATATTTCACAATAGTTCAGTATTTAGTTCAGTATTTAGTTGTATTTTAAACAAATATATGCAGCCTAAAAGATATGAAGCTTTTTTCAAAAAGAGTTTAATTAATTTTAATATCATAACAACCTATAATACCAGAATTATTATATCATTAGTTGTCTTTTATTTACAAATTCTAAATATTTTTATATGATATTTTTGGGATATTTTTTGGAATATTTTTGGGGTATACCTACCAGTGCATGAACTGTACATCTAAATGTGAAATGTAATGATGTTAAATTAATTGGGGGCATTAATGTGGATATTTTTTTAATTGTTAATGAAAGTTCCTTCAAATAAGCATCTTTGCGAAAGAAAATGAATCAATACTGTTTATATCATCATTTTAGATTATAATTTATATTTTTGTGATTCTGAATCAGAATGCATAAGTGGGCTGTCATTGTGAATATTTTGGCTAAACGTTCCTCCTTGTCAAATTGCATAAGCGGGAACATGCTTGAGAATATCTTAATTCAAGACATGCACTGGAATGTTTTTTTCATGACTGCTTTCTCTTTAGCTCCATCTAAGACAGCACGCGACTGATTTTGTTTGTGTGTATGTGTGATGGATGTGAAATATCCACCTTTAGAAACATTTCCTCACTCAGGCCTGTGTGCTGTGGTTTAAGGAGGTAGTGAAAGAATCCACTGGGCTGTTTGGTTCAGTAGCTCATAAGACCCTTACTCTTCACTCTTTTCTTTTCTCATGCCAGGGCTGGCTCGGTGCTCCCAGTAGAACACTTTAAGCCGGTATGGTGTGGTTCAACAGGTGCAGAGCTCTCTCTCGCCTGATCCGTGGCTGCAGGGCAGAGACAAAACATGTAGCACCTAAAATTAGTCTCTCCGGGAAGATGAGTTAAGGTTCTCCTCTCTACACCTTTACCTGGTAGGTGGATCCATCCTGGTTTCCAGACTACAGGAGCTGTCATTGCCAATCCGCATGTCATTGAGGCAAGACGTTAATTGCCTTTGTGGGGTGGCGCAACGCATGCTCAGGTGTGTGTAGTCTGGCCGCAGCTGGGCAAATGAGATTTGGATATTTGCCGACGGTGTCTCCTTGCTAGAGATAATTGACCTGCGGGGTCTGCCTCTGAGCTGCCCGCCCCCCTCTCCTCTACAGTCCTTGACAGTCTGGGACCCTCTGATTGGTCGGTAGTCAGCATTAAATGGCAGCCCTCTGACCCAAGCCCACCGTTCCCCCACCCTTTCTCTTCCTCAGCTCCTTCACAAGGACGTACAGGAGCTGAGGTGGCCAAAGCAGCGGCGTTCTTTTGCTCTTCTGCATGGCCCCGCACACCTATAACACACACACATATGCTTGTACCTAGTGCTTTGTCATTTGTTTCTGTTGTCGCCCATCCAGGTCTTAATTAGCTGAGAACATCTTGTTTGGACCCGTGTCTGTGTAGCAGCTACAGCAGATACCGCTGTTCACACTTTGTTGTTGATGTTTGATTAATTAAATCGAGCTCATTTTAGACACTTCCTGTGTGAATGTGCAACTTGTCACCTCACAGAATTTAAAAAAATAACAGATTTCCCAAACATTCTGGCAGTCTTCATTGGTTGGACAAGCAAGTAGTCCCGCCCCAAACTCACGCTATTGGTTTAGCTACTCAACACATACAAAACTTTGAAGAAACAAATATTTGGGCTTTTCATCAACTATGGGCACTTTTGGACCTTTTAGAGACACTTTAATTTGTTTTCAATACCACTCTCTCTTTAATTTGTGGATGTACAATTTACAAGCTATTGCACAATACCACTCACACCCTCTTTTTTTGTTTTTAGAAAGTAATACAAATTCCCACCACAGTGTCTTTTCCATGATGTATTGTGTTTTATATCATTCTGTCATGGAAATAACAATAATGGAAATTGCATTTTTTTTATAAAAAAAAATAATTTGTCTTGCGATGGCCTTCATCATTGGTAACCTTTTATGTATCCTAAATTATTTTTAATAAATTAAATAATAGTTTCTCCCATATTTTGCCAAATGTATTATTGCACAGATTTACAGCTTAAATTGAAAGGACAATAATATATCATATTTCATTTCAAGCTCTTCAGAGACACTTGTCTCTTTTGGTGAACAAGTACACTTTTGAAAAGTTTTGAAAAATTAGGGGGGGATATTGTTTGGTCTATTGGAAATCAATCAATCAATCAATAATTTATTTATTTATTTTAAATTAATCATGCATTAATCATACATTCAATATTGAAATGATTTATGTTATATTTCATAATTTGTTTAGACTGTTATTTTTACATTTAAATAATTCATATTTTTATGATGGATTTTCTGGGTATGAGACAAGGGTAAAATAATTAAATCTTGAAAGGCAAGATGCAATAGTTTTAATGGGATCATATTACAGAAAAATTTGAAAAAATATGTTATTTTTAACTAAATTAAACCCCTGGGACATGAAAACTGCCTAAAGTTGAATGAACACCCAATTTTAGCTTTGGTATCGACAAAAAATATTCAGTATGAAAAGTCTCTTTTCATACTGTTGACTAATCTTTTATTTTTCAATGTCCTAAAAGCGTTTTTTTTTATCTAACAAAAAATGCAATTCTATTCTTGCATCAGGAATTTTTTTACCTAGAAGGGACTCTGAGGATGCCGCAGCACCGCTGAATACCTCGCGGTATTGTGGTAGGTGGAACCCTGGAGAAAAGCACAACAGTAGGAGGTTCGAGTCGTGCGGTGAAGTCTGCATCCTTAAAGTACAAATTGATTACATATATGTTGGTCTCTATAAGCACAGCATTCATGTGTGCTGTTTGCGTGGGTGTGGTGTAACCAGATCAGTCTCTGTCGTAGAGTCCTTCTGCTTTGCGGTGAGCTGCGCTTGTAGAGGAGGGGGAGCGCTTAGTGTGTTTCATGGTTAATTCTGTGTCAGTTAGTTGACTGCTACCTTCCCTCCAGCTAAAAGTGCACAGTGAATCACAAGCCCAAAGAAATCCTCTGGCTTTGACAGCCGAGCTGTTCAATCATTTATCTGCAGGCCCGGGGCCATGAATCAGTGTCAACAAACATTCCATTGAAATCATATCAAGCCTGCTCTGTTCTGCCGTTTCTTTCTTTCACACTCTTGCGCTCCTTTCTTTCCCTCTCCTGCTGTCTCCCTATCCCTTTTTCCTCTTTTCATCCCCACAATGCCCCTGTGTGATGGAACTATATGTTTTCTTTTGCTCGACATGGCCCGACTCATTACCAGCTCCACCGAGAGCTTATACTGTGTTGATTTTTTCAACTCTTTTGGGTCTTGGTAGCATTTTGACCTGTTGACAAGCCTGAACCTCATTTTAACACTCACGGCACATCGTCATGAAGTGAATCCGCAATTCTAGATGTACTGTATCTTCACATTTCAAACGTTTGATTCTGTTATTGTACAACTATTAAACTCTTTGTAGAAATACCTTTGATATTGAGGAAATAGCCTTTAGTTATTTTTTTTCTGTAAGCCAGCCTAAACAATAAAGTCTCATGACTGAAGCAGAATATACACCAATCTAGGCTGACATAGTTATATATTTATATTTAGTTATTACAAAGTTATAATCTACATAAATGTTATTTAAGAAAGAATGAATGAACAATGTTTGTTTTGTTTTTTACATTGAATGTAAACGTTTGGGTAATTCGTTTTAGTGTTTTTAAAAAGAGATCTTTCAAGCTCACCAAGGCTGCATTTATTTGATCATAAAATACAGTAACATTGTGAAATTATATTACAATTTCAAGGAATTTATTTCTATTTTAATATATTTTAAAATGTAATTTATTCATACATTTTAAGCATTACTCTAGTTTTCAATGTCACATGATCCTTTGGAAATCATTCAGACATGCTGATTTAATGCTATAGAAACATTTCTTGTTATTATTAATGTAGGATTAGAATTCAGAATTAAGAAGATTTTGAACAATGCAAAAGTCTTGAATGAATGCATCCTTGCTGACCCCAAACTTTTTAGCAGTAGTGTCTCTAAATGTGTGAATATTTTGCTTAATTTTCAACTAAAATGTAATTTTGTTGAATAAAATTATATGCCATTTTAGTCATATAGTAAAACTGAGTAATGTGAATTTGACATAGTAAATATAGGACAATTTCAGCAAATTATGACTTTAAAAATACACAAATGAACACTCTCTAAATTTCTTCTCTTCTTTGTTGATTTCTACGAGCTTTTTTCTGGAGGGTCTTTATGCTGATTTGGAGGGTTTTGAGCAGGTAGAGTGGACAGAGGGCAATGTGCTTTTTTTGGCACTTCCTGTGCTTGGGGTAACAAAATCTGAAGCCGAATCAGAGGATCCCACTCTTCCTGTAAGCCTCCCTCACTGTATGTATTCTCAGAACCGCCATGGACCCCAGAGACTGTCAGACCACAGGAGTGTGGGAGTGAGGGGAAAAAAATAAACGAATACAGCAAGCTTAATTATTAAAAACACCCTAAACTGATCCCTCCCATTTTTCTCTTGAAGAGTGGAGCGTATCCTCACCGGACTTTTGGTTCAGGGCTCAGCTCTCTTTTGCTCTGTTTATGTTTACATCCCCTCAGGTGGTGAAGGCAATTCGGTGCCTCGTGGATCCAACATATCAATTTGTCTCTGTGCGGTTGGGCCTACCTCTGCTGGGATTGCTATGCAGCTCAGAGCCAATAACTTTGATCATGCAAAGTCAGATTGTTGATGGGCATCGTCTCCTACAAAGCTCAATTCTCAGTCCTTGTGTATCCGCTGCTCTCGTAGTGAAGGCAGCAAAACAAAGTTGGCTTCACAAAACGAGAGATGAAACAGATACTAAGTGCATTGGGCTTTTAGTTCTTTTAGTTCCTATGAAGAAGGAGCCGTAAAGTGCTTGCCAGATTGAGGGATGCTTGAATCCAAAGGCCTAGTTCTTAGAGTAACCTCCCTGTCTCCTTTTCCCTCAATCTTTTTCTCAGTTTCCACCCCACCCACTCAGTCTTTTAGCGTCTGTGATATGGCCCCCAACGCTTGGTACAAATGAAATCTATTGTCCAGTAGCTTTCAGGTAAAGGTGAAGCTTCAAAGGGATGTCTGAATTATCATCCTCCTCCTCCTGCATTGAGCTGCCTCTCTCAGACAGTCACTCGTACCGCTTCTCCCGCTTGCCACAGAGCCGCACTTTACACTTATCTGGATGCTCTGAGAAAAGAACAACATGTCCTGAAGGCTTCATAAAGATATGGCCTTCTAAGAATATCTGATAACTGACAGTTCTGTAAACTGCTGTAGGGCATATTAATATTAGTGGCATATTCTGCATTTCTGGTTTATTTACTGGTTTAGTTGTGATATGATCAATTATGGCCAGTACAGGTTATTTTCTGTAAGATCTCCAATAACCAGTATCTTCAACTGATTCATTGTTGTATTGTTTCTGCTTTTTGACCCATAAATTAAATTAAAACTTAGAATGCAGCAATAAAAACACAGTTTGGATTTTAAAAATAAATAAATAAATCAATCAATCAATCACTATTATTATTTTTGTATGTTATTGTTCATCTTGTAAACATCTTGTAAACCTATTTGTATGCATCTTGCATTTGAGTCCTTCAAAGAAACCTGTGTACACATAACACGCAGACTATTCAACAATGATTTCTGGAAGGTTTGACGTCGGTCGTGAATTAACAGGGAGCTCTGTGCCTGTGTCAATTGGCAAAGAAACCCCAACAAGTTTCTGACCCAAACTGGAATAAAGCCCAGCAGAAAATAAAAGCCCACCTCTAGATCATGCATTAAAAGTTTATTTTTTAATATTTAAGCATTTTAATTAATCAGAGCACTGCTCTACACTTATAGCAAGAGCTCCATTTATTCATTGTGCATTGATGCAGGCTGCACAATTGTAATTGTTGTGATGTATACAGTTTGATGTACTGAGCTACTGAAAAGTGCAAAAAAAGTAGTACTTACGATTTTATACACCTTGCCATCTGTTTGTAAAAATGTCTCTGAGTGATTTGTGTAAATGCAATCAGTGAAAATTTTGAGAGAAGATTTTGCTTGTCATTTGTGAAAAGTATATGTAAATCAAAGATTTTTTTACTTCAAAAGCTTAAACTAAACAGCGTATATTGTATTTCCTTTATGAAAATCTCATATAAATGTCTGTATTAAGTGTTTGTGAACATGGTAACAAAGAGCTGCTCACACAGATGGCTCCCAAGACAGCCTTTCAATTACTAAAACAGTTTAAATGTCCGCGTCTGATTGGAATGTGTTGGGAATAGGCACAAAAGGCCCTGCGTGGAACGGCTCCAAGTCATTGCCACTCACTCCGTTAGTCTGGATGCCCTCCAAGGTTATTTCATCGATGGCTGATGTGTCTTCAATTCCCTCGACCCCTGGTAGTACACAATACACTTTCTCCCTCTCTTTCTTTCTCTCCTCAAACACACACACAATCATTGATAAAGTAAACCTCCCTCCTAATCCTGTATTACTTTGATTTATGTGTTGTTTGTTTTCTCAAAGCAGTGATATCACTTATCAAATTACTGGTGTGGAGTTAATATAATTAATTTAGTCTGTGCCATTTTGAGATTTCAGCTCTGCTGTATTGTGTGTTTCAGTTTATACATAAAACACGTATATTGCATGTTGGTTCAGATAGATGTAGAAAATACACTTGTTGTGACACTTGCAGTATTAATTAGTTAGGAACCATGGGTAGGCTGTAGTGCTTTTAGAGCATCACATGCTTGTTGAAAGTCTAACTTGTGCTGACATTTTGGCAAAATGGTATCATGTTTTTTTGCACACTTTTTGTGAAATGTCCAGTGAAAGGATCTAAGTGTGTTCAATTTTCTCAGAAATACATGAATGTGAATGAGACAACATTGTATTACATTAGTAAAGCACTTTCAAAGGGAAATTTCTGGTGAGTGTCACTAAAAGTTTAATGCTGTATCAAGTTTGAAAATAACATAGCACCTACAATACACCCTACCCTAAACCTAACTGATACTGCTAACAAAAGCAAATATAAGATTTAAAAAAAAAACTTTTTCAGAAGAAACCATGCCATTTTAACTCGTTTCTTTTATGGATTGTTGTTTCACAGGATTCAAACCTGAGTGCTCTACATACAAGTGCAATGCTGTACTAGGTGAGCTACCGAGCAAGTTTACTGTGGTAGAAAAGCCATACAAATGTAGCTGGTTATGTAATGCCAACCTGAATATGTTTTAGTTTAGAAATCATGCACTATAGGGAAGTTGTTTTGAGATCATAAAGTGCAAGGAGCCATGCGTAAATAAATATTTATTAATCGATAGATAATCTGCCCTGTAATCACAATTTGGGTGAAAAAGAAATAAAAGTTGTTGGTGTTTTACTGGCACTAGTCTTCATTTCAGCTGAAACTGCAGTAAATCCTATGTATAGGTACATTTTTTTTTTAGTTTTGCAAAAATGCAGTTAGAGGCACATTTTTCCAATGAGCCTATGTTGAAATTTTTAGTAGTTCTGAGAATTTGTTATCTTTCCAAAATGGGCTCCTTTTTATAAAACATTGCCTTCTTAGTAGCAATACTGGCCTTTAATGAAAAATTGCGAACCCCTTCCACCCCCTTCAAACTCCTAAAAGATTATAAATTAGTACAAGTGGGGATGAGAGTAGGATTAAGGATGCTGCATAATCTAAAACAAAGGATTATTTTTCCAAACGGGGTGACGGGCCAGATTACAACTGTGTCGGTTAGTGCTTATGGGACTTTTCCCATAGAAAGATGCACACTTGTTCTCTTTACCACTCTTTACCACTCTTGTTCTCTTAGCATGGGAAATCGACATAATACTAGCTAATAAGGTCGAGGAAGGCAGATTTTATTAGGTTAGGGGAATATGCACATCTCTATGGGTATCTATCAGAACAATGACTTAGACTTCAACAATCGGGTCTGATGACTATTGAGTCCAATAATATTACGCCAATAGTGATGTAAGACAATGCTGGTGAACCGAGGGTGAGGGTGCTGAGATATGTGCTGTAATTGAGCAGCTGGAGCTATCGGAGGCCATGGGACGCACTTTTAATTTCATTACTCCGTCAGCTTTTATTAAAACTCATTCGTCATGAAGAGGAGAGCGAGAGGTTGGGCTGTGTGTCGGATGCTGTATTGCCATTGCCTGGGGATTGGGGCTTTGGAAGAGTTGAAAGACTCATGATATTGGGGAGATTGATGACGAAGCTTGGTTTTTAGGCATAAGCATTGAGAGAATCCCTTCCACATTATATACGCAAACATCAGCCCAGCCATCCAGCCCATTTGTTACTGTCTAGGGAGGTCAGTGAAGTTGGGGAACATGCACTGTGGGATAGGCTGCATAAGTTGGATAATTATCAGTCACATTGATCCAAAGTCCAAGTGCAGTGAATTTGCCCAGTGTATTGAATTGCCGTTAATAGCTGTTTTTCCTCACAGGCTAATGAGATTGCTTCAGCCTGCCGTCGTTCTTGTTTTGTTGGTTGAAGAAATAGAAGGCCTTGTTTGTTGCCGGCATTGTTTGTTGTTGCGTTGCGATGTGTTTTGTTTTCACAAGGGACTGTAAAAGAGGGCACACATATGCTAGTTAGTTCTCAGATAGGTCTGATAGCTTAGTCTTGGCACACAGTTTTTGAAGTGTCATCAAAGTGTAAACCCACGTCTCCCTCCTTCTTTCTTTTCCTCTGAACTCTCTCTGTCCTCTACACTGTCATCCCACCGATGCTCGGCAGCTCCATCACGCCTCCTTCAATCAAAGCAAATTAAATGATTCATTATTTCTTCCCGCCCACCAAAAGATGTAGAAACATGAAAAATAAAAGAAAGGCACAAGTGAGAACTGCTTTTACATCTTCTCTCATTCGCGTTTTCACACAGTACATGTGTGCAACTAAAGAACGAACCCCAAAAAAAGACGGGGAGAATAAATTGAAGTGTGACAACATATGAATTTCAAATTTGCAGAGAGACATCAAAGTGCACCATCCTGGGTGCCTTCGACAAGGACGCACACTGATTTTTAATCCGGTCCCCCCGATTGTATCGCCACCCTAACGAAGAGTTGAGCGGGGCCCTGCCAGAGAGAGTGGCACCGGGCAGAGGGAGATAGAGAAAGGGAAAGATCAGAGACGAGAAAAGAGGAGATGGAGGAGGAGGAAGGTGAGAAGAAAGGGGAAGCTTTTCCAAACACAGGCGGCCGAGCCCTTTGTTGTCGTCTCGATCAGAGGGGCCCTTTCATCAGAGCGGGAACCGTTTCCACTCCTCTCAGTTTTGGTAAGGGGGAGTGTGTGAGAGAGAGAGAGAGAGAGAGAGAGAGTGTGTGTGTGTGTGTGTGTGTGTGTGTGTGTGTGTGTGTGAGTGTGTGTGTGTGTGTGTGTGTGTGTGTGTGTGTGTGTGTGTGTGTGTGTGTGTGTGTGTGTGTGTGTGTGTGTGTGTGTGTGTGTGTGTGTGTGTGTGTGTGTGTGTGTGTGTGTGTGTGTGTGTGTGTGTGTGTGTGTGTGTGTGTGTGTGTGTGTGTGTGTGTGTGTGTGTGTGTGTGTGTGTGTGTGTGTATATATAACGGGCCATAGATTTTTCTTAGAGGACATGAAAGATTAGTTTGCATTTTTATTTTCAAAAAGACATTCTCTCAGTGAAATTGTGCTTATTACAAAAACATTAATGTAATATCTTAAAGGGACAGACCACTCAAAAATGTTTATTCTATCATCATTTATTCATCATCATGTTGTTCCAAATCTATATGACTTCCTTTCTTATGTGGAACATATGGAAGATATTTTAAAGAATAATGGTTTCGATTACTATTGACTTCCATTTTATTTTTTGTCCATACAATTAAAGTCAATGAAAACTGAAAATTATTGGTTTGAGAATTTTTTTGTATTTGTGTACTATTCCTTTAATTTTGTTTTATTTTTTTTATTATTATTGCAGGAAAACTGAATGTACAGTATGTCACCTCAAAAATAAATAACATATTCGATAAACAAGATAGTACATTTATTTTTCTTTTATGTCAGTCATAGACTTTACTAGATTGACCAATAATTGAGTTGCAAATAATTATTTACTTCCCAAAGCCAATTTTACTTATAACTTATAACAATATATACTTATTTTACATTTGTCACATGAGGAGTGATAATTTTGGACCCTGCTTGTAAGCATAACCAAATTAAAAATGTTGTGCAGTTACACTTTTGGAATAACTGATGCAACAGCTCTCTGAGCATTCGGTGACAGTGCAGAGAGACAGAACAGACATAATACAGTACCAGCAGCACTGCTATAGTGCCAGTCAGTGTGGCTTAGCAGGTAGAGGAAGGAGAGCTAAACTTAAGTGAAAGCATGAGAGAGTGTGTTCACAGCCAGGTTTACTGCAAGGAAAGCTGCCTCCAAGCAGTGTCAGGGGGTCAAATCCTAAATGGCTTTTACACATTTTACACACAAACACATTTGCTCGCTCTCCCTGTCAAACGAGAAGCTTTACTACCAACACAAATACAGGGTTAAAGATCTCAGTTGACAGTACAAGTACCCAGGGCCGTCGCTATAGTGGGGTGAAAGGTGGTGACGATTATAGGGGCTCACGGCAGAGGGGGGGGCCCTGCGATTTCAACCGACTGGCCGAGGCCAGCCTGAAAAGACGTTCAGGACAGTTGACGGGCCACTGCTGCACGTCGTCATGAAAGCTTATCATTTGCACGTGTTTTTAAGCCTTGCCAATTTAAACATGCAAAAGAGTTTAAAGCATTCAAACACAAGACGCGGAAAAGCTGAACTGAGTACTGGTGCGATGTGTTCGGTGCACAGAGAGCCGTGTCTCACAGACAGCAAGACCGAACCGAGCACTCCTTCGCCTCCTCCTGCACCTGAACGAACAAATACAAATCGCAGTTTAAGAAAAAAAATGTGAAAGAGTCCAATTCAGCACCCGCACATGGCCCGCACAGAGGGATGTGTTTCAACGAGCTTGAACACCGAATATGCCTCTTCTACAAAATGATGTCAAAATACCCGTCTTGGAGAGTATCCTCGAAAAAAACTGTCGGTTATGTCTTAAGTGAAAGTAAAGTTAATTGTGTATCATTATGGGTGCTGTAACGGCCATTACAATGCATTGTCTCTTAAAGTGACCGCGCCTCATTTAGCTGCTCAATGGCCCGGTTTCACAAACGGTGCTTAGCTTAACCCAGGACTAGGTCTCAGTTAAATTAAGTTAGATTAGCAACTTTTACAAAAATGCCTTAGAAGAAAGCATTACAGGTGTGCATCTTGCCACAGAAGAATGAAACTGACATATTTTAAGATATGTCAGAGCAAGATATTTTCAGTTGCTCAAACATGAATTTTAGTCTGGGACTAGCTTAAGCCTTGTCTGTGAAACCGGGGGTAGGTGTCCTAAATGTTAATCCAAGAAAATGAAAGAAATAAAATCACTTACTGATTTTGACTGAATTACTTTATAGTTTTAACAATAATTAATCCACAGTCAAACCAAAATTTATTCAGACACCAGATCTAATTTTTGATATTTTTTTACCAGTGGGTGTAGGACACTATAGTTCATTTTATGTAAGTGAGTATAGCAAAATAAAGTAAACTGTGACATATTTTACCCAAAAACTCTTAATACAGTGGATTACCAGTAAAATTTATAAAAAAAATGGGACCAAAATTATTCAGACACTTTGACCTGAGCATGTTTTGGTTAAGTGTTTTTTCTTTAATTGCTAATGCAACTTTTTAACACCACAGACTGAACAAAATGAAGCATTGCTTGGTAAATGGTAAACAAAGCGTCGATAGTTATGTGTAAATATTGTCATACTAACAGTTGTCTGATTTTTTGGTTGATTGTAATCCATTACATACCTTTCTATCAAAGTTATCTGACATTATCAAGATTAATTTGTTCTGACACAGTTCAACTCTGAGTTCTTGTCATATTTTATTACCATTTTCTAAACTATAGCAAATAAACTGTGATAATGTGAGAAATGCTGAAGGTGTCTGAATACATTTGGGTTTGACTGTATATCATTTTTAAAGTGGAGACTATGCAGTGTTATTTTACGTTTAATTATTCGGTTTCTGTACCTGGACATCTACTAACTTGAAAAAACGTAAAACATTGTGTAAATAGCACAAATTAATAAATAGAACGAACATACAAATGAAACCATTTCAAACAGGGCCCACTGGTAAAAAGCCCCTTCACCGGGACCCCGCAAACCCCCGCTGCGGCCCTGCAAGTACCCTTGAGTACAGCACCCAAGATTGCTCCAGGGAAACTGTCTCTGCAGGTAGTGACTGTAATTTCCACTAAATAGTAGTTGGGGGGGGGGGGGTATACAAAAACACGCTTTCTACAAAATACAACTGTTTGACTTTTTTATTGTTTTAGAGGCATCTTCAAAATTACATCACATATCAAATTATCAAACACTTTTTTATATATATTAAACAATGATAACATCCATAATAATAAACATTATTAGTAGTAAGTAATATTTATATTAATAATAATAATAATACTATTATTATAATTTATTGCTTTATTAATATTTATTTTGTATTATTATTATTTTGCGTGTTAATTATTGTTATTAATAAAAATGAAAAAATATTGAAAAAGCAGTCTGTTCAATGTTTGCTTCTGTGATAGAGAGAGAGAGAAACAGAGGTAAAGTGTTGGGATGTGACACTTTTGGTAACATCATGCTCCATGGCCTTACCTGAGTGCACATGGTACGAAAAGGACCTACGGGCACCACACCTGTTCCAGTCTACATCCTGCACATGCCGCCCTGCAAGATACAAAGAAGTGTGAATGTGAGTCTGCGTGAAGTGTCACCTCACTTAAAATGAATGAACACATTTGCACATCTTCATTTCTTAGAGCGCACGTTTGCCAGGAAACAATATCCTAATTTATACCCGTGTTAATCACAGGTAATGTGCATAAATCTGCACCTGACCTCACACAAATTGCCCTGTTGTTTTTCGCTTCCTGGCAGAGTCCTCAAACATCTTAGAATTCAGAAGCTCAGGTTTGTGTCACAGTATGGTTATTCTTTGTTCCTAACCCCCATGGAACAGCAAAGTCACCTTGTGGCCTAACAGAGCAAGGACTGTTTAGGGACTCTCTAGTGCATATCGAGGGGTGAGAACCAGAAGGGCGTAAGTGACATTTCGCCAACTTTACAGGAGAGCCAAAATAAAAATGATGATCTAACTTTGTGTACTTATTTCAATTGTTTATAATAAAAATGTGTACACTCATGGATGACAGTACTTTTACCTGTAGAAAGAGCTCATTAAGAGCTTTCATTTGATATATATATATCTCCATTTCACCAAAAATGTCACTTACGCCCTTCTGGTTCTTTATATACAGCTAAAAAAATGTTTTATTTGTGAGGGAGAAAGAGGAAAAACTGAACTGAAATCTCTCATAGGCCCACAGCTTCATTGAGAAAGGAGCTGTGACTCAAAATCTTGTACCCATGGGTATTTGAGGGAGTTGGAGGGTTTACATGCTTCCTTTCTTTTTCAAGTCCTCTTCATCCCCATAGCAGAAAAATCTGATATATAACATGTAATATGTTACATATGCTGTAATATGTAAAATATAATGTAAATGTGTATAAAATGTTAAAATGTAAAGTAGCTTTCAGGGGAAAACAAAGCATTTACTGGAGGAAAAGTGAGTGTAAGCCAGGTCTTCATTCATATATATATACACCCTAAGCTGCCAACGCTGTTGAACAGTAGTGTAAAACAAACCATATATATATATATGATTTTAAAGGCACTATTTTTCAATTAATAGTTTGTTTACTTAAATTATTCAAATGTTTTTTTTCTAATAGTAATTAATTTTATTACTCATCATGGTGAGTGTATAATAGACTCTAAACAATTTTGCAATATTCAGAGAAAATGCATCACCTTGTAGACCTAAAAACTTTGGATAAAAGCTCTGAAGTCCCATCTTAAATGCTTATGATCCTACATCAAATCTCAAGTCACTTTCTTAGTGTAAGTGTGGCTCAAATCCGAGTCTCTTCAGTCAGAAATCTGTTATTACAAGAGAGAAGAGTGTCTGTGTGTGTGTAAGGACAGTAAAATGATAGAGATGTGCTTGTTTCAAGAGTGTAAGAGAGAGAGATAGAGAGATGCACCATGCACTGCCTCCGGCTACCATTATGTCTTCCATTTGTCTGTAGACGTATGGGTCAGTGTGTGTGAGAGGGAGTTTGCGTCTGTTTTCTGTGGTTAGAGGTTAGTGTGTGTGTGTGTGTGTGTGTGTGTGTGTGTGTGTGTGTGTGTGTGTGTGTGTGTGTGTGTGTGTGTGTGTGTGTGTGTGTGTGTGTGTGTGTGTGTGTGTGTGTGTGTGTGTGTGTGTGTGTGTGTGTGTGTGTGTGTGTGTGTGTGTGTGTGTGTGTGTGTGTGTGTGTGTGTGTGTGTGTGTTGGAGGACAGGGGTTGTTCTCATTATCATGTGGTGTGTGTGATTAGCAGGCTAGCTGCTGCAGTAGGCAGGCTGCATCGTTTACCATGCTGTCAACACTACAGCCTTCCACCGAGCACCGCTATTACTCACCATACAACAAACACACACACACCCCGACGTGCTCGCTACATGTGTGGGAGTGCATGACCAAGACAAAATGCAGCAGAACTGTACGAGAGCATTCATATACATAATTTGCATAATATCAAACTCAAATCAAATCATCGCATAGATAATTGAGAGTGATGGCGAAAGAAAAAACTTTTTTTGCACATATCCTTGTGTGTTACTGAGATGAATCAACTGCAAAAGCCAGATTAACTGACACCGACAGCCGAACCGTAAATGCGTACAGTATGAATAAAGAGAGAGATTTCTGTGAACCACACACAAGGAGTCTGAAAAGCAAATCAACAGAGCCTGATGTGCAGAGCCATGCACAAAAGCATGGGCGACTGGTGACGGCCTGACATGATTCTTCAACGTTAGAGTGTGTTAAAAAATCGAAATCTTTTTAATTAGCAAGAAAAAGTTTGATGATTTCCTAAGTAGAAGAAGTTGGGTAATTCAGAAAAGCTCAAAAATAAGTGTCACAATCAGAGATGCCTCCTCTTAAAAACGCTTTCTCACCCCAAAGATGGAAAAGAAAAGAGCATGGGAGAGAGAGAAAAAGCGCATCTAAAAGAAACGGAGGGATTAGGGCTTTGCAAGAGTTTACTACGCTCATTTTGCGCGGGGACCTGCAGGATTATAGATAACGAATGTTAGCAGAGCGCTCTGACCTGCTTGCCGAGAGAAAAGTGCGTCTGTTCGTGCTAAAACAGCAGAGTCGGCTTTTGCAATGCTGCTTAAAGAAAGAAAAGAAAAGGAGTGCAGAAGAAAAAGATAAAGAGGAGTATCGAAGCGGGTGGGAGGAGTGAAGGAAGAGAACATAAGAAGAAAAAGAAGGGATGCTTGTAAGTTGCACGCTTGCCAAGACACAGTCGGGGTGGTGTATCTCGCAGCGATTGTTAATTAATGAAGCGATTAATTGTGTCGACCGGGCGATTGAGGAGATTTTCAGCGAGGTGCAAACCTTAAGCCGATTTACGCTGAGTCTACAGGCTCTGAGTGTGTGTGTGTTACACTTTCCACTCAAGCAAACAAGCCAAATCTCATCTAAGCCTTCCTATAAACTCTTATTGCTAATCATCAGCCATGCATTCCCAGCATGCTCCGGCCTTCTCTCCCTCCCAGTCCATTCCAGGACCTGCAGGGCTGAAATTGCAGTTGGGGCCTGGGGGATTCAGGGCTTTGCTATCTTGACTGACCCAAGCGCCAGCTGCTCTCAGACCGGTCAATCCTCAATTAAAAGCAGTCTAATTTAATTCAGTCTGTCCTGGCGAGTGCTTGACCACAGACGACATTGAGACAGGAGCACTTGGCGTCTGGTCGTGACCCCTTTTGGGCTGAAGCTGGTCTGGTCACTCTGGTCAGTGTCCACAGTACGGAAACACACACACATAAGGCTTTTAACCCCGTGGCTAGAAGTTCAGTACGAGCATATCGTGGTGATCTCAAAGCATCTGTTGCTAAAGCAGCCTTCTTGATATCATACGGTCAAACACAAACGCCCCTTGATCGCGTTATTGCCTCTTTCAATGGATTTCTCAGATGTCTCTAAAGCAAGTCTCTCAGTCCTTTCAGGCCCCTTTGAGCCTAATAAAACACAAAAGCGGGAAAAACAGACAGAATGAGTAAACACAGTGGAACTCCGCGGAATGACCGAAGGGAACGATTTGGGTTCATTAGGCATGCATTAACATGAATTACTATCTAATTAAAAGGAAGCAACTCATTAATAAGTTTGGTGAGGGCTCTCTTGAGTGTGCAGTGACATGTGGAACTCTGCGGCTTTGCGCTGGCTTAGCCTCACTGTTTCTGCCACCAGGGAAGAGACACGGCTCTTAAAATACTCCAGTGCAACAGACAGTTTACATGTGGAAACCCACAAAGGTTTGCCAAATCAATCATTAAATATTTAAGTGACGGAATAATGATTAAGTACTTTACACAAGGTTAGAAATTCTGCTGTTCCCAAGCTGAGCTTGATGAAAGAAAGAGAAGAAACAGATGTGGGTTTTCTGATAATAATACTCTGTAAGCAGTAAACAGGTGTTGATGGAAAGCAACTAAATATAATTTGTAATTTGGCACTTAAGCAATGCAAGTAACATACACATGCATTCAGTTTTTGCAAACAAAATTTAGCTAAATGTATTTTTGTGCATGATAGCAATAAACGCAAAATAATTAATTAATGCATGTATTATACAAGTTCTATACAAATATAAAATGTATTTATTTACTATATGTGACCCTGGAACACAAAACCAGTCTTAAGTCGCTGGAGTATATTTGTAGCAATAGCCAAAAATACATTGTATGAGTCAAAATTATCGATTTTTCTTTTATGCCAAAAATCATTAGGATATTAAGTAAAGATCATGTTCCATGAAGATATTTTGTAAATTTCTTACCATAAATATATCAAAACTTTATTTTTGTGTATTAATATGCATTGCTAAGCACTTCATTTGGACAACTTTAAAGGCCATTTTTTCAGTATTTAGATTTTTTTGCAACCTCAGATTCTAGATTTTCAAATAGTTGTATCTCGCCGAATAATATTGTCCGATCCTAACAAACCATACATCAATGGAAAGCTTATTTATTCAGCTTTCAGATGATTTATACATCTCAATTTCGAGAAATTGACACTTAAGACTGGTTTTGTGGTCCAGGGTCACATATAAATGTATATTTAAATGAATAAATGCATTATATAAAATTTGAAAATTATAAATTGAAAGTTTAAACTTGTATTGATTACTTGTGCTCGCTTTATTGCTAATCATTCACAATAAAAAAATAAAATGTAAAATGTTGGGTCTTTGGAACATGATGATGGGTAATTCTTAAAAATATAACTATTACCTGGCTGCAATACGTGAATATACTTAATTTTGTTATATATTATCTTACAACTACAATTATTAAACTAAAATAAATTTACAACTGTAAAGTTATGTTAAATAATGTGATGTGTATCGCCTTTTTTTTCTCTGCATCTGCTTGCACAGAAGGAAAATTATGTTTGCATTATATTTTCTCTATCATCATCATCAGCTTTCGGCTCCATTAGTCCTGTCAGGAGAGATGATGAAACTCGATCAGCATCAAGCTGTGTATTATTATAAACATAAATCTATAAAAAGAGCATGGCTACACTTTATAGACGCTTTCATGAATAAGTCATCATTAAACATTTCAGAATCTTTACGAAATGGTTAGATAATATATATTCTAAAAGATGGGAACTGAATTCATACTTTCACATGTGAATGTGATCGCGAATTACTGATCAGCATTGTATGATGTTTGATCATGACTTATGAAGTTATTATAAAGTATAATTTAATGATATGTGAGACTAACAAGAGGCCACATATATATAATAGAACTTGATTCTTAAGTTGTAGTGAACAAGACATTCAACAGCAATGCATGATTCAGAGGTCAAGTCCTGAAATCCAAAGAACAATTTGATATCAAGCGAAAGTGAACAGGAAATATTTGCCATTGCAATCATCCACCAAGCCTGAACATTAATGTTGATAAGTGAGCGGATGAGTGTAGTGGCAGCTTGTCCAACATTACAAACCCACTGCATCACAGGGATTGAGGGGAAAGTGACGTTGATTTGATTGACCATTGTGCAGTCAGACAGTGGAAGAGAGGCCCAATGTATTCAGGAGCATGCTTCTAACCCCTTCAGCCCACAAGCTGTTTACCACTCTATCAGCTGCTTACTAAGGGTCTGGCTGCATCCATATTCAGACGGCACAAATTCCACTGCTTATCTCACAAGCTCCCCTCCAAAAGCTCCCCGTTCCCTTCCGCCCATACATACATACATAAACGCATCTTTATGGAAGCAAGTGGCAACTGCACACCCGGAAGGGGACAGGATAAAGATCACCTTGAATTCAAAGCAAAGGATTGAGGCCTTGGCGGACAGAACGGACAGCGACACAGGTTACAGTGCCCAACTTTGTGTGAGAGAAAAATAAAGAGGAAGAGATGGTAGAAAAGACGATCTGCATTTTATTAAATGAAAGGGACAGGAAAAATCTAAATTAAATAATAGTAATTATTGATAGAAATACTTTAATTCATACAAAAATAGTTGGTAGTGTATTGTAATTGGAGAAAAATATAAAATACCTAGTGATGTGAGATTGAAAACTGCACTGAGGCATTACAAAAGTAAGGTGACAGTCAGCCTCAACAACCTGAAAATGTACCGAATGTTTTATATTTATTTTAGTTAAACCAGATATCATTTGGTATCCTGTATCCTAATTTTGTTTAAAAACTCTCTAGGAACCAGCTGGGTTTTTTAACCAGGGGACCCCTGGGGGTCTGTGAAGGTATTGCGGATGTCTGAGGGGAAGATATATGAAACTGGATTTTCTATTGACTATTTGCATAATGTTCAGGTGAGCAATATGTAATTTAATAATGGAAATATTTTTAATGCAAAATAAAGCTTTCTATATTGTGGGGTCCCTGTGTTGGTTAAGTCTCTGGAGGTCCCTGGGTCTATAACTGTTGAAACCCCTATCTAGAATACTGTAAGAATTTAGTGATTTAAAAACACAATTTAGTCTATAAAATACTAGATTGACTAAATGCACTTCTGAACCTTTATATATTCAAAATCCTATGAAATGCTGTTAATGGAAAAAATGAATGTGGGTAGCTTGTAATTTATAAATAGGGTTGCCATCCATTAAAAAGTACCGACTGCGCATAGAATTAAGTGTTTAAAAAAAGAAGAAGAGGAGAAGTCAGGTTAGTCTCTTAGCTGTTTCTCGTACACTTTATGTTTTAAAAAGGCTTGTTCTCTGGCTGTGAGGGAAGAGTACCCTTCTCTCTTTGCACTGGCCAGTGATTGAAGTTAGGAACTCACTCCGTGGCTAATTGCACGCGGGTGCTTTCACATGAATATTCATGCGTGCGTCTTCAGGGCCCCGCCTAATTAGCCCAAAGATAAGTCGAGAGTTGGAGAGAGATAGCCCACACCTTTTACGGAAAGGAAAACATTCCCGTTCCATTCCCTCGGGATGCTTGCGGAATCGCCTGAGTTCATTAACCAAAAAAGAGAGAAAGAGGTACCTGAAAAAGCGCAGGATGTGTCTGTAAATTCGTGGCTACCCATTACACATGTCTGTCAAAGCGAACCGGTGAAAGCAAACGGGCAAAAGGAATGAGAGGTGAATCTTTAGTGGAGCGAATCTTTAATTAAAACACTCATTTCAGTGGATATGTAAGTATGGCACTTTCCAAAGTAAGCTGAAAATTAGTTATTTTGTATCTATTTTTAAAAGTGATTTTTAAATCTGACTTTTCTCAGATTTTTTTTCTTATAGCCTACAGTGGCCTCCCTCATTAGACACCAAAGGAGATTATTCATCATAATTATTTCCCTTGTTTACGTAGTATGCTATTGTTTTGCAGCATTATTTTTGTTTATTGATAAGTCTACGTGGCACTTAAATATTACAGTGCATTACACACTATTATGTATGCAGTTAATGTATTACCAACTGACGCTATACAGACACTGAAGTATTGTTTTTAACCCGAATGTTATGTTTAAGATGAAGCCTTTTAGCTTTATTTTCTAATTTATATTATATTTCAATCTGAGTGATAAAACATTTTAGAACATTTTTAGAAGTGTATTGATGCAATAAAATTCATACAAATGCAGAAGTGTACATTTCTGTATAAGAGAATGCTGATACAACATGTGAAAGAAAAGATAAATGAAAGGTCAAAACAATGAAAATTGTTCATCTCTAATATGATAATGAATGGTTTGCACGTGAGTCTGCTTTTGTCACCCACAGATAACGCCGTGTATATTTGCTGTTTTCTGAACTTACTCTGTGCACTTTTACGGCCTGTGGTTAATGGAGGGTTTGACCGACCAGACTCTAATTATATTCAAGTGGAGGGGGTCCCTCGTGCAGATTAAAGCACGTGACTACAGACGCGTGAATCGTGAGAAGGAAAAAATAGATCCGTACAAGCCAATCTTACATTTTTGTAAACGAAAGAAAATATATTGTATGACAATTAAACTAAACGTTTCTCATAATAGAGCTACTTGAATATCAAATGAATTAATGAGATAATAAAAGCACATTTTCCAGCAAAGACTTTAATTTATTATTTTAATATTTTAATTCAAACTCAGTCTGGTTTAAGCTTAAGAAAATCAACTTATTACAGAGATAAGTAAAACTTTTTCTTTAACTTCGAGCTATAAAATTCTGTAACCAGATTTAGTACATCCTGGATACTCAAAGGCCACAATTGTTCTCTACTGTCTTTCATTGCCATCTTACAAACAAGGGCTATTATTTGTCTTTTCCTGTATGGCAAATCATTCATCTGCAGGATCAGTGCGGTCCTTTCAAACCGCTCTCCATAGCAACCTCGTGCATCCCAGGAAAAATCCACCTCGCTCCACACAAGGCCATATTCTTTTCCAAGGAAAAAAGGAGCATCTGGGCGCTTTTTGAACCTCTTTCTTTCGCTGGCAAACTAAGCGAAGAGTTTGACTGTGCTGCTACTGTGACGCAGCTCTCTGGGCATAAATGACCGCTCTTTTATAGACTTCCAAATGAGAGCAACTGTACAGTGAAGCATCCTCATTAACTGCGGCTCTCTGGGGCAAACCCGGCCATCGCATTGCACTCGGCTATACAGTACGATTTAGGTTTTAAAAAATATTGTCATCTGCTTTCCTATAACTTCTTGTGGCTTACATATTCATTTTCACCCTTTGGTCACGCACAAAAAAATATATAGAATTTGTAATATTATCGTGGACGCAAAACCACCGCGTTTTTCATCATAAAGAAACAGTGGTTTAAAAATTACAGTTGTTTAGAAATATAGCCTAATTTAGACAATAAAATCAAAAAGGAAAGAATTAGTATAATTTAAACGCTTCAAAGCTTTAGATGTAAAGATGTAAAGTCATTTTTATAAAAACACATGTTAGTTTAAATGCTTTACTGAAGTTATCAAACAATACATACGTTGCTCTTAAGAAGACGGATACATGCCAGTCTGTGTCAACCACCTGAGAAATATTATTAAAATAACATGATGTTTTATCTGGTAGGCTACAAATAACGCGTTATAATAAGCTTTTCCTTTAAAAAAAATGTAGAAATGTATTCTACAAGTGTTGTTGCATATGTGATAAATAAATAAATGGTGGCGTTACATAACCACGCCTTTGACAGAGTGGTGACGAGCACTTGTGACCCCAAGAACATCATTTAGGTTACACTTCCATGAACGCGCGAAGCTCGTGCAGATGGACAGATAGGAAAAGCAGAGAGTAAACTTACCACAGCGAAGCGTTTTGGTTTGACGCCTGGATTTCCCGCAATGTATCGGCACATTTCCTCGCAAAAGCCTGTGGAAACACCCCATAAGAGCAAGACAAACACACAAACACGAACGTGAACTAAAAATACAGTGAGGTAAATAATTTAAATAGAAGCGATAGCAAAAAAATCTTCTAAAAAAGCTGTGGTTTTAGATGGAGTCGAACGTGTGCCTGATTGCGGAGTTTTAGACGACTGGAACAGGAGAGATGTAAGATTTGTTTAAAGCCCCACATTTCCATTTAAGAACGTGATTGTGTTTGCAAAGATCCCTTTCAATCTTCGCATCTCCCCCTCTCTACCCCTCAGCCTCTCCGAGGCTGCTTTGCAATTCATAGAATTGGTAATTTGCTATTGGGACAAAACGTGAAGGGAAAAATAATCAGATCAGCCGGGAAAGGAATACGGAGGAGGCCAGGAGGGAGAAACACTGGATTTCTCTCAAAGTTACTGTTTAGAAAGATGCTTCGAGTGAAGATATTGTCAACACACCACAGCTTTTGAGTGGACTTTGTATGTTTGTTAAAATGTGTTTGCATAAATGTGAGTTTATTAACACAACAAATTAAATTTACTGATTTCTAAATGCTCGTGTTTTTACTGAAATTTACTTAAAGTGAAATTAACATTAAATACTAAAATGCGTACACTGTGCATACGTTTAAATCAAATGAGATGGTTAGTGCTTTTATAGGCTCGGTGGTAGATTGTTTATGCATTTATTCATAATTATGGGATTGTCTCGTGTGTTACAGAGTGGGCGGTCTGTATTTCTGTATGATGTTTAATTAATTCGATGCATGGTTCCGTGATTGGTGTGCTACTTCAATAACACGATAATCATAAATAAGTGTGCATGTGGATAACACTAAAATGATATTGCTGTATTAACATCTTTTAATGTATAGCCTACCTACATACTGATCTTCATCTTTCTCGTGGGTGGCTCCTGAGATACTTTGGAATACTAATCTACTTGCAAAGAGGAGCGGTACAGTTACTAAAAGAGGCAACGCAAGACGGGTCATTCTTCCACCCCACCAAAAAGAGTACCACACTCCCCCACGTGGTTATTTGCAAAACAACCCTCAAAGCCCAGTAATTTCCTACGGTTTTGCTGCTCACGCTCTCTTGGCTAGCGGGGAGAGGAGAAGAAAGGGAAAAAAGGGAAAGCGTCTAGTGAAAGCGGCCAATTGCGAGTAACTGGGATCACGGCGCCCGGCAGCCAACCAAGCGGCCCGCGAGAGGTAATAAGGAAACCTGGTGGGCTGTAGTCGGCGAGGAACCAATGCACGCGCAGGGTAGGCGTGTCTTAGCTCTTCCCTAAGACCTCCCAGAGCAGGTTGTTGCGTTTTGGGCTGTAAAGCTCAAAGATCTCCGAAGTGCTTGTCAGTTTTCTAAGTCGGAGCCATGGCGACAACAGCTCAGTATATTCCTCGGAATAACTCATTGCCTTCGAACCCGCTAATGCATCCGGATTCGGACAGGATGCACCAGGGGACGACCTACAGAGAGGTGCAGAAAATGATGCACCACGAGTACTTACAAGGGCTAGCGACCAACACGGGACATCCGATGAGCCTAACACACCACCAGTGGCTGCCCACCTCCAACACCGATTGGACCAGCGGCACTCACATCGGACAAGCGGAGCACAACAAAGGCAGCGTGCAGAGCAGAGAAGACCTGGGGAACGGCTATCACAGATCGCATCTGGTTCACCAGCCGACGCAAAACAGCCACCACGGATCATGGGCGCCGACCACAGCGCACCACTTATCCCCGCTCTCGCCCGCCGCCTCCAATGGTCACCAGTCGCTGGTCTACTCTCAGACGGGCTACACTATGTTGAGCCCCCAGCCGTCGCTGCACCACGGTTTGAGGGACCCGCTCCACGACGACGCGGGGAGCCACGATAACCAGATGGAGTCACCTCAGCAGCCGTTCAGCCACCATCAGGACCACTCGGACGAAGACGCCCCAAGCTCCGACGACCTGGAGCAGTTCGCCAAACAGTTCAAGCAGAGGCGCATCAAACTTGGTTTTACGCAGGCGGACGTGGGCTTAGCGCTGGGCACGCTCTACGGAAACGTCTTTTCCCAGACCACCATCTGTAGATTTGAGGCTCTGCAGCTGAGTTTCAAGAACATGTGCAAACTTAAGCCTCTGCTTAACAAATGGCTCGAGGAGACCGATTCAAACACGGGCAGCCCCACGAATTTGGACAAGATTGCAGCACAGGGCCGGAAACGAAAGAAGAGGACCTCCATCGAAGTCGGAGTCAAAGGGGCACTGGAAAACCATTTCTTAAAGTGCCCCAAGCCCTCCGCGCACGAAATCACCAGTTTAGCTGGCAGTCTGCAGTTGGAAAAAGAGGTTGTGCGTGTGTGGTTTTGCAACAGAAGACAGAAAGAGAAAAGAATGACACCGCTGGGGGTCCCTCACCCAACCATGGAGGACGTATACTCACAAGCGGAGACACCCCCTCTCCATCACACGCTACAGAGTTCTGTCCAGTGACTGTTATCATAAACAATGTCCTTGTTTGAAAAGAAACTACAATGGATTTAGTTTATCCCCTTTGTTTGTTTAGGCCTATCCCAAGACATCAGAGACAGAAAGTTTGGGAAGAGTTCGCTGACAGTGAGCGGACAGCTTACGGGACGCCAGTAATTCTGAATAACGTGTCGTGAAAATGCATTAATTACCGCGCCAGCTTCGCGCGCATTTATCAAATCAGTACCAGTGTTTACGAAAATCATATCTTTTGTGCCACTCTGGAAAAATTCGATAATTTCACCGCTGATCAAAGGGAGCTACGAGCCACAAAAAGGGCAATGTCTCCTTGGACAAAGGAGAAGGGACAAAGAATCTATTAAAGCGAGTAACCATATTAATTATCACAATGATTTATCTGATATTATTTGTGTTGTTTACTTTATTTATATATTTTTTTCTGTCTAGCGAGTATTTTATTTCAATTTAAACTAAGACAGATGAAATTCGTGATGTAAAGAACAGGCACTTGGTCAAAACCTCCAAAACAAGCAAGTGCACAGAAACTGTTTACAATGATCATTTCTTAGCACCTGATACCGTCTAAAGATGCATAGACGTTAAAATTGCAACATGAATACACTGTCTGAAACAATATTTAGTCATTTTGAGTTCTATTGTTTTCATTTTTTCCCTCTTTGCATGAGGCACTTATAATGTTATTTTAATTTCATCTTTTTCACAATGTATTTGTTCGAGGTATACGACATTAATGCTTTGCTTGTTTACAGTTTCCTTTTCCAAGTTCGTGTTATTTTGAACCGGCACTATTCCAGCAAGTCTGCTCCAGCTAAACATATTGAGAGTGATGCGTCAAAATAAAAAAGAAAGAAATATCTCAGGTAATTTTCAGTGCCCAAAAATCGTGCTGTACTCTTGGTTCTTCTTGAATATTGGCCAACTCTTGACACTCTCTATGTCAGCTGTGCCCGTTTAGTTTATGTTCATTACATTTTGCATCCTACCCATGAGCCTCGACGCGGAGAAAATTAGTTGTTGTAGTGAATAAGGGATGTGTTTTCGGGACTTTTCAGGATTGGGGGGGAAAATAGGAGGCTGATAACGTTTCGTGTTGTTTCTCAAGGTCTGGCATTTTTCATTGGACAGCAGGTGTTCATTTCTGCAATGTTATTTGAAACCGTGTGAATATACAACCTTTTCCAAAAAAGTAATAAAAATAAAAATAAATTACAAGAGAAAAGATTTTAAATAAATAGCTGTCAGGATTATTTCCAATATGTAAATATGTCGAATATGTAAACATATGTATTTGTTCTGGGTTCGTTTTGTTTTGTTTTGTTTTCCGGGCAGTTTTGTACACTTACTAATTCCAAGAAGATATTTTAATATTTCATTTATGACCATTTATATATCTATATATTTATTTCCTAAGTGTGTTGGGAGCTTTTTTTGTTCGGCTCTGTGGATTATGTTGCAGTGCATTACAAATGTTTTGTTTACTACATTGGTTGTATGTTGATTGCCAAATGTAGACTGCAAAGTCACGTTTATATTTATGTTATAGTAATATTTTATTACTTACATAAAACATATATACAAGAGCACGACTTCTGTCTTTTTTGAAGCACATTTTCACGCATATCATGGTGATGGCGAACGAAATAAGATGTGTTAAAACAATACACGGACACACGCTACTATTTTGTTCATGCACGATGAATTAATGAAAACAATTATTTACACAAGAAACTACATTTTAACGTAGACAATCATATAGTTTAAAAAACAGTTTAAACGATGTTTTAAACTATATATTGAGAACAAGAAATGTTGAAAATTCGCTTTCACCCTATTAAAACATAAACTTCAATAAATAAAAATTTACAATATACACTACAGCATAACGGCACTATTAAGTCTACAATAATGCACTTAGCTATTGAGGTACGTAAAATATTTAAAGTCTAATACCAGCACCATTCATTTAATACATTCACAGTTTTTTATTCCGTGAACTAAAGTGGTTTATACATTTTAAAAGGTAGGCTATAGTTTGTGGTTGTTCTAAACCCAGTGTATTGTGACAGTTATTTACTTTTAGAACACCAAAATCCTGGTCGTGCAAATTTATCTCAAAACTAATTATCGAACGCAGGCTTGCCTATTTTCTAAGAAAATGTTAAATATAAAAAAGCATATTGCTAACCTCGTTTGATTTCACGTGAGCGTGGAATTGGGAGTTTGCTGTGATAGTTTTTTTTTTTATCCGTGACTCGCAAATCAAAATTAGAAGATTATTATTTATCTTCTAAGCATTTTCTTTTGATGATGCTGATTTCCCATACAACACCCTCAGTTCATGAATGTAGCTGTTAGCTCTCATTAATCGTTGTCGTTTGGTATGAAGTCTCCTGTTTAATAACTTTTAAGAAAGGCTTGAGACAAATCAAACCATGTATGCTCATGATGCTGATAAATGCTGCTTGAAAATGAACGCAATCATATAAAACCGATGATTAAAACGGGATGTTATTAGTGAGTGATGTAAAGAGTAAACATGGCATTGCGATATTTGCAGATAGGGCCTAATAAAAAGTGATAATATTTTAAATCTGCCGTTGGATATGTAAATATTTTTCCCAATTGACTATTTTATTTCTGTTCGTTTCCCCGGATCTTCTCCGTTCGCATTGGATTTGGGGTGCTTTGTGTAATAGAGAACGTACAAAAAGAATTAAAGATTAGGTAGTTTATGAAGAACAAATCATTTATACAACTAATTATTTTTTTTTAAACTATTTTAGTATGGTTAAATTAATCTCACCATCCTAAATAATCCCAGTAGTCACAATTATAGATACCAACCGAGAACTGGTTTATTAGCCAATAAAATAAACATAAGTGACAGTTTTAAAATTTTTAAAGCCTATATTCTTTTCTTTTCTTTTTTCTTAGACAACTAACATTTCTGGTTTGGGATGTATGTGAAACGAGCTGTATATCTCATAATTCAGGCATCGCATTGGAAGAGAAGTTATGAGAAAACAGTGAGTCCCAAGCGCCCCCTGACGACGTAAAGATTGAATGCACGAGCTACGGTGCATTGGGTTCGTGGTTCAGTTTTCCACAATCCTCTTCAAAAGTCAGCCTAATAACCCATTGGTTCTCAAAAGATGTGCTTCCTTTAATCCCATGCCAACATTTATCTCTAAAAAGTTTATATTTAAAATAACTGAGAAAATTATGTTAGAAATTAGTCAATTTTTGTATAGGTTGTCTTTTGGCACACATTTTCTTCTAATAAATCAGCTTCTTAAAACAGAGTTTTATTCCCAAAGCTTTACAGTCTATAGGCCAACTCTAACAGAATATATATTACACCATTATTTCTTCTTATCTATTATCTAATGCTCATTGGGAAATGAGAGGAAATCGACATGAATATTTTAAACCATATATCTATTTACCAGTTGAAAAAACAGAAAAAAAGAGACAGAAAGATCAAGAAATACATAAGCATCTTAGAATATGCAGTAACCTGTCAAGTTTGAGCCCGCCCTGATACAGGGCAAAGGTGGTATAGGACTGTGGAATCGAAGAGCGATGTTACCTGAAATGAGATTTTGTGGCACAAAGACTATTCAATCATTTAGAGTAAAAGCATGGGCTGAACAGAGAGGAGAAGTGTGTGGATACTGTTACATACGTGCATGCACAAGTCTTATTTAATAACCTAGTACAGCTACTCAAGTAAACTGCCGTTTTCTAAATGTGACATATTAATCCACAACTAAAAATGATTTACCACTGTGGATATAAATAGACACAGTAAACCATGAATGAATGTGTGTGGAATGAGTCTCGGGGCCAGAGTTTGTCCAGATGTCACTATGAACGACAGCTCTGTAAGAACGCAGATAGCATGTCCACAGCAGGCTGTATTCCCAGAGAGTTAGGCTTTTGTTCAAATGGGATGTATGCCTAGATTGACAGTGACTTATGAATCGTTAATTTCTGGACCATAGATTTCCAGTGACCACCAGTTTAACTCTCAGCACAAAGGCTGTGCATTAATTTATCCTGATGTGAGACTAAAAGTCATATTATGGCAGTTTGTTGCATGGTATGATATTCAATTTTTTCTGTTTCTAGTCATGGTGGTTATGAAATAACCATGCGTATATGTAAGACATTATTGATCAGTGCTTTCTACAAAAATTGGATTCCAAAACTGCCTTCGGAAGTTATAAAAGTCCTCAAACTCAACTATGGGTTTAATGCATAAAGACACTAAACGCTTGAAGGTTGAATAAGAAATACACATTAAAGACAATCTATGGGAGATATAGGAGAAGAGCACTTAAATGGGCAAGTCTGATGAGTACAGCTTTGTTACTTATGCATAATTAGGCCCAGATGCACTCTGGGATGGCAAATGCCATCAGGCCTACCTTAAAACCCAGTGGCTTCTTTCTCTCTCCACTGTGCAAATAACTTCCAAGCTCATGCCCATGTCTGGTGAACCACAGACCCGGGCTGAGCCTGGGCATTTGAGACACAACGCCACCTCCTTCATCAGTAGAGTATCATCAAACACAGGAGATGTGGATTAGCAATGATTAGCAGGGATTATAGCTGGTTAATGGTGGGAAAATACATTAGGAGCCACGGGCTCAGGGAGGGATTTCGCTCACGCTAGCGGATTTGCATTGATCCAGAGCAAATGAATGAGGATTAGCCGCATCTATCTACAGATAAATAACATTAAGCGTATTATTTGGGCACGAGCTGTTATTAATGACATTACATACACCTCAACAATGCCGGTAATTATAACAAATGGGCAAATAATGCATTTAATGGTATTTTTAATTTGTGTATTGTTCAAAGAGGTGTGGAGATTTTCAGGAGCTGAGATTCGGTGGAAATACACTACTTAAATGTAGTGGGAGATTTCTTATTAGAAGACTTTAAAACTTGCTCTTAAAGGGATAGTACACCCAAAAAGCTCTCCCTCATGTTGTTCCAAATTTGTATGACCAACATGCAACACATATTATAAATAGCAATACTCACTTTGACTTTCAATGTATGGAGGAAAAAAAAAAATTTTATGTCCTGCAGAATTTTATTTATATACATGTATGGAACAACATCGGGGAAAGTAAAGGATGACAGCACTGTCATTTTTCTGCTGAAGTCACAAGTTGATTGTACACAATTTTGGTTTTATGGCCATTTTCAACCCTAACAAATAAACACCATTTTCTGCTTCTGTGCCTTTAAGTTTCCTACAGTATGTAAAGATCCTTTTCACATATGAAATGAGTAACAGCATATTTACACACATTATGTGTTTTTATTTGGATCTAATACTGTAGTTTTTAACTTTTTCTTCAATAACAACCTCTTTATGAAATCTGCATTACATTGTGAAAGATTTCCAAAACACGCCCCTCAAACTGTGAAGATCATATCCAAAATAAAATAAAATAAGAACACTTCAGCTGCTTGTCTGCAACACTGGTACCTTCTGGAAGAATAGAGCAGTAAGTGCAAGCGGACAGTGAAGAACAGCACTATATTTCTTTCATCATTAGTTCTTCTGGTGTTTAATAGAAGTAATAACAAGATTGATCTCATTTATACCAAATTACTGGACAGGCTATGTTTCTGAAAACAAGATAGAAGTGTAAAAGTGGGCAGTTGTGGTCATCTCTGGGACAAAGATAAGCTAAATAGTTCAGAACGAGCCATTTCTGGAGCTTAGTTTCAATAAATGCTCTTATTTTAACTGTGGAGGATGTTTTGAGTTCTGAAAGTTACAGTATGTTTTCGTAGCACAATTAACTTGTATCTCTTTGTACCAGGCTTTCCTTTAGCTCAAACAGTAGAGCATGGCGCTAGCAACGCCAAGATCATGGGTTCAATTCCCAGGGAAAGCAAGAGCTGATAAAATGTAAAACTGTAACCTGAATAAGTCGCTTTGGATAAAAGAGTCTGCTAAATGCATAAATGTAAATGTAAAATCTCAAGAGACCAAGGAAATTTTGATTCTTCATGATATGACCCCTTTAAGCAGAAGTTCTGCAGCGACAGCCACACATTGTGGTGCGTGATAGCATGTTGCTGCACAAGGCTGCGTTTGTCTCCTTCAAAGCAACTGATGGGAAGGCAGTGAGGACCAGAAGCACGAAGGGACTTGCATCACCAAAGTTACCCAGCAAGTGATCTAATAATCTTTACCATTGTTCTGTCTACTCTCGTCGGCCTACACTCGACTCTCTGCTCGCTATCATTTATGTAATAAACACCTGACCCCGACAGCGAAGGGCAGAGTGGTTGAGAATCAGAGGAAGGAGGAGAAAATGTATTTTTTCATCAAAAATTCTCTCTCTTCCACACCTCAAGGTTTCACCTCAGAGCTGCATGAAAGATGGGCAACAATGTGGCCACACAGCGATCAGCTGTTTACCATATGAAAAGCTTCGGCTGAGCACAGGTCGTCAGATGCCTAGTTATTTATGATGCCAGGGCCTTGTATCTATATGGACCCTCCTTGAATTTGATTCTCAAATACAGACCTGTGTGTAGAGGATACAAGTAAAGTCATGGAGAGTCCTCCAACCCTTCCACTGCTTCTTTTCCTTTGCTCCAAGCAGGCCGCAGCACCTGTCTGTACCGGTGCTCTGGTGATGTAATGAATCCTCTCAACTGGAAAGGAATTTTTGGGGTTAAAACTTGTGCTTTTAAGATCTTTAACATTTTGAGTTGCATCTCAGGTTTGTAAGAAATAAAAACCATGTTTAGGGAAATGCAGTTGAAGTCCAAAGGTCAGTTTGAGGAGGGTTTAAAAAGAAGTTTGTATTTTTTCTAAAGCACATACAAAAATGTTTATTATTCCATTTGTAAAGTCTAAATCATCTTTTTAAGATAGGACTATATTTGTAATAGTTACACACATCACTTTTTTTGTATTCTTGTGTGAATCAAGGAAATGTTTTTGAGATCACTGGGATTAAATGCTCACAATTTTCCCTTTATATAGGAGTTAGCCAGAAAACGTTGAAATGCAGCAGCTAGGATGCTGACAAAACGAGAGCACATCACACCAGCTCTATTTTCCCTTCATTGGCTGCCAGTACATTTCCAAATAGAATTCAAGCTTTTATTGTTTGTTTTTAAATCATTAAATGGTTTGGCACCTCCTTACCTTGCAGACCTTCTTAAGCGACATACGCCTACTAGATCGCTCCGGTCCTCTGATCAGCTAATTCTAACTGTCCCAGGTCTAGATTAAAACTTAAGGGTGATCGGGCCTTTTCGGTAGTTGCACCTAGACTGTGGAATTCTTTACCCCTGTATATTAGAGCAGCTCCAACTATGTTTACATTTAAAACTCAGTTTTAAATAAAAAACATTTATTATCTCAGGCTTTTAACTCTACTGTGTATTGAGGGTTGTCATTGCATTTTTAGTGTTTACATTGAATTTATCTTTGTATGTTCTTTGTATACTTTGTCTGTACAGCACCTTGGGCAACAATAGTTGTATTAATGTGTGCTTTAAAAGTGAAATCGGAACAGAAACAGAAACAACATGAGCTGGAAATCATTGATTGCAACTAACTTTGCATAGACGAGGTTAGTAATAAATTGTAATATTATGAGTTTCATGTGAAATATTGAAGTGTATAATTTGAAACTTTATATAAAATAAACAAACCTATAAGTGTTTTAGCTTGATCATCCAGTTAAACTATATAAAAATCCTTGCAAATCAATTTACTTGAGAAGCAAATCATCATAGAATATATATATATATATATGTTTTGAAGAAAATGTTTCTATAATACAAGTGTATTTTGTATTAGATTTCTATTTATTTTAAGTATAAACACGGGAGAAACAAGTGAAAAAAATCTGCCAGGGCAGTAAAACAAAAACATTTATATTTAAGATATAATCTAAAACAAGTCTTAATATAATATTAAGTGTTGATTTCAAGCAAATATATTAAGAATTCAGATGCAAAAACCTCTAAGTCCATCTGAGATTATTTTATTTTAATTTTGCATTTTTATCAGGCTCCTATGTTTAGGTTCAGTAATTTCTCTTTAATTACAATGAAAAGGTCCCAAAAAAGTCCAATGTTATTTTCATAGGAGTCTGATAAAAATGCTCATTTAAAAGAAAAAATCTCAGATGGACTTATTTTTTAAGCATTTTTACAGGGAAACAAAAAAAGTGAAACAAGTAATAAACAAAACCGTAAAACACATACATTTTCATTAAGAAGTCATTTGTGTAGTGTATAACTGCACAGACTTGCTAGACATTACTGCTATTTGTTTGATTTTGGGGCAAGTCATTAATTTACTATAGTGATATTATTGTGTCTTATAATAGAATCATGTGCCTTATGAAAAAAAGAACTTCGAAATCCATTATCAGAACAGTCCTACATTCCTCTTGTCTCTGATATGCTACGTCTCAAATATTATGTTATAGTACAGATGTCCAGCTCTCTGTCCTCTGTCATTTTTTCTAAAGCTAAAAGCTTCTTAGGAAGGTCACAGTTAATAACTCACCCTGAAGGCCTTCTTCTTAAAGGTGTAAGTCAAGCTATAGGTTCTCCAATACTTCACATTCAAAACCTAGCCTTTGTGTGGTGGCCATCCCCCAAGGGGATCGCTCTTTCAAGACTTAAATCACAAGGTTGACTGTAGCTCTAACAAATAAATAAATAAAATGACAGAGTCTGAAAGAAGGCTATGCTAAACAATGGGAAGGTCACAAGGGCTGGGAGATTTGCTGGGTCCTTCAGACAATATCTGTAGTGTATTGTATTTAGCACTTTTAAAACCTACAGAAACCAGATAAATAAACATTGTGCTGTGCGATTGTTTGTATTTCCACAATTCTGCGAATAGTCTTGGTACAACAACATGTTGCACATGAAGGTTTTTCTTTTTTAACAAGCAAAGAAGAAAACTAATCAGGTTTTTGCTACAAAACATGTAATACGCCATTCACCCACAAACTCAATTTGACATTTCATATTTGAGTGTGATGACCAACTTCTTTGAAATCTCTTTCATTTCTCTGCGTGTTCTGGTTCAGGCCCACCCTCCTTGCCCTCCAAAGCAATGCCACAAGAGAGAAGAGCAATGTGCAAACGAGCCCTTCGGCTCACAACTGCCAAAATAACAACAACAACAACAAAAAGAAATAAATGAGAAGGATGAAATGAGGGGAGACAAGGAGGGAGCGCGAGACGGAGCGAGATGAAATAGAGACCTGCCGCTGAGCTCAAGGACGCAGCGCGCGACTGCGTAATTAGAAATGTACACAGACGATTTAGATGCAGGGATGTGATTAGGGAAAGCAGCCCGGTCTTCATCTTAATCAGCTCACTTCTGAGAGCTCCTTATGGACGGGAGGGGGACATACTCTCAGAGAACAAGACTGAAACCATCCACTCAGTAAAACAGACTGAAGAACTGAGGGAGATACCAGGAAAGAGAGGGAGAGACGAGAAAAATAGAGGTGGAGAGTAGGAAAAGATTGACTGGCAACAAAGAGATTGAGAGCTGTGACAGGATAAAGACAGAAAAAGAGAGGAGATGGAAATGGAAACATCAACGATGGCAACAGTGAACCATTTTCAGAAAACAACTGGTAATAATATTAATAGTCAATTAAGGGTGAAATAATGCAAAATGAAAAAATTTTTTTTAAACAAGAATGTTTATTTGATTTTCTTTTAATTATAAAAGCTTTTAAAAGTTTATTTTAATTATTTAAAAAAGTATTACATTTGTATATAAGAAATGTGTTAAAATAATGTAATCCTAAATATATAAGAAACACACATATATATATATATATATATATATATATATAAAATAAGTATAATTGTTCTAAATTAAATTACATGTAAAGAATTCATATTTTTGAACATTGTAAATAATAATTTAAGTCAGTGTTTTATTATATTGTTCAAAAAATAAGAAATTACAAAAATAGTTTTAGAAATAAACTCAGGTTTAAATCTGAATGTTTTCTTGAAAAAAAGAAATGGACAATGGAATGTGAAATGTATACAAATTAGTTTCCTGGACAAATACTAACCATTTTGTATTAGCCAAAATATAAAGAGGTTTGACAGGTAACCAAGAAAATATGCTTATGTGGTGAATTAACTGATATTTTTTAAAAAAAAATGTAAAAAACCTCATTGTGACTGAATCAGCCTGACTACATCAGGTAACACCAATTAAAGTAATAATGAATCAGGTCAGCTAGAAATAGCTAATGGCACAACACTTTTTGCAGTGTATGAAAGGCCATTTTAATGTGTACATAGTACTGGGGAAGTGACTAAGAGGCATTATACAATGACTAAATAGTGGACAACAGAGGTAATCACAGACAGCAGAGGCACAGAGAACAAACAGAAATCAGACAGATGCTAATATCCACTATCCATCACTGAAATGTGCCCACTCATCCACCTCTCTTATTAGAGGGAGAACAGTTCTGCTCATGAGACACAAAAAAGAAAGACCGACACACAAAGAGTCAAATAATGAGTGCGGGGATTAAAAAAATACTCAGCCTCCATCCCTCTCTTTCTCCATATCACCAGTCATGTTATTGATCACCTTTAACCTCTGCTTTCAGCACTGTCAAAACTACCATTTAGGGCCTCCCCAGGGCTGAGCAGCCATCAATGACACCCCTGCCCCATAAATCATTACCAAGCCTGTGAGGGTCTGCTGCCCAGGGGCCTGACATTCAGGGGCAAAACCCAGCCGATCTCCCCTAACACGCCCCCAGGGGTCAGAGGTCATTCCGTCAACCCTGTGCCAGGCGCTCCCTCGGCCCATTGCTGGCACTCGTTTGATTTTTAAATCAAAACAAAGGTCAGGAAGATCGTCCTTTTGCTCTTTGCACCACGCAAGTGACACTTTCACACCGTTAACACTCCTAATCGGGCTCACAGCCAACAGGACGCGGTCGTTCGGACAGGGGAGGCAGGTGGTGTCAGAGGTGATGGCTCCAAATACTTCTGGAATAATCTATAAGTTTGGGTCAAAATAAGGTCGGTTTCAGAGAAATAAGATGATTTGTTAAAAGATAGCATCACATTTAGGAGACTAAGAGGTTTTATGTCCAAACCTTCCTCATCACTGATGTGGAAGTCTGTGTGGGCTAAATATATTTATTTTATGATTAATTGCAGTCTTTATATGAACAATCCTGATGTCGATATTTAAAACCCCAAGAATCATATTTTACTTTATTATAAGTGTCTGTATGAAAAATGCATTTGTACAGCACAGTAAACATAAAATAGTCAATTCATGAACATACGAGTCTCATGAGTTGGTGCTTTTTATTGAATCAAAAACATGCAGCACAACCAGAATACTCTGATTGTCTATGAACTGGTTCTTTTAATGATTAGCTTAAAGGAATAGTTCACCCAAAAAATTTTCATAATTTACTCACCCTCATGTCTTTCCAAACCTGTGTAATTTTCTTTCTTATGTTAAACACAAAAGAAGATATTTTAAAGGATTTTGAAGAACCAAACAGTTGTTGGTCCCCATTGACTTCCATGGGGAAAGAAATACTATGGAAGTCACTGGGGACCCTCAACTGTTTGATTACCAACATTCTTCAAAATATCTTCTTTTATGTTCAACATAAGAGAGAAACGCTTACAGGTTTGGAACGACATGAGGGTGAGTAAATGATGACAACATTTCCATTTTTGGGTGAACTATCCCTTTAAATGATGAGTTGCCAATTTGAATTGATCTGAAACTGCCCTGTAGTCACAGTATTAGCAGAGAGAATTTATGTAAACACAATGGATATAATAACTGAAATATACCTAAGAGAATAACATTCAAATTGTTTCAGAATCAAAATTGGATCGAGAGCTTGTGAATTAGAATTGAATCAGGAAATCTATATTAATAAAATACAATTGGATTACAAATAGTAAAACAAGCTAAAAAGTAAATATATAAAAAAACAAGATTTGTACAGAAATATATTATTGCAAAAACTCACTTTAAAAACTGGAAGGTACAATTTAAAAAGTTTTGTCAGGGAAACAAAATGTGTGGTAAATTTACTGCTATTAATATTAGTAAATTTGACAGACCTTCATTAATTTACACCAAAGAGATACAAATTAAGGGTCATATCAAGTAGAAATATCTCTTTAAGCAGTATATGCCAATACAATTCAGTGCCCTAGGTATAGTGCTGTTCAATGAAGTTCAATTAGTATATCTGTGCACCAACGTAGATCCCTGTTCTCAAATAATTTTGTAAGATAGAGATAGGTTACCTTAAATTGCCTTCAAGATATCTTTCTCAGTCCACCACATAATCATATTCCCTCAGAAAGATTGAGAAAAATCTCTGTTACTCACAATCCAACTCCAATCAAACACTCTCATTTGCAAGTAGCAAGGTTTTGTTTCCCAAAACATGAATGATGAGCTGATATAGGTGACAGCTGGATGTGAAGGAGCTCGGCATCCCCTCAGGAGGAAAGCCTCATCCCCCTCGTCTCTCCCCACTCCGGAGGTGAAACAGAGAGGATTAATTGGTTTAGCGCCTTTTTCGCTATGCTTGGTCCCAGCAATTAAATATTGGCCCTGGGCCCTCTGTGACCATTAGCGTACAATACCGTGTTAACTGGGGCTGCTCCGGTCTCGTGTTTGTGTTCACGCAGGGCCACGACCGCATTAGCGAAGCGTTAAGAAGTTAGCCGGACAAAATTTCATCTCCACGTTCTGAGGGCCAGCGGTAATTGATTGTTGAGCTCCAAGTTGGCGAGTAGTTTCTCAAAGGGAAAGGAAAGAGAGTAAATAAGGGATTTCAAAAGCTTATCGGGTTTACTATTTACAGAAAAGAAGGAAGGGACGACGCAAAAAAGTTGAACACATGAAGGAAGAAAAAGCAAATAAAAAATCCAGCTCGCATTTTAAGTCTGTATACGCCGGGAGGAATAGTTTAGTGGGGTGGGTTTAGCAACTTTCATATCTTTCTTTCCCTCTCTGTCGATGTCGCTTCCACTCCCTCAAGCCGTCAATTAGTGGGCCCGAGCTTCTGAGGGCCAGGCTCTTCCTCACATGTGCCTTTGTTGCAGTGACATTGACTCTCTCTCCCAGCAAGACGTTTGAAGGTTAGGATAAGACACTGTCCAGGTTATCCATGGGTGCTCTCTGGGGTGCTGGTCTATGCCTCCCAGGATGAATAGTGTGTTGAGGAAGCAGGCTAAAGGGCCTTTCAACTGCACCAGACTGCTCACACACAAGAGTAGCTTGGCTTGGGGCCAGTATTTGTGCACTCACAGAGTGCTTCAAGTTGTCTTCAAAGAGCTATTGAATGCTGGAGTGTCCAGCTGTGGAAACTGGACTGAAGAGTCAGTGGGGACGTGCTTGCTCCGCAATATTAATCCGAAAAATGGCTAGTTAAGCTCATAGTGCGCCAACGCAACAATTCGGATCATGCGGTTAAGGCGATTTGTTTTAGTGTTCAATGTCGGACTATCATCTAGAACTATAGAGCATCTTTAGGACTACTTTCATCACGGTGTCTGCTATACACACCCCTACACCCTGCTGGGGGACCGGCGCCATAACCTCAACCCTGACATGACTGTCCATGTACCCTCTCTTCACTCGTTCGGGCAGGTCCAGCTGGCTCTTGTCCTCCACTGGCCCCCCCACCTCTTCTCCAGCTCTATCCATCAATCCTGCCACGCTCAACAGATGAGTGGCTTGTGTGCAAAATGCCAGGAAGCCCCAAAAGGGACCAATTGGTGGAGAGTGACAATTGTGATGGCCTTTTGAAAGAGCAGGTTGCCTATCGAGCAAGATGTCCTGTGTTCTTTGCGGTCAAGATTTAGTATTTATCCGACATTAATAATGGAAAAAAAGGAGAATTTGTTGTGAACTCTCAGCACTGAGTGTATTCATGATCTAGTCCGGAGCTTCAGAATGTGAGAAGGCTCTGACAATGGCACAATTGTATTCATGGCCCACCGTTATTAATTATGTATGTTTAGATTGCTGGACAACAACAAAACAAGTGCATGGCATTATCACTAACAATAACATTGACTATCGCTCCTACACAGTGTTGGTTTGAAAGTCTGTCTGTCTGGGTTCAGTCCAAGCAAAAGCCCACTTTTTAACATGAATTTCCCTGCTGAAAAAAGGTTTAAACCGTCTAAGCTTTTTTATGATCTTAACTGGTTAAAACTGGTCCTCCCAATCTGAAAACTAAAATGAGAAATGAATGAAAACATTTTTGTCATCTGAAACAAACATAACTGGGACATAACTGGCGGAAAAACTAAACTAAAATACACTTTCATGACTCAAACACTAATCAAAATAAAATTAAATTGAGAGAAAATTATTTTAGTCTTTGAAACATTTTATTACACCTAAAACTAGATAGCAATAACTAGATAAAAAGACTGTACTGTGAATTCTAATTCCATTAAACATTTTAAATGAATTAAAAACATTAAAATTAAACCATTTAGAGAATTAACTTTGGTATCCCTAAAAATCTAATTAAATCAAATATTGGCCTTAATTCTGTCCTGGCTTTTAAACCTATTAAAATGAAAACCATAAAATTAAACCATACTGAGAATTAACTGTGGTAGCCCTTAAAAACCTTTTTTTTAATACTGGCCTTAATTCTGGCCTGGCTAAGTTGGTTTTCAGCTGGTCTATCTAAAAAAAAATGCAAAATCCCCATAAAACCCACCAACAGACCAACATGACCAGAATGAGATCATAGCAAACCCTCTTAGTCTGGTCCAAGATGGGTTTTTTTCAGCAGGGTTAAACCTTATCACAAATTGCTTGTTGTAAAATGCAAAACATGAACCATATTTATGACTGTTAGACCAAATGCAAGGGTTTATGAGTTACCTCAACCCATTAATAACGGGTTCAGCAGAACTAAACCGAATTGTTTACAGCCCACTCAATGGACCCACATGAGCCCTTTTCAGGGTTCAAGGGTGAATGGCCACCCACGTCACTACACGGTGAGGAGATACCCAGGAATGTTGAAGGTCAGTGCCACGCAAGACCATATCTCTAAACCCCACGGGACACACACCCCTGCGCTGTCACACCCCCATCAGTAGCCCATAACCTCTCCTGCCCTGCAATCCCCTCAGTCCTGAGCATATGCACCCGAAAGCCTGAGAGACCCCAGCATTTGTCACTAAACTTCTGTGTAATAGCCGGCATACAAAAGCAACCCAGTGTTTGCGTGAGCATGCGAGCGCGCGCCTGGGCGCAGATGTCCCGCAGCAGTGCCGTGTCAATGCGTCTGTTGTGTACGCAGCAGGGAAACGCGTCGGAGGCCTGGCCTACACAGTGGCTGCCATCTGAATGGATGGAATTCAAAATGGCAACTCTGACGAGCTGAGCATGCAAACGCAAAACAATACCCCCTCTTTCTTTTCCCTCGCTCGCTTTCTCGGTCTCTTTCACAGTGGCTTTTCATTAGTCTTTCATCCCATTCTCTCTGCTCGCCAGAGTCCCATGCGGCACTTTCACTGTGATGGAGACCTATCCGGGGTTCTTTGGTGCACACGGATACCATGCTTTGCCCCGGCAGACATGGGATGATTACTACGGAGAAGCCTTCAGATGTGTGTTAAATCACAGGGCTGGCTTATAGATTTTTAATGATGAAGTGGGTAAGGCTTGGGAAGTGAAGAATGGCTGAACAGGGTAGTGTACTCCTCTGATCTTCCTCTGTACTGTTCCATGCTCTCATTTTCGCCACCTCGTGCGTTTCGGCACACTGTCAAATACACTATTCATATTTTAAAGAGAAATGTGGCAGGATAGAAATAAATGTGTCATAACTACGCCCGTTCGATGGAACGGTATTGAGGAGAGAGCGCTACCCTGCGGCGCCGGATGATTGATTGCAAACGATCATTCTATGATTGATCTATTGATTATGTGTCCGGCAGCCCTCACCCTGTTAACAGGAGACATATGGCATCACTCTGGGGACATTAGGAAGGCATGCCGCAGCCCATAATGCACCTCTTCCATTTGCCCTATAGTCTCCCAGCAGGTGAAAAGGAGTCTGGAGAAACTACAGAGGAAGTATAAGTACAGTGCATCAAGATTCACATTATAAAAACTCATCTCCCAGCATGATCTGAATGATTCATTTGAATGAATCTCATGTTGCCCTCGGAGCACATGTGTTTACATCAAACCCAACAAGGTTTGCGGATAAAGATTAATGTATGATCCAAAGGGCTCGCTGTGGATCACTGACACTATAATGGGGGTCTTTCAGCGCACGTGTCTTTTCCCACAATTAGCAAACAATGTAATTAGCGTAAAGCAAAGTAGTTTAAAACTAAGGGGTCTCTGGAGAACGCAACCGTAGACTGAGGCTGAAAGCCTGCCTGTAACTAATTATTCATATAGCTTCTTTGAAAAGATATTAGAAGGGATCTGTGCTATATCATTTCAATATCTAAAACAGGAAACGGTGGGTTCAGATAATAATGATTAAGAGGAATGGAAAAACATGAATTCTCATCAAACAGATTAAAATCACAGAGATACTGATAAAAGCAGTCGATCTCCAGGTGAGTTCACGACTAACTAAAGTACATGAACGCAAAATTCAGAATAAAACAACTGGCTCGCGTTCATGATTGTGAATTGGTCACACCTCACATGAAGTTATAAGGAATGTATCTAATTATCCATCCATCCATCTGCTTTGCCCATAAGGCCAATAAAACATTGGTATTAACATTTCTGACTCACTTTCTGAAGCCCCTTTTTGTCAAAAGCAATATTTGAAGACATCCTAAAATATTTGTGTTACTTGGGCATTAATGACAAACCTCATTTTAAAACATTAAATTTAAAACTTTTTATTTACAGAAACAAGTGGAAATACACATTTAATTAACTAAATTATTTCAATAACTGAATCCTGTCCAGGGTTTATACTTGTTTTTATCATGAATTAATTTACATGATATTTCTATTCCTTTGTGATTAAAGGGTTTTTAATTACTTTTTGATTAATTTATTTTCAAAAATGGCAATTTCCACTCAATAAAATATTTTCAAGCTTGGCATAACTAGTAAAAATGTAGATTACAAATGTACATTTCACAGAAACTTTCAAACAAGATGTCAAGCCAAAATGTAAAGTTTGTCTTGACAAGCATTCCATTAGTTCAAATAATTGGTTCTGTGAATTTCACTTTATTTTAATAGTACTTCAAATTGCATTTAAATTTTAATTACAACTCAGAATCCTATTTGCTTTCTTAATTCAGTTTCAATTCAAAATGTACTGATTAAATTGTATTTTAAAAAGTATTCTCATTTCATTTCTGAATGGTGAATTCTCTGTATAATAGTAAACAAATAATTTAGTAAGAATGCATGTGAGAAAAGAGGAGGCGGCAAAGAGATAGCGAAAGAGTAAGAGCCAGAGAGTGAGAGAGTAAAAGAGAGCAACCAGCTCTTTGCAAAGCAGCCTCTTTGTTCCCAGGGATCCCAGCGGTGGGCAGATAGCCCTAGATGAGAGAGAAACATTATCTCTCCGAATAGAGCCAGTGCACTGGTTCCAGAAACCGCACTGGCACGATTTGCCCTGTCCTCTAGGTAATTCATTCTCTGAGTGGCCCTTGTCTCATGGGAACAAAGTGGCTGCTTGTTAGAGCAAAGTGTTCGAAAGATCAACCAATCTCGCTGCAGACATGCCGCAGGACTACCACTGTTCAAGAGTGGCCACGTGTTGGCTGTTCCACGCCCACAAAGGGCCTCTTCATCTCAAAATTTAGAGTCTCATAAAAACATTATTGTGCAGCGTCGGGGATCATTTGTCCACTTCACAAAAGACTCGAAAACCAAAACATTGACCCCTCTGATCTTTCGGGGTGCATTCTTTAAATTCTGACCCCCTCCCTGCCACTCTTGTGCCCACACTGACGTCCCAGCAGTGCTCCTACGCAGCCAAAGTCACCATGAAGGTATTTCAAAGGTTGCGTGGTCAAAGCCGCCACCATAGAGGCCATTATGTTTTGGCCCTCGTCTTGCCGCCAAACAGAGGAGGCTCTGTTGGGCGATTGCGTCCATCTACTGCGTTTTAAATGTCTTTCGCTCACTCTGATGATTCCTAAATGCGTGTTTTTGTCCCTTGTTGGTTCACCTCTTCTCCTTTCAAACATAGCCATGAATCAACGGGCCCTACTCTCCATCAATAATATTCTAAATATGGCTGCTCCACATGGCTCCGCTCATGCACACCGTGTTCCTGCCAAGCGCTTGGGCAAGGTCATGTCAGCCTATTAACCATATTAAAACATTGCAATTATGGTAATTGGCAACTACTAATGCAACTTTAGGTTTCTTTGCTCCAGGCAATTAATCATAATGGATAAGCCACTAACGTGTAGGGGGAGGGAGTCGAGAGGTACAGGGTCACATGCTTTAGGCCCATCCGACTGGTCAGAGCTTGACCCTGATTGCACAGAGCTCATTCAACTTCATTGCGCTCATCTAATTTGCAAACATCATAGAGCAAATAGCAAAAAATAGTCTTAATGGCTTTAACATAACTAGATGGCTAATCATGTCTCTTATATCTCAAGACATGGATTTTGTAGAAATGCATGTCTCAGGTGATACACATATAGAGTGACCTATAGATTGTTGCAGTGAGCAGACATGCAAAATATTTCCTTTACCTCGTCACCGTGGCCTCAAATTTTGAGGGTATTTTCTGACATATATAAAACAATACTTTTATTTACCAAGGATTACGTTTATGAAAAGTCAAAGTTAAGACATTTATAATGTTGTAAAATAATTTGTTTAAATAAATACTGTTCTTTTGATCTTTCTGAACTTATAGAACTTTCATCAAAGAATCCTGAAAAAAAAATACTTGTCTCATTAGTGTTTAGCCCAGTTGTTGGGTCTAGGAAACGCTTGTTTTGATTACTGTGTGGAGACATGCTGATATTGCATTTGGTCTTGTTCTGTATCGCGTAACTTGTCAGTGTCTGTGCTTGCTTGGCCATTTGTTGTGGGAAAAATAAGGAAAGTGTGTCCAGCTGAATTCAATTAGTATTTTGTTAAACGGGTATAAAAAAGCTTAGTTTACCCGGCAGCGGTCGCGGCAGCCATCGTGTGAAGGCCTCCTCATGTGAAGACCAAAGAGCGTAAAGACCATTGACTCTACCGTGCGACTCCACCGGGCAGGGACACCGTAAAAGAATATAAGTATCGCTTTTTATTTCTCCTCTTTCCTACTACTTGTTTCACTTCTGTTTCAGTTTTATAACCATTTTCTTACTATGTGTAAGTAAGTTGTTGTTTGTTAGCATGTGTGTTTGGCTCAGTGTTATTTTTTAGGATTACAGATAAACTACAGTCGTTTGATTTGTATTTCTTATCTATTTAAATTTGTTAAATTATGTCTGAATTTATTATGTCTTTATAGGTCTTTTATTAAGTTTTAATTTTAATAATTAGTTATTTGAATATGTCAACAAACTAAATGGAAATGAAATAATATATATATATTGATTTTATAAATGTGTGTGTGTGTGTATATATATATATATATATATATGTGTGTGTGTGTGTGTGGTTATACACATATGTAGTTGTTTTTTGGTGTTTGGCTTAGTGTTATGTTAAAATCATTATTATACTCTTATACCTTTTGTTCTTTAATATTTTGAATTATTCTTAGCTTTATTTTTATTTTTTATTTAAATGTTTATTTAAATGTTGTTGTATAAATGTGTTATTCTTTTTTTATTTTTAAATGTGCATATGTAGTATAAGCTTTTAGTTTAGGATCGGTTTTTAGTTGTTTTAATACTACAATTGATTGCTTCTGTTGTCCTCATTTGTAAGTCGCTTTGGATAAAAGCGTCTGCTAAATGACTAAATGTAATGTAATGTTAAATGTTTAACCCAACCGCTGGGTTTGTCCATATTTTACTCAGCGCTGGGTTGTATTTAACCCAGCATTTTATTTAGTGTAAGAAATGCGCAACAAATCAGCATATTCAAAAAAAATTCTGAAGGATCATGTGACACTGAAGACTAGAGTAATGACTGCTGAAAATTCAGATCTGCTACCACAGGAATTAATTACATAATAAAAATACATTAAAATAGAAAAAAAAATATTGTACTATTTCACAATATTCCTAATTTGACCTTTTTTGGATTAAATATATGCAGCCTTAGTGAACATTAGATACCTCTTTTAAAAAATCGTATCAACCATAAACATTTGCATTGTATTATACATGTATGCATAAATGCACTATATATTTATAGTGCTACTGTCTTCTTTTTTATCATGACTTTTCTTTTATCTCTGACTGTGGTGAGGAAATGTCGATTATGTAGCCCGTTGTTGGTTGAAGGTGTCATGCTATGCAGTTCGTCCAAGAAATTGCAGAGTTTGATTGGGAGGAAAAGAAGTGTCATCCCTTTTCGGTACCAACCTCTCTCCCTCTTTCCACTATGCAGACCCCCTCCACTCTTCCTCTCCAAGCGGCCCTGACTGTGTCTCTCTGGGAGGAGAGCGCATTCTCCTTTCATCCCCTTTAGAGGACAAACATCAGCCCCATCTTGCCGCCATCCATATTCATGAGCCTCTTATAAATATCTGATAGCGGCCGCTCTACAGCTGTTTAGCTCTGAAAGCAACGCTTAGCCCATACACACACACACATACATAGGCTTTAACGTAAGCACTTACTGGTCCGTTCTCGGGCCCTCATCACCCAGTGTGCCCGTGCGGCCCCATGATAGCATCGACTCATTGCCGGGGTATCGCTCTCGGCTTAATTAAAGACTAAATGTGACCGCTAAATGAGAAAAGAATCCAAAAGAGCTGCGCTTACCTTCCACATGATAGCACAGCGCTTATCTAAAGAGAGAAAGAGACAGAGAGTGCATGATAGAGAAAGAAAGAGATGGCAAGGATATACAGATTTCAGTTAATTGTCACTTCCTCATCTCACCAAAGCACAGTACAAGGTGACTGCTATATCAATCATGTACGCTTAAATTATTCAGTTGTGTGTGTGTGTGTATATATGTATGTATGTATATATATATGTACTATATATATATATATACACAGTGCCCTCCAAAATTATTGGAACAGTAAAGTCAAAATTGCTCTGTTGGCTGTGGAGTCAAGACATTTACAAATATGATTAAAAGATGAATATGAGACAAAACTACAGAATGTCACATTTTATTATTGGGTGATTTAAGAAGTTCAGCACTTTTAGAGTTTCAGCTCCCCCATCTGTTTGAGCATAAGTATCCCCCTAACAGTTGAGCATAAGTGATCAGCTGTGTCCTGTTGCATTAATTCTTCAGGTATTCAAAAGCAGAGAATGTGTCGTATCAGTTATATCCATTACTTCTGCATTCTGAATCTTGCATTCGATGATGACACACACAAACCAGGATGAAGACGAGGGAGCTGACTTTGAGAGAAATGTAAGCAATTTGGATGCTAAAATAAAAGAGGAAGTCAATTAGAGCTATAGCAAAAACAAATGGAGAAATCAAGAGTTTGGAAACCACCAGCGACACCAGCAACCAACAACTACCTGATCAGCTGAGAAAACAACAGTAGTTGATTACAGACAAATCATAAAAGCTGTGAAAATGAACCCTAAAAGCTGTGTAAAATCACCAACAACTAAAAGACGTGTCTGAAATCTACTGACAAACAGAATTACAGATGCACCAAAAATAGAAAGGCAAGATTAAAAGCCAGCACCAAAAATAGAAAGGCAAGATTAGAGTTTGATTGGGTAGTTTCATTTTTCAGTCACAAATTTAATTTACTTGAAGTAAAGTAACCCCTGAGATTTTAAGTCAATATTTCAACAATTTAATGGCACATTTGCATGTTTAACTTTAAAAACATTTATTTTTATCAGTTTTAAAGTTTCATTAGTAATTTCATAGCTATTGTTGTACATAAAATTAAATTCAACGTCACAATTGTATAAACCGGTAGCATTTATTTGCAAAAACGTTTAATTGAATTCAAATTTTTATTTGTATTAATTTGATAATGGAATACACTCTTAGGCATACTGTGTCCCAACTCACGAAATATCATCGACTTGATTGCACAGATTCTATTTAAACTGAACTGAGCTGGACGATGCCATCACTGAATTCAATAATGAAATGCCTTCAACTGAAAATAGAGTGTTAAATCTTGTAATTGTAAATTGACACTATTTTCCTATTTTGATATTGTGCAGTTGCTTTGTTACAATATTCTAACAGTGTTCCTGTGGCAGTGGTGCAAGCTTGCATACATGTAAATAAATTGAAAAAAAACAGTATGTAGATAAAGGTTCCCAAGAAAAACACCCCAAGACCCAAAACACCCTGGAAATTAGACCCTCACTGCAAGTCAAAAATTAGTGTAGACAGTAGCAGAATGAATTTTTGGAAGGGTACAAAACCATTTGCCTGAAAATACCATCAATGAGATGATTCATAATCACCAGCTGAAGAGGAGAGTAGAAACTCCCTAAAACAAGCAACAAAACATTTTGTCAAGAGTCTGGTGATGTCTATGGGTGACTTTTATATCTGCCTTATGTTCAACTGGTCTTTTTATTTTCTTTTTATTTGGTAAAACATGTATGTGTTGAAACGGCTAATAATAAAATGTGACATTCTGTAGTTTTGTCTCATATTCATCTTTTAATCATATTTGCAAATGTCTTGACTCCACAGCCAACAGAGCAATTTTGTCTTTACTGTTCCAATACTTATGGAGGGCACTGTATAATATATATATATATATATATATATATACACACATACATAGGCAAATACTATATATAATTATTTATATAAAATAATTATATAATCTATAGGTATATAAATCAATGTAAATTATATTAATATAAATAAACTAATATTGCTTATTTAAATAAATTATAATTTGTGATTTATTGCATATTCTTTGCAATATTATTATACTACAATAATACAATTACAATATATAATAATAAACCCTGATAAATATGTAATAAATCTATACATACATTATATATTATTATTCAAATATATTATTTATTCAAATATACAAATATGATTTACAACAATAACTACACTCTAAAAAATGCTGGGTTAAATACAACCCAGCGCTGGGTAAAATACGAATGAACCCAGCGATTGGGTTGCTTAGATCCAGCGGGTGGGTTACTGCCCAGAAGGTTGGGTTAAACATTTAACCCAACTGTTGGTTGAAAACAACCCAGCATGTGTTCTGTCCAATATTTACCCAACACTGGGTTGTATTTAATCCAGCATTTCTTAGAGTGTAGATACATAATAAGTAAAGAAAATTATTATAAATTGTTATCGAATAGCTCTCTTATACTTTCACTGGGCTGAGAAAAGAGGCTCTGGGTCTGTAAAGGTTAAAAAGCCTCTTATACCTGAATTTACATTAAGGCCACATCAGTCATGCCAGTCACATACACAGAGAATTTTGTTTTCAGATTATCCAACCAAAAGACATCGGATGGCTTGGGCTCTTTACTAAATGCTAAAATATAAGTAGTTTATGAGGTGGGCACTGCGTGTTCTCAACACAAGGCAGAAAAGAACATTTGTGCCTGCCTGAGAAACTGTTCTTTTTTCCCTCAGATAACGCTTCCAGTTCTCCTCCAACTCATTAGAAACGTTAGAATTGCTGATCCAGGCAAGAAAAAATGCGCTTTGCTTCATTTTCCCGAATATCCTTGTTCTGTTTCCAAAACAAATAGCAAGAAATTTAAATATTGCTCTGTGTGTGTGTGTGTGTGTGTGTGTGTGTGTGTGTGTGAGGGGGAGGGTTAGAGAGTGAGAGAAAGACAGATTGTGAGGTTTAAGATAAGTATCACAGTACCCAGTGGACTGGATGGGTTTAAAGTATTAACATTAGAGAATACAGCGCGAGGAGAAGCAGAACAAATCACAGGGAGGAAATGATAAGAAAGAACATACACTAAAAGAAAAGAAACCACAAAAATGGAGGAAAGTAAAGCACTGTGCACATATACATAAAATAAATGTATATATATATATATATATATGAGGTGGGAGTTTCCTCTGAGAGAAAACAGCACGTCGGAACAGGATTGATTTGAAGAGACAATAGGCAAAAAAATAAAAAGGGCCTAAGAGATACAGAGATTTTACAGAGTCTGAGGGGAGAGAAAAGGAGAGATGGGGGATTTCTTTACCGCTCATTAGCCATGCACAGTGATCTGGCTTTTCTCCCACACCTTGCGGCTTATTACAGCCCGAGCCCTGCCTGCCAGCCACAGCCCCCCTTCTCCACCCTCCTCCCCCGGCCCCCACAATCACGCCTGCAATCACAGCCTCTAATTAGGTTAATTAATTTGTATCAGCCCTTGTAGGGACTTGGCTGATGAGGCAGCCATAAGAGTATCACTGCTTGGACCTCATTAAAATACAAGAAAGACGACGAGATACAGAGAATGTTGTTGTTTGTGTACGACAGGACAGGACAGGACAGGGTTGTAAAGCATTTCAGATCGGACCCCAACCCCGCTACACCCCCCACCTGCTCTCTCTATCCCACCTTGTGTGACGAGGCTGCCCCGTTCAGCCACAGACAGGAGCGATAAAGTGTTAGCGCTCGGGAAGGAGGGGTCTTTTCGAAACAGAGGCATCACATTACAATCAGCGAGGGCCGCTCATCAGGACACTGACGAACACACTCTGATTAACAGCGCGATCTGATTACAGCAATCACACAGCCCGTAGGACCAGTCCCATGAGAGAGGAAAGAGAGAGAGAGAGCGCAAGGTTTACTGTGAATGTGTGATAAGTATATTGGAATGCTCATTCACTCTGTTCTTACAATAGCAGGAATAATGCAATACAGATACGTAGCAAATATCATAACATAAAAGTATTATTATACAGAATAATGAAGGAAATATTAAAGATTTAACCCTCACTGCTTGGGGGTCTGAGAGATCAAGAGCCTCAAAAACATACTTGACATTGAAGTGTTAGGTTGATAATTCATATTTTAACAAAATGTTAAAGTGATAACACCAATCACATAAATTCAATGAAAAATGTTACATATGTTGGTGTTCTCAGAGAAGCCAGATTTAAAGCATGAATAAATGTAATGAATTTATGCTAACATTCTCTGACTGGTATACACAATAGACATACTGCCATTTGTTTTATTGTACTTCCTACATTGTGTTTTGCTAAGGTAAAATTAAGAACAAACCAATGTTACTAGAAAAGATTCCAATTTAGGGATGCACTGATGCTAAAAGGCTGATGTCTGATAGTTTTTTGTTTTTTTTTTTGCAGATGATAAAAGTCTGGCCAATACCAATAAGCCTGACCGATATAGCTGATAATCAATTATGGACAATATTTAAAATTCTACATTATTTTGTCTGAATAAATACAGTTTAAAATACTAAAAACTCAAATTCATTTCAATAAGTGAACTTAGGCATCACAAGGTTATAATGTACATTATGAAAAATGTATATTTATTTTGAGATTTGATAATGATAATAGTCTGACCGATTACTGATAAGCCGATAATAATTTTATGCTATGGCTGATAACCGATTATGGACAATATTTAAAAAAAAATTTTTTTTGCTAAATCAATACAGTTAAAACACTAAAAACAAATTATCTTAATGTAAGTAAAAATAGAGGAAATGAGCATGCACAATTAAATATCCAGTAACCCACAGATATCTTGTTAAAAAAAAAACTAATATTCTCTGATAACCAATATGTTACCGATATATTGCACATTCCTGCCAGTCACATTTGAAATATGAATGTTTAAAATAAGATAATGGTGAGTAAATGATCACAATTAAAATTTTTTGGCTGAACTACTTCAGTTTTTGAAGTAATGCTGGAGAGCACTTTACAAAAGCCAACAGGGAAACTATATAGCAAACAACAATAAGGTGCATCCGTTAACAGGCCATAATAGACCATAAAGCCAGACTGTTGTTCTATAAGCCTGAGTGAAGCAGAGTGTGGAGGGATACGCAGAGATAGACAGACAATGACACCCGGCTGCCTGCAGACAAGGACAGATCCAGTAGTTAAAGTGTAATGAACACATCCCCCAGGCACACGGCTGCCAGTGGGAGAGTGATGGACTAACGGTAATACCCAGGCAGATGGGTGCGCGCCACGCCTTGTCCTGTCCTCTCACCCGCAGCGGGTCCCCCCCATGGGCCCGCCATGTCTGGGGAGCAGAGGGGGAAACGAGCTCCACTGGGGAGGAGGCCTTAGCGTGATTTAGACTCCCATGCAAATTTAATCAATTCGAGTGCCTCTTCCAAACAGGCTCATGGCTAATTAGTGACAATTTAAAGGGGTCTCTGTGATCCCACCTCACATACACACGCACATACTCACACGCAGTGAGGGTTATAAAGATTTTCCTTCAATCGCTTTCCCTCTGGCACAGAGACAAACCCCCACCCCTCCAGCTTTCGCTACAATCCGCTTCTTCAAAAGCCGTGTGACAAACTGATGTGCAACTCAAAGGGGCAGATATAAGAACCTCAGCCATTTTTTCTCCACACGACCCACCGATTCTACTGTTCACCCACTCGGTTACCCTGCACCGTAATTGGCAAATCGATTAGTGCTGTTCTTAACCTCACTCATGAAAGAAGTCTTTGAGGCACAGCAGAGGAGAGGCAGCAAAGGGCTTGACATCCAGCGGGCTCAGGTGCTGTAATAACAGCCAAGGCCATCGTTCTCTGGTCAAAACTACTCTGAGTCACCAACGCTGTTATGTACAGAGAGTGATTAAGAAATGGCCTTACTTCCAGTGTGTTTCACGATGCTCTATTCACTATACAGCTGTGAAAAGCTCTCGCATTAATTGCCTACACAATAACGCTTTCATATTATTCATGATATACTATGTGCGTCTGTAATTACAGTTTTATCCATGGAAATTGTTACAGTCTGATGTATTGCAAGAAAAAACTCCAAAAAATATAGAGAGATACAAATCAGCAATAAGCAAATTGCTCTGCTATGAAATTATTCTTCCCACTCACTTACATACAGAGCGGCCCCAACGTCAGTTACAGCTCATTTTATTAGCGCCATTCAGAATCACTTCATATTAATTACTCAGGAGTCAGGCTAAGACATTATCCCAATTACACATCTTAATGATTTCACTACGGTATCTTTTTTTCTGTGAGAAACACTTGACAATTCTAAGTGAAAATGACAAATATATGACCTTTATATCCAGGTTTTGATGTATTTGAACCCCTAATGTGGGCTTAAAACATCTCACAACATATGTTAGCATACAGTTCATAGCTAAGGAGTTTAAAATGGTCTTATTTTAAACAAAATAAAAAAGAATTCGTCATGAAATCTCACTCATTTTTTTAAAATGTATGTTAATGATCTTGTTGTGAATTCATCCATGCATAGGTTCTTTTTTTATTGACCTCTTAATATCTTTTAACTCCATCTTCAGGGTGAAATGACCAACTTTGATGACATCGCCCCTTTCATACAACCAAATGCAAGCCAAATCTGTCTCCATCCAATCAACTACTACAGACTGAAAGAACCAAGTCCCAACTTATATTTTATTTTTCGCTAATTCTTTTCACTTGGATGTTCATCATCATAATATGGAAGAGCTGACTCATCGCTACCTCTGTTATATTGTGACTTTAATTCAAAATTTGCTCTTCCTCTAAAACTACTTGTTTTAACTCACATTTGATTTAGTGAGCAATGCTCACACTTCACAATCCTGTTTGAATGTTACAATACATAAGCAAAAAGTTGCAAACTACAATTAATGATGACTTTAAAGATCTTAAAACTACACACTAGCTAGCAAGTAAAATGTCAAATGTATAGTATACAGCTGGTCATGTGATCTCAAAATGGCTGCCTCCATGATGAGACCCCCTCCTTGTAAAATAAAACTATTTGCAGGCAACTTCATGTTATGCGAGTGTACAAAAGTTTAATATTCCTAAATCATTTTTCATATCTTTGTGTAAAACTTTTTAATTGAGGTAAAAATAACTGAGAGCACCTTTAAAAAACTATTTTTTCTTTACAGGTCTTCGGAATTTGTCCAAAACAACAATGGTGATCTGTAGTCCCTCATCACACGTAACATCAGTACAGTTGTATTTACAACACCAGAATGAACAAAACAGCAAAAAAAATGAGCAAAAGCACTGAGGGTCAGTGTAGACCTCCAATGGCATCCCATCAAATGAGCCTATTCAAAACTATTGTCAACTCAACCTTTAACAAATTATTCAAGAGCTCCGTAAGTGCCACTGGAGGCCTCTTTTACATCTCCTAATGCGAATAACATTATGGGACAATGTGGAGGATTTTGACCAATATCTTTCAAATCTAGGGGTCACTGCCAACACCACACTGGTAGACCTGCAGCCATGACCCCTGTGCAAAAGCTGATCTGAATGAAAGACAGGCTTCAGTAAGAACAGTGGCCTTCTGTGTAACGACAGACGGAAGCAGAGCGGAACTGCGCACACGGCTGCATGACCCTCCACTCCAAACGGAGGCGGTCGCAGTGACGAATGCTCGAGCACATGACGCACAAACGCGCAAACACTCTGCCTGTCACTTCTTTTGGCTGAGGATTGTGCAAATACCGAAGGTCAATATTGATAGGTCACACGGAGCTGCTTTGTAAATATCACCAGGCTTAGACATGCATGTTCATGTCACTGTGAACATGTACTTGTAAATCCTTTTAAAAATGTAAGAAGTAGAATATGTAGGAATTTAAAATGTTGAGTGAGTTATAGTACAGAAGCAGTATGCACACAGCATTCATTACAAACAGCTTTTCCTGTGGTCAGCGTTGGCACAGACAGACTCCTGGCCTGCTCCTCCCGAACACAGTGACATTTCCCTGTTCCTGATTCACCCCTCCTCTCTTTCCCAGGAGAGAGTAATGGATGGGGCCTGTTTATGAAGCCGCTGCCACCTGCATGATCAATCAAGCCACGCAGAGACGACACAAAAAGCTCAGTCTGTGCAGACAGCGCACAACCTTTCACATGAACAATTACACAAGCAGGAACGAGAACGGTACAAGAGTGTTTAAAAGTGGGCCATTTAAAGTTCTGAGAAAATGAACTTCTGCTTTAACTCTTAAAGCATTATGTATCCAAATTCATAAGTAATAAAAAACAAAATTGTTGTAATAACTGTTTACTGAAAGCCACTGGGACGATTACCAAGTCTTAACTTAATGATTATAATAAATGTAAAAACAAAAAAAAATAAATACATATACGCTATGTTTGACTTTTAATCATATATATATATATTTTATAAAATAAAAAATATATAATTTATAATGTATAAAAAAATATACTTTCATATATTTTTTGTTCATTTTATTAACAGTATTTCTCAATTATGGTAATTGACCATGTAATATAAACACTACATAGCCAAATAAATTTGAAAGCTGCATCTGAATTTTAAAGGCATAATTAGTAACATTTTAAAAAGTGATGCCTACATCAAGAGACAGGAAAGTTGCTCATTTTGTAACATGGTTGCAGATTTGATGAGATGTGCTAGTGCCATCTACTGTTAAAACCAAAGAACTACAAAACATTAAAGACAATTTTTTATTTTAAAGCAACAAATGGTTTTGCAATAAATGTGTACAAACTCCTTGCCTTATAGTGTGCAAGAATCCCAGCATGGCCTCACAGACTATGTTATAGAAGTGAAAGACAAATCCATAGAGTCGGTCCACTTCATAAATTAAACGGCTGATTGGTGGACACAAGACAAAGTGAGCTTCCTCAGTGTGCTGATTCAAAGATGTCACCTTTTCCTCTTGGCCTCAAATCTGTAGACGGCTGGGGCACTTCTGGTCTCCTCACGGACTTTCACTTTCTTAACCTTATCCTGTCAGATAAAAGCACAACCCAGATGTCACACGATAATGAAAACAAATGCATTCTGAAAGCACAACCAATACTTCGTCGTTAGACAATATACATTTCTTAAACATTAGATCATTGGTAAATCCATGCATTACCAAACTGAAATGATTCTAATCAGTACTAAAGTGCCCATGTTGAAGGGGTTTAGGTGAAATGTAGTTGAATGCACTTACTTGTAGATCTTTTCTAGTCTGGATCTTTTGACTAATGACAAACATCTTCTTTTCTCTGTCAATACGCTGTGAAAGCCTCAGATACTGAAGTTCTCTCTGCTTTGCAAGTTTCTGAGAAAGGGGGAATAAACATGTTAAAAAAGACAAACATAAGAAAGAGGACATTAAATGCAATGAAGGTAGTAAAAAAATGATTTTTCACTATTATTTACAACAAGATCTGCATTTTCATGGCTTAAAATATATTACATATATACACATATTCAATATAATAAATCATTACAATTTTTACATTTATGCATTTAGCAGACGCTTTTATCCAAAGCAACTTACAGTGCATTCGGGCTATACATTTTTTGTCAGTATGTTTATAATGACTACTATTTATACAATTATAACAGTTTGTAAAAAAAAAATTATACTCTTATTATTATTATAAATAGGTTAATGAATGAAGAAATTATTCAACAGTGCACTGTACACACTGAAATATTTAGGTTATGTACATAGAATGCTATACAGTGGCTACATTACTTTTATACGCTGAGGATCCACTGCTCCCACAATGCTTTTCTTTTCCAGGGTCTCTATTGTAGGTCTGTTATATGCTCGTCCCACCAGTTCAGGTACTGTGTTGAGGTGTGTGGCCAGGTCAAAGTCCTCCACTAGCATGAATAATTAACAGATTTGAAAATATAAAATAAATAATGTCTAGTTCAACAAGGGGTCTGCAGCAATGGTCCACCATATATATATCAATAATGATTATTTTACTAGCATAGCAATGTAGGCAGCATAAAGTGTAAAAATACATTAATATGATACTAGGTTATTATAAGGCAGGTTTAAAATACAAAATGTAATTTCTTACACTAATAGGTGGAGCTATACAAGATTACCTTCTTGTTTTGAGTCCACATAAAAAACATGTTTATTTTTCTTTTCATCATCAACATCAAGAAGGTGGAGCTCTGATTTCATCCTTTCGATTTTCTGAAAAACAGAAACATTTAAGCCATTGTTCTCAACTTTAAAATGATAAAGCCACAAATACACAAAAACAGGAAGAACCAGCCCAACCTTCATCTCCGACACTCGCTTCATTTCCACATATCTGATGTCCTGGGTCCTCATCACTTTCTTCTGCTCATCTGTCATTGTTTCCTCTTTTGGTTTGAGCAGGTGAACTCCATCCTGAACAGTAGCAGAATGAGCAGAAGCACAAAACCTCATAGCCATAAAAAACTAGTGTAGGTGTGCTCTCGATGCAGTTTATGTTAGTTGAATGCAGCAGTAGTACTAAGAGGTGACAAACCTTTAATTCACTGTGTATCATTTTAAAGTGAAATTCATCAGGGTTCTTATCCATGGCCTTCTTGCGCAAGGCCATGAGGGTCTTCTGTTTCCGGTGGTAGTCACTGAATCACAAATAACAGGTTGGGAACAACGGTTTATAAACTGTACTGAAATCATAAAGTGCAAAATTTCAACTATATTCAAATGACAAACAAATCTGAAGAACAAATTCTTATATAATATGATCCGGTTTTATTCATTTATTAACATTACATCTAAACTCACTCTAATCACTCTGTACCAAATACATAATATTTAATTCTATCTTGCCTAAAATGCCTTACATTTACTACTTTTTTTTTTTTGAAGGAAAAAAATAAACATTAAAATGTTTCCCCTTTTAGATTTAATAATTTTATTAATAACGATTTATTTGAAAGAATGACAAATTGCTGTTTGTGTAACATCACAAAACATTTCAGCGAGAATGCAATAACATCTCTAATGGGAGAGCGTCTAAAAGCATTACCAACAAACATCCAACAACAACAATTATAATAATAAAATGATCAATTTTTCTTACTCTGCGCGAAGTTTGTAGTCCTTCTTCTTCTCTAACAGTCCAAATTGTTTCCTGAAACCGAGCTGAGATGGGAGAAAAGTCAGGTTAATAAACAAAATATGATTCTGGAAAAGCTAAACCTTTCTCGTTCACTGCTGAGAAATGATACATAAACTAACGGAATACATAAAGTGGCCTAATTTCAGAAAACCCCACTTAGCCCCATTATTTTGCCACTACAACTAACGTTACTTCCGTACATTAATTTATCTGTGAGAATAAATGCAATTTAAACATTGTTTCAGCAAATTGCAGAAATCGCTATTTAGCAAGGCAGCACGCGAGCTACAAGTGTGTTTAAACAGCCTAACGTTACCTGTGATCGCTCTTTGTGGTCTCGTTGTTTAGTTTTCAAGGCTTTTCGAAAAGAAGACATGGCTGTAAATATCTGAAAACAAATCCGACAGCGATTGATTTAGGGAGAAAAAAACCTAGACAGGAATTTGTATGTACACTGCACAACCTCGCATGTATGGTTCTGAACTCACGTGGATACGATGGAGCACAGTAGCAACGTGTTATTTCTCAGCAGCAGATTCGCGGCGAAGATATATCTTTCCATCTTGATCAAACAAACGTATACGTATTATTATTTTTTTTGACATTTCTTTATAAATAAAACAACGATATGAAATACAAATTAATAGAATACATATAATATGAGCAATATATAAAATATAAAGTAATAAATACAAATGTTTATAAATCGTATATTTGACCTAACGTTATAAAAATGTATAATTCTACAGTAGTCTATTCCTCGGTATTATTAACCGTGAAAACGCGTCTACTGAACAAAAAAACAGTATTTTCTTGCATAGGCCTAGCTTCATTTTAAAAGTAGTGTGAAAGAAATGTTGAAGAAGTGTCGACAGCAGATGGCAGTGTCCTCCACTGCAATCACGCACTCATATACTCATATTCTACCTTCAAAATGTGAAAGTTCCATTCTGTCAAAATTGTTTTCGATGACATTAAATGTTATTTTTTCAAATCCAACAATTCACTCTTGTTTTAAAAACGGCTCTTTCTGAAAGTCACTAAGTTCCAGTAACAAGCTGTAGCCTTGACATTGAGCATACACCACAACATTAGCTTTATATGGCCATCTAATCAGTGCTATCCATCAGAGGAGTTGTCTACTGTTTTGTAAGAGGAAGATAGCCAGGCTCATGGCAGGGAAGAACTCAATAACAAACCTTGGGTGCTGAGACACTTAGTTTATATATCCTGGCCAGTGTGTTGACACTTTAAATCACTTTGGTCATGATAATGACAGCCTCTACCTGGCAAAGAGATTGGTTAACACTAACAAATAATGCTTGGTGTTTCTCAAGCAGGGTCTTTAAAGGGTGTCCTATTCCATTCCAGACACCTAATTTGTATCTTAACCAGAAGGACAGCTTTCGGCCACTAGAGTGACAAATGCCAGAGCTAAAGTCTGATGATGACACCTGTGTGCCTCTTATAGCTCTGAAGGTCCAGTTTATCCATTAGTTGGCTCGCATTCTGAGAATGAAAGGGGGGCAGAAATGACCATTTGGTGTGTCAAAACATGCAGGGCATGGGACATAAGAAAGGGCAGATTTGAAATAACAACCAATTTTCCCTCTAGCAAAAAAAAAAAAAAAAAAACACCACTGTGCATTACTCAGAAATACAGACCATCATGTTCTGGTGCTGCAAGTCTTTTACCACAGTTTTTTTTTATAACATACAAGGCACTGTGTACTACAGGTACAGAATAACTTACTCAATTAAACACTCAAGTTATGAGGAACCTCAAATGGAACAAATGGAAAGTCTTTTCATATGTAATTTAACTGAAGAAGGACAAACTCATTCTATATATTACCTCATATGTTTATCCTCTTTTTCCTGTTTAATGTTTGAAGAAGAAAAAAATCGCAAAGATTTACAAAACATGCAGATTTTTTACTGAGAAGGAAACCCTTTCAAGGGGTCACTTTTTCCATATGATGTCAAAGCCTTAATTGACCCAGAGTTTGTGGGCTTTCAACTTCTTTATGCTAGACATATAAAACCAAGTGCCCCGATGGACTTTTCCTACAGAAAATAAACCACAGTAAGGCATGTAAAACAAAAACAGGAGCTTTAAAGCACTTCCCTGGCTGAATTTTAATCAGATATATATGTTTCAAAACAAAAATATATATATATTTAGGGAACCGTATAGAAGTATCCGAACCTGTGTTTAAGAGAGGGCAGAATGTCAAATGGGCAAAACGAAGGGTTACAGGTTTATGATAGCTTGGAGTTTCTGGAATGCCCTCGCTTGACAGATATATTACTGTTTGGTTTTTAATATAGGCCTTTAAAAATCACACAAATGACATAATGTTACTGGCCAGTAGCTGAGCTAAAGACCTTGGAATGCCTTTCTTAACCAATGTTGGGTTTCTATACACAAAGATTGAGATTAATCCAAATCGAGAGGAGCTTCCGTATGAATTACACTGTATCATAGTTCATAAATCAGGTTTCATCTCATTTTTGAGTGGTCTTATTCAAGAAATAGATATAGCGTGCTTGATTCCATTTGTACAAATTGTAAATGGTGGATAGTCTGGATTGTGGGAAATCTTATTCACATTTTACTCCCGTGTCAGCGGGAAAGGTATTTGAGGAGTATTTTTTAAATCAGAGGAAACCATTTAATTGATTTAAAACGTATAATTGCAGGTTTTACCAAGGATGTTAACAACGCCGTCTGATCCTTCCAGGAAAAGGACTTTCTTGAATGTTTGGTTCTCACTCTGAAAATTCAACCACAAAATCCTGTAAAGAGTGGATGTGGGACAAGTAACAGTCACCCCACTATTTACATTACCCAGTTTGAGCTGGCATTACAAAATGTCAATAAAAATGGTTTTAAAGTCCTAAAGACATGAGAAACATCTAAAGATATGACAGGCAAGGACACAGTTGTCTGCTTTTTTTCAGGGATAAGTGGAATGATTATCTTAAGCAGTTGAGGTATTTCACAGTTTACACTTGATTCAATTTGGTGTAATTTGATAAACCTTTCTTTTAAACTGTTAAAGAGTGGTAATGAAAGCCCAATGGCATTACAGTCCTGACGTTGAGAGTCAGACATCTGGTACATCATAACATGTTAAAGAGAAAAACAAGAGCTGTTGTTCTTGCTACGGGTGTAATTTAATGAATTTGAATTATGTATGAACTCGTTGGTATAAGGTCATGCACGATGACACTAAATACCTGTTCTAAGACAATAATTGAATCCATTTATTGTTAGCAAATAATACAAGCAAGTCCAAGTCAACTCAAAATACAGTTACTAATTTAGTTTCAGTTATATAATCTCTAATGATATGGCTGGACACAAACTGCATCATTTCATTTACAACAATTGCTCAGTGTTTTCTGCGACTGCCTGAATTAGTACAAGGATAAAGTCACTCTCTTTAATCTTGCAAGAGGCTCTTTATTGTATCTTTATATTGTAAGTATTACATTACAAACATAACCACATAGCGAAAACTAATATTCAAGGCAACACTTACCTGTTTGTTATACAATAACATATGCAAGTGCCTGAAGTGTTTTCATAGCAAAACTTTAGTGAATATCATGTAGCAATAATTTGTTCATCCATTACTGGAGTGAGGAGGATAGGATCCCCCCCCCCCCCATCATTCCACCACACTGTCATTTCCATCCCATCTCTTTTACTCAAAACTAATTTTAATATTAAACACAGTAATGTGTTAAATAGCATTCTGCTAACAGGTGGTATAATAGCAAGTGGTATTTTAAATATTTTGGAATAAAAGGTAAATTTTTGCAGCTAGTATTAAATATTAAATCATATTTTACAACTTTTTCATATTCTTTCATATTTTCACATTCACGTTCATCACATCATACCATAGCAACTTGTTGGGATTTTGAAAAAGGTTTTCATATTTTAAAATAAAAATCTATATATATATAGTTTATTTATATAGCAGATTTCATACACAGTGGTAATTCAAAGTGCTTTACATAAAAGGAAGTGAAATAGACATTAAAAATAATAATAAAAACAAGGAATTAAAAAACAACTAATTATATAAAATTGATTTTAAATTAATTTAAAACAGTTAAGAATAGAAAATAAGGCATTTGAAAAGTAGCAACATATAAAGACATATTCAAGACAATTAAAAACTTTCCATTGATAAAATATTCCAAAAAAGTTTAAAATATTTCTTAAAGATTCTTAAATTTGACCATATACTTACAAACTAAACAAAATATAATATAAACAAAATAAAAATAAACCCCTGTGAATACAAAACCTCCCAGAATCTCATAAGCAAGCTACAGGACGTGCTCCACTGAACGAGACATTGTCCACCCTAAGAGAGAGAAAAACATATTTTCTCTATGCTAATGCTTAGACTGGTTTAGATATATATATATATATAATATATATATATATATATTTCAGCTGTTGAATTAACCTAGTCTAAAATATGTTCCATCCCCCATGAGCAGTGCGTTTACGGAGAGGGAAAAAAGTTGTTCATTGTCATGACGAATAATTCAGCAACCCGGTGTCAAGTAACAGGTATGTATTGTGCTACTTTCATTCACTACAGACAGACATCTCTTGCGCTCTAAGCTAACTGCAAACGGCAAGTCAGACAAATGCAAACTGTCTAAATTTAAAGATCATTCAATGAAACTTCCTTCAGAAAAGAAGAAAAACCGTTCATCCATTGGGGCGGGAGCTTGTGACTCACTCAACTTCCTCTATAGTAGCTCATGGTAGAGTTAAGCGCGAGCATTCTCTCATTCGGTGCGTTGAGAGAGAGCTGAACGCTTCTGCGCACCCCTGAGGAGCAACAGGACTACAGAGCTATTAAACAGGCCAGCTAAACTGACCCCAGCACACTCGACACGGACAGAGACTGAAAGAGTTTTGACAGGGTAAGCGCTCTTCTTTACTTCCCCCCCCGTCATTTACATTTAAACTCACATGACAGAGAGCTAATGATTTTCAACCCGTTTTTCATTATTAACCAGAGAGTAGGCTACAAATCGATGACCTGTTCGCCTCTGAAAGTTTCCATTCATCCAGGTCATGGTAGCATGTCTTGGATAAGTATTAGAAACTTCACTGTTTTATCAGTAGCGTACTTGTAAAATCCTATTTTTGACTAGCTCTTAACGCTTAAACAGCTTCCATTGATAAGTTTAAAAAAGTGAAAAATAATAAAACAAAACTATATGTTTTTAACTACAATATTTAAAATTATCAATTTAATTTTAGGTGCATGGAAGAAAATCCTGGCATCACCTGTTAAAAGTTTTCCCATTTTGGACTTTAGTGTAAAATATAATTCATTCTAGGCCATTCATTCTTAAGTGAGAAAAACACAAATGTATTATCATCATCTTCAACTCTCCCTCAAGTCAGAGTTTCATGACATTTTTGTACTTCAACTTTTTGTACTTCACACACTTGTAATTCTCAGAGGAATCTGACACACGTGTCACGGCATGACAGTTATTTGTGTACGTTTTCTGACAGTCAGACCTCAAGTCTTCATTGGCATTAAATGCACACATGCAGATAACCATTAGAAAAACAGAACGAAGGCATAAATGCCGTGGGGGTCTGACATATTCCTGAGATTAGTCAAAGCTTACCCAGGTTGGAACTTGATTGCTCATCTTTGAACACACCTCATCCCCGAACATGTTGCATTCCAAGGCATAGTGAATACTTTGAGTAACTCCTCGTAAGGTTCCCGTTGCAAATTACTTCAGACAGCATGTTTTTACAGCCCTGTTTACTGAGGTAATAATATAGAAGCCCATTGAGAATGATAATATTTATGGTTTTAATTTTTTATTGATTTATTTAATAATATGTGGTGCAGTTTATAGAAAGTAACATTGAGTTAAACATAAAACAGGAAATGGGTTAGGCATATATCAGTGAGAGATGTGATTCATAAAGACACACCTTGAGTGATTGGAAACAGTTTATCTATCAATGGGAGGGTCCTCTTGATATATCCGATCTGCTGATGATGACTAAACTCCTTTGGCAGAGATTTGTCATTTAAGCAATACTTTCTGTCTTAGGAAAGTCTTAACAAGACAGACAACAAGGCAAACACTGCAGTGAGTAGGTCAGAAAAGTTGACAGGAAGAACAGAACGGCGTCCTCCACTCATTTCCTCTTTCTTTTCTATTTTCAAGCCCAGCTGCTGAGACTGGCCTCTGTTCTCTGGCATCCTGTAGACATCGCATAGGCATCTCATATTCAGTGACTCATTGAGTTTTTAACCCTTAAAGTGTTTTTTAATGAGTTGTGCTGTGCGTTTTAAGTGTAGTATGGCATGTGCTGGCATGCATATGTGTGTGTGTGTGTGTGTGTGTGTGTGTGTGTGTGTGTGTGTGTGTGTGTGTGTGTGTGTGTGTGTGTGTGTGTGTGTGTGTGTGTGTGTGTGTGTGTGTGTGTGTGTGTGTGTGTGTGTGTGTGTGTGTGTGTGTGTGTGTGTGTGTGTGTGTGTGTGTGTGTGTGTGTGTGTGTGTGTGTGTGTGTGTGTGTGTGTGAGAGAAAAAAGCAGAGAGATCTTTGTGGTTCATCACTGTGTCTTTTGGTGCATTAAGAAGCCTTTGAAAGTGCTTACCTCAGAGCCAGATTCCCATGCTGTCTGCCGCCAGCCCTCTACCATTACATTTCCATTCATTATTCCAAGACGGGGAGTTCAGAGGTGCTTTGGAGAAACAAAATCATCCCTTTGAAACTTAAGTTCTATGCCTCTCATATACATGACACAAACTTTATGAGGCCTTAGTGTGTCTCACAGTATCACTGATTTAACTGCCTGCTCCATAGCAACTGATTGCCACATGCAATATGAAACTCAATACTTTATCCAAACACTGGCTTATATTATTATTTTTATTTTAAATGACCAGCCATACAATTGAACAAGTTAGAGAGAGTTTTTTTTATTCCAACTTTCCTGTCTCCACCATATTTTATACATATAAAAAGTGCTTCATTAAAAGTGGCTTGTGAATAGCTCATCATATTGACCATCAAAGAAATCCAAGTTCGTAAATCGGGCCGTATTTCATTTTGTACTAACCACAACAGGGCTTCTTCTTATAAGTACCATGCTTTCTGAAGTGTCCTGCTGTGCCAACAAAATTTGGTTTGTTATTTTTATAAAGAGTCGTCTTGTGGTTAAAAATCCATGCACTCTTTGGTAGTCTGTAAGGTCCATAAAGTCCGAAAAAAGTCCATAAAGTGTGATGTTGTCATCTTCGGATTACACTTTTTGGTGTCTAGAATATTCAGGCCCATCAGAAACTGAAGGAGGTTGAAAATGCATTTGTTTTTTTCCCTGTTAGGTCAGGGCGATGTGAATGCAGTGTGATCATGGCCACATTCTTTGGAAGCACTGTGTTGTGTTTTGTTTTCGGAAAGCTTTATCTTATGCAGAGACTGTGGTTCATCAGTGATAGGACAGAGCACAATGCATTTTATGACAGGTTTCCCATAAAGTGAGCTCTGTTGAAAACTGCTTACTTGGCAGTTATATTTTATGCAAAAAAATGGCATATTGTTCTCACTATACATACCACATACAGCAGCATTAGAAAGAGTAGTGTGGTGTTCCATTAAAAAACTGCCACTTGTTTGGTCACAACATACACTGAAAGTAGTTGTCCATTCACAAGTCACAGCACAACACACAAAAAGAGCGTACATGTGTGCCCAAGCCATAAACATTTATCAGACCGTCCATATGCAAATCAATTGGACTGAACATCTGTCCATCAATAAAGCAGCTCTGTAGTCAAATGTGTAAGATAACGCCATGCCAGAGACAATAAACCCTTTAATTAATCTCTAAAAAGAGTGCCAGATGAAGCGATGTGAATTCAGATGTCTTGAATTGAATAACACATACCAGTACACTGTGTTTTCTGTCTTCTTTACATCATGAGTTATCTCTGGGACCGTCCCTCGCTGTGCGAAAATCTCAGAATTCAGACTTTTTGTGTTCTACTGCCACATTTCTTTTAAAATTACTCATGGGGGACATATAACTGGTTGTTTGGAGGGTTAACTTTGAATTAAGGGAAGTTACTGGGAGTTTCCTGCGGGGGACTCCAGGTGCAGCTGTGATCCAGTGAGATGGTGGCTTCCTCCCAGACCGAGGAGAAAGAATGGATGAAATCAGATCCTCGCAGCCTGGGCCCAAGAGATGCGACCCTCTGCTCGGTGTGCTATCTGCTCACTTATACTGTTTGTTTACCTTTCCCCTTTCTTCCTCTCGCAGGCCTTATTGTCCTTCATGGCATGGTTAGTGCCTTGCTCTGAGCCACTTGTTGTTAAGTTCCTTTGTCTGTCTTTCTTCCGGTCACTTCTCTACAACACTTATTGTTTGGTCCGATATGCTGCTCTGTGTCCCCGTGACCAATAGTTCAAGATTCAGTTGGATAAACTATACTATCTGGCTTAAAAAAATATATTTTTCCATTTTGTAAAAAAAAAAAAAACTAAGTTTGAGAGAAACGTTAACAGATCCAATTCGGATAACGGTTCTCTGACTTAAATTATTCTGCTGATGAGAACGGAATATAGTACTAAAATACTGTGACAACGTTTCCTGCACTACTATTCAGTGTTGCTGCAATACTGTTAATTAACATATAGCGCAGAACATATAGCGCAATCAGTGTTGTCTGCTTTCCGAACAAATGACTCCTATTACTCTTCGTTTTAATGAATCAAAGCCATAGACAGTACAACGAATGTCGTCTGATTCCTAAAAAAAATTAACTCTTATGCGCCGCTTTGTTTTAGTGAATTAAAACAATAGACTGCAACTAATATAATTTGAATCCCAAACAAATGTGACCCTGAACCACAAAACCAGTCTTAAGTCACTGGGGTATATTTGTAGTGATTATCAAAATTATCAATTGTTTTTTATGCCAAAAATCATTAGGATATTAAGTAAAGATCATGTTCCATGAAGATATTTTGTAAATTTTTCTACTTGTAAATATATTAAAACTTAATTTTTGATTAGTAATATGCATTGCTAAGAACTTAATTTTGACAGCTTTAAAGGCAATTTTCTCAGTATTTAGATTTTTTTGCACCCTCAAATTCCAGATTTTCAAATAGTTGTATCTCAACCAAATATTGTCCGATCCTAACAAACCATACATCAATGGAAAGCTTATTTATAAATCTCAATCTCAAAATCTCAACTTAAATCAGTCCAGTTACAGACAATGTGTTCTCAATGTAGTTTTGATAGTAGTATTTTATAAAAAAATAAATGAATGAATGAAAACATATGTTGCCATATTTTTATTTTAGGATTTGAATGTAATATAGTTATGTCCAGTTGTTGGATTCTATTTATGTTGCCTTTTAAAAGACTGCAAAAAGTCAATTAAAAAGTCTGTGTAAACAAAATTTGTAAAAAAAAAAATAAATTTTACATTTATTATGAACAATATCTCATCGTTTGAAAATTAATTGCATTTGTTTTCCCCAACTAGGCCTTAGTCAAATATACGAAATAAATCATTAATGGAACTAGACTGGAATCATTAAAGTCCTTGCAATTCCCATTATAAGCAGGCATTCAAAACTTGCTGAATCAGACCTTACAAGTGTGATTAGGAATGCCAGATGGCATGTGTCTGTATGCATGAGTTGTGTCAGTAAACATCTGTGGGTTACACGGATTAAGCAATTGCCATTTTTCTAATAGTCATTGCTTATTATGTCTGTCATACCAGCTTTATCACAAACAACAGATGTTACTGTGCAATCTATCCATCCACACTCTTTTGTCACCCAGCCACAGTCCCTGATTCACCTTTGACGCTCCTCATCTCTGTACAGATCCAGGAATCCGGTCAAATCAAATCAAATCAAATCACCTTTATTTATATAGCGCCTTTAACAATACAAATTGTAACAAAGCACTGCACAATATCAAAATAGGCAAATTTTGTCAATAATGTAAAATGACAGGATTTAACACTCAATTATCTGCTGAATGCATTTCATTATTGAATTTAGTAATGGCATTGTCCAGCTTAGTTCAGTTTAAATAATATCTGTGCAATCAAGTTGATGATTGTGCTGGAAATGAAGTGTCCCCAACTGAGCAAGCCAGAGGCGACAGCGGCAAGGAACGAAAACTCCATCGGTGACAGAATGGAGAAAAAAACCTTGGGAGAAACCAGGCTCAGTCGGGGGGCCAGTTCCCCTCCGGCCAGACAAATCAGTAGTTTATTCCAACTGCAGCAAAGTTAGAATGTAAGTGGTCCACTGGTTCCGGGGGTCTTTCCCCGATGGATGTCTAGGTGACGAGGTCCTCACTGGAGATCTGTCTCTGGGGCTCATCTCGGAGGGGTTGTCATCGTCTCTTCTCAGGTGTTCGGTCATCACAGATCGTTAAAGGGTAGGATCCAGACTGAAGCTTGTGTAATTCCTAACTACCACGGGATGTTAATCCCGTGGCAGTAACATAGAAACAGTAAGATAATTAGCGTAGCAGCGGCTCCATCCAGGAATAACCCTGGATGAAATTATCAGTATAACCCAAGCTAAAGCATAATAAAGTGCATTTGTTCAGATAGACTGGCAGTACAAGATTGTGAGATGCATTATATGAATGCTTGGCTAAAGAGATGCGTCTTTAATCTAGATTTAAACAGAGAGAGTGTGTCTGAACCCCGAACGTTTTCAGGAAGGCTATTCCATAGTTTAGGAGCCAGATATGAAAAAGTTCTACCTCCTTTTGTGGACTTTGCTATCCTAGGTACTACCAAGAGTCCAGAGTTTTGCGACCTAAGGGAGCGGGTTGGATTGTAGCGTGATAAAAGATTAGTTAGGTACGCAGGAGCTAAATCATTTAGGGCTTTGTAGGCAAGTAATAATATTTTGTAACTGATACGAAATTTAATAGGTAGCCAGTGCAGAGACTGTAAAATTGGAGTAATATGGTCATATTTTCTTGACCTGGTAAGGACTCTAGCCGCAGCATTTTGTACTATCTGTAGCTTGTTTATTGAAGATGCAGGACAACCACCTAGCAGTGCATTACAATAGTCCAGTCTAGAGGTCATGAATGCATGAACTAACTTTTCTGCATCAGAAACACTTAACATGTTCCGTAGCTTGGAAATGTTTCTAAGATGGAAGAATGCTATTTTTGTAACATTGGAAATATGATTTTCAAAAGATAGGTTGCTGTCTAATATAACACCCAGATTTTTAACTGTAGAGGAAGTAACATTACATCCGTCTAGTTGCAAATTGTAATCCAAGAGATTCTGTGTACTATTTTTAGGTCCAATAAGTAATATCTCGGTCTTATCTGAATTTAATAGGAGAAAATTACTGGTCATCCAATCTTTTATATTTTTAACACACTCTGTTAGCTTAGATAGTTTAGAAGTTTCATCTGGTTTTGTTGAGATATATAGTTGAGTGTCATCAGCATAGCAATGGAAACTAATCCCGTATTTTCTAATAATATTACCAAGGGGCAGCATATATAATGAAAATAATAGAGGACCTAGGACAGATCCTTGTGGTACTCCATACTTTACTGGTGATAATTGAGATGACTCCCCGTTTAAATAAACAAAGTGGTAGCGATCGGACAGGTAGGATCTAAACCATCTTAGAGCCTGCCCTTGAACACCTGTATAGTTTTGTAATCGATCTATCAGTATGTCATGATCTATAGTGTCGAACGCAGCACTAAGATCAAGTAAAACTAGCAACGAGATGCAGCCTTTGTCTGACGCAAGAAGCAAGTCATTTGTAATTTTAACAAGTGCCGTTTCTGTGCTATGGCGGGGCCTGAAACCTGACTGAAATTCTTCATAGATATCATTTTTGAGCAAAAAGGAGCACAATTGAGCAGACACTACTTTTTCTAATATTTTCGACATAAACGGAAGATTTGAAATGGGCCTGTAATTTGCCAGTTCACAAGGATCTAATTTTGGTTTCTTAATAAGAGGCTTAATAACTGCCAGCTTAAATGGTTTTGGGACGTGACCTAAAGATAGCGAGGAGTTAATAATATTGAGAAGCGGTTGTTCTGCAACAGGTAACAACTCTTTCAATAGTTTAGTTGGTACAGGATCTAATAAACATGTTGTTGGTTTAGATGCAGTGATAAGTTTATTTAGCTCATCCTGTCCTATCGTTGTAAAGCACTGCAGTATTTCTTTGGGTGCGACGAATGATGCTGAAGTACTAGACGCTGTAGAATCTACATTTGTTATTGTATTTCTGATATTATCTATTTTATCAGTAAAGAAATTCATAAAGTCATTACTATTAAACTGTGAGGGAATATTTAGATCGGGTGACATCTGTTTATTTGTTAATCTAGCCACTGTGCTAAATAGAAACCTTGGATTGTTTTGGTGATTATCTATGAGTTTGCGGATATACTCGGTTCTTGCAGTTTTTAGAGCCTGTCTATAGCTGAACATACTGTTTTTCCACGCAATTCTAAAGACTTCCAAGTTACTTTTTCTCCATTTGCGCTCAAGAATACGAGTTTCTTTCTTGAGAGAATGGGTATAACTGTTGTACCATGGCGCAGCACGTTGTTCTCTAACCTTTTTTAATTTGATGGGTGCAACAGTTTCTAACGTATTGGAGAAAATAGTTCCCATGTTGCTAGTAATTGTGTCTAGTTCATCTGTATTTATGGGTACACAGAGCAGTTGAGATAAATCAGGCAGGTTATTTGTGAATCTGTCTTTAGTGGCTGGAATAATAATTCTGCCTGGGCGATAACGCGGAGCCATATAGTTAATATCAGTAATATGCAGCATGCATGATACAAGGAAATGGTCAGTAACATCATCACTTTGAGGTATGATATCTATATCAGTTAGATCAATTCCATGCGATATTATTAAATCTAGCGTATGATTAAAACGATGCGTGGGCCCGTGACATTTTGCTTGACACCAAAAGAGTTTATTAGGTCAGTAAACGCAAGTCCTAATGCATCATTTGTATTATCAACGTGAATGTTAAAATCTCCAACAATTAGTGCTTTATCGACAGTAACCAATAGGTCTGAGAGGAAATCTGCAAATTCTTTTAGAAAATCTGTATATGGCCCTGGCGGTCTATACACAGTAGCCAGAGCAAGAGATAGGACAGATTTATTTTGCTTATCTGACAGTTTAACATTGAGCATAAGTATTTCGAATGAGTTAAACCTGTATCCTGTTTTCTGAGTAACATTGAGAATATCACTATATATTGTTGCGACACCGCCGCCACGACCAGTCTGACGAGGCTCGTGCTTATAACAGTAGCTTGGAGGAGTAGATTCATTTAGACCAAAAATAATCATTTGTTTTAAGCCAGGTTTCAGTCAGACAGAGTACATCAAAACTATTATCTGTGATTATTTCATTTACAATAACTGCTTTCGGTGTGTGAGTGATCGTATATTTAGGAGCCCAAGTTTTAAAAATTGTTTTTGTTCATTTATTTTGCATTTTTCTGGTTTAATCACGATCAGATTTGTTCTAGATCCTGCATTAAATTTATATTTTGAACTCAATATTCGGGGAACAGACACAGTCTGTATAGATTGGACACTGCAAGTACCTTTATCATTTAAGTGGGTAGAACAAAAGTCAACATAGCTGTTATTGGAGAATTGGCTTACTAGTCACATAGAGCGTAGCGTCCTGGTGATGTTGTCCGACAGGAGTTCCGCACCGAGTCTGCTGGGGTGCAGGCCATCAGCACGAAATAGCCTAGGACGCTCCCAGAAAAGATTCCAATTATTGACAAAGAGAATTTTCTGCTCTGTACACCATGAAAACAACCATTCATTTAAAGCAAACAGTCTACTGAACCGTTCGTGTCCTCGTCGATACGTGGGAAGAGGTCCTGACACGATGATCGTCGTCGCTGGCGATGTGCTGCGTACTGTCTCGATCAGGCTCCTGAAGTCCCTCTTCAGTGTCTCCGTCTGCCGCAGCCTGGTGTCGTTAGACCCCGCGTGAATCACAACAGCTGCAACGCTCTCGTCATCCTTCAGGATCGCGGGTATCTGCACAGAAACATCAAGAACACGAGCACCAGGGAGACAATGAGTGTGCACTTTACCTTCAGCTAATGTAGCACGGACATGCCGGACGATTGAGTCTCCGATGACCACAGCGTCACGATCAGTCTCGCAGAGAGGGGCGAAGCGGTTCCGGGATGAGATGTCGAAGACCGGGGGGGGAGAAAGTCGTCGCCCGGGGCCTGGATCGCGTCTTCCGCTGCTGCACCCAGGGTCCGTGGTTTCCCGGCGCCGGAGTGAAGGCCATCTGTGACGATCGCGTCCCGGGTGCACGGGGCCTGTGCAGAGAAACACACGGAGTAGAGGTGGTGGGAGCGTTAGCAGCGCGTTGCATACTTACCCCGGACTTATGAGTGTCAGCCTGAGATGTTTCCAGCGCTGCTATCCGTTTCCTCAGCTGGGCCTGTTTTCCAAGCAGCTCGCGTATCCGTGTCTCCACGGCGTCCAGCTCCAGCTGCGCCGAATGCAGCTCAAACGTGTCCTCACCTGCACACAAAGGTAGACACGAATCTGCCATTTAAGCAAGTAACAGTGAAACAATGTTAAATGTGTGTATGCGTGTGTGAAAAAGGGGTATTAGCTGTGTTAGCGGAACCCGCGCTGGCTTTGCTAACGGGCTAAAGCTAATAGCGGACTCGGGAAATCAAAATAAAACTTGCGATAACGAGCCGCTCTGATTATTCTCGTTGCAGAATGCGATCGGGAATATATTCACACGTTATAGAAACACAAATTATTGTGTATAAAATCGGAATTTAATATAGAAAATAGACGATAAATATTTGGCTTGATGGAGATTCAGCTCAGAACACGCGTCAACGACAAACGGAAGTGATCAGCATGTTTGCCGTTGCCGTGTGAAGCAAGCAGCAATACTCAATCAAAAACAGTATGCAGTGTAGAACATGCAGTTCTTTCTGACTTCTGACTCTCTTCTGACCTCGGTCACCCTAGAGGTGTGGGCTGTAATGGACTCTGTAAGCGCTCCGGTCACAGGGTTGGGTTCTTTCACTCCTCGTCTCGTACACATATCACCAATTCCCAAGAGTAAAATTTCCCACATCTGTCAGAGAGATACATTCAACCTGACAATGAATACCCACATTGGAACGTAAACACTGGTCCGTACATGTATCAGTCACATAAAATGTGTCTGGTTGGCATTCTCAAAGCTATGACTGTCAAACTTACAGTAACATGCTATCAGAATCAGAGTGAAATATGTGTAGCAGCAGGGATTTTTCTATAAAATCTGGATCCAGCGCAAATAAAATCTGTAGTTTAGGGGTGTTGAAAAACCAAAGCCATGATGGACAGCTGTAGAAATCGCAATGAACTATCAAATTGTTTAATAAAAAATAAATAAACATGGGCTATCTTTAAAAATAAAATTATAGATTTTTATATATTGACAATACAACATAGTAAGGAAAGAGCATATCTTACCCGAGCATTAACATCATTATTAATAGTGAATAGGGATGTTGGTTGATACAAACTGCTCTGTTCATCTTCATGGCTGGGAGTTTTTCTCCATCTGACGGTGACTCACCACATGCTGGATACTTCAAACATCTGTCCTGCAGACGGATTATTTTGACTTGATTTATTCTTGCTGATAAATCAAACTGTTTTAATGTTCCATCTGTTTTGCCACCCTCTCCGACTTGATGGAATTAGTCAGCTCTTTGCACTCCACACAGAGAACCTTTATCAGTGACATCAGTTTTAAGTATTTAAAACACATTTCTGAGAGAAAAAAACATTCAGAGGTCACAAAGTGAACTGCAGTAAGAAAACAAATGTACTACAAAAATTGGAATGGGATTTACAATTTTTACTTAGAAATGTAGTATTTTTCACAAATCAAGAAACATTTAATTGAAAATGACATTTATTAAGTAGACAGACTAAAATATATTGTGTAACACGCACTTTATATTAAATAGATGCAGCACTTACATTTTACTGTTATTCATCTTAACATGAAAAATGCAACATCCACTTGAATGCAAGTAAATTATTTAGTGCTGCTGTTGCCATTACACTTAGTAGTAAGTAACTTAATAGCTGTTGTTGAACATCAAATTTAGGGTCTAAATATTATAAACATTAGTTGCCTAAGTGTTGCGCTAGTTACTCAAAGAATGTAACATATTACTCATTACTAGTTACTCCTTTCGGAAGTAATATTATTACTTTACCTATTACTTTTTGGCAACAAGTAATTCGTTTTGGCAACTAATTAGTAATTACACTACTAATTACACTAGTTACACTACTAGTTAAATTACTTTTTCTTCACACCCCACAGAAGTTGTGACTGTGTATCTTCCACATAAAATTCTTCTAGAATGTTACTAACAACATATTTCTGCCTCATCATTTGACCATTATTATTATTATTATTATTATTATTAATGAAGTTATTACAAACTCAATAGTGATTGATAGTGACATTCAAGTAGAAGTGTTGTATTAATCTCATTAATTGTCATGTGTAGCTTGAAGCTAATTGTAATTTCTCCATCGCCCATATATGATTATATTTCATTATGTATTTAATCAAATCACATACGTTTGTACGAAACGGCTTAATTTTCCAAAAATATGTTTAAGTATAGTAATACATGTACCACATGCTGATCAGAGGGATGTAATGCCAGAGTACAGTAAAGCCACAACTTGCAAAACAATGTTCAGATAATGCAGTATTTCTATCTGCTGAATGTAAGCTGCACTGGGGACATCACATGCATGTGTGAGTCGTGAAAATTATGAAAATAAATCTAGGGATTATTTGATTGTTGGATTTTAAATCAGGTGTTGAGTCATCAAAAGTAACTAAGTAAATAAGCTGTTTTATGGATGGTGACTGTATTATTATTACTGAAATCGTATTAGTAATTAGTTACACTACTAGTTAAAGTTTTACTAGTTTTACACTACTGCAAAAATTATATTATTACAGTAAGTTATATCGTGCAATCTTGCATTATAAATGTGACATTTTCTTTTAAAACATATACTTAAGTATGTTAAATACTTTTATTTACAACTGCTAAAAAAATGTTTTTTTACTGTGTATGTTCCATTAAACAAAGGAAATAACTGGCCAAATAATCATTCATCTAAAGCATCTCTACATGGCAATTTAAAATACTTTTACTGTCACCATGTCTTCTACACATGCTCACTTACAAACAGAAAAATGTGACTCTTGAGCAATAATTTGTCAAGTAGGGTCAATTTGATCCAGTAAAAGCTCAGCTGGCTCTTCAGTGGTAAAAGCACAGAAGCATTAAGAGAATAGTAAACTAGATGTATACAGTGTAGGAAAAGAATTAAACTAATATTTAGATTTGAAACCACTGGTTGTGAATCAGACAGCGGAGCGGCCCAGCTGCTTAGCTTATTATTGGGCCTGGAATCGTCAAGAGGAGCCATTACTTCTCCAACAAGCCATTTAAAAGGATTAATCACAATCATTACATCTTACATGTGCAATTCACCACCACACAGTTCCTGTTTTTGCCCAGGACTTATCTTAACCCATGCACACGCAGGCAGACACATTTAAGCACATTATAGGGTGCCACGTCTGGATTGCAAGTGCTGATCACTTCCCAATGCTTTAATTAGCCTCCACATCTGTAAGAGATGAGAGCAAATGGTGGTGACATCATTTCAGATGAGAGGAAATCTGACTCAAGTGTTTCCATTCCGTGTTTGTGCATCTGTTTTGTGCTTGTATGTAGTGATGAATGACTGATTTCGGTTGCTTTTGGACTTCTAAACAGACCTTGACTTCGACAGCATACGAGCTGTCATAATCTTTTATGGAGCACGATGAACCGGCTCGCCCTTGCTGACTTATGCAGCACACTGCAATGGAATGCATAAAAAACCAGCGCTCGCTAGGATCGCTTCTGAAATGTTTTATCTTCTACCCCCGCCGATTGATGCTGATGTTTATGTGATGCACAGCTGTGCGAGAGTGTTTCCCTCTTAAGTAAACAGCTGCAAAATACTTGCATCATGGAGAAATCTGGTAGTGCAATGCAGATGCATGTGTGAATGGTCAAATGCACTTCTAGGTATGAGTGTAAACATATTTGGTTTGTTGTAAGAGAATGTAAACTGGCACATCAATTTTGAAATTGTTCAAAATTTTTGTTTTATTTTTCAATACTTTTGTGTAAATCATCAATCATTTATTTGAAATAGAAATATTTAGCAGCATTATAAAAATCAATTAATGCACCCTTGTTGTGTAAAAGTATTCTATAATTTGTATTATTTTTTAAGTCTTTCTTACCCTAAACCTTTGGAATAGTAGTGTTTCCACAAAAATATTAACCATTAAGTAGCTGTTTTCAGCATTGACTATAGTAAGAATTTTTCATTGAGCAGTAACACTTACCACGAGGCTATTGGCGCTGACAAGTCCTTTTAAAATCTAAAAATATTTTACAATATTGCTGTTTTTGTGCTTGGTTTTGCATACAAGACTTCTTTCAAAAAATTAAAATTATTTGAAACCAATTTGACTCGTAGTGTGTTTATATGTATATGCAGGGCCGTAGCTGGGGTTTGGTCCAATTTTCTTTTATCAATTTTACTGGTAGTCCATTGTATTAAGATTTTTGGGTAAAATATGTCACAGTTTACTTTATTTTGTTATACGCACTTACATAAATGAACTATAGTGTCCTGCACCCACTAGTAAAAAAAATATAAAAAATTAGATCTGGTGTCTGAATAATTTTTGGTTTGACTGTGGATTAATTATTGTTAAAACTACAAAGTAATTCAATCAAGAGCAGTTATTCTTTCTTTCATTTCCTTTTTTAACATTAAGGACACTGACAGCAGCTAGTAAATTATACGCGGTCACATTAAGAGACAATGCATCCGATATAATGATGCACATCCAATTTCTTTCTCAACGGATTACTTTGACTTAAGACATAACCGACAGTTTTTTCGAGGATAGTCTCCAAAACGGGTATTTTGACACAATCTTGTATATGTCGGTACAAGAGCAAGAAGAGGCAAATTCGGTGTTTAAGCGATTTGAGACGCGTCTCTCTTCCACCGCAGAACACCACGTGCAGGTGCTGAATTGGGCTCTTTCACATATTCTTCTGTTTGCATGTTTAAACTGCGATTTGTATTTGTTCGTTCAGGTGCAGGAGGAGGCGAAGGAGAGCTCGGTTTGATCTTGCTGTCTGCGAGACGCGGCTCTCTGTGCACCGAACACATCGCACCAGTACTTAGTTCAGCTTTTCCGCGTCTTGTGTTTGAATGCTTTAAAATCTTTTTAATGTGCAACACGTGAAAATGATAAGCTTTCGTGACGACGTGCAGCAGTGGCCGTCAACTGTCCGGAGTGTCTTTTTAGGTTGGCCTTGGCCAGTCGGTTGAGATCGCCGGGGGCCCCCCCATCAGCAGTGGGCCCCTATAATCTTCACCACTTTTCACCCCACTAGCAACGGCCCTGTGTATTTGTGCCAAAGAGAATCGTGACATTTCCCTTGTATTGATGGCCACTAATTTTTGGTAGTGTGGCAATCCTACCTGGCACAGAGGTTTTAAAGAGATTTATTCTTTTGCAATGTTCCATGAAAGTGGAGGTAGCTGTCACCTTCTGTGAGTGAACACCTTCACAGGACTTTCGCTGACCATGGCTCGGCACTTCACAGAAGCCCATAAATGGGAGAAAGTGTCCTTGTTGTGTCTATAAAAGGATGGCGGCTATAGTGGATAGAAAAATGAAGATGATTTAGTGCAGAGGCCCTGGATAAGAGCAGAGGGATGAGAAAGTAAAGACACTTGTTGTCTGACACTTGTTGACAAGGCTACCTTGAGCAAAACCTTGAGAATACAAAGACAGAGCCACTTTGAATGCTTCTGTGATTTGCAGTCGCACGTGAAGTCTACCAAACCATGAATTGCTTTTAAACACACTTCTCAACCATTGTCATATTTGGATGCAGAGTATGTCTGCATGCGAATAGTGTCAAAACTCAATCTCTCCCAATATAATCAACAGTGCTGTCTACACTGCATGCATGCAATGTTTTGATTCTTGCAGCGTTGACAGCTGGGTTGATTATAATGGGGACCATCTAGTTTTGTTGCATTACGTTGCATCCTGTCATGCTGTTTGCATTACAGATGGTCATTTGCCTCTTATAGCATTAGAAAATCATTCAGGGAAAGTTATGCATCTCTTGTCTCTAAAGAGAGTAAACCATACAAACTTGATTAGTAAACACTGTCTCTCCAGAAAAGAAGTCAAAGTAGTCCTGTATTACGATTTTTCCCAAATAATAGGTCTTAAGAGGAGTTGTTAGAGAGGAATTAAATTGACTGAATTGTAATGAGGGGTTCTTCAATGGAGACAATAACATTGTGTATCTCCCCATGGCATGAAATTGCCATTCTTTTATATACAAGAGACAGAGGGATATTGAACCAGTACAGGAAAATGGATGAAATGCATAATAATTACACAAAACAAGAGCCAGATTTCCTACACTCAAATGCAGGAGCGCTGACACTAAAAGCCATTGCCTCACTCTGAAAATATCTAACTGCTAAATATACTGTTTATGATTATTACAACATAAAAAAATACTTAAACTTATTAGAATGGGAATGCAGATATTTAATAATGTACATTATGCTCTACATACAGAAATATTACATAGAGCAAAATGCCTTGACTTTGAACTAGGCTGCAAGCTCAGCCCAAAAACTGCAGTCTTTCCTATTAATATGCTGCTCGCTTGACAAAATCTATATTTTTGGATGATCTATGATGAGATTTTCAGAAAGCCATGTGCAGAACCTGGCGCCACTCGCCACCTAAGACTGATGTCTTTACGTCTGGCTTTGGGTCTGTTTGGCTGTCTGCGTATTCATTTATCAGTGGTGAACTGCTCCACTTGGCCTAAAAAATGCACAACTGCACAGTGGAACTCAGTTTGTCAAGTAAATCAACCAGGTTTGTTTTAGCAAGTGGAACGTATGGAGGTTATAAAGGTTTGTGTGGTTTAATGAGGTTGGAAACATCATGGATAGAGAGAGGAAGGTACCCGAGTTTGATAGACACTCAGATGAGGCCTTCTGATTTGATATCTGCATAATTATACAGTCTCATCTGCATTCACCAAACTACCTATGCTAACGTTTTTTGTTTCCACTCAAGAACGTACATTTTATCACTTGCAATGAACAAGGCACTGAAGACAAATGGTGTTTTTGCATTGCTGCATGATAAAGAGAGTCCCACGTGACTCAGCGAGATAAGGCCATGATGAATTGCCCTTCTTATCCTCTGCAAAGTCAAAGACATTTATTTTTTTCCAACTTGCCCCATCAGACTTAAAAATCACATAAGCAATCAGTGTAGAGTATTACAGTACTTACTGAGTGCCTTGAAACAAACTTACTCATATCTATGAAATGATAACTCCTACACCATACACCATAGTATATTGTTCCAGCTAAGTGAATGTATGCTACTCTAATTTGCGTGCTAATTTCAGACCTTTGGATGCATTGTGAAAAGCTGTAGTTACACATATACAAGTAAAACCATTGTGATGGTACAAATAGCGCAGACTGGTGGGTCATTAATGCAAATTGATGATATTCACAGTGTTAAACTACTTGGTACAAGCTGATTGGTTCATGTTGCATATGCAGCCAATGAGCTTACTGCTTTACATTTAAATGAATGGTTCGCATTTACTAGAGAAGTTTGCAGCGCACTTTCAGAGTTCCTCTAAAACTCTCCACCTTCCCCAGTTCCACCTGTATAGATCTGTTACGGGTTATTATACATGCTATTTATGCAGCAGCAGTATGTCTTAAATACGTACAGCACTGTATCGGTGTATGTATTGGCAGTAGTAAGTCCCTGTACTTGCTTTGCAGCAGCAGCAGCAATAATCTACAACAACAGTAATAACCAACAGCAGCAGCAGCATAGCAGATCTATTCCGCCAAGACCAAATACATTAACATTGTCATATCCAATACCATGCTAAAATCTTCAGAGAGTTGTCATGACAGGAATAGAATAGTGTGCACAGTCCTGTTCCTGTAAATCTACCTACCTGCAGAGTTCAGTTCCAATCCAGCTCCAACACACCTGTCTGTAATTATCAAGTGCTCCTGAAGATCCTAATTAGCTGGTTCAGTTGTATTTGATCAGGGCTGGAGATGAACTTTCCAGGAAGGTAGAGGAACCAAGAACAGGATTGGGCACCCCTGTTTTAATGTCCGCCAAGTTATTAACCTACCATTGATCCGGCAACCGAACTCAGGCGCCATGGGAACTGCTGAAGAGATCGACAGGAGGTTACCCACAATTACCTCACCCACCTTGGAACTCTGCGACTTGGGTTTTTGCTGTCACTTGACCTAATTTTGGTACCTCTGAGATTCAAACAGGATGCCAGTGAAGGGACACGGCCATAGATATGACATTTTAGCATTAGTTTTTGGTGTAGCTGGATTGAACTGTTTTACAATCAGGAAACAGGAACTGGCGAATTAAACAACGACCCGTACAGGCACCGTGCAGAAGTCTGAGCTTGGAGTCTATGAGGTAATGCTTCTCCACCAGCCCCACCATCTTGAGAATGACAGAGGGGATTTTGGGGGATGGTATAGCGGATGGCGGGGGCACAACTGTTTGATTTATGGTCACCTTTGAAGTGAGCTCATTCCAGTAGCGTGGTCAGTGCTCTGCTTTCTGGTGCCTGGAGCTCAGTCCCCTGGAAAAAAAGACTCCTGGAGGTCACCAACACCCACAGCCGTTTGCATGCAAAGTATACACTTTCTCATTTTATGGCAGTTTATAGGCATGCGTCTAGCCATGTGCTAAGGTTTTTTGTTTTTTCTTGGTTTGCTTTCTGCATGTGACATTTATCTCGAAGGTTACAGAAAACGTGGCAGGAAAAGAGAAGGAGAAGACGAGGAAAAGAAGGGAGGTGGTCTAGATGAGTCCTTGGAGAGTCATAAAAGAGGACCAAGGGAGACATGTTTAAGCCAATCCAGCCGCCAATGGCGGTTGTGTTTTTCTTAGATCCTTCCACTGAAAAAAAAGTGTGTTTGCACATGTGCGCACAAGTCTATATTTAGGAGCATTTATTTCCTTCTTCGTTGAGTTGAAACAGTGTGATTAATTCTGATTCTTTGCTTGTAGTTTAGCAAAATAAATTAAATAGTAATAAAGTGATTAGGACTTTATTAGGATTGTAATATTTTGCAGTATTGACTGGCTATGTATTACTACCTACTCACATGGTATGGATGCACTGATATTAAAAGTCTGTATGCTATTTCATGTTATGGCCCATAACCAATATAATATATTTCTATAATATATTGTCTAAAAAATTGCTAAAGATTACATTTAACAGTGTTATTCAATTATTTTGAAAGATTAACTAAATAGAAAAAAAACTGTCAGATTGATAACCAATATATTGTGCATCCCCAACGTAAATACTGTTTTGTTGTAATGACAAGACCAAAGAGTGATACAATAAACTATTACAAATATTAATAGTAATGACAAACAATGGTAAATCAGTTGCCAGGGACAATAGTCAGTTTAGCAGTCATTTTACAAATATATTTGACTGCAGAAATCCTATATTGACCAGTCAGAATCAAGTATTCCAGAGTGCTATAAAATACTTTTTCATTCATCCACTATTGGGAATTAGACTAGACAGTCTTGTGCAGCTCATTTCCAAACTTTATCGCATTATATAATCTTATCTACTCTGTTGGATTAGAAGCGGGCCAGTGTGAGGTTGTGGTTACGCTGTGGAAAGCAACCACCAACTGAGTTAGAGAAGAGATGTGTGTATGCAGCTGCTCGGAGTGTCGGCCCCTCCTGAACAACTCCCCCATTGTCTCTAGATCTTCTGCTGCGTTTATTTTTGTGCATGTGTGCAATGCCATTATCATCCTCGATGTCTGTCTTGCTTTTTTGTCTGTGTTACTGACAAATTGTGATTGTTTGTCTAGCTGTCAGATGCTGTGGGCAGATCTCTTACTGAAGGGATATAGGAAGACGACCCTGAGAAAACGGAGACTTTGTTAATATCCAATGAAAGGGTCCCGATATAATGATATGAGCACAGTTTTACTTGGACTTACAGAAGTTCAGATGTTTTATAGATTAGGTCTGAGATCAGCTGACATAAAGGAAGACCCCCACAATGCAGCTGAGCTATAGGTCACTTTACAGCAGGAAGTCAGTTTCTGTTGTATTGCCAGCAGCTGAACAAAAGACAAAAGACTTCAGACCTGCATGTCTGAAAAACAGCAGGATACTTTTTGATATTTGCACTTGTTATTTTGTAATTCCTACATTTTTTATGTAATTTTTTTCCATAAGGATTTTTTTAAATTTAGGAATGAATTACATTTTAGAATATATTAAAATATTTTAATGTAATAATATTTTACTTTATTACTGTTTTAGCTGTATTGTTGATGAAATACATGCAGCCATGGTGAGCATAAGAGACTTAACATTTAAAAAATCTTACAGACCACAAACATTTGAAAGGTTGTGTATACAACAATTAAAGCAAGATCACAAAGTTTGATTGTTATAATTAGTAAATTAGTGAATGGACTACTCTGGCTGAGCTCTATCTGAGGATTATACTGTTAGTTAAAATTTTGTTTGTCTATGGAGAAGATGAAAACAAAATTAGATTTTTACTTCTGGAACCTAACTGTTGCAATCCGTCCCACCAAACTTCCTGTTTCAATAGGAAATACATCAACACAAAACTTAAAACATGTGCTGTTCAACTGCACTGGAACATTTCATAAGCTGTTGGAACCTGTGAGACTTCATTTGCTTACGTTCCATGAGGATAAGCTATAACGTGTGTATGCGAGATGCCCATACAGCTTACATGATGAAGGCTGGGTATTTTATTGCTCTGTGGAGCCAGGGCACTGTTTACATGTTGCCAAGGAGAAGAACCATAAACGGGATGGTAGAAAAATAAAAGGATAATATCCTGGAATGACTTCCGGTGGTAAATCATACTGGACGCTTCCCATTTAGCAGGATCCCTTCACATGTAGCATTATGACTTTTTTCCTTTTCTGTCAGTTTGCTTTTGCCAGGGACAAAGAGTGCGAGAATATGTCTGTTTCCTGCCGCACTGCTAATCTTTAGATAAAATGTGATAACACAGAAGACAAACATTTAGTTCTCACAAGGCTAAAGGTTTTTTTATTTTTGTTTTTTTTGTAAAGGCTTTGCCTTAAAAAATAGTAGCAATTTACTCATCAAATGCCATTATTTACTCACCGTCGTGTTGTTCCAAACACTTTTGTCTGAAGAACAAAAATGTTAAAAATATTTTGAATCAAAGTTAATTAGTTGATCATAAAAAGCAGTTTATTGAATGAATGAATTCATCTGAATCATTTAATCCAGTTCACAAATCACTATGAAATTGGACGAATTGGACTGATCTGATTATTATGTTAAAGTGAATTATGGCTTAACATTCATTCTGTTTCTCACACAAAGCTATCATGTGGCTTCAGAATTCTTGGAATATAGCACACAAGTGTACTGTGTACTACTACTGTGTTTATTGTTGTTGGGTTTTATTTAGGTGGGGGGGGGGGGTCTGAATAAAGATTCTTAAAGATATCAAATGTTTTGCTCCAAAGAAAGTCATGTCAGTATATAACAACATTATAGGGTGAGTGAATAATCACAGAATTTAAATTTTGGGATGAAATACTAAAATAGTAGTGAAGAGTGAAGACTCATTTCACTCAGTCCGGCTGTATTATTATATGGGTCAAATGTGTGTCTGTGTTTTTTGAGGGTTGATTGCTTGCAGGTGTGCAGACTGGCCCTGCAACCGCTGCTGCTCTCATTTTGGTCAGGTTGACCTTGCTGAATTAGTGCCTTTTCATTAAAAAACAGAGTGAGACAAAGACCACCTAGGACCGCCAAGCTACCATTTTCAACCCAAATTAGCCCTGTGTTTGTGCTGTGCGGTGGTTAAACCCACTGACATGCGTTACGTGAAAGTGAGCATGCAGTCTTTTACTGTGCTGTGCTAAACTCATATAATTATTACAAGCACTAGGAGAAAGATGTTCCTTTCATTTAGGATGCTTGCCATGAATGGAAACATTTATTAAGCAAATCTATTATTAATACAGATCAAATCTATTATTTATAGGTACACATCCAGAAATAAGGATCAGAGAGGAAAACCATTCAGGAAAGGAGAGCTTTAACCACTCCATGACCTAATTTAATTCCTGAGAACTTCACATGATGTCAAATGTCAGAGTTTATTGGAGTCACAATACTTCAGTGGCGAATGATGGCCGTGTGAATGCACATTTTGGACCAGAGATAAAAGTGCTTTCCACTAATATGGCACATTGTAGTGATAAATAATTGATCATAATTAACCTAGAATGAAAAGTCTCTGTTTAAAATGGCCTGTTCCACCACTAATAAAAGTCAAATTTCCTTGTGTGATGTGCTAAATTAGTCAAAAAATTTATGAAACTCATATTAATATTGTGTATAATAAAATATAACAATATACAGTAACACTACTGTAAGCACCAATACATTATATTAGAATGGCCATGTGACTAAAGACTGGACTAAAAAAATCTAGTAAAAAATCAGCTTTAGGAATAAATGTTATTTTTAAATATTGAAATTTAACAATTATTTTAAATAGTAATGTATTTCACAATATTACTGTTTTTAATGAATTTGATCAAATCTTGGTGTATAAGAGACTTACTTTAAAAACATAAAAAATGTACTGATGACACAACTTTAGTGTAATAATATTTATTTATTAATGTTATAAAACAAAATATATTTAATTTACGAGAAAATATAAGTTTATCAGTATCTACAAACCAACATTTATTCCCAAAATAGCTCGTTTCTACTGAGTGATATTTTAATTTAATGCTAAATTTGCAACCCTGATACCCATTCAGGTATAATTTCTAATAGCACAAATCATAGTTAGAAACCACATTTAGACATTTACAACAGGAATAAACCTTATATAAAAACCTCTGTTCACTGACCATTTAATGATTTTTTTCAGCCTATATTCTACCCTAGGTTTTGAAAAACTAAGTATAGTACTTGCTCTGTGTTGACATGAGAAGGAATGTAGGAGATAGCACCAAAAACCTTGGAGACTAGACCTAACAGGCCACATTTTAATGCCAGCACATAGCAGTTGTGACTAGCAGAGAGAAGTACAAACAAGCAGAGCACATAGGAAAGGCCTTGAACCCCCTCACATTTGCACTTAAAGGAAAATCACTACTTGACTAAACTAATCAACTATGTTCCCACTGTTCTCATTGTTTTCCTAACATCAAACAGGTCAGAGCACATCAACTTTGTTCAGAAATGACTGGAGCAAACTTGGGAGATATGTGTCAAATGTTTAGGGTGGAAAAGAGGAACGAGAGATTGAAAACGACATAAAAGAGTTTTACATTAAATTCTCAGTAATTGACTGGATGAATTTGAGTTCTTCAATTATGCTGGTGTTTAGTCAATGAACAGCCTCTCAGTCATTTGGCAACCGGGTTTGGATAGTCAAACTTGAATGTTACGCTCAATCCACCTCGCCAGTGATTATTCTAACCATTGTAAATAATGTGTCATGTTGAGGATGAAGCGGTGTGCTTAAGACCAGTCTCCATCAACAACATCAAACGACGTCTGATCAAAGCAAGTGTTCCAGAGGTTAAAACGCTCTCTGCTACAGCATGTTAAAAAACCACCAGTGAAATTTAGGAGCCCACCCTTAGCCCAAGGAAATGCTTTACAAATGCCCCTTGTGTTTGCCAGACCACCTTTCTGTGTCTTTATTCTCTACTCGGCATGGAGAAGAACGAGTCCAGACATCTGACGTGTAGCTCTGCCAAGCCTCTGCAGCACTCTGCTGTAATCGTAGGGTTGTTTTAGGAATATACAGAGCGGGACGGGCAGAATTCAGGCATCCAGTGTCCACACTTCACTTTTGATGAGTGATCAGCTTAGAATTGGTCCCATTCAAGTCAAGTGTAATGCTGCTTCAATGAGAAAGATAGTTACTATTTTGCTATTTGACTTTTGTCAGTCAATCCATTCATCACCAATTTTCCTTTTCTTTCCCTCTTTTATATCTTTTTTCTTTCTCCTTTTTCTTTTCTATTCCTGTTTTTTTCTTTACCAATTTCCCTTCTCTTTGCTTTCTTATTTCCTTTTTATTTTTATTTCCATTTTCCTTTCCCATTACTTTTTTCCTGTTTTCCTTTTCCTTTCCTCTTTTCTTTTTAATTTGCCTTCCTCTTTCCTTTCCCATTTCCTTTCACCTTTGCTTTTCTCTTTCCTTTAAAGGTGACATATCATGAAAATCTGACCTTTCCAGGTTTTAAGTGCTATAATCAGGTCCGCAGTGCATCTACCAGCCAAGGAAACCAAACCATGAAAAAGATTAGCCCAGTAACTTTGTTTTAGTAAGCCTTTTTCTGCAAGCGTCTGAAAAAAATATTACCGCCCCTTAATCTGTAAATTTCCACCTGCTGCGCCATCATTTTGATTTCGCAAGCGACAACGGTGTACCAGTTCTAATGCCATGGTGAAAGTTTGAGCAAAACATGCTAACTGTTCTGCCTTCGGCTGCACCGACGAGCACAGAACAATATTTAGTCCCAGCCTCAGAGGAGACAAGAGAGCGGTGGATTTATTGATTTATTTACTGTATATTGCTGCTGCCACACAGATCTAAAATCCATTTTACTTTTCTTTTACTTGTTACTTTACTTTCCATGTCCTTTCTCACTTCTTTTACCCTTTGATTCCTTTTTCTTTTTCTTTCCCATTTCCTTTTTCCTTTGCTTTCCTCTTCACTTTACAAATTAATTTACTTTTACCTTTGCTTTCCCTTTCCCCTCTCCTCTCCTTTCCCCTTTACAGTTAATTACCCTTTCCTTTTCCATTTGTTTTTTATTTCCTTTCCCATTTACTTTTACCTTCACTTTATTTTTCCTTTGCTTTTCCTCTTTTTTTCCTTTGCTTTCCTTTTCCTTTTCTTTTACATTTATTTTGCCCTTTGCTTTTCTCTTTCCTTTCCCCTTTTATTTTTTCCTTTCCCATTTGGTTTTCCTCTTTTATTTTCCCTTATTTATTTTTATTATTATTCCCTTATTATTTATCTTTCCTTTCTTTTTCCATTTTCTTTGCTTATTTCTTTTCCCTTTCCTTATTCTCCCTGTCCTTCCCCTCTCATTGCCCTCTCTCACATCATCACCTCATATAAGCATGTGTTGATTTTATCCTCATCTTATGTGACTTTAGGTTACAGTTCTCAAAGATTAAAGCAAAGGCGCATTCAGTTACAGAAGGTTGATGACACATGGTGGACAGTGACGCCAATGACCATGTTTGGTCATAAATTCTACTCCGCGTAGCCACTGGGAAACAGAAAAGCGAGCAGGCTCGTGGGATTACAATTGTGTTTGTTTGTTCTGGGAGCAATAATATACTCACTGCTTCTTTCTTACTGTCTTACATTATCCTTTGAACACCCCTCCCCCATCAATAGCCCAACCTTAGTTGTCTTCACCCCGGTTAAAAGACTCCTTATTGTTCTGACTCTCTCCACCTCTCTCATTTTACCCTCCTTTTCTCCTCCTTTTAATGTAATAAAGCTGTGAACATTTAATTCACCAGGTCTTTCTCTGGTTTGTCTTGGATTCCATGACCTGATACAACTCAAACCATACAAACCTCCTCTTTTTAAGCTTTTCTCTTCATCCCAGTCCACCCTTCATACTGTCAGTTTCTATCTTTCTTCTTGCCTCTGAAGCACTTACCGGCAAATGCCACAGAAAGTGAAGAAAAGACAGCCCTCCCTGCATTCTTCGGGCAGAGACTCTCCAAAACCTACTTTGGCGCTCTGGAGTCAACTGCATACTTCTGTCAATAGAAAGCAGATGTTAAACTGTAATGTATGGCAGTTTTTCCCTTCTGTCTCTCACTACACAGAGAGAAATATGTAGGCAAGACCCTTTTTTACCATCTACATGGACATAAATACAGATGATGAATAAATCTACCTCTATTTTCACCTTTTCTTGGCACAGTAGCTTGAGCAGAAGCAGACCTGAAATGCAGATACAGTCACAGCAGTTGAAGCACTGACAAAAAAGTGTAACCATGTTTATTTCATAGCATTCTATAAAGTAATAAATATTAAAGTATTTAAATATAATTATTTCACAGTGCCATGCTACCTTTTCAGTACTTATCAATCAGGCTGCATTCTTTTTTTAATACATATACATAAAAAAAATGTTTTGCTTAATATTTTTTTGGAAACATTATATTTTTGTCAGGATTCCTTGTTGAATAGAAACTTTATTTTTTTTAAATGTAACATTATAAATGTTTTTACTGTCACTTTTTATCAATTTAGTGCATCAGTACTGAAAAAAGTATTGGTTCCTTTACCGCACACAATTATTAAATACATAATCTCAGGCTCACACTAGTAAGCAATCACATTGAACACAACTACCTACTGTAGCATTGTAGTGAAGACTTTTGTATGGGCAAGCACCAGTGAAATATAGCTGCAGCATGAATAGAAAGTAGAATGAAATAGTTTTTATTGTGCCTGTTTTTTTTTATTTTATTTTCCACTTTGGCTTAATGCCTCTCTCATACAGAGCTGTAATTTAGAATACAATTTTTGTGAAAAAGAACATTTCCTCCTCCTCAGGGCCTTTGCTAAAGCACAGAGGCTTTAACTAGACTCTGCTGACAATGACTTTGGGGCTTTGCTAATTGACTGTGCTGCTCTGCGTGTCCTTTTTTAATGACTGCTGCACTAGCCTTTAGCTAAACCGTCTTGGCACAGATCGAGTCTGAAATGTCAAACAGCTATAGTGAAAAAGCCAAAAGGGTCAAATAAGGCTGTTATTGTTGTGAAGGGAGTTAGAGTTAGCCTTGGATGATGGCTTACAGACACATCCATATGCCTCTTGAAGGGCCGGTGGTTTGTGAAGGTGATTTTCAGGGCATATATCCACACCTCCCTTCTGCTTAAAAGCTAGGAAAATGACATCCTTGTTAATGTTAGCTCCTGAAGCAGGTGCTCATTAATGTTCATTGATGTTTATGAGGTGAACCTGACTTTGCCATCCTCATGCGGCACAAAGCTGTGTTTTAAGGGCTCAATGGAAATGACATGTTAGGCCTGGTGTATGTCTGTTCTTCTGGCTTGTTCCTGTCTCACATCTAACATGCACTAAAATAGAATAGGCTCAGAAACTAACAAACAGACCCATGCTGATCAGTCACCCAAGAGTACCTGCCTTCTTGCGTCAATGAGGCTAGTAGTGATTTAATCTTATGCAGGGGTAAATAATACTTTGGGTTGATAAAAAGGGTTAGAAAGAAAGAGCGTTTGTTTATATGGCTTGTTGTCTGGTTTACGTCAAAGCTTGTTGTTTTGCAAAACTGTCTCGATGTGGATTATTTGCTGATGATGGTCATTCTGAAGGATAACTGTGGTCAGTGACGTCTGTTCCACATGGCTGGGCCTGTAACAGAAGATGGATTCACGGTGAGATCAAGCCCTCTGCAGTTGCAACATTTGGTGTCTGGCCAGTACGAATGTTAACTGTTATCACTGTCACACTAGAGAAAATGTGTAGGTTTTAAACTCAGTGAACAGATCATTTACTAACATTGTCAAAGCGTCTTCTCCAGGGAGAGTAATCAACAAAGGCCCAATTTCACAAGCACAACTATTATCAATAGGCATATTTTACAGCTGAAAATCTTAAACAGTGGCATAGAGATTAAAATTAATTATTTATTTAGCTTTTTATTTAATTATAATTTATTTACTCAATAGGGTAGTTCCTTCCAGACTTTGGAGGGTTTGAGAACCACTGTTCAGCATGTGAACATCAGCAGACGTGAGAAAACAAAAAAAAAAAAATGTATACAAAATACCTAATGTAAGTGGAGATCTTCTGTCAAGCATCAAAAACTGATAAAGATGATGTGTGAATGAGCGAGAGCAAACGTTCGGATTTAGTTTTGAATGTTATCTCCTCTTCATCGGCAATTGCCTCCCTGCTTCCTCAGATAAGACTCGCTCTCCCTCTCTTTCCTGCTCCTCTCTGCCGTTTTTTCCTTATCTGATGTGGCGAGAGCCAATCCTAAAAGGCAATGCCAAGTGCACATGTAGCCTACATCTTCGCCACAGCGTTCTCATATTAATTTGATACTGTGACTTTACAACAAAAACATAAGTGTTTTGTCTGGCAGACATCACCTCCATCTTGTCTCTGGAACCTGTCAGCTCTTAATTTTAGCACTTCAGATTTGTCAAGAATGTCTGACCTCTGAAATTCAATATGGAGTCAATGTACTCCACTGTCCTCAAGAGGGATTTTACTGTAGCATTAGTGACAGAATATCACAGTATTTGTAATGGCAAAACATTGTGGATAGCAAAATATTTTTGGTGATACATTTTAAGAATACTTGCTAAGAATAGTGTAAACAATAAAAACTGCAATAGTGTGATAAATATTAAATAAATAATTATTAATATAACTATAAAAATAACTAAAAATATATAAACTTTTGTGATCCTACCTGCCCTTCATCACTCTGTTTTGCCCTTAAAGTTTCTAAAAGCTACATATTACATAAACAGTACACATAATTTTTTTCTTATATCTAACAGAGAATATTACATTCATCACATTTGCCACAAGCCTGAAATTATGTGGCCAATTATTTATTATTCTTTGAATAAAGTCAGTATTAATCTGACAGAATCTATTTTGCAATGGGATGCTTGATGCAGAACAGGATGTTATTCCATTGACAGAATATTCAATTAAATTACAACTATATCTGAGGATATACAGTAAAAGTATGTGAGTTATTACATTTGGAGTGTTGTGTATTAGTCACGATGAGGTGGCAAGCAGCCATTGCCTCCTGTTGCCCAGGCAGACGGTTGACAGGCCGAGCTCTGGCTGCACCCTAGGAACAGGAAAGGCCCGGGTCAGTTTCCCAGCGGGAGGCACAGCCGGCCCGTTTAAAGTGAAGCAGAGCGTGATGGGAGTTTGGTCTGAGGATTAGAGCTGTTGTCTGTGAAACTCCAGCGGGATGGGGGTCTGCATGAACACACTGCCCATGCCCCTACTGCCCTGCTCCCTTTCAGTCTGACCTCTCTGAAGTTAGACAAACATGCCATTGTGGCCTTGTCATTCCCCAAGAATCTCACAGACTGTTCTGAGAAGGACCGCCATATCCTTCAGATACAGATAGGACCAGAAGGCGACAAGATAGCTGCTTTAAAATATTTCAGAGCTGGCCTAAGGCCGCTAAAACAATTATTTCCTTCATAGTAGTGCGGGGAAGACGGACTGACAGGATTGAAGTGACCAACGACAAAGTATATAGCAACTGTCTATGCTGGAAACCACAAAGCTGCATGTTGTCTCAGAATGTTCACTATAACAAGCAATCAGCAACAGTAAAATAGTCCAATAATTATATTAGTTGGTTAGTATGTTAGTTAAAGGTATAGTTCACCCAAAAATGAAAATTCTCTCATTAATTACTCACCCTCATGTCGTTCCAAACCCATAAAAAAACTTGTTCATCTTCGGGAACACAAATTAAGATATTTTTGATGAAATACCAGTTGTGTGACACTGCAAAGACGGCAACGCTGTTTTCTTTGGGCACAAAAAGTATTCTTGTAGCTTCATACAATTACGGTTGAACCACTGATGTCACATGGACTTTTATCAATATCCTTACTACCTTTCTGGGCATTGGAAGTGTCAGTTGCGTTGCGGTCTATGCAGGGTCAGAAAGCTCTTGGAGTTCATCAAAAATATCTGAATTTGTGTTCAGAAGATGAACGAAGGTTCTATTTCAGATGAACAGGAAAAATAACATAGAAAGAAAGAAAGAGAAAAAGAAAGAAAGAATATGTTTGGCAGGCATATGCAAAATTTCACATTAAATTTAATCTAAACACAGGATGGGCTGTTTGCACACGCCAAGAAGGATCACCAACAGCGCTTCGAAGGCCTCATCGTTCACCCAAATAACATCAACAATAGCCGTTCTGCAGCCTGACTACAAGTGTGCTTACGGTGCTTACGGTCTCTGGGGAGACGTGAGCTTTAGTTAGAATAACTTGCCTCCTGGTAATCATTAAAGATGAGGTGGGACCGAGTCCTTCACTGTACTAGGGAAATATTGTTCCCGCTAAGATAATATATAGATACTTATTTTGTCAAAGGCGGGGGTTGTTATTACTTCCTTTTTGTGCTGAGTTCCTAAAACATCTTATGAGAGCAACAAATGAAACGAGCAACATGAGAGTAAATGGGCAGTTTGGACTAAGGTGGAGAGCATGATGTCATCAGTGACCCCAGGGCTAGACGTCCAGAAGTGATTCAATCCAGAAGCTGGGAAAATGAAGCAAGACCTCTCCCTTTACTTACAAAGTCAGAGCTGGCTTTGGTTGAAAGCTAATGTGGTATTTTGTACAGAACCACAAGGAACCCTCGGACACATTGCAGTTGAAAGTGTAAGCAGGAATTTACTCTTCTTTGCTCAAAGTGTTTTGTGACTGATGAACTGGCCTGAGGTAAAATTCCAAAACTGTGAGCAAAACACCCCTTGAGGGTTGAGGATGTCCAGCAAAACACCATGACCTCAGCACTGTTTATTTAATCTAGTCTGCAAAATGGCACTGCTTTTAGAAAACCATCAGAACATATCACACTATGTCTTTATGGAAAATCAAAGAACAGAGATGCATAGATCTGTCGACTTTCATTATAAGCAATGCATTTTCTTCATGTGCATTTAAAAGATGTTTATAAGACCTCCATGACTTTTTTAGAACATGCAACATTTAGCACTAAGCCAGGTTCCCTTTCGATATTTCACTCGTACTGCGTCGAGAGACGAACCGAGGTGACGATAGTAACTGAGTACGTTTCATCTCTCCTTCTTGCAGTCTAATAAGTTGCCAGGAAATGACAACCATTAGCTCTGGAGATCTGAAGAAATATGAAGGAAGTAGATGGTGGTTGTGGGATGGATCCCAGGTGTTCACACACCTGCACAAAAGCTGTCTCTGGTACAAAGAAAAACATCCTGTTACTTGTCATCACAGGGCAGCAGTACTGTTATTGTTAACTAAAACTAAAACTTAAAAAAAATGTTTTATTGAAATTAACCTGAAATGAAATTGAAACTGAAGCTAATAAAGTTGAAGTGCTAAAATTACTAAGTAAAATAAAACTAAAACTTCAAAAAACTAAAACCTAAAAAAATGCAATAAAAATATAAAAAGTAATTATGAATAAAATACAAAAATTATTAAAAATGTCAAACGCACATAAGAAACATTACAATTAAAACATAAAATATCAATAAAGGTAAAAGCTAAAGATACAATCTTATTAAAAATATTAATAGTAATATATAAACCATGTATAAATATTGCTAACATAACACTGTTGGGCATATTATGATATAAAGGTTTTTCTGAACAAATGAAAGGAAAAATAAAATTGAAAGAATGCTTGCCAATTTCTTAGAAACACTTTAGTTTGATTTAATTTGGTATTTAAAACATTTGGGTCAAAATGTAATTTATAACATTTTATTAATTCGTAAGAATCATACGTCATACAAGAATCAGAGAGTCACACTACATGACAATTTGGTCCCAATTTTGTCATGTCTCTACAAACCCAAATTATATTTGAAAATAAAATGTATATTTGTAATGTACTTTTTACTAAATTAATGACCAAGACAAAACAAAATGAGATGATGTCATTGACCCATCTACGAGAAACACAAAACCATGATAGCCTTGATGGGAACAGAGAGGGTTCATATTCCCTCAAACGCAGGTCTGTAATGATGTAAACCAGGGGCAGCCTCAGGCCATGGGAGTCTTTAACATTAACACTCCCTAATTTACGAGCAGATCCAGGGCAAAGAAGCTTTTAAAGCAGCTCTCAGCTGAGAGTAAGTGGTATCCTTGTAGTAAAAGAGTGTCAGCTGATTATTTATGAAGCTTTGGGAGGTGCGTTGCCCTTTTTTATCTTAGTCTTTCACACCCACGATCATTTGAGCCTTTTGTCATGCCAGGGGAAAGAGGAAAGATGAAACACGGTGGTTGATATCTTTCATCTTGCATCCTGTGATTACACCCTCCCTATGGGCGTGTGTAAGACAGGGAGCGCAAATAGATTCATTATTTCAGCGGTGGCTGATTATTATTATTATTAGCTGGGTGGAAACTGATACACCGAGCTTGTCTCTTCCAGGGAGGCCTATCACTTATCATAAGGCTTTCCTCCAACGTCTCTGTAATGTTTTGGTAACCTGATAGCGTTGCCGCAACGCTGTAACAATATTATTCCGTGACAGGCACTCGCAGAGCCGTATGCTCACTTTAAGGTCAAGCTGGTGTTTTTATTACACTGTCGGTTTATGTGATTACTGTAAATGATTTTAACACCTCGCATTGTGAATGTGGGGTATGTTTTTGTACCGAATGTGAACAAATCTGATACATACTCCCCTATGAAGATATGCATCTAATGTAAGACAGGCATTACAAAATAAAAACACAAACCCATCTGTGTTGTTTGGGATCAGTGCTTGGTCTTTCAAAAACTTGAAGAGTTCTTGTCACTTTTGCGGTTCTCTAAACAATCTCCCCAGGTGGTCTGCACATCCAAGGCAGAAGTGTTTACTTCACAAATATTTGCTGGTGAAGCATGCAAATGTGCAGACCTCCAACAGTCAAGAATATAGTCTTACCTTTGTGACCTTGCAGGCATTTTATCTGTCAGGCAGTGAGGGTTTGTCTTTTTTCAGCACGTGGATGACTAAGCGAGAAAGCCTGGGTTAAGCCCAAAGTATATTTTGTTTATGTACATGTAAACTAGCATATGCATACAGTCGAACGCGTAGCCTTTCAAAGTGTACTCCATTTGATAGTATGCGCGAACTCAGGCGCTCGACACATGCAGACTAGAAAACTTCATCATAGTTCGGTGTCTGTGCTATAGAATTGTCAAAAGTACCAACTTCGGTACCGGTAGGCACTGAAATTTTAAAAGCGTCCATTTCCCGCTAACATTTGAGCAGTGTTTAGGAATCCTCTCAACAGCGTTCAAATGTTAGCGGGAAATGGATGTTTTTTAAATTTAAGTATCGACTGGTACATAAGTCAGTAATTTTGACAACACTACTGTGCTTTAATTCTTCAGAATTTATGACTGATGAAAATGTCTTTGTACTTTAATTAAAGTTGCAGCAATATAAGAAAACTCTCACAACAGTGTCTACACTGGACGTGACAGTTGTCACGCCGCGCAACAACAGCTAAAGTCTGTGGACGTGACAAAGCAACTGTTAAAAATCATTTGAACTTTGTGTTAGTACATTATAAATAGAACGTGGCATTAGTTTAATGTCAGGGATGTGTTGTGTCACGCAGCGCCGCATCCAGTGTAGACAGCATCACTGATTATAATGGATTCTGTTGTATTTTGTTGAGCCGTGCCGCTTGCGTCCGGTGTAGACAGTGTCACAGAAGCACTTGTCAGTGCAGCCTTCTGTTGTTGTTGCAGTCTTCGCTATTTTGTTGCTGCTATTGTTCTGTCTCTTTAGTTTTCTACTGTGAAGCCCAGGCCAGTGTTGCCACCTTGTGGAACAACTGATTAGAGCAAAACAAATTAAATGCGCATGTGTGACCTAAATCAAAAATCGGGTGGCGCGCGTACTATTCTGATGACTAAATTCGAGCCATGCGCACTGTACGTATATGCTAGTGTACACATAAAAAGTGAAGTATACTTTGGAAATCAGTGCTCATTAAGTGATATTTATTTATTTAGCCTATTTGGCCATATGTGCAAGTAATGGTTTGAAAAGTTCAGCTCATTAATAACGTATAAAACTAATAAATAATCATGAAACTTTAATTCTGGTTTGTGAAAATTACATTTTGATTTAATGTTTGCCTGATTAGGTAGTCTTACATAACTTGCTAAAAGGCTAGCCATGTTAAGGGGTCGTTTACTTTCATGCAAAAACAAGATGATGATTGCAGACACAACATTTTGGGGTAAAAAGGTCTTAATGCTTTTTTTAAGTTAAAGTTATTTTATCTTGCTACAGTGTCTCAAAAACAGTCATCACTGTGTGACATAGTGAAAAAACATTGAGAAGCACTGGTCTTTTCTCTGTGGCCACTGGCCAAGCAAAATTAAACTCTTAAAACACAACGATCATCTCTCAAAAAGTGGGGGTCAAATTTAGAAATGTCTAAAAGTGACCTCCCGTTGAAGCGCCGCTACAGCTTCCACATCACATGCAGCATAAGATTGTGTGCTTGCTAAAATTCCAGCTTTCTCCCTCTCATTTTCCAGCTATCATCACAGAGCTATAAAACTTAATAGACGTTTTGCACAGTGCTTCGTGACAGATCTGCCTGTTTGTGTTTGTTCGTGTGTGTCTTTCTCTCAGTGCGATGTAGCTGTGATTGAAAGCTCACCTCCCTAAATCTTCCTTGTGTTGTCACAGGGACTGACTCGGATCAGAGCAACATGAGCGAACGCTTTGACTGTGACAGCTGCAAGGAGTCCTTATACGGCAGGAAGTACATCCAGGCGGAGGACAAACCTTACTGCATCCCTTGCTACGACAGCCTGTTCGCCAACACCTGCGATGAGTGCAAAGAGCTGATTGGCCATGATTCAAGAGTGAGTTGCGCTTATTAGAGATAGTTGTCCTAATTTACTCACCCTTGTTGTGTCATTCCAAACCTGTATTACTTTAATTTCTTCTGTTCTTTACTTCTTTCTTTATTTCTTCTGTGGAACAGAAGAGCTGTTCTTTTAAATACAATGACAATAAATGTGGACTGTTGCTTTAAGATGCAATCACATTTTGTTGATAAAATGTCCATTATCAGTAGTTTGGCAATGTATGAAGCACAGTTCACACAGAATTCACTTTAAAGTCTTTCTTTCTATTGGCAAATGTGACAAATTTTCATGAACCCAGTGTGAAATCTCTCACAAAAATTCCAGATGTGGATTTTGTATTGGAATAACTAGATTTCTCCCACAAAATTGTCCAAATGACGTTAAATTTGACCGCACCTTTAGACCTCCAAAATGTGAACTTCTGACTGAACGATTCCTTAAAAAAAGAAATGAAAACAGTGTCTGGTTCACATTCTACAGCAAATTTTTTATTTTACAGGAGGATATCCATGGTGGTTGGAAAAATTTGAAACTCAATTACACCGTGAAAGTGTTTTTATGTGGTTTCAGGCTGAAACTGTCCGTTTAGCAGTTCTTTTGAGAGAGGCATTTATTGTCCAATTAGAAATGTCATTCAGCTTCAGTCAGGCCAACAATGTTAAAAACCTAAGGCAAAACATAATAGCAACCAATTGAGTTTTTAATCCTTCCCATTCTGAGGATAACTAATCCCTTGAAAATTAAATAAAACCCAAACAATGCAGTTAATTTACCTCGGTAGTAAACTCCCCACAGGAAATCGCGAATCCATGCGCTTACAGACAAAGAGTCTGATGACTTATTGACAATGAGGGAGAGCGGAGGCTAAATTAAGTCACTGTTTGTCTTGGCCATTTGCAGCACAGGTCATAAATTTCACCCTCCATGTCTTTATTACTATGTGTTTACATATTTTACATGAGGAGTTGACCCAGGCGCCATGTTCTCCACAGACACACTCATAACTAGATGCACATGTGCTAGCGTTTGAGAGGCTGAATAGCCATTACTTGAGATCTTAATCAGGAATGTACTTGGGATCGAGGAAAAGCGGTTTAATTTGTGGCTTCTTCTGACTTCTTTTCTCATAATCATGATTAATCTGTTGGTATGTCAACTTGTCTTTAACAATAACTGCATTTTTTTATATTCTAATATGGAGACACCAGTGCACCAGCTGCTATTTACTCATCCTCACAAAAGTGCATTCTTCAAAAATTTACCTTTTGTGTTCCACTGAAAAAAGGTCATGCAACATGATTTTTGCACAAACTCTCCCCTTCATAACATCTCTGTCCTTGTGATTCAGGAGCTATTTTACGAGGAACGTCACTATCACGAACACTGCTTCCGCTGTTTCCGCTGTGACCATTCGCTGGCAGACGAGCCCTTCACCAGCCAGGACGATGCTCTTCTGTGCAATGACTGCTACTGCAACGAGTTCTCCTCCAAATGTGTGGCCTGCGATAAAACTGTCATGCCTGGTATGAATGGCATCAGCACACATCATCAGTCATAAATCATGTCATTTCTTGACAAATCTTGTTCAGACTGGTCTCAGGTCTAGTCCAATCGCACTCTGGCACCGTTCCTTCAGTTTGTTCTCAATACTGTTGTGTAAGACTGCAAGTCTTTACACTACTGAAACAGACAGCATGTCACGACCACAGGTATTCAGGTAACATTAGATTCACAAACATGAAGGAGCCAAAACAAGGGGCAAAGTTCTGGCAAAGCAAATCTGAAGTACCAGCAGCATTACTAAAATAGAGAGAGAGAGAGAAGTGAGGGAGTGTTGCGCAGGTTAGATTTGACAAAATAATTGCCAATGTGCCTGGCTTGCAGTCTCAGCCAAATCATTGCGCATGGCTGCCATCCAAGCCTCTGATGATAGGAGGAGATAAGCCAGTAAACTATTTCAGCAAGGCTGCATCCATCTGAAATGCAGGTAACAATTCCAAAAGGTTACGTATGTTGTTCTTTTACAAGGCTTGCATAGTGAGCACTGCATTGAAAGTTTGTTTTTAACTCAAGTATGAAACTTCTGCAACTTATTCAGCCTAAACCACTTACACTGCTGTTCACAAGTTTGGGGTCAGAAATATATTTTTTTCAGTAAGGATGCATTAAATGGATTACAAGTGGTTTCTATTTCAAATAAATCATGTTATTTTGAATTTTCTATTCATGAAAATAAATGTATTCCACAAAAATATTAAGCAGTACAACTGTTTTCAACATTGAGCACAAATCAGCATATTAGAATGATTTAATGTGGCATTAAACTGCTGCTGAAAATTTAGCTTCGCCATAGTCTTTGTGAACATGAGACTTAAACAAAATCTACAAACTTTTGAATGGTAGTGTAATGCTGGTGTATTAGACTTGGTTTTGTAGCTTTAAACTTTCCACTGTTGAAATGTTCAGCACCGACTGTATGACCAACAGTGATGTTGTCAAATTATTTATTTGCATATTTATAGTATATGCAAATATAATGTTTGCATATTGATCTCATCTTGGTCTTGGCAACTATTTAACCATCTTAAAGGTTCACCCAAAAATTTAAATTACGAAATGAAAATTTATTTTGGTTTTCTTTGCACAGAAAAAGTATTCTTATTACTTCATAAAATCTTAATTTGTGTTCCAAAGATGAACAAAGGTCTTACGGGTTTAGACTGTTGCCTTTAGACTGCAAAGATGAAATTTTTCATTTATTTTGCTGCCTTGCAGGTACTGTTATTTCCTACTGGAAACATTAATCTAGCTGCTTTTTGTCATTTAAAAATGTGTTGCTGTTATTTTCTGAGGTAAATCCAGTGAAAAAATCAAGCAGTATTACAATCTCCAAAAATTGCCAAACCAACAACAAGAAGATAAAATATATTCTGCCACAATTTTGAGTCCCGGTTCATGCATGTAACATATTGTTAGTGGTAAGGGCCTCGGTTTGTGATGTGCAGATGACAAGGGAAAGACAAAGGAGTGGGGGCTCTCGTCCATAGCTCATACTTTGCTTTGATAAATGTGGTGATGCATGTTTTGAGGTCAGTTTTGAACTTTAGGGAGATAGCCTTGCTGTAACTTGATATTTCTTTTAAATGTTTTTTGTTATCCAGGGGATTACGACCTTTTTAATTCGCCCTCTGTGTAAAGCTTTGGTGATTTTGGCCGTGGGGCCTCTTTAAGGAGGATCTCCACAGGGCTTTTGATCTGGGTAATGTGTGAAACGCTTAGTGGATTATGAACGTCAACCTTTAACCTGCTAATCACTTGAGCCTCGACTGTCAGATCATCATTTTGTCACTTTGAAAGCTCAAATTTATCTTTTGTTGGAAAATCCCAGCGATAAGTAGTCTCGGGTGAGATCTCTTAAGAAACATGAAGTCTTTCAAACTGGGTGAAGTGACTGTTAGTGACATGCTCATCAGCAGGTCCCACAATGGGAAAATGCAAAGAATCTAGGCAATTATGATGGACCTACTATTTCTGTTATGCTCCCTTGGTGGTCCTAGAAGTGGGAAGACTTTTATCAGAAAATAAGACACATCATAATTCTTTACTTTACTGGGAAGATCTGTCATATCTGAAAATCCCATGACTTGACCAAACAATGGCATAATTTACCATGTTTACTTGGTAACCTGTCTGCAAATAAACCCTATGCATCGTGGTCTTTGTTTTTAAGTCTTTCTTCTAGTTTTAAGATAACATTTCAGTGTATAGTATTTAATTCAGTGTCTTTATCCTATCGCAATCTAGCTTTAATAATTAATCAGAATTATTTCAAATATACAGTATACATTTAATATATTTTTTAATGATATGCTTAATGATTCATTAATTTAAATTAATTGAATTAGCACATCATGTCCTTAATTTGATCCAAATATATGTGACCCTGGACCACAAAACCAGTCATAAGGGTAAAAAAAAAATTGTATTGAGATTTATACATAATCTGTATAATTGTTAGAATAGGGAAATATTTGGCTGAGATACAAATATGTTAAAATCTGGAATCTGAGTGTGCAAAAATATCGAAATATTGAGAAAATTGGTCTAAAGGTTTAAAGCGGTCTAAATTAAGTCCTTAACTTTTGATATTACTAATCAAAAATTAAGTTTTTATATATTTATGGTAGGAAATGAAAAAAAATTCTTCATGGAACATGATCTTTACTTAGTATCCTAATGATTTTTGCATAAAAGAAAAATCGATAATTTGGACCCATACAATGTATTTTTGGATATTGCTACAATTACTACTAATGACTGGTTTTGTGGTCCAGGGTCACATAATCAGTTCACTGCCATAGTTGTATTTGTAAAGTTACATCGCTAATTAAAGTTATAGATTTTATGGCAACATGGTATGCACAGCTGTCGAAAACAAGGAAATTGTTTATTTTGAATGCTTTTTCTCTCTCTCTCTCACAGGAACCAAGAAGCTTGAGTATGCCGGCTCCACATGGCATGAGGGCTGTTTCATTTGCAACAGCTGTCAGCAGCCAATAGGCTCCAAGTCCTTTATTCCAGATAAAGATGACCACTATTGTGTACCCTGCTATGAGAACAAGTTTGCACCGCGCTGTACTCGATGTAAACAGGTCAGTGGTGGGGTTTACTTGCTTTTCTGCCTGAAATACATAACCATGTGTTCCTCATCAGTCCACACACACATTTCCTCCACAAAAAGTCAGAATTCTGACCTCATTTCTCCTTCCCGTTGCATATCAGAAGTCTTGCTGGTCACTGATTAACTCTTGCTGTCAGTTTCACATCCTGTCCTGACAAAGCACCATATGTTTGGCATCTTGGCTCTATTTAATAATTAAATAAATCAAATAACACACACACACACACATATTATCAAACATTTATAATTATGATTTCTTGTTTTTGAAGGTCTCTTATGCTCATCAAGGCAGCATTTATTTGTGAAAAATACAGTAAAAACAGTAACATTGTAAAAATGTAATTTATTCCTGTGATGGCATTGCTGAATTTTCAGCATCCATTACTTCATTCTTCAGTGTCACATTATACTTCAGAAATCATTCTAATATGCTAATTTGGTGCTCAGTTATTAGCAATCTAGTTAAAACTATCCAACCTCAATTGTTGAGCAAACTTGTAAACTATACAACCATAGTGACCCATCCCTAGCATGCAATTCCTGAATATTATATGAATATACACTCATGACATAAGGTTTTATGTATAATAAACATTGATGAATATCATACCTTTTTCCATGTAGCTTGGTTTAGGTCAAGTATACAGAAGCTCATGCTGACAGATTACTGTTTGTGTCTCTGATGAACGCTCTCCTCCTCAGGCCTTGGCTAAAGGTGGTGTGACCTATAGGGATGAACCATGGCATAAGGAGTGCTTTGTATGCACAAGCTGTAAAGTCCAACTAGCTGGCCAACACTTCACTTCCCGCGATGACAGCCCATACTGCCTCAAATGTTTTGGCAATCTGTATGCCAAGAAGTGTGAAGCCTGCAAAAAACCTATTACAGGTAACATGCATGGACGTCACTTTGGTTTAAAAATAGATACGGACAGTGGTGCAGCCACTTTTGTGTCAGGGATTACAGATGTCTTAGTTTTGACGTCATGTCATGAACTCATCTCAAATGTCACAGAGATTTTACATGATTTTTTATTCATTTTAGGTTTTGGTGGAGGAAAGTACATTTCGTTCGAGGACCGGCAATGGCACCAGCCGTGCTTCATGTGCTCTCGTTGCTCCGTGACGCTGGTGGGCGCAGGCTTCTTCCCCGAGCAAGATGAGATTCTCTGTCGCAACTGCAACAGCAACTTATAGAACGCAACCCTATCCACACACCTTACCTTCCCATATGCACGCATACATATACATGCACACGTCTATTTTACACTGCTGTGCCCTCAAATGAAAACTTCACATTTCAATTTACACCCATGCAGATACTGCTGTTTGAGATCACAGCAAACCAGCAATCTGCTCCACACACAATTGTCTGAGCTTCACCAAAATACTCAAATAATAGGCTTTCTGGTTTACGACTGGATAAACAAGACATAAAAGATGCACCAAAGATTGCTGTTGAGTTGTGAAAGCCATGCACGCGGTGTTGAGTTCCAACTACAGTCTATCCGTTGCACAATCCATTATCAACACTCCATAAACGTGTAGGTCTCTATGCACAGATAAAAATATCTGATCTGCCTACTAGTTATTCCCATCTTTATTTTTCCTGGCCAGCCAGAACTGTCATTAGGCTTGTAATGGTCATTAATGGGTGAATGTAGTCTGTGTTTACAGCCTGTGAAAGAACTCAAACAGATTCCTTCATAAACACTCAAAGGTTCAAAGGTTTGATGCTCTGTTAAAGTGACTGAATGCCCATTTAGAACTGTTCCATACACTCTGTGCCAAGCAAAGGGTAGGCTACATGAATGAAAGCACAACTGATTTTGAGTTTTGGTTACAGTAAAGTTACACTTTGAGAAGCAGCAACCAAAAGCTAAACATCTAAGCATTTACACACCATATATGTTAAATAAATATGTGTGACTGCTGTAGTTAGTGGGCACTTTTTTCTAAAACTTCACTAAAACCTTTTGTCTTTCTTAGCAAAACTTCAGCATCAAACAGCATTTGTTGAATTGCATATGCATTCAATTCAGTAGGAGTCTTCCAAAATGCATAGCAACGTCAGAATACAAATAACAGCTGAAATCTTTCTGCAGTCCAGAGATGTTTGGGAAAATTAAGTTTGAAATGCATTTTGTATACAGGTGGAGGACAGACTTGCATTTGCACTACTATAGCTTGAATTATCTATAAAAGCACAGAAACTTTTGAGATACAGCACGCATTACACTGTATATACACAAACGACATATTATTTCCTGTTCACTTCCTGTTTTTTATTTGTTTGATTATTCAGTATGACCTCTAGTCATAATTTTTTTAATCTTTATAAACATGTCTCCTCTGTGTTAAGAGTGAATGAAATGAAACAATATTTGTGTCAGTATGTCAAAAATGATAGTATGCATGTTGTCAAACTTTGTCAAATTGAGAAATTAAGTATTGTTATTTTATTGATGCCAATTTTACTAGTTTCACCTTCTAAGTATTTCTAAATGTATAAGTATATATTCACGTTGAGCTTTAATGCAGGAGAGAAAGTTGGCTAATGTGTATTTCTTAATTAAAGTGATTCAAGCTTTGTAAATTTGAGGTGTGGTAAAATAAAATACATTTTTTTAAATGGAAAAAAAAAGTTTAATGATTGTTGATAAATATTTTATAAATTAAACCAACTGTAATGTCATTTTTTTCAGATACTACATTATGCAATAGCACCAAAAACAAGTATTTTTGGTAAAAAAACTTGGATTAGGCCAAAGACCCAAGAGCCTACTAGTATCCTCTAAGGTCTTAAATCGTATTGGTTACCTTGTGCCTCTAGATGGTGTTTATGTGCAAACGTGCTGAGTCTGCTATTTCTTCACCTTGATGAGGCATAAGAACTTAAAACAAACACGTGGCCAAATCTGCTCCCTCTCAACACTGGTGAAGGTCTTCCTCCCCTTCTCTTTTTCAGCCTTTTCACCAAAGAAGGAAATGGAAAAGGAGAATGGTGGTGGGGGAGGGAGGCCTTCTGGTGGATGTTGGGAGAGCATGTGGGAGAGAACAGCCGAAAACGAAAATGAGAGGATGACAGAGGAGAGAGGGAGGGAAGATTGAAGCTTTTGGAGCTGGTCCATGACACTTCCACTGGGGTTCAGTTACATACACACTGTCAAGAGGTTTATGGGAAAAAAGAGAGGGCCAAAGCCAGTGAAGCAATGTAGGAGGGTTAGGAGGATCACATGAGTGGTGGGTGAATCATTACCAGGGATGGCCGGTGGGAAAGCCGGACACTGTGTAGTTGAAGTGATTCAAAGCTTTACCAACTTAAGTGGCTCCTGTATTTAATTAATCATCAAGTGATGAGGCCACCAAACCTGATATAGTCGCTCAGATGAGTGATGAAGCCCGAAAAGCGATGAAAGGCACTTAGATGAATGATGAAACCTCTTCTATTATCCAGTTTTTAATAGATTAACTTTTGTCTGACATTGTCATGTCTGTAAGGGAACCAACCATAATAAAGTCCTTTGACTTAAACTATAAAACTCATTGAAATGGATTTCACTTCAATATAAATGAGTAAAACTGACTGTGGCTTATACTCAAGGTACAGTATAAGAGAAGATCAGCAAGTATTGTGGGGCAAGACCAACAGGTTAGGCTGGTTAACATGACGCCTGCTGGTAGATGTGGGTACTACAGTACAAGCATTCAAAAATAGCCATGCAATGTATTATGTCAAAATACTTTTAATTTCAAACAAGATATGTACTGTTTGCAAACTGACAACATTTTATTATTGTGTAGTAGATGTTTTACCAGTTTACAAAAAATAGAGGACCAAGAACAGATCCCTGGGGAACACCTCTTGTTAAAAAGGCTGGAGGGATTGTGTTATAAAAAAACTACAACTTTCATCAGGGAAAGAAGTGAACCAGAAGTTAACTGTGTCAGCGACGCCAATTGCTAAGTATATTACTGCAGACAGTATCGCACGCAAAGCCATTCATGGTTGACAGTTCAAATTGAGACAACAGACGGGAGGAGGTCATTAACAACCTGTGGGGAGCTATCTCAGTGCAATATCGAGGACGAAATCCAGACTGAAAAGGCTTATTTGAAACCTGCTGCAACTAAAGTTGACAGGAAAACTCTCCAACACATTTTCTTCAAAAGGGAGATGTAAGATACGTGTGTAATCATTTAAATCTGCAGGATCTAGACAACATTACTTCAGGATTTGGGTGACAACACCAGTATTGTTATATCTCACAAAAAAGGGAGGACAGGTAGAGGATGAGTGAGGGATATTGTTCTCTACATAATGTACTAGATTAAAGAAAGTTTGGCAATAGAGGAGAGACTAAGAGTGAAACTAAAAGTACAAATACTCTCACCAAAATGTACAGAGAAGGATTATTATTAAAGTTAAAGTGTTATAGATTTAAAGATTACAAGAGTATGGTTCCAGAAGTAATGTTTCCTTGGATTTTCCTATTCTTTGGATAAACTGATTTCTAGCAAAACATTTTGAAACACATCTATTAGGAATAATCTTACAGCTATAGTTACTAATTAAAATGTTTATGGAGAAAATGAATGGAAAATACTACTTCTCGAACTTAAACCACCAAAACAGTTGGTGGTAATTGTTGTGTTCTATTGCTAGTTGCTACTGAAAGAAGAAAATATGCAGGGCAGTTCTACATTACAGCACATGATGTAAATGACTCTTATGACCAGGTTATTTTTAATGAGTCAGATAAAGTGATTTACTAAACTTGTTTGCGAGTTAGTGGTCAGTGAATCATATAGTGATTATTAAGATTTTGGATATGTCCAATATGTCCTACACACAAATGTATACACACACACACACACACACACACTTTGTCTATACTTTTACAACCTAAAAGTATATATTTGTAAGTAAAAATAAACTTTTGGAATTAGAATCCAAAATCCGAGTGACCATAAAAGTAGAAATAGCAGAAATAAGAACATCTGATTTTCTTATAAGTTAATTTTCTTCAAACAAGACATCACTGATGTTTGGAGGCTGTAAAGGTTTATTTTAAACCAAAATAATATCACTGATGTAATTAATGCAAACAGAATTAAGCTGCATTCCTTGGATTCTACTTCAATTCTTATTTATCCAGCTCATGCTCAGAGAATCAGCAGAGAAGTCTAGCCATGAGAAAGTGTGTGATGTCATCTCACTTTATCCTCAAGTGACATTTAAAAGCTTTTTAATTAAGTGCTGAAATGTCCATAGCAATTAGCCTGTCCGGTGAAGCCAAATGCTCTCTGAAAATACCAGATGATTTATTGTACACACTGCAAGTTCCCATGATGACACTATACGTGCAGAGTAATGAAGCACTGTGGGAAACAATAGCTTGTTTTGTGTGCACTTTTATTTGGTGTTGTGTCTCTCGATAAAGCCATTTGTGATTGTGGTTCTTCTAGTCCTTAAGTCTCATAGCATATTTTTAACAGATAGCCTAAGCTTGACAAGAAATGCAATACTGGTTCACGTGTCTGCTTGTTATTATAAAGACGCATTTTCTAACACATGCCAGACAGTGATTATTTAACCAGTAAAGACATCATGCTAAATTTGCCTATAAAATTAGTGGGGGGCTAATGGAACTTAAATGCTCATTAAAACCAGGACTCCAGCTCAACAGAAAGTTGCTCTATAAAGCACAGATCAGGCTACTTAGCAGATAGTATCCTCGTTACCCACTAGCACATTGGTCACACCGCATGACACTTGACCACCATTTAAACATCATTGTTAGCCGTGTCAAATGCTTAATTTTTCTTTTGAAAGCTTGTGCTTCAGACAGACAAATTGAACAACTTAGATTGAAGTCAGCATGTTGTTGAAATGAATTTCCAAGAAGTGAATTTAATCTTGTTTACCTGAATGGCCTTTATGAAATCTGTGGATGACCTGAGAAATCAAGGACCTATTTGCAGGTAAAGTAGTCTGTGCTACTTGTCGAATTCTGGCGAACACAACAGAAACCTAAAAATAAGGTATAAGATGGCTGCATAAGGTCGACATCCTAAGCAATTTGGGAGCAGAGCAGATTCACAGTCAGTAAGAAGAGAATCCTTATGACTCAATGATCACACATTTCAGCTAGATTCTTCCATGTGTCTTAACAATGAGGGAGAGAAATGTAAGTGTTACAGTCATAAATGATGTCAGAGCTGATATCGTATCACTCACAAAACAGCTGCATTGTGCAGGGTGACAGATTCCCAAAAGTAGACGTCTAGACAAGCTTTAGTCAGAGAATTCAGAATTAGTCAGCTTGGTTGGTTACACTGTGTGAGTATTTCTAAATATCCTTTTAAAAATAAATTGCTGAACTGTTTTCTGATATCATTTAAGGTCAAGATGACAATATATGGAACATGGTTACAATTCACATGAACACTTGCTGATTTTACATTTACCAACGGATGAGACAATTCCTGGCACTATTACGGTCACAGCTGTTTGATTTTAAGAAGCTGTGGAAGGGACGTAGAGGCCCTAACACTTACAAAAGAAGTACAATGATATAAATGTATTTCATATTTCTGACAGTATATTGAGTTTTAATAACAACATATTTAATTTGATGTTACAGATTATTCCAAGTTGAACTGTAAGTATTTGGATTAATATTATGATACAATTGTAGGTCCTCAACATGAGGCAAGATTCATTTTAGTCAGCGCAACTGACCACTGCCACTATTCTCTTATGACAATACAAAACATTTTATCTTGTATTACACAGGTTATTTTCAGCTTTGCTGAAATGAGTGACACTACGACTTAATTCTGCAATAATATGGAATGTAGATAATAAAAAATGTTCAGGATGAATGGCTGAAATGTCAGCTTATCTTAACACATAATTAAGCCTGTTTTGTATGAATATATTTATAGTCGACAATTTAATTGTTAAAAAGAAGCTTTGTTCACTTAACATTTAAACAACTAGTATTTTTGCTTTTAATTTGACATGAACACATAAATACACACAAAATCTATATTAAAATAATGTACATATAAGCTCTTTAAAAGTTTTTGTTTTACGTTTTTTATTTTAATGATTTCAATAAAAACTGGTCTTAGCTGGTTTTATAGAGGTTTTGGACAGTTTTCAGCTGGATAGGCAAAGAGACATGAACTAACACATTTGCATCCCTCACAGCCTGTTTTCATTACTGTCAAAAAGATAGCATCTATCTTAGAGTGCTGTAATTCTGACTACTTGTCCATAAATCAATGACAAACATAAACACAATCACTTCTTAATAAGTCTAGACACAATAAGTCTCAACACATCATCTGCATTAAGTCATCACAGTCTGTGTACAAAGACAGAGAAAGTGATCCTTCCAGTCTAGAAGTTGTAAAATTCCACGTGATGTAGAGACAGTAGAATTCACTACTGAGTTGATTCTTTGCTTCACATTCATGTATATAAACATCATATCCGGACAGTTGAGAAAATAGGCAACATCGTAATTTAGAGGTTGGTGTGTTTAAACTAGCGAGAGAAATGGAGCAAGACGAGAAGGACAAAAAAGAATTGTGAAAGGGAAAAAAGGGATGACCTTTCACTGTAGCCGCTGTGAAACGTGGCATGTGCAACGGAGGAGCCGTTTAAAACCAGGCAATGCATTCCAAGGGTTTACTCATAATCCCAGAGAAGCTCTCCACTGGTCTCAGTCAGCGTTCGGTTTAGTGCGGGTGTCCACTTGACGCAGTGCTCGGTGTTGCTTTAGCCACAGACATGTCTGTGCAGTCAACACTTGTAGACACAGAAGCTTGTATATGCAAATTAAGCAGAAACTCACAACATACAATACTAGAAAAACATTACAGACGCATAAAGAAAGATGATTTTGGTTGCAATCTACTCCTGAGGGGAATTAAAACTGGTAGCAGGGGCTGTTTCTCCATCAGTGTTAATCCAGTTCAAAAGTACAGTCAATGTATTTGATATTTCTGTCAGGGACAACATCATTGAGGTCTGTTTCGGCAAACAGAGCCAGATGTATTTTTGCTGTAGACATTTTTCAAAAACCTCATCACTCTCGATCGCTGTCATCACAACAGGCCGAAATGAGGAATGAGAGAATTTGTAGCTCAATGGAAAAACACAAAGTCATCTGTCTAAGTCTTTAAGTGACACCCTCAGACTCAATGTTTAATGGTAAAGGTCTGGAAGCTGCGTCTGTGGTTTGGCTTTCCCCAAAATATATTCTTCCTCCCTTTATCTTTATCTTACTCTCTCGCTCTGAGGTCAAGACGTTTCTTTCCTGTGGATGGACTATGATGATTTGAGTGGTTATCCGACACTCCATTCTTCAAGCAGCCATTTCTGTGGGTGAAAAAGGGCTGCGCTGTCTAAATATAACAATGTGTTAGGCTTACAGCAAGACAACAGAGCGTCAGCCATTACATTTGTGTTGGTATGTGACCAAAACTCTATTGGCAGTGCAGCATGTACTTGGATGCGCATATGGAGCTGAATTTTGTCAAGTTGTGGTGGCTGAAACAAAACATTTATTTGCATTATCAGCTGTTTTCTTCATGATATTTAAATAGGATGCACAGATATTCAAATTCTGATCGATGCCTATAAACTGCTCATTATTTTATTGGCTGATAAACAATATATAGCTGATATTAAAATTATGTTCTATGAAAAAAAAAAAATCGTTTTAAATGATAAAGGTGAATTCATATTATGAAATATTATTACACTTTAAAATAATTGTTTTATATTTTAATTTATATTTTCTATTTCTATATACTTTATTCATCTGATGCCAAAGCTGAATTTTTAGCAGCCATTACTCCAGTCTTCACTTCCATATAATCTTTCAGAAATCATGCTAATATGCTAATTAGGTGCACAAGAAACATTTATTATATCTTATTACCAATGTTGAAAACAGCTGTGCTGCTTCATGTTTTTGTGGACACTGCAGATACACTGCAGATAATCTGCGGATTCAAAATGTTGAGGTATGTATAGATTAAAAAGAAAGAAAGAAAGAAAGAAAGAAAGAAAGAAAGAAAGAAAGAAAGAAAGAAAGAAAGAAAGAAAGAAAGAAAGAAAGAAAGAAAGAAAGAAAGAAAGAAAGAAAGAAAGAAAGAAAAATCTGTGTATAGTGTGTCCTTGTGTGAGATCGAACAGCAAATGTGAAGCAGATGAGGTGAAGGAGACAACTACAAACACCCTACAATTAATAGTTCAGTCAGAGGTTAATAACAAGGGGTCTGTAAAACCTGCCAACAGCTAGCCTATACATTAGCCTTCCTATTTATCCTGTGTTAGAAGTGTGCTATTTGGTTACCATCTTTGCTTAGTTCTGAATTTTTCAAACTGAGCCATATAGGTGACTTAAATGTCATGTTGACAATATTGAATAAAAGAACATAGTCCAAAACATTTGAACAGAAACTATTCTAAGTTTGGAAAAGTCCTAAACATTTCTTTAAGCTGTTAAATTTTATTTGTATTTTTAGTAGTCTATTTTGGCTCTACTTTCAGGTCACTTTGGCTCAGGTCATGTGAAGCCAAGCCTAATTTATTAAAAAACACTACACATTACTGCATTAAATTAAGCATTTAAGAGTTCAAACAGGAGGGTGCAACTAAAATTGATTCAGCATGACAAATGTGGCCCTGAGGTGTTTCACAATAGTGACATTGAAGTCTAAAAGATTTGACCTCTGCTATAAGTGAGGCAATTGTCACACATAATGATCAAAGTGAATTATTTAAAGGTCCTAATTATCCTTAACATTACTCACACTTTATTGTGTCTCATGAGTCCTTTTGGCAAGCTTCCTGTTTTTGGACAGGGCCAGGCTGAAAGCAGCTGTATTAATACACTCATTATATTCATGCGTAATGTATGCTATGATTACATTACATTATTATAAGTCATTTTTCAGATGTAACAGTCTGTAACAGTACAGAGTGAATTTCTCCTTAATCATTACAAAACGAGTTAATTTATTATGATGCGCCGCCCTCTAGTGGACAAAGAATACTTGATACTTGATACATTAGACAACTTCACTGATAAAATTAATATCAAAATAATATCCAAACTGTGTCCGTTCAACTGACTCAAATAACAGCAAATAAACTAAGACAAACAACAGCAGTCCTCAAGTTTTAAAAACCTACTGATAACACTTCATGATAATTAGATATTAACAAAAACAAATACACATCTTAGAGGTTTATGAATATACAAATGGACATGTATGAAATCATATTAATCGATTTAAGGTTTCAATGTATTTGTAGCATTACAAAATGATGTTATTAAAGTTATTATAAAGTAGCCTAGCTATAAACAGGACATAAACTACCTCACATTTATAAATGCAGTTTTGAGTTGTAATGTATTTTCTTATGAATATTAGTTTACTCTACGTGACGTTCGTCCAGTAAGCCTAACTTAGTTTTGGCTGAACTGTTCAACTGGTTAAATTAGGTATGGAACTGATGGAAACAACGAAAATCAGCCAGTCGCAGTCTAATAACGTAACTTGTAAGGTTCATTGGAAGAGTTTGTTATGCATGTGGCTTACTTTGAAGATGATAACGATGAAACAATGATTGACAATAATATTCTTTCTTACAATCGTTCAGTTTAAGTTCACAAGAAGTGAAGCTTCGACAGCGAGCAGCATCCTCTGTTGATCAAATTCTGTTATCTGTACTTTGTCTGTTATTGGTTCACTCTAGGATAGATAGACAGACAGACAGACAGACAGACAGACAGACAGACAGACAGACAGACAGACAGACAGACAGACAGACAGACAGACAGACAGACAGACAGACAGACAGACAGACAGACAGACAGACAGACAGACAGACAGACAGACAGACAGACAGACAGACAGACAGACAGACAGACAGACAGCAGACAGACAGACAGACAGACAGACAGACAGACAGACAGACAGACAGACAGACAGACAGACAGACAGACAGACAGACAGACAGACAGACAGACAGACAGACACAGACAGACAGACAGACAGACAGACAGACAGACAGACAGACAGACAGACAGACAGACAGACAGACAGACAGACAGACAGACAGACAGACAGACAGACAGACATGCGGGCGGTAGGCTATTTAAATTTAGTTCCTCTCAAGTTCACATAAATTGTTCATCACATTAAATGAATATGTTCCAAAAAAAGCTTAACTGTCAGAAACTGTGAACATACGTTTGTCTAATTTCTGAATAGTGTGTCTATTTATTTAGAAATCCTTTTAATCTTGTTGATAATGGCAAAGGCATTATTTTTATTATTAATTATTTTATAATGTATATTCGGTCCTATAACATTATAAACTATCTATCTATAGCCAACTAAAAATCTAAATAATTATAATAATTAAACCGCAAAATTAAATGATTGTAGTAGACAACAAAGACCACTAGTGCTGAAGTACAACACCCACTAGGTGGCAGCGGTGTCTTTATGTTCAATGTAATGCTAAAAAAGTAATGAAATCGCCGGTTGAAATTTCTTTACAACTAGACTTCACATTTGACTTCTTGAATAAGCGGCTTTCAAACATTTTAAACAACGAAAAACTAATTCTGTGATGACCTGAATTAATCATTCTATGTAAATGATTTAACCTTGTTCATATGAGCTCTTCTGACTTATTAATAAGCAAACAATTGTACCTGAGCCATTATTTGTGTCACTGTCATTTCTATAGGCATATAGCCTAATATAAGCATATAATAATTATTACCAACAAAAGCTGGCCATGCAGTCAATGCTTTATCGGTCTTAATAAATTTGATTTAGAAAATCCGACAAGAATAATGCATCAGCTAATACGAGCAAATAAGTGTGTCTAAACTGTGAATCAAACGCTGGTCTCCAATGGTTGGAAGCAGATGTTTGTGGAGTTCCCAGGCAAGTCAGGCACAGTTCTTGGCTCCAGCGCTCTCATCCTGACACGCACATGAGTTTTACACCCTGTCTGCACCTGCTGACCGAGGGCTGTTTCTGTTAGCGTGGATGCCCATCATCTCAAAAACTCGCGCGCGTATGAATCACCACCAGACAGGGATTATTACGAAAGGTTTCGCAGTTCTGTTTTTTTGCTTCCATTTGGAATATTGTGCTGTATTGATTCGGTTATATATAGCTTGCATGTTTGAGCCTCATTAAACCTCTGGGGTTCCAGTATATCCTGCACTGGCAGGGCGCATTGCTGGTAGACACCACAAGCACGGTGCCCAGCCAGCTTATAAACCCCACCACCCACACACTCCATCACGCTCTGTTCCAGAGGCACCCCTTTAGAAACATCCCTTTTTGGCCCCCATTTTTCCTCGCCTTAGATCTCGATCCATACGAGAGAGGCTGTTGTGTTTCAGAGCAGGAGAGATGAAAACGTGGAGCGGTTTTCTCTATGGGGAATCCCTGAGTTCATGTGAGGAGAGCTGGACTCGGTTATGATTTGAAAGAAAGACAGATATTGGGTAATTGGTAATAACAGTTGGAGAACACATGGTACATGGCTTATACGCGGAGAGTATATGACATGCGGGAGACTTGTGGCCTCATTCGCCCCGGTGGAGTTCGTGACCTGAGGGGGAGGACGGGGGACATCTTGACTTCTGTGACTAAGCAAAATTGCTCGGCACTCACGAGGTGAAATATTCAGACGATGTGTTAAGGTTTACATAGGCTACAGGCTCGTCAAGGTACGGAGCCCCTAAATGTGAAGAGGAAAAATAGATGGGGCGAAAAATTAGGCTATATTTCAATCCTTTAGCGTTCTATCGCAAAACAATCACAGCCAAATGAATTCTGTGTTCGCTCGCGAAATCTTTGCGATACAATTTGAGGAGTGAGAAAAATGTCAATATTTTCTCAATAATAATGGAACGCAAGGGAGCGCTAAGTCTCGGGTGAAAACCTTTAGGTTTTAACCTTCTGCGTTCCCTGTCAGATAAATATTGCCTTCACAAAACTTTTGACAAAAATAATTGAAGGTGGGAGGAAAAACAATATTTGAATACTTTTGCAAACAAACAATTTTCATGAGGGGCTGCAATAGGCCTACATTTAGGGAATGTAACGTTTTGCGGGAAAAAAATATGTTCCAATGCCCGATACATTTTGCGTTTGCGCGCCAAACTTTTGTGAAAAAAATTACTTGAGGAAAACAATTAAACTATTGCAATATTTCTGCGAGCGAAAGCAGTTTCTCGAGGGGATGATTTGATGCTTTGTGTTTACTCTTGCGTTTTAACAACGCGCTTCAAAACTTTTGAAATATAAATAATTTGTGAAGGAGGAAAACAGTAATTCAGTAGGCTACATTTACAACAGAACGGAATTCCTGAAGGGGGGAGGTGTAATTGGTGTAAACTACTTTTGCGAGAACGTAATATAAAATCGAAAATATAATTTGACAACCTTTCTCAGATTTTTCATCACTGTTCGTTTAGGGGCTCCGTGTTAATAAGAAACCAAGAGCTGATGAAATGGAAACGTGGCAGAATAAATGCAGAGAGGGGGACCGAAGGAGAGGCCCGGGGGTGCGAGAGATGAAACGAGAGAGAGAAGGGATGGAAGAGGAGCTAGAGAGGGTGAACTAGAGGGAGAGCTCCGTTCCATACAGCCGGCGCAAGAATTTATGATCAGGAAGGGGGATGAAAGTGTAATTTACGGTCCACTCTACCGTTTTTCTGCCCTCCCCTCAGTGATGAGAAACGGCTGTTGCGGTTGGAGGGTGCGAGCCCGTTTAAGCTCCTCCCCCCTGGCGACGACACATCATTAGTTTTTATTTCTGTTCCGAGTTTTACGACCCTTGCCCGGGCACCAACAATCGCCGTACACGCTGAACCGCAATCAGTATTCTGTTCGAACGGCGAATCACGCTTGTACACACACAAACACCTTCCTCTCCTCCTGTCGTGACACAGACCACCAGAGGCCTCATTGTTCATTCAAAGTGCACGTGCCCCTTCGGATTTTTGAGCCAAGTGGATTTTGAAAGTAGCTTCCAAAAGACAAAATATAGCCGATACAATCACATTGTATCATTCATGATTAGAACGTTCAGTGCGTCATATTATCAGCTGCTAAATTCAAATCACACACACGATTCTGTTGAGCTTATGAGTGCAATGACCAATCAGAGACGTTCAGATGAGTTCAGGGCGCGCGCTTGCTGACTGAAATCCCTGACGAATTCTCTCATCAGAAACAACAAAGTGCAAAAGTGTTTACGATGTAAGTAAGATATCCATTTCACAGGTCAAACAGCTTCAGCAAACATAATGGGAGTTTTTTGAGACTGTCTTGATAATGAAATGATAATGTAATGCAAATGTCCTTTGTTGTGTTTTTGTACAATGAAAGTGTTATAATTAGTCATTTACGTTTTTTTTATTAAATTCACGTTAAATACAAAGTCTGTTATATTGAAATATTTTAAGGCATGACACCCATATGTGCTACTTAAGTAAAAAGACCGATTTTATGTGTAGTTAATGTGCCATTCTACAGAAATGTCCACGTTTGGTATGGCAATGTCTTAAAATGTATTTATTTTTCTAACATTTAAAATTAGACATTTTATTTTATGAATATACATAAATGACATTTTTTATGTTTTTTGTGCATTTATTTACCCATAAGGAAGGTCAGGTGACACCAGTGACAGTATAACACCATTGACAATTTTCATGAAAAATGTATTTTACAAAATGGCTTTTGCAATGTATCAAACCAAATGTTGTCAATCATGTTATACTCACTAAATTAAGTAGTTTAATCCATTTGTATTCTAGTTTTTTACAATTCCCTAACAATAAAGCAGGTCATACCAGTGAGTTAAACTAAAAGCTTCATATGAAATGTCATTTACATCATATATTTGATAGTTATGAATACATTATTGTATTTTAAATGGTAGAAAAACCTGTTTTGGACCTCAAAATAAAGCACCTTTTCTCTGTACATGGCTGTGGGGACGAGCAGTTTTGTGGTGCTTGGAATTCTATATAATTAAAAAACAAGTGTAATATTTCTGTAAAGGCTAGGAACAGAAACATTTACATTTACATATAATGACCCTAATAGAATACTGCCCATCGCCCGTTATAGATGAACTAACATGATATAGAAAAGTGCGAAATGCATTTACTTAGTTTAATTACTGGGAATATTTTGATTCGAATAGCCTAAAAAAGGAAAAATTAAGTAAAACAGCTTACTGGTGTGACAACCCCCCCACCCCACCTCCTGTGCCCCCTCAAAAATAATAAGTGCATGACGCCCCTGCAGACCACCCCAATGAAACACTACTGTGCTCTGTCACAGTTAAATGTTATAAGTAGGCTATAGCCTACTGATCATTTCCCCTCACATTATTTGCACAGCTACGTGTGTTGTCATCCCTTTTTAGAATCAAATTTGCCATGCCATGATTCAAAATTAAAGTACGCTTTTGATCTTATTGGCCTAACCAGTTTGCAAAAAGGTCTGATTGACTTTTATTTATAGGTTAAAGACAATTTAGGTCAATACATATTTGTTCATAAAAATATGTGTCCACTTTAAATGCTTCATAAAACATTTATGTATAGCCTATATAAAACATGTAAAGGTCCCAAAAAATAAATACAAATTGTCTTCTTTCAATGAGATGGAGGCTAGCTGTCTCACTTTTTACTTCAGCGAATAGTTGTCAGTGTAGGTTCATTTTTGAATTTCCGGTTTATTAGCACATCCCATGAACACTGAAATATATACGTTTTCACCATTATCAGCCAGGAAAAAATGTAAACAGTTAATTTAGCACGCCTTTTTATATGGTAAGTTGTCACGGAGACGGACGGATGGATGGATGGATGGATGGATGGATGGATGGATGGATGGATGGATGGATGGACAACTAGCCCTGGTCTTCCATACAAATAAATATACATTTAAAAAAACATTACAAAAAGAAACATTTAGAAACAGCAACCAATGTTTATTTAGATGTTTATTTACATTGTAGACTTTTATAGAAATAGATATACAATAACAATAAGTATATTGCATCAAGATTAATGGAAGCTGACATTTTCAGTGTCATAATTCTCATTAGGGGTGTATATGGTCTGGAACCACTGGTCTGGGATGCATTTCCCAAAAGCATCATAAGCCTATACACAATCCACTTCTGCTTTTGGAAAATGCAGCTCTGGTCAGCAGGTTATGGAAAGCAAACATACTAAGAAAAGTGTGACTGGATGCTACATGTAGATAACTGTATGATGTACAGCATTACTTCCTCAGATACTGATACTGTATGTTGCAAAGCGTTATGAATGATGTGATATATTTTATATTTGAACCAAGATAGCTGAGCAAAAAACCTATAAAGCATATAATCAATGCAGTTTAAGTATTATGCTGGTTTAGTTCCTCAATGGCTTGGTCACACAATACTGTAGACTTCTATTGACCTCTCTCTTCCCCTCGCTTCACAACATAAAGGTGCACACAAGAACACAGATTCAAAAACACACAACACATCTTACACACACACACACACACACACACACACACACACACACACACACACACACACACACACACACACACACACACACACACACACACACACACACACACACACACACAATCTTTCATATACATACTTCAACACTGTACATTCCTCATATTATTGCTGCCTACTTCTGGGCAGAAAATACTGTATTTATTTTCCCCTAATCGCAAGACTTTTATTTTACATAGTTATAAGTGCTTTGCCTGTAGATATATAATAACACTTTTTGCATTTTTGGATAGTTTCATCATCATTAAAGTTCTTCTTTCTCCACATTCTCTCTGTAAACCACAATATCAGTTCCAGTGCCTTCTTTTGTTATAAACAACAGAAAAAACTGATATAAAAAAGCACTTTAAAAAAAAAAGAAGAAAAATCACTTTTCACTCTGAGACAGACTCACAGACTCCAGACTGTTTGCTACCTGTCACGAACATAAGGAGATCCAACTCTGGATAAAAAAGAATGTGGTTACAGCTGGATTAGGTGAACCACAAGAGACTAATGTATTTTAGATGTTCTTTAAGCAACGTTAGGACGGCGGGCCTCATTTGCAGTGATGTCTATAGTTTAGAAGCCTTTCCAATAGGTCTAAAGAGGAACATATGGAACATTTCACCAACCACAAACAATGTTGTTTCCTGTGAGAAGGCCTACAAAAAGATGACCCTACACACGCACAGCGCACAGTCTTTCTGGATGCTTCCAAATAGCATGAGACGAACCAACCTAGCTCCTTGGTTCCCTCAAACTTTACTCAATTCACACAGTTCATTGTCAGTACAGCAATCCTCCAGTTCTCATTGAGCATTTTTTACATGTAGCAGCGTTATTCCTTTTTTTTTTTTTTTGCATAATTTTGATATTGTCACAATCAAAAACTGTTTTTCTTCAGTCAACGAAGGTGGGCCAGGTATTCTCCTTTCTTAGGCCCACCTAATACCACCATAAGATTAGGTCACCATGCTCGTTGTAATGGTGGGGACAGTGGTGGACCGGTTCGGGGTCTTTTTTTTCTTGTTGCCCCCTTTGCCACTTTCTTTGGAATCTCGTCCGCGGTTCTTGCCATTTTTTTCTCCACGGTTTTGCGGATTCTTCTTAGTTTCTCCTGAATTAATGAAAGTTGCAATTAGAAAACCCAAGATGCATTATTGTGTTGTTTTTTAAAGTAAAAATTATTTAAAACAATGTAAATGTGCTTAAGAAACAAAACCAATTAAATTAGAAAAGAAATTAAATACATCTAATAGTAAAACATAGCTAAACAGAATATTGCAAATGTAAAGGATTCATAAAAAATATATATTTCTAAAGCTGTGCACATTTAAGCGTATATCCAAATGTACAGAAATGCATAAACATTTCAGATAAATAATTATAAATACGGATAACGTCATGCTGAACTGTAATACTGTCCAAAAAACAGTACTGAAAAACACAAGCTGGTTCGTTTCCCATCAGCCTCACTTGCACTACTACGAGGGGGATTCAGGGCCTCCAGACTGACTGATATTTGTTATGAAGTTAGTTTTGTGAGTCTCAGTGTTCCCTGGAAACCAAAGTCAACACTCATTTGGGGCTGGGGAGCATTCACTCTGCACTTGATAACATGAGCCACAAACACAGCCACTCTGCGACTCCTGAAATTGGCTCTCTGCTCATCTCAAGGCCCTGATGTTTTACCACAAACTGTTGCATTTGTCTCTACATAAAACGCATGATTAAAAATAGAATGGAAATGATGCAAACAAACATTTGTTTAATTAAACCTTTGATTGTTAATAAGAGTTATATAAAAAGCATTTTCACTTTTACAGATTTTTGGACTTGAAATGGCATCATCGTAAACACATAAAAGACAGCTTTCTTTGGCAAACATTAAAGATTTACTTGATTCTAACAACAAAACAAGCAATAATTAGCATTCCCTTAGTTTATTTAACAGAACTGCCAAGTCCTGTTAAGCACAAAAAACTGTTATTTTTGCTATAAATAAAGCCTATATCAAAGATATGATGTTGTTTGTAATGACGCCTGTTAAATTACTGAAGCATCAACGACTGAATATGTACACAATACTACAAGAGATAGTGTGCTGTTGTACTGTTTTTCCCCTGCAGATTATTGCAAATATTAAGAGGTTAATATTGTAATAATACTCCACTAACGAAAATTCAAACAAAGCCAAAGTAGAGCCGCTGCACATTTCAGAACAACACATGGCAGTGGTGTTTCGATTACTGTTTTTGAGCAAATCGGTTGAGTGAACAAGTCAATGACTCATTTATAAATACACTTGCTTGTTTTTTTCCTAAACAAATCAGTAGCATGTTTTGAACAAGTTGGTAGGATGAATGATTGAGTGACTAACTCGTAAAGACATTGATTGCTTTGCACAACAATGAATAAGTATGTTTTAAACAAATCAGCTACTTGAATGATTCAAAACCTCACTCAATGACTATTCGGTGCGAGAACAATCATGGTCGTGATATTGGAGGGCCGAAGTGCATAAAACTGGCCACCTCAAAGGGCCCTTCAGAATGACAGAATTTGCTTCCATGATTCAATGTTTCCAAGTTTAATTGTGCAATGGCGCTTCCTTTATTGGCTCATCAAAATAATATAAAGTGCGTTCCAAGTAACAGAAGGGATTTCGAAGGAATTAGCGAATAAGGAACAGGGATGAGCCCTTCCAAATGGAACGCAGTGAGTCACTTGTTTGGTTCCTGAATGAATCAGTGTGTTTTGAACAAATCATTTTAATAAATAATTCACTGACTCATTCATCACTCATATAATCGCTTGCTGTTAACTTCCCAGATTCGTCCAGTCAGATTAGAGGACCAGAAATAAATGGTGTATGTATTGTATCAAAGCATACTACAGTCTTATCAATGAGATGATTTCTGAGAAGTTTTCCAATAATAAAACAAAACAAAACAAATCTAACACAATGCTATTGTTTCGTATTCATTGCTTTGAGAACAGCAACCCCATGCGACGAATTCAAAGGCCTTGAGCTTACAGAATGCATCTACTCGGTTGTCAGTTAATCACGATTTTAAAACCGAGGTGAAACGAAAAAACATGGAAGGAAATTGAGCTTTAAACTTTGGATCCACATGGAGGAGACTTGTTAGCTTTGATAAAGCGGTAAGAGCGCTTGGGGAGGATCCATTCATTTATGACAGCAATAATTACAGCGCTGCTCAATCCAACCTAAACACCATCGCCTGACAAAGGCAATCACGCTTTTAGCGTATTCGGTTTTCGTGCAAAGACATTTATTAAGCTACAGGAAGGGGAACAGAAAGGGGGGGGGGCTTGGCAAAATCAACACAAAGCGTGAGATCTGCAGACCAGTAAATCACCGGTGTTATACAAGCACTGCCCCCTGTGATTTTTACAGCAGCCCTGTCAGCCAATTCCTGCAGATGTATTCACAGCCTTGCTAATTTAGCACGAGGTGCACATTTACGCACTGAGGAAAAAAAGAGGGCAATCGGGTCATGCAACCCATAACCTATGAGTTGTTTGATACCTGATCTGCATTGATTCTTTTTGCCCTGAGAAGTGGGTGGTGTTGCTTTGCTTTTCTGGTGAAAAACAAGTTTTGACTCCAGCCAGTACATAACTGATCCTATCTTAACACAGTTAGGGAAAGCATGATATTATGAGATTGAACTACAAACAAATGACTTTACATGTGTCCAGGCCTATTAGCTCACCATAGCTCTCTCTCTCCAAAAGCTTTTCCGACAAGTGGACGCTCTAAGTTTAGAAATTTGGCAGGCGACATAGCACTTTTATGGGGCAGTTTATAATATTTCACTGTTAATTATTCTTATGGACCCTGGGTGGAAATTCTTTCCACAAATACGGGCGTCATGCAGACTAAATTTGCCTCTCATTTCTCAAATGGCGCTGTCACACCTGGTCCAGCAAAGCATGGAGCCTACTTCTCCCAACAGAAGAACAGCGAGTGCTTGATCTTGTGAGGCTGTTCGCACAGAATAAGACGTCATTTCCAGGAACGCACTGTTTCTCAACAGTGTGACGACAACTAAGCGCTCTATAAGGTATGTTCGGGTGTTTATTTTAAGAACCACTCAAAGCATGATGCTACGATTAGCTTAGATTGAGTCATGAATCATGCAGTTTCCTAAACTGATATGAATCGCTTTAATACGTGATTAAATTAAAGGAGATCTCTGGTTTAGGAGATATACGTATATTGGAAGACTTAAAAGAGAAAATACAAAAATAGACTATGAGTAAAAGCAATTACAATCACACAAAACACTTTTTATTAGCCTGGATTTATTTCTGAATTGGCATTGACATTGCAAGGTCTGCTGTTAACTATTCGGTTATAAATTTCATGAAACATTCATAAAAACAATCCGAGCAAATGAGCTATTTTTATTTTTGAAAAGCTTATCAAAGTGTGGGAGACTTCCAGTGTGTGGGAGAGTTTTCCAATCTTGTTCACCTGCTGACATTCAAAACTATCACGTTGACAACAAACACAAGATCCAAGGTCCACTCACTGCACTTTCTTGTATGCATGCTAGATTTGAATGTAAGGTGTGCAATAAACTTCAGTTTTCACATAAAGTAACTGATTGACTTCAGGAATATAGCATACAAATTATAATGACTGTGTATCATACTTTGATGTGCTTTTAAGCTTGACAGTTACGATAATCTTCTCATTCTTGTTTTCATGGATAAAAATGTATTCAGGTTTAAAGCAGCACAAAGGTTTTTATTTTGGGCAAATTAATGATATATATAATGTTGTAAGAAATTGCAAAAAGTTTAAAGACTTTTAAAAATATTTTTGAATATGCTCACCAAGGCTAAATGTATTTGATCAAAAATACTGTAAAAACAGTAATATTTTGAAATATTGTTAGAATTACAAATAACTGTTTGCTATTTTTATCTTAAAATGTAATTTATTACTGTTATGGGAAAGTTGAAAACAGTTGTGCTGCTTAATTTTTTGTTATTTATTTATTACATTTTTGTGTAAACCTTGACATTTTTTCATCTGTAATGAATAGAAAGCTATAAAGGACAGCATTTATTACAGCATTAATGCATCCTTGCTGAGTAATTGTAACATTTCTTTCAGAAAAAAAATAAACAAATGAACTTACCCGAAACTTTTGAACGATGGTGTAACCACTCAATTAACCAATGAGCTGAAAACTATTGTTTGGGTCATTAAAAGCTTTTTTTGTAGGCTCATGCTATAAACCTCTGTTTTCTTCCATGCAAACTTCTATATGCTCGAGAGCCAGAGCAGCATATTAACCTCACTTTCCAGTAAGTTAAAGCAACAAACAAAAGGCCGCCCTCAGATCCACAGCCAGCGACGAAAAGATTACAAACCAGCTGGGCTTCTGTTTATTTACTGGGAACACTCTAGGATTTATTTACACCGTATCATGTCAAAAACCATAAATAAACTAAATCAAATTAGTTCCAGGAGACTGTTTACATGTTTTTCCGAGTGGCCAAAAATGATAAATGATCAATAAATCAACAAATCTGTAATTTGCAAACACGCGTATTGAAGTTGGATAACAGATTTCACGCATTCCTTTCAGCACAAGCATTTCCTATCCATCCACTTTCCAACATTTTTGTGTTATTCTTTCTCTGATTTACCTTTGCAAGGGATCTTTTTCTGCACGGTACATCTTTGGGCCTGTGTCTCTGGGACGCAGCCTGAGGGTGGAGCGGCCCCTGTGGAAGTGGCAGGACTTGGAAGCTGTAAAGGCTCCCTGGTACGGGTCTGGTTACCCTTTTTAAAGCCACATGTTTTGTTCTTCTTCATGCAAGGGCCCCACGGACTCCACTCACTTAGATCACATTGGACTGCAACACAGACATAAAAAACAAAACAAACAAAAAAACTGAATAACCAAATTTTTTTATGAATCTAGTATATACCAATTACACAATTGACTATATTTTCAGACAATAGGGAAAAGCCAGAAATTTCTTGGGGTTTGTACATTTTGTTCCTCTGGAAGGGGGTCTGAGAAATAAGTTACTCCAAACAAAAGTTGCATTAGGAAACCCCAAAGAATTCACAGCGGAGATTCAGACAGCTAAAATCCAGCATCACTCACATTTTCAAATTACATTTTGCTAAAAAGCAGAGCATGTGTTATGATTGTATGAGGTAGGCTCCATTTTTATTCAACGTAATGACAAGCTGTCAAGCTCCAGACTTCCAATTCCATTGAGTGGTTTCAAGCAGTTTTCAAGTCTTTTCTAAGTATCCAATTGTTTTCGGTCTGAAGTGTTTGGGGGCAGGACGGTCAAAGGGAACTCATCTCTGCCAAAAACAATCACAGACTGAAAAATACACATAAAGTGGTGGACTGACCATTGACGCAGGTGAGGCATCATAAGCTTTGGCAAAATGTCAAACTGGAAGTCAAGGCTCCACATTTAAAGGCCAAATAGCCTGGAGGAGCCAGCACCACCATTGCGAGTAATGCTATTAGTGCTGTGTTTGCTTGCTTCTGACAGAAATATTTTCAAAAGAAATCAATAAAAACTCTTATCATCCAACAGGCCTTTTGCCAACGTTCCTCTCAACAGCGATTGAGAAACCACAGAAAAAGGAAGATTGAAGGAAATAAAAAAGCACAAGGTATCCGAGAAATTTCCAGTTTTATCATTCCATCAGCATAACTGAGTCACAACAATTATTCATGTAAAAGTCATTCCATGACAGAAGTACCATGTGCCCACAACATCTGATGACATGCACTAAACCAAAACCCGTAGATACTGGCTATATACAATATAAAACCAGATCAGATTCTGACATAAAATATGATACTATTGTGTGATGATAGTGTATTTTAATACAATAAACCTTTATATGTGACCCTAGACCTAGTCTTAAGTCGCATGGGTATATTTGTAGCAATAGCCAAAAATACACTGCATGGGTCAAAATTATCAATATTTTTTTTCTTCGAATTGTATGCCAAAAATCATTAGGATATTAAGTAAAGATCATGTTCCATGAAGATATTTTGTAAATGTCCTACCACAAATATATCAAAGCTTAATTTTTAATTAGTCATATGCATTCCTAAGAACTTCATTTGGACAACTTTAAAGGCGATTTTCAAATTTTTTACATTTTTGGCACCCTCAGATTCCAGATTTTCATATAGTTGTATCTCAGCCAAATAATGTTCTATCCTAACAAACCATGCATCAATGGAAAGCTTATCTCATTTTCCAAAAAAATACCCTTATGACTGGTTTTGTGGTCCAGGGATATAATAAACATTTCTTGCATTAACAAAAATTGTGTCATTGAGTCATTTTAAATGTCAAAAATGTAAAACGAGGTAGGAAATTGCTGTTCAGTTTTGCTGATAAAATCTAACAGAAATGTATGTTACAAATCGGTTTCCTAAAAATGGCACCTAGGCACTCATTTTTTCTATGACTGAAAAAGACACATAAGCAATTTATACTAGAAAATGCTGTTGTACAACATATTAGAACTGAAACAACCTTATACAAGTGTAATGTTGTAAATCCCTGGCTTGTGCAGCTCACTCACCTACACACTCCATGGTGCCATTGACGGTGAATCCTTCAGGACAGCTGGAGAAACACCGCCCTCTGTGTGAGTACAGGCCCTCCTTACATTTTGTGCAAAAGTTTCGGCTAAAACATGCCTCACAGTTTTCTATTTTACATTCTGAAATAAAGAAAGACAATAACAGTTACATGTTGATTTTACAAAAATATTTTATTTAAATAATTGTGCTTATTTTTGACATTGAACAAGTGGACCACCAATCTGGTGACTCATTATTATGGCTCTTAGAGTTTCTTACCCAAAAAGTAGTCAGTTCAAGAATGTCAAGACTCTCATATGGTTTCCTCACACCTCTGTCTCATTATAAGCCTGCCGTCTTTGATCAAACTTGCAAACTGCCTCAAATTGGGGGCAATTGTGGATTTTGGCAGAATGAAAACCAGACACCTACCAAACGAAACAGAATCCACTTCTCCACCCATAACCCCTTCAAAATGATCATCATTATCTCATTTTGATAAACAGGGGATCTAGTTCTTAACTATAAATCTCACTCTTTTCTTTTGGTGATTTTGGATAAATCCTGAAAGGGTTTACAGTGAGGTCCAAAAGTCTAAAACCTTATGATCATGTCATCCAGAATTATTTGAAATGTTTCAAAGTACTTCAGTGGAAGCATAAGCAAATGTTCTCATTTTAGGTCATATTTCTTTGATTTAAAATGTTTGAAATCCTAAAACTGATTATATCCCATTTTAAATGTGATTTTAAATCCTTTTTTTTCCTCCTGACTGACACAGACTTAACTTTAAATGCTAAATTGCCATGACAAATGCAAAAATGTGCAAAAATAAGGTTCTTAAATTTCCGTTCGGATATCTGGGACATTCTCAGAGCAGCAGCACACGGATATCTCAGATATCGCCGGGTCCTGGCCAAAAGCAGAAGAGGGCCTAACAACATACTTGAGCCGTGTTTTTTGTTATAACCTCTGCTCTCAATTACTACTTTAAATGCCTGACAACTAAATTAGTAACGTTTGGAGCAAATTCTTTTGCACTCAAGCATTTACAAATGTACCCTTAATGCAAGACAAATGTTGTTAACAAGACATCATGGGGATCTGGAGACAAATCAAATGCACGAAGCTGATTGAATAATTACAACGGGGCAGCCACTCAGAGAACTGAGATGAAGGAGGGATTCGCATGCACAGCCGTCTTTCAAAACAGGACAAAAACACTCAAAACGAGAAAGAAACGAACATGTCAGACGGATATGTTGATGTCCGGAGCGATTTGGAGTCGACACCTGTGTATACGGCGTATTTTGGTCTAAATGTGTGGGTCATAAAAATACTTAAGCTAACAAGCGGACAGCTGCATGTGGTATTTCAAAGCAAGTGTAAAGTATACAGTCAAGAAATGATGAATTAAAGGCTCCAGAGGGTTGTGAAATAAAAACAACTCTCCGCTAATTTTTCACTTCCCTTGATGCTAACATTTAAATTGAAGGTTATCTAGAATGAAAGTTTAAATCAGAACCATCTGAGTGTATTAGGTGAAGTGATGCAAGAGTGTATCTTGGTAACAAAAGTATTTTCTTCCTATAACAAAATATAATGACTCCAAGCTGTGGTTCGCACTAATTGGCTATCAAAACATGCTTGAAAAGGGAGCAGGACGTTCAATTTACAACTGGAAAAGCTCTGGTAGGTTGAAGTTAAAAAGGCTCAAATAAAGCTATTCATTTCCTCCCACAACAGGAGTAAAGATGTACCACCAATCAATTTACGAGAGGTATTTCCTTTTCCTGCTTTGCCTTTATCACTGTAAAACTGCTCACGCACATGATGGGAACAGGCCGCCGAGTCTCTGGCTGAAACCTAGAGAGCGCGCTATTAAAACAAAGAGGATGATTAAAGGTAAGTCCTCATTATGCTTTTTGCGTAGGGTTGCGTAGAAAGACCAAGAAATATGGCCAGAGTTGAACTACCATGAACTCTGCATTTACAACCTACAATAATAACACAGACTTCCTAGAAGAAACAGACAAACAGCCAGGTATTACCAATGTTTTGCTTTGCATTACATCCCCCAACCCTGTTTTTCACCCACAGAGTAAGAGAAAACAGATCTCAGCATTTGGCATCCACGGGTCAGATGCGCTAGTTTAATGTCATTGGTGGTTACAGTAATAATGGATGTGGTGTATAATGTGATTGTTTTGTAATTGCACAATTTGTGCCATCTTTCCAATACTGTTAAACACTGTATAACTGATGTTAAAGCCTTGCAAATGGGCTAACAAAGGTCATTTTATGATGCTGTGCTGTTCAGATAATTCATTTAACATACACGGTTATTGTTTTTTTATGCAAATACATCTAAAGAGTACATAGGCCTACATATATAAAACATAAAAAAATCTAATTTAAAATGCTCTATTTTTATATATAATGGAATATAAATTAAAATTAATTATATTTTTAATTGTAATTTATCATCAGTCTTCACTGTCACATGATCCTTCAGAAATCATTCTAATATGCTGATTGGCACAGGTTACCTTATTATCTCCAACTTATTTACAGTTTTGAAACTAGGAAAATATATCAGTAGAGCAAAGACTCACGTGTGCATTTGTTCATATCACGATTTCGAATGCCATAATATCCAACAGGACAGGCAGCGAGGCAAATGCCTATCTGACGGATGTCATTCCGCTCCAGTAGGATGAAGAGCCGGGGTCGACATTTAAGACAGCCATTGTACTCTGAGCAGTGTTCACAGCCATTCGAGCACGGTGGTGGTACTTCAGTGCTTACTGAGGGAAGAAAAAAAAGAGAAATCGGAGTGAGCGTGATACTGGCAGCGTTTCCTTACAGTTTAGAAGACCCTTTGTAATCCCAAGTGCTAGCAATGACAAGTTAAGTAAACTAGTTTGTGCTTTCCACAGGATTAGACAGCTTGATTACAATGTCACTTTCCAGCCACTGCTACCTGGATTTGAACCTGTAGCCTTTGAATAAACAACCAAGATGAGTTTACCATCACCTCTAAATATCAAGATAAATAAACTCATTATATCATACAAAGAAAGACAGAGACGACAGACAGACAGACAGACAGACAGACAGACAGACAGACAGAGACAGACAGACAGACAGACAGACAGACAGACAGACAGACAGACAGACAGACAGACAGACAGACAGACAGACAGACAGACAGACAGACAGACAGACAGACAGACAGACAGACAGACAGACAGACAGACAGACAGACAGACAGACAGACAGATAGATAGATAGATAGATAGATAGATAGATAGATAGATAGATAGATAGATAGATAGATAGATAGATGTCATGCTAGTTAAACTATAGACCAGCACTAAAAACACAACATGTGACAAGCTAAATGGTGGTTATTTCAGCAGTGCTGTGTATAATAATACAAACTATATACGTGTAATATAATTAATTTGGGAGAACACTGTGAGAACTGGCTATTCAATTTGGGACATCGCAGCCATATTTCTGATGGGTCAGCTAGGGAGAAAGAGCATGAAACTTCAGTCTGTACTTGTTCTGTCCAGGTGCCCCAAAACGCTGACACACATGACGAAATAAAATCAGTTACAGATATCTAAGAAAGCTCACTCATCCCTTGTGACTTCCACGCCTTGCTTGTAACATCCAAAAATGTCTGCGTTTAAGGCCAAGAAGAAATAAACGATTACTCCGAAAGCATGTCAGAGAGCACATCCTGTTCCTGGTAGGCTGACTTGAGTCAAAACTGTGGTCGTCTGCTATAATTTACGGGTCTATGTGTGTAGCATTAGCTCTAAATATACACTCTCACAGGGCAATCAATCTCTGTGCTGAAAAGTGTTAAAACGGCATCCCGTTGTAAATAAGCTGCAAGTACAGTAAGTGATGCAACGTAATGGATAAAAACAACCCTTACATTTATCTATTTTTACTGGAGAACATGACAAAATAACTATTAGATCGCATAATCTCATCCATCAAACTGAAAAAAAGCTTTTAACCACTAATATCAATATTACAGTAGCAAGTGGATTCAGCTGAAAAGGACAACCAAAAAAAAAGTCAATAAAAAGATTATTACAAGTGGTTCATTTTCGGGCAATGGTGTGTCCTCCAAATACTGCTTTCCTTTCCACAGCTGAAATAAATGAAAAGGTCTCTCAGCAGGAACAATAAATATGAAACTAGAATTATAAATTATGGATATTAATGGTTGTTTTGCACGGGTCTATTAAGCAGCAGGAATGTTGGTTAGGTTTACCTTGCACTCATGCTAAAAAATACAGCATCAGTTGCCACTGCACTTCTAGACCGTGTTATATCATTATGAGTAGAATGTCCTCTTTGGATTCGCCTTTTCAAGGGAAAGATGGCAGAAAGTGCACGTAATAAATAAGACCTTTTTTATGACTACACCCACAGTGAAATCATCTTACAACCTACAATACCCTCCAAAATGTCATTACTCTAATGGTAATCTAATGGTAATTTATTAGCAGAGAATCAAACATTTCCCAGAAATGAAAAAGTAGTCAATATAGTAAGAGCATCATTAAACATAATGGATCAATCCATATGACATCTGGATCAGCATAGTGCATAACTTCTGCCTGCATTCCTATCAATGGTCAATTCACTAGTTCTAATAAATCAATCCAACTTGAATATGAAAGCACCGTCCATGAAGAAAAAAATGACTCTCAGATGATTGTAGTCAATTCAAGTCTAAAGATATTGCTTTTATGTTCAATAAAAGCAAATAAACCTTTCCAAATTTTGCTAGGCTAATGTTTTAAACAAGACAAAATATATTTGCTAGTGGATAAGAAAATCACATTAATTAAATATAATAAAGATATATTCTCTGAAAACAAGTCTGATGCAGTATAATTAGAGTTTTTTTTTCCAGCTAAACTTGAATCAATGAATGTGACAGATGTAGCCTTGTTTATTGAACTGTTGTTCCTCAAAACGCTGCTGATGAAGACTTATTACTGCTTTCTAAGAAATCATCTAAATGCTAAATTCTGTTTTGTTCCTCTCTGAGGTTTAGGTCATTGTAAACAGGTCTACATTCTAGGCAACTCCTGTAGGGATTTAGGTCTTTTCACAATTACATGTTAAGGAAGTGGAAAGCTTTTGTGTTTTAATGTACAATTTATCACCACACCTAATGTTTCTCGGGTCGGGGATAGCAAAATAGTTTCATGCTATTCGACTGGATAGAATTACTCATTTTATGGTTTCAAGGGGGAAGCGCACGAGTGTGAGCTGCAAAAAAGGGTTTGTTTAAGAAATGCAAAAATGCATATAACCTGAAAGAGCAAGATGTGTACTCATTCTGATACAAAAAATAACATTGATATCTTACACATTCTTACAGTTTGATATGCTCTTCAAGTATATTTTAAGGCCAATTTTAAATTGTTCAAATCAAGAACTATTTCTTGGCTGGGTTCTGAGAAAAAAAAGTCTGGAGATGCATTTGTTTTACAAACCAGAGATTAACATGATGTAAATACATAAACAATGAACATGCTGAACAAAGCAAGAAATACATTTTGCTAATGGGTTAAGGGAAATAAACGTTAATCTAAATATATTCCCTGCAAACAGATCTTATTGCTTACACAATTTTAAAAGTAAATGTATCATGTTTAAAGGATGTCTAGACATTTTAGTGGAAACATGGGGCAAAAATACTGATTAAAAAATATTTCTGCAATGTATACATGAGTGAGCAGAATAGCTGAATCTCTTTTTGATGCGACAGGCGCCATGCCATACAATTAATGTACAGAGCAGTATCATAATTTAAAATAGTTTATAATAAGCAAAAATAAACACTTAGACAAGTGATCTATGATATGACAAGCAAGCTGATATGGTTTGGATATTTTAGAGGGAGAGAAAAAAGCAGCGTGACTGCTGATCAGTCACTTGTATAAAAACAGCTGTCAGAGGTGTTTGCTTTCATTTTGTTGATAAAACTGTTAGAAAACTCCGCTATCAAGAAGCACTGACGGTCAGACGAGCTTACAGTGAGGTCAAGAAGTCTTAACAGATTGTGAAGCATCAGCAGATTTATTTAACCAAGTAACTCACTGTTTATTTCTCCTCAGATAGCTTTACATTCTGGCATTGTGTTTTGATTTGCACTTACAGGTTTCCTCTTGCTACATGATTTTTAGCTTTAGCTGCCTGCTATAAAATATATATTTGTTTCTGGTAGGTGTATAAATGTAAAAAATACTAATGTCTCTTAATAACAAAGTTAAATAAATGCAGTCTAAGCAGTAGCAAACGCAATGCAGATTTGTGTTCCTGTGGCTCAGTGGTAGAGCATTGTGTTAGCAGCGCAAAGGTTGTGGGTTCAATTCCCAGGGAACACACATACTGACAAAAAATGTATAACCTGAATGCACTGTAAGTTGCTTTGGATAAAAGCATCTGCTAAATGCATAAAAATGTCAAAAAAATGTTCACAGCCAGTGTAGTTTTACCTACAACCTCCTCTAGAGGAGGCTGTACACTCCTCAACACTGCCAGCATTGGTCAATGTACAATTTACACTGAATAATGACAATCTCAACCCTTAAATTCAGATTTGGATAAAAAAAAAATAGATTTGATCATCAGGTTGACTTTTTAACATTATGCAACAATGCATTATTGAGTATTTGAGAGCAGTACACAAAAATAAGACTTTCCATAACCATAAATGTGTTATTTAAAATATGAACTAAACTAAACCTACTAAAATCAGCGCTCATGAGATGTGCGCAGATATATATAATAACTTTGGAGGTTGATTTCCCACCATTATTACAAAGCCTTAACGTATATACTTAAAGAATATTTAATAGCAGAATACTAAACAAAACAAAAATTAAGATAAGCCACTTTCAAAAACCATAAATGTGTACTTTAAAATAAGAAACACTAATTCTATGTCAGTGCTCTCTCATGCGCAAGAGAACTTATGCAATATTTCAGAGTGAGTTCTGCTGCGCGTGTGGGTTTCAAAACTAACCTTTCCAAAAGAAGAAAAACAAAAAGTCATAAAAAGGTAAGAGACCAGACAAATTACAAAAATGTAGTGTGTTAGGCACAATATTTATGTATTCAGGCACAAAAAAACTCTAATGAGTGAAATTTGGCCAGGCTTAGGAACATAACATGCTCATTTATAATTTACCCTTAAAAAGCAAAGTTGCTATAAAATCAACAGAACAGGTTCTACACAAGCAATACCCCACAAAACTGGCTGAAAAAAATTTCCAAGGAACTCAGAAATGCTCTAATGAGCCACAAATAATAGGAACTGACATGTGAAATGTTGCATTGTGTTTCAAGGGACAGTGAGCTATCTAATGATGTGACCTTAAGAAAGAGACAGAAAGAGACATCAGCACTCACTTCGTCTCTGTCTGCTTGCTTTGGAGGCCTTGAGGTTATCACCGTGACCCATGGAGCCGAGGAAGACAACTGCCAGTGCCACCAGTCCTAAATGCATAGTCCCTGCTGCCCAGTCACACTGGGTCCCGCCTGCAGGCAGACAGATCACAGCTGAGGGGGCCCTTTCAGGCTGTGGCAGGTGGAACGAAGTCGACTACAGCCGGCCGCGACGCCCTTGGCTGGAGGCCTCTGCCGCTGCAAGTCCGTACATGTTCGGAGAACAAACCATAGCACTCAAGAGGATGAAGATGAGAACGATGAAGTTCTGGGTGCGGAGAGCCGGGCGAGATGAGAGATGAGATCTTGTGGACAACGCCAACTGCCCTTCAACCCATGAAGCCGGGGGTGAAACCGAGAGGAGAGAGAAGCTCGCGGCAGTCGCAGCCAGGAGATCCTAACGTGAGTGAGCAACCCAGCCCAGGAGCATGTGTCTTATCAGGGATGCTGGGAGGAGGAGGGGGAGTGCCGAAAAAATGAGAGAGATGGAGAGAGGTTCTGGACTCCTACGCGTGACAAAGCATCCGTCAGTGCCAAGATCTGCTGCAGAGAGACAGACAAAAAGGGGCGAGCGAGGGAAGGAGGGAGTTGGATGAGGAGAGGAGTGGGTGAATGGGGGGAGAAAAGCACAATGAGACATGTATATAAAACAGTACTTTGTTAAGTCAGCATGTCAAAAGAAAGTCCAAATATCTTTCCCAAGGGAAGAGAGTTTTTCAATTTTATGCTTTGAAAAGTGAATACTTTAAAAACAACTTTTACATTTTCTGTAAACTGTCATAAAATACATTTTGGAATCAAGGAAAAGACGACGGAAAGAAAATAGCCTTACGCAGGGCTTACATAACTGCACTCTTTTATCTCTATCACTGCTCTTTCTCAACTAACTTCAGCATTTCAGCACTCTAAATTTGTTAAATTGATTCATGGAAGTCTGGTTTGGAACTATAAATGCGGACACAATAGTTTGAGTAACATAACCCGAAACTGGTATTTTGTCCGTTTAAACCACACATTCCTACCATGCTTATTTTTTCTTTGGCCAGATAGATTCATGAGCCGGGAAAGCAAACAAAATGTTTCATTTTAAATGTAATTTCCCATTAAGACTGACAAGAGCTGAAGCGTCCGGCCGCTAAAGCTAAAGTTGATTCGACCAGAAACAGGGCACCGTGAAACAAATACCACAGTATCCTTCGGTCGATGCACATCCAAAAGTAAGGAATGGAAAAAAAAACATGTTTACCCCATCTGTCAGAAAACAATGGACTGAAAAATGTCTCTTGAGCAGCGAAAGCGCTCACATTTACGCCTCACACTATGACAGATAGAGATGTTTATAGAATGATTCTTAATCACATTCCAGCAGAAATGGATGAGCGTTCTGGTTTTACGCAAGAGAGACATCATGCCTGGAAGTATAAGGAAAGCAGGGCCATATTTGGCCACAGGTCCTCTGGATCTTGCATCATGATATTTGTTAATTCTTAGCATACCAAAAAAGTGCTTTTAAATGCCAACAAAAACTCTATCGATATCTATATTTCATTTTAGCAATTCGGCACTCCTCAGAAAAGAGAAGCTGACTCTATAAACTGTCATTTATGAACCAACATGCTAGACAAACATGAATTTGACTTCAGACGGGTGAAAGTACAGAGGGTGGACACTTTGTGCAAATATGTCATGCAATTGTAAAACATTATTAATTAGAGCGTAATAGTGTTTAATTGTAGCATGACAAATATCACAAACAACAACAACAAAAAACCTCTTTCTCTTTGCTAAATGGCTGTTAACAGGATCTTTTGGTTACAGTGATGTGGTAAAACTAAGCGAAAGCAAAGATTAATAAACCACATACACAGACGTGGTAGCGGATGTGGTTTAAATTAAAGAACAATAAGGAAATAATATTTATCTTGCACATCAGGCATTAAAACGACGATCTCTCTCCAGTCTGGAAGGAATAAGAAGGAATCTTCTTACAACCTCCTCTCTTTCCACCAAAACTTACGGATATCTTCTCGCCACTAAGTTTATTTATCTTAGACCATGAATAATACTCCGATGTCTTCGACACCTTCTCTGTATTTATCAGACAGAGCCAAAACCTCCTGTTGCCTGCTGTTCGTAGCACTCGTCAGCAATATTAATTAGGAGAGATATGTCAAGTCTTACGAACAGATATGCCATTGCCCTGGAACCAGAAAGGGGATTTATCCAGAAAATAAAAGATGATGTTCTGTGAGAGGAAAAATTCTCAGGTAAAGTCGAAAAAGGGAAAATATCTGGAGATATAAAATCTAAAGGAAAAATGGCTATCATAAGGAGAAATCTAAACAAAACCAATGCATAAAACCTTCCTTTTTACCAATATTATTTATCTACAATTAAGTCTAATCCAAGCAAATCTTTAATAAATGATACTCTCGTTTCCCAAATAAACCTCTGAGTGTGACACGAGGGCATCCCCACCATCTGACTGATTATTGCTTTGAGCTTGTCTTAGGGCACTGTGACAACTCTTCATGTTTGAAGTCTCTGCTCTTTCATCCATTAACAGACAGCAGATACACAGTTCTGTTTCGCTCATTCAGCTAAACAACAAACCAAAACTTGGTCTCGTTTCATGGGAAGTAGATTCAATTGTCTGAATTTCTCTTGATGCATCAGCTGCAAAGCGCAACACTTAACTGAAGAATATAAGCTTCACATCACAACAATGAAGATTAATGAAGACCAAACTTTTCAGGCAGCAAACCGGTTTTTAATTTCATTCCTTTTCACCTATTCTCTGCAACTGATCTATAAATTTGTTAGGCTGCTAATTTGTTTCATTCCATCTAATAAACCTAAAATTAGACTTAACTTTGAAATATGTATGCTTTCTGTATATAAAATAAATCAGCTAAATAAATAAATATAGTATATATGCATATAAACTATAATAATATTAAAGTTCTATTATATAATATTATATCTATATATTATTTTACTCAGCCTAACAACTCGCAGGCCACCTGGAATCCCACCGGTGGTCTCAGCTCTAGTCTTTTTCAGTATAACTGTTTTTCTTTGTTTCTTCACTCCGTATGACAAAGTTCAACAGCTCAGCTTATTCCACAGAACATATGCTCGAGCCGTTGCATTAGGCAGCAAGTTCAGGCAGAACCATGAAAAAGGTCAGAGCAGTAAACAGGCCATAAACAGAGTCTGTAATAAAGCAGAGCAAACGCAGAGTGGATGTCTGTCTGGCCTGCTCTGGAAACCCCACAAAATGAGGAAAGACAGTTAAACGCTCAACATCCCTCACAAACAGCTTGCTATAAAAGCTAATGGACTAGACTCAAGATCAGAAATGGTGATGCAATGACAAAGAATTAGTGCAGGTGTTTAAAATGGTTGAATGGCGTGTGTATTTGGCACATAAAGTACTTTTTGGAATATTGTTTCAGTATGCATGAAAGCCAAACATATAAAACTAACCAATGATCATGCAACAACTAGGCTTATGACTAAAGTGTACAATAAATCTGATGTCTTCTGTCAGCACGGCAATGCATGTGATTCAGCACACTTAAGGGTGACCCCTCTTTGCCCTGAACATTACACTCTCTCTTGATCTGAAGTGAATCTACGCCAGCACCCATGAGTCAGGACCACAGCACGTCATCGATATATCTGTCTGTGACAGTAAATGATGCTGTTAAATCTGTGTACTTGCACCAGGCGTGCACCTTTCTTCATATCTATTCCGTCATTTCTCCCTCTGGACTGGTCCTCTCAACAACACTTACTGGTTTTACTAAAAGCTAGTGCCAGATTACCTAACACTGGGCCAGACACAGAACAACGGATGTTTAAAAGCCATAAGATCTGGATTTTAGGAACTGGAAGGCCAACACTTGGATATCCATCCATCTTTAAAAGTTCAACGTCTCTGAATAGCTCAATGTTTTTGTTTTCTATTTGGCCCTCAATAACAAATTAAAGACAAACACTCGAACATTGATTACACTCTTAAAAATAAAGGTGCTTCACGATGTCATAGAATGTCCTTTTTGTCTAAATGGCTCCATTAAGAACCTTTAACATCTGAAGAACCTTTCTGTTTCACAAAAGATTATTTGTGGTGAAAGAAGGTTCTTCAGATTATAAAAAAGGTAAGGAAGAGATGGTTCTTTAACTGAATGGTTCTTTGTGGAACCAAAAATTGTTCCTCTGTGGCATCGCTTGAAGAAGCTTTTGAAGCACCTTTATTTTTAAGAGTGTAGGTAATGCAATTTTTGGTCTAGAAATCTGAACTTTCTAATAATAATAATAATAATTCAAAATATAATCAATATTAAAAATATGTATTTTCTTATTCTTATTATTAAGAATTAACAAATTAAAATAAAATAGAAAAAATAACAACTCTGCTAGCAATAATAATAATGACTATAATTATTGTTGTTTAATATTTTATTTTACAATGTAATTAATATAAGAATAAATTCATATTTTTAATATTTAGTATTTACATAATGTACGTAATCTATAGAATCAACATTTTAAAATACAATATAAAATAACAAAAATTGTTTTTTAATATTTTTATTTTAAAACGTAATTATTAAGAGTAAGGTGCATATTAATATTTACTATTTAGAATTATTATTATAATAATGATTATATTTAGGAAGGGGAAATAAGTTTAACTATTGGTTTAGGTATAACATTTTGTATCACAAAATGATAATAATAAAACTGAAGTATGAAACATAGACTTTCCGCCGTAGCCTAAACATTTTGACAGATAATCCAATAATAAAAATATGATCTAGGTCAGATAATAAAAATGTCAATATTTGAACAATGAAAAGTTTTGCGTTTAGAGTCATGGGCCAATGAAACTGGCTTTAAAAAAAATAAAATAAATGTATTCTTTGGCGATCTCTCAGACGTAAATCAACGTTTTAATGCACTGTAAATAATGAAGCCGATCGTATAACCTACCTACTATGTATCGCGAGCCTCATATTGATCCATTGAGCGCGAGGCTCTATGTGTCTGTAATATGGGCTTCTCCTCGCGCTGCTAGCAGACACCAGCGGCTGAGCAACAGACTGCCTACTGGGATTATTGTGGGACAACAAGCGCTTCTTGACTTGCTTTGACTTCGGTTAAAAGGTCATGACAGTTTACATCAGTGTCCCAGTGCGTAATCTGAGCAATAGTGGACATGGGAGGACGGAAAAGAAACAAAAAAAATACTTTAAATAGAACATCCCAAGGATAAATCCCCTAATTCCACTGAACTGCGTTTATAATGGAGACGACAGAGGCCTGGCTTATATTGCGGTTCTCTGTCGTAATTCTGAAGCAAGTCCCACATAAATCCACTTTTAAACTCCGGACAGCATCCAAGTCATTGCGGAGAGCTTCTACCTCACGAAGTTTGCATCCAACTCCACCTAGAGCCGTTTCGGCGTGCTGGAGGTTGAGCTGGCCCCACCCCTCAAAACACACACTGAGAGACAAAAAACCTGTGATGGAATTGAGTCGAAATGTTGTTTATTTAGATGTTCACTTAATGGCAAACATCCATCCGTCTATCTGTAATAACTAAATAAATAAAAACTTCTGTCGAGACCTTCAAAGACCATCTTTATTCTTTGACCGTTTGAATATTTCATAATATGCAGAGAAGTAAGGAATTTTCCAAACTTTTGAATAAGCTATATGTATTTTATTCTTTGTAAAAAATGAAAAAAATATTAAACTTTGACAAAGTTCTGACAAACAGCAAGCGTCTTGTTTACGGTCTGCTGTGCATGAGAATCTACAGACCATAGACACTGAGCTGAATGTTTTCCTGATTTGCTGTGTAAACACATTTTCTACCTCAATGTGGCATTAAAATCTTCTAAATTTGCCTTTTCATGGTATATTTGTAGATTCAGATGCAGCTTTTATGAGAGAATGTGAATGAGCTTTATTGGCCAGGTATGTTTACACATACGAGGAATTTGTTATAGTGACAGAAGCACCGCAGTGCAACAGAATGACAGCAACAGATGATAAAATAATAATATACAAATAGGCAATGTACAAAATAGCAAAAAGACAATATATAATATAGACAATTATGTGTGTACAGGTCTGCTATGTGCAGATTTGTCGTCAGTCGTCTGCAAACTTCAGGAGCTTGACAGAAGGGTCTCTAGATGTGCAGTCATTGGTGTACAGGGAGAAGAGCAGTGAGGAGAGAACACAACCCTGAGGAGCTCCAGTGCTGATCGTACGGGTGCTGGATGAGAATTTTCCCAGCCTCACTACCTGCTGTCTGTCAGGAAGCTGTTGATCCACTGACAGATGGAGGTGGGGACGGAGAGCTGTGTCAGTTTATTCTGAAGGGTGTCCGTGATGATGTTGTTAAAAGCGGAGCTGAAGTCTACAAACAGGATCCTCACATAAGTCCCTGGTCTGTCCAGATGCTGCAGGATGAAGTGCAGACCCTTGACTGGATCATCCACAGACCTGTTTGCTCTGTAGGCAAACTGCAGGGGGTCCAGTAAGGGTCCAGTGGTGTCCTTCAAATAAGCCAAAACCAGTCTTTCATGGCCACAGACGTTAGAGCCACAGGTCTGTAGTCATTAAGTCCAGCAATTTTGTGTTTCTTTGGGACAGGGATGATGGTGGAGCATTTGAAGCATGAGGGGACTTCGCACAGCTCCAGTGATCTGTTGAAGATCTGTGTGAAGATGGGGGGCAGCTGGTCAGCACAGGATTTCAGACAGACTGGTGTCACACCGTCTGGGCCTGGTGCCTTCCTTCTTTTGTTCATTCTGAAGACCTTGCGCACGTCGTCTTCACTTATCTGCAGTGCAGGTGTGGGGGAGGTGGGGGTTGCAGGAGGTGTGAATGGTGTTTTTTCAAACCTGCAATAAAACTCATTCAGCTCATCTGGCAGTTGTTGATTATGTCACCTTTGTTTATGAAAATATTTATTTTAAAAGTAATAATGATTGGATAACTAATTCAGAGTCTGGATCTGGACTGCAGTTCATTAACCTCTGATTGAAACAGGTGAAAGGCAAGAAAAACAAATGTAGAAAAGGTGGGCTAAATGTTTACTTGATTCTTAAGAAATTCTTTCATGACTCATTTTTATGCTTAATATTTATTCTAAACTGTAACTGCATATGGAGACTTTTAGCACAAGAGGTCATATTCTTATTTTGCACCTATATTGCATCGAATGTATGCATTAAACAACCTCTTTATTTAAAATCTTTCCAAAGTTATTTTATTTTGTACGTATGCAATATAAATATCTTGATATTTTGTTCCCAAGGCACACTGCTTATTATGTAAACAAATAACATTGATGTTAGTCACATTCTAGCTTTTATTTCTGGGTGGCACCTGATGATGGTTCTATGCCCAGAGCACATGGACAGCATCCAGAGCAACACATTAAACAGCATAATCAGCATGTTACAAGGCTGACATTATAAACCCTGTCAAATCATTTAGCAAATAAAGGAACTTTTATACCTGCCAGTGAGCTATTAGCCTGCATATGCTTACTGCTGGAAAGTCACGCTATCATTTGATATCAATGAAAATATATAATTCTTTACAATACTCTTTCAAAAATACATCCAATAACAGAAGCACTGCAAAATCATTTTTCCTGTTCACGCTATCATTTGTATATAGGCACCATAAAAAATGGCGAATATCATATCTATGGCCAATCAGGAAAACCCACTGCATTTCTCAGTGATGAGAACACTACTTTGAAACTGCAGCTTGCCAAGAAATACTAAATCTAATCAAATAGAACTATAGAAAGGCAATGATTTATTCAGGTTTTAATCTATTCATGTATGTGAACAATCCGAACAAACCGATTCACTACAATGAATCAGACCACTCTACATATGAGAGAAGGGACCTTTTACAATGAACCGGTTCACAAATTAATTGGAGGACTTTCTAGGCCGTTTCTCAAATGGAAGGCTGCATCCTCCGTAGGTCGCATTAGTAGGCTGTATACGTCATAAAGAAGATCTTACTTTAAAATATTAACAGTTATAAATTTGACCATTATTCTTAGTTAAGTGTAAATTGTTGAATGCTTTTGACTCAAATGTAAGAATCACTGAAATAAAAGGCTTATACGTATAGAAAGTAAAGGCTCTTTCCTCATCTGTGCGGGGTTTAAGGCCATTTCACACTGACGAGATGAGAAAAAGCGATTTCGCCGACAACGGTGCTTTCACACTGAGCGCAAAACGAATGTTTTTGTATGCTAAAAAAATAGCTAAGTTTGATTCTCTGCCAGAAACACAAACTCTCTATAATGCTTTACAAGAAATCATCTTGAAATATAAATAGAAGTACAATTAGCATCGAGCCACGTTTGAAAATGTATATATGATTATTAATCTTTTTTTTCTTAAATAAAGTGCTTGTAATACCTTCTGATTGTGATATATATATATAGTTGATTTTGATTCTATAATAGGCAAACATGCACTCTTTGTATGTTTAATAACTTATAGCCATAAACGGACACTCCAGATCACATAATTCAGTGGAGATTTAATATAAATTATATTAAGAACATGTGAGAATAAATAAGTTCTCTGAAATCAAAGATAACAAGAACTCGGCTCTTCTTCTGTGTTTGTTTACACTGGTTTTCGAAACAGCGCCACCACTCTTGCCTTTTTGTGCAACAGCAGCTGCTACAGGCACGTGATCTTAGCTCAAATCTTATTGGACGGCCCGTTTCTTTGCGGAGCGACGGGGAAAAAAATCGACACACAGGACGAAAAACAGGACCCACTCCGGTTTGGGGCTGAGCCTGCAATGATAGCAAGCAATGATTTTTTTTTAACCACCAACTTACATAAATCATGATGATCTCTAAGTCATCTAGATTTCCTCAATTGTTTTAGCTTGCCTTCTGCTTGACCAGTCCATGGATTACTTGTCAGGACAAAGTTAAGAGTGCGTGCCATAGTCCAATAAAGAGCAGGAGAGTTTTCTTATGAGTTTTGGCTGAGCTACCAATAAAAAAGAATATATGTATTGTTTACACCAGATCTGGCCTCGTATAAACCAATCTTGCATGACATGGAATCATACTAAAAGTTTTTCCTAGTTCAAGGATTAACCTTATCAAAAGTTTCCACTGAAAACAGTTAGCCTACAGCACAGCTTCCATCCTTTCTCCAATAGTCTGTGAGTTTAAACAAGAATTAGGTGTTGCCATTTTCCTTTAGCTAATTGAGAGCCATTTCCTGTCTGTTTATTGTTACCGAGAGGGATCAGTATGTAAAGGAAAGAACTTAAAATGAGCTTTTCTGGATATTTTTATCCCTCTGCATCTGTCAGGATAGTCAGATTATCATTATATCATTTAAAATCAATTGATTTCCTATTTTATTTTTTTAATCAAATGTTCATTGAGACTGTGTGTGCTGTGCAATTCTGAAATCAGTATTCAGTATTTTATGGTCCATTCACAGCAGCAAAGAGTTGACCTGACCTGACTGCATATGAAGCTGACATCAGTCATAAAGCACTTTCCATTTCCTCACAATCCAACAGGGGGCCATAAACATCAGTTCCTCGCGATTGCTCAGTCTAGTCTAACCATATACCAGGAAAACTTTGACCCGTCTGCAGTTTTTTCTGGCATTTAATCTGCTAACAGGTAGGTTTAATGTCAAGTATTTTGGGTTGCCTTGATCTGTTACAATTTTGCAATTTATTTAAATGCGGAGCGAGATATAAAAAATATTTTTGTGTGTGCGCGTGTCTCGTCGTTTGTCAAATCGTTTGTTTCTCAGTGAAAACCATTAAGATGGTGATTGCCATTTATTTTATTGATAAATTACATTTAGTTATCAAGTGTAGCATTAGTTCTGGCAGGTCACGTTAGCTTGCATCAGCTGACTTTCAGCTGATCCCCATCTACCTATAGGAATACGACACCTATTTAAGCATCCATATATAAGGTCCTTCAGTATTATCAGCAGTTTTCGCGTTGCTCAATAGCTAATTACCCTTCTCCATCCCCAACTACTCTGTCAGTCAGGATTCAGCCTTCTGATTCTCCTTTGAATCAGACTAATTTAAACACGTGTACATAAAATGACAGAACTTTAACGATATCAGAAATACATTTATGTTGGTTCTGTTCTGTTTACCCTGGTGGGTTATCGCTGCTCTCCGTACTCTCATCCATGCTAGTCTGCATGGATGCGCAGGGAGTTCTTGCCCAAAACGGAATCGTACAATCCAAACTGTATGCTAATTCTCAATCATCTTTGACGATAGTGACCATGACAGAAATATCTCAATTACTTTAATCCTGTTGAAGTGAAAACCAATTTCTATAAATTTGTCCAAATTCATTTCAGGACCTGCTGCAGAGAAGCAGGACAACCTCCTAAGAAGCTGTAATTAATAAGCATCCATGCAGCAGATGTTGTACACACAGCTCATCAATCTCGACCATCTTCCATGTTGTCATTGGCCAAGTAAGTGGTTTCAAAAGTGAGACAGAAAATGTTACTAACCTCCAAAATACAAATACTGCATACAAAACACATAAAAACAAAACACCTCTAACAGCAACATGAGAGTTTCCATAAGATGTTACTGATGTGAGAAAAAAGGTGGCTATGAAAGTGAGACTTGTAATGTTATCTGCCAGCAAGCTTAAACATGCATGCTGTCAAAACAAAACAGGATCCTTCCAACGGATTCAGCGTAATAGGTCATTTACAAAGGAACCAATTTCATTTAGTACATTTTGATGATTCAGGCCTTTTTTTCACCAATTCATTGAAAAGAACCGAATTAGAAGAGTCAATTATTCCAGAACTTCAGCTTGTTCTGATTCCATACACGCATCATTATTGCTAAGATATTGTCAAGAAAAATTAACACAGTTTGCATTTACTGAAATAAAAAAGCATTTATTTGAAATATATATTAATATACATGTCTTTACTGATCAAAAAAACTTTCTAACCCCAAACATTTAAGCAGTAAGGTATATGTAATGTAAATGACACATAATTAGAAAAATAGCATGGCTACTAACTCGCTATTGTGAATTGTACTTAAATATATTCAATACATTTAGCGTTAATGTTACAGTCCATCAATAGATTGATATTTTGATACAATATTTTGCTCATTTTATCTTCCACCAGGCCAAATCCAGTTGCGTGGAACAGTACACTAAACAACTTGCATTATTTGAGGTATCATTAATATCTTTAATAATCAGTTTTAGGGGTTTGGAAAAGCTTTGATATGGACGACAGCTTTGTTTCTGATTAAATGTGTTTGCAGTGTAGTTGCGGACCATTGCAATATTGTGCCATCTTCTTGACTTTAAGTGTATGTGTTTTATTATATTTCCTGGACAGCATACGTTAACATTGGCAATAGGTTGTCTTACTGTAAATAATTCCACGTTCAATATACTGTATAGCAGGCCTTATTTATTGTTAACGTTTTGTCCAGATATGGGCAGAATCACTGCTTGATTAATCTACAAGTTTCTGAAACCGTTGCAATTCGTCTGCTCTGAATTGCTCATGAAGTTTTATCTTTAAACCTGATCTTTAAGCCTTTGTTCTCAGGGGAACTTGAAAAGCTTTGAGTATAGGTACCATTGATCATCTAAAACTGTACTCAGTGGTAGCGATGATTTACACTGTTTTTAAAAGTATCAGATACACAGCATCTGTTTCTTTTCACTGGCGCTTTGTAAAGTAATACACAGCAATGACTCTTTCAGACACCAGGAGATGAAGGAGTTCTATTGTCCTGTTCTTTTTCTCACAGATCATACTGTACCTTTGAGCCTGTAGAAATTAATAAACGGTTATTGCCATAATCCACCCCCTAGGATTTTAATCCAGCACTCCCCATGAACACAGAGGCGAAAGGAAAGCAGTGGTGGTCTCGCTCATATAGAAGAGTATAATAAGTGTCTTCAAGAAGGGTGAAGAATTCACAGTGGATGCAAGACATTAAAGAAAGCATTAGCGCTAAAGAAATGGTGGGAAAGGGTTTTCTGGAGTGGGGGTTTAATCAAGGGAATAAATCCTGTCTGAGAACTACTTTGTATCAGATACAATTCCACATGGAGGCTGGGGCTAGTTGTCACATGGGGCAGACACTAGAGTCAGGGGAAATATTTGAAATGTTATAATTGTATGTCATTTGTTAATTGCAGTATATGTTGGACCAAAACAATAGTTTCATATTTTTCGTTACCAGTTCATGAATTGTTCTGTTTTTCATAATTGTTTTGCTGTTAAAATATTGCTACAAAATGTGACAACATGCCCAAAACTGCATCTCCTTAACTACAGAGTAAACGTTATTTATTGGAATTTATGGTTCCATGAATCTTTAACATTCATGAAAGGGTTCTTCAGAATATGAAAATGTTCTTCATAGTAAGAAAAAAAGGTTATTTCTGAAACCCAAAATGGTTCTTCAATGGCACTGCTGTGAAAACTCCCTTTCTGAACTTTTTTTAAGTGTGTGACTAGTGACTAGACTGTGACTAGACCCGTTGCCCCCTAACTAGTGCGTTCCATTCGTGGATGTCAGGCTGTCAGTTACATCTTGTAATATTTTGACGAGCAATTTAAAAAGGCCCATACAGCATTTACTGATGAGATTTATGACCTTTGGTTTTCATTTGGGAAGGACTTGTGAAGTTTATGGCCAAGCGTCTGCTTGCTATCCCTTCAGTCACCCCTCTTTCTTAGTAGGGAACAGAAAGCAAACCTCTATAATGGTCAAAGCAACTATCATGTGTCTTTTACAATTTGTCGTTCTCACATGGAATTATTTAGTTTTAACTGTGCGGTTGTCTTGTGCAGAGCCATGATCTTTAAGATGGAAGTTTAATGATCTGATGTAATTTAGCATTTGCCATTTTCTTCAGATGTATTTTAGTTGCAATTTAAATTTGTCATTTTCACCAGTGGCTTATAAGGGATAGTCTAACCAAAAATGAAAATTCTGTCATCATTTACTCTCCCTCATGTCCTTCCTGTATGTATTTTAAAGAATGTGGGTAAACAAAGAATTTCAGGTCCATTGGTGTCCATATGAAGTCAGTGAAAAACCAAACCGTTAGGTTAAAAACATTTTTGAAAAAATACTCAGAACATTTTGAATGACATGAGAAGGAGTAAATTAAAGGGTCTGCCCCTTTAATTAACATCCCCTACATAATTCCCTTTACAAATGTTATTCACTTTAAACCTCAACAAAACCAACTGTTGCAAAAGTGATCTTTTGACTTTGTTTATTTTGGTGTGAACTGAAATTGTGTTGTTAACCTGTGGTGCAAGCATCAGCAGGATTCTTCACACTTTTCATGCCAAATCAAAAAGCATTCCCATCATTGCTATTAAATGTTAAAGTTAAATACCCATAAACAGTGTTCTTGGACATTGAATTTTACTAGTTTGCTGTGATCGTTAATTAAATTTACAACACGCTTCTTAAATTTGGTGATTGCAGACGCCTTCAGCTCTATTTGGTCTCTGGAGGTCTGCAGCATGGGATGGCGTTGCAGTATTATTTTCATATTTCCAGCTAAAAGAGTAGAACGAGTGTGGTGGGGAAGGCAAGGATAGAGAAGGCAATGACATGGACTTTAACCTAAAATCCAATGAGACGACTTGGAACAGAGTTAAAAGCCCATATTTACTCAAACAGCATCACTGCGGTCCCTCTCCAAATGGGAGTGCCACACATCACTTAGCCTGCCAAGAAACTTCCCCAAGGGAGCGCTTAAAATGAGCCAGACAGCCTTTGCGGTGTCGGATAGAAGATGCGTATGCATGCAAATATTATAAAATAGACTTTATTAAGGTAATAATTTTTGCTGAAGTCCATCAGCCAATGGTAGTTAAGGTTGTTGTAATACCTCCAGGGTAGACTGCAGAATGGCTGGTTTTAACGAGGGACCTGGGGATTAATGATGTTTAATGATAGGTTTATGACTCCAGCATCTAACCGTTCGGAGCAGCAGGATGTGAATGTCAAAATAAAACATATGGATGTTCTTCAAATCAGTCATGGCTTAAAAAATGGAAAACTAAAAAATCATCATAATCCTTTGGCTAAAAGAGGGAATGAATAATAGGCCAGAGTAAGAAATAAAATAAAGTACAATGCTGTGTTGCCGCTGGTTAATGGATTAAACATTTCTGGTTGGTCCAGGGAGAAAAAGAACTGTGTGAAATGTTGTAACAATATCAATAGAGAGAGAGACAGACCGTCAGTCTGTCCCGAACCTGTGACTCTGTACTTCAAATCATACATGATTCGATATGTATTCTATGTAAATGTACACAGAATTACAGTATGTGGGTATAGATCTTTTTTTTGTATTTTCATTCACATTAGGTAATTGATTTCAAATGACACCAGAAATGTAGTACATTTTACATGAACAACAAATGTTTATAAATCCTTTAATGGCTTATATATAGAACATTGAATTTGTGGAATTATTAAATCGATTTTACTGTATTTCATCAGAGAGATTAATTTAATTAAATTTAATTAAAAATTATAAATCGTATTTATTTAATACATTTAAGTTTATTCTGTTCTATATGATTTCTTGTGCTTGTCTTAATGTTGAAAGGAATTCAAATTTTAAATAAAAAATCTATATAATATTATATTTTAGCAAGAATCTTTTATGCACATGGGCTGCATTTATTTAACAAAAAAAAGTAAAACAATAAAATTATGAAATATAATCACTACACTTAAAATAACTATTTTCTATTTTAACATTGTGTAAAATGTAGTTTATAAAAATGTGTGGTGTCAAAGCTGAATTTTCAACATCCATCAGAAATTATTGTAATATGCTGATTCAGTGTAGCATTTCATTGTTAATCTTGAAACAATTAAGCTGTTTATTATTTTGTGGAATTTTTCTTTTTTTGTGAATAAGTTAAAAACAGCATTTATTTGAAATACATACCATATAATAACATATGTGTCTGTTTGTGTTTTAATACTAAAACATTGACAATGTCAATCCTTCCAAATATATGTTTCATTGTATTTCCAAATGTAAAGGATGTATGTGGCGAGTTACTAGTTTAAACAGTGATTTTTTTCGGTAGCATAACAGACATTGTAACCATGAACTGCCTTGGAAAAAACTCTAGCTTTTGGGTGGACTGATACATTTTATATTTGATACTAACAATGTCAAAATGGTTCCATCCTTTCTGTCTTTTCACGAGGATATTCAGTCCTGTGCATGATTGCCTTCTGTCTTCACCACTAAACTCTTCTTTTGTTCTTGTAAAGCTCATTTCATCCATCTCTTATTTTTCACTGCAGAACTCACAAATTGTGAATGTGAAGTGACACTTCTGTTCTTGGTCTTCTCAGTGCATCCGTGATATGCTTTCTGGAGTTGTGCCTGTATGGTTTTCTTCATATGGTAGTCATTGACACACTCTTTGTACATGTGTTACTGATGAAAGACGGAATCATTTATATTATAAGCAGGCATTAATTTGTTTGGTTTTCTTTTTCTCGTCATCTCCATATGAGATCTTTTCATCATTGCAATACATCAGAGCAAACAAACCACTATGTTGAAGAACAAAATGCAATAAACTTAGGAATTCCTGAACTCAGTTTTCATACATTTACCCATTTGCATTTACCAAGAAATCTGGTTTTATATGTATCCTTTGCATTGATCGACCTTCTTGCTGCATTACAATAGTATCACTGAAATATATAAAGGACATAAAAGCCCATCCATCCTCCTCTCCTTTCAAACCAAGAAACCAATAATGGCAACAGCGTGAAGTGTATGTGAGAGGCCTGAAAGTCAAATCAAATCGGCTCTGAAATCAAACCAAAGTGGCCTTTTAAGGCTGCAGAACGAGATACAGCCTAGCACCAGGAGTTTGACCTGATCCCACAGCTCTCTTATGGCTGGGCAACATTCCATCTTGACTGATTCGACATTTCTGCACACTTAGTCTGAAAGGCAGGGTGGTATAAACAGGGTGTGATGCAGACACCCTAATCCCTCCACAGCTCATACATTGTCTGCCATCGGGTTAGTCGCTCACTGGGGGTCTGCATTTGCAGAAATGTTAATCCCCTCCCAAAAGGAACATGGCCATCATCTAATGCTGAAGTGTGGGAACTGCTTAATAATGCTTGGGATATACACTGTTAGACTTTGCTGTAATTTTACAGTTACTTACTGTAAATAAGTCCAGTAAATACCATATATATGATTTACGGTTAACTACTGTAATAACGCACTGCATTATGGGGTATTTTTTATTAAGTTACAGTAATTTTACTGTCATATGGGAATTTGCAGTATTTTGCTGTAATTTTACAGTTATTTACTGTAAAAAAAAGTCCAGTAAAATACCATATATATGATTTACGGTTAACTACTGTAATACACACTGCATTATGGGTATTTTTTATTAAGTTTACAGTAATTTACTGTATATGTGAATTTGCAGTATTTTACTGTTTACACAAAAGCAGTAGTGCTACTGTAAATGAAGAAGACAGGTTTCTTGAATGTGCTGCAGACATTTTAATAGGCCTAAAACATTACATTTACATTTACATTTAGCAGACACTTTTATCCAAAGTGACTTACAAATGAGGACAATGGAAGCAATCAACAAAAGAGCAATGATATACACGCTATGACAAGTCTCAGTTAGCTTTAGGCAGTACACGTAACAAGGTTTTTTTTATATAATAAATAAAAAGAAAACAGATAGAGTAGAAAAAGAATAGAGCAAGCTAGTGTTAGAGGCATCTTTTGCTTTTGTTAATTGTATAATAAACAAAAAGAAAACAGAATACAAAAAGATTAGAAATGCTACTGTTAGTTTTTTAAAGCATATAATTAGAATAGAGATTGCTAGAGTTAGAGGGTCAAATAAAGATAGAAGAGATGTGTTTTAGCCGATTCTTGAATTCGATCCAATTCGATTTCAATTGATTCTTGAAAACATCAAGACAATATGCACATATAGGCCTATTAAAATGTCATATGATAATGTTTTATAGTTTATAATCTTGTTCGAAAGAAAATCATGAATCTGCATTCATTTTTCTCATTTTAAAATTAATTTAAAAAAAATCACACACCCACACACCACACACACACACACACACACACACATTTTCTATTAGTATTTTAACGAAATAATAATAATAAACAGTAATAATAAATAATAATAAATCCACAATTGGGTTCCCACCGTTTTTCAAAATAGGCTATCGAAAAAAATACAGACTGGTATAATTTAATTGTATTATTATTTTTGTAATGTCATGGCAATACACAAGTGGTGATACAAATGTAATTTGTAAATTATTAAAAACAAAAATATATATATATAAACTTTACTTACACATCACAAAATTTAAACTGTTACTCGCGTGCAAAGCCCGCGCAACAACCTGGCAGAGGTTATATAAACTGAGGTTTGTGTCCAGTGCGCGCGATCGCCAGACGCCAGCTGCAGATTTTCCTGAGGTAAGTAGGCTAATTTGTTTGTTTTTTTTTACAAACTTTCAACAAATTATTTTATAAGTTATTTTTGATCGTAAAGCATTACCAATATCAATTCAACAAAAAATATATGAAGAAAGTAAATAATAAAATCGAATTATTGGCTATGTCAAACAGGACTGTTCGTTTTCCTCAAAAACTGCTGCTTTATGAAACCCATTAAATTGTCATACAGTTGACTGACTGCCTTTTCCAGTAGACGTACCGAATGTAATATTTACACGAATAGTGGTTTTCCGTCTTTTTTACGGCCAGTTATGGTGTAGGCCTATTTTACTCGTCAAATGCCGTTAAATGTGTGTGACGTCATTTGAAGTAGCGCGTCTCAAAGGCTCTCTCTCTCGTGCGCTCGTAACCCCTTGCGCGCTCTCTCTCTCTCTCTCTCCTCCCCCCCCCCTCTCTCTCTCTCTCTCTCCTCTCTCTCTCTGTGCGTCTGCTCTACACACACAAGTTCAAGTTGCTTTACTGGCATTACATTTGAATTCAAGTATTGCCAAAGCATTTTAAGTATGTGTAAAATACAGAATATATTTACACCACCAAAGTAATAAAGGAGAGAATAAATGAGTACAAAATAAGAGAGAGAAAAAAACAGCAGACAGTATCTCTAACATTACTTATAGCAATTCCAATTAAATGTAATTTCATGAAAATTTACAAATAATTAAATAATTAAGAATTATTTAAAGTCAGTGCATTTAAATTTTCATCGTACCAGTAATTACATTTTACATGCTGTTGTATGCTAAATATTCACTTCTATCTTTTTTTTCAGTGTTGACTGTCATCTGATTTTGTAAGTGATAAATTTAGCAGTCAGCCTAGATCTGTGATTTATCATGTTCATAACATATGGTGATAGTCAATAATCACTGATGAAAATTATGTTTATTTTTTCTCTCTCTTTTGCTTTTGTCAGTAGGCAGGCACTACACCCTAAAGACTCTTTTAAGGGCCACACCACTGAGCATCTTTGGCTTTGTAAGTATATGTTTTGACTTACTATCAGATACAGTATTTGACATTAGATGACAAACAATAAAAGAAAAGAGGAAATCACTCGCTGCTTGATTGAACTGCTTTTGTAGTTTTAATATTCAATTTATTTTTAATGAACACACTTAAGTGATTTTTACATTTTACTATTTGTTTTTCTTACTTAAATGCTTATGTTTACACTGTAATACAGTTGTTTTGTTTCTGTTTGCATCGGTTCTTATTTAGAACAACAAAGATAAAATAAAAAATAGCTATATTGTGGTTATTAATCTAGTAATTATTATTAAGAAGAGTGGGGGAAAAGATGTAATGTCGCTGGGTGATTTTACATTGGAACCTTCAGAAAACTTTAAATCAGTTTTTCTCTAAATTTACTTTGCTGACTCCATCGACTTCAAACAGGCTTTAGCTCAGTAATTTTTCATTGAATTCCCAACAAATCATACATTTTAGAGAATGTAAAAAAAAAAAATCTCATTTTAGAAAATTTTCTCGTTGTGACTCATTTAGCCAGCACAGGTCACAAATGTCAATATGAAAATATAAGACCTGTGTTTGTTTTAAGATTCTTGGTAAGGATCAACCGGAAGAGGCACCAAATGCACGGCCAAAGTTGGCACAAGTCGCAAGACAGGAGTGTTGTCAAGAGAAAGGTGACAGCCATCAGCTCCCGGGTAACAACATTTCTTCAGAGGCTCACTGAATCGAGTGGAAAACTTTGAATTAGGTAAGCTTTCTTATGCAGGGCTGAACTGGGCCAAAATATTTGTATTCGTTGTGTCAACTGGTTCTCTTGGTATCATAGCAGTGGACTACTAAATCTCCATAACAGAAGTACAAGTAATATTCAGAATGTTTAGAAAAATTACATTACATTAAAAAGATAACTGTGAACTCCACATCAATGGACAGCAAAACTCTCCTCTTCATACTACAACCTTTAAAAGTCTAAATGCAGTTTATTCCATGATTCAAAAAGTGTACAAAAAAGCACAATAACTTGAAAATACATGACTTAAACTTAACTAGATAAAGCATGGCATGGACATGAAACTCATAACCATGGACAGCAACAAACGATTACAAAGCTATACAAAGATGCATGCAAAATCAGGGTTATAAATACAAACTACTAATGAGCAAATGTGCACAACCTCATGCCCAAACGTATCATGCGTATCATTAACTGGCAGTATGCCTTCACTGGCTTTGAATGGTCATTTATATTATCATAATATATTTTCCATAGTGTCTTCATTTACTCCACTACCAGGGTTGATTGCCCAGCAGCCCTCATCACATTTTGATGTAAATCACAAATTTCTGTTATTGGATGACCTAGGCCCTTATACTCAATAAAAACGCAACAGGAGAAACATATAATCAACAGTTACTATTGCGGAGAAAAAGAGAGAAAGAAGAGAGCCGCCAGCTTTGTCTCGACAAAATTGGACCAACAAGATCTAAAAGCTGCTGAATTTGCTGCCAGTGAATTTTGTATTTATTTTTTCCTAAAGTTTTAGTACACATATACACATATGGCTCAGTGGACGGCGTAGTCTTTGATTTTGCACATCTATTATATTTGTATAGAATGAGATTAAAGAACTGTGAACTGTCAAAAGTGATAAGCTAAGAGTGGTCCAGACCAACCTTACGAAAGTATGACTTATAGAAGTAAACTTAACTAAGAATGGTACATGTTGTGTGTGTGTGTGTGTGTGTGTGTGTGTTGTGTGTGTGTGTGTGTGTGTGTGTGTGTGTGTGTTGTGTGTGTGTGTGTGTGTGTGTGTGTGTGTGTGTGTGTTGTGTGTGTGTGTGTGTGTGTGGGTGAGTGAATGTATGTATATGTACATATGTGTGTAATTAAAACTTTATTTTGATGGTTATTTTATAGTCAGTAGAATGTCACTGGGACCATAAAATAAAGTGTTAGCAGATATTAAGCAGTTACTATCTAATACTGCTAATACTTGAATGACTGCTGGTTGACGTTGCAAAGTAACTTATAGTCAACAGAATGTCTAACCATCAAAAATACAGTTACAATGTTACTAAAAGCAAAAAACACTTTTACTTAGTGTACCTTTAACGTCATTGTACATTCAGGCAATTAATGGCATTTTCTGACAAGGATGTGCAAAAAATCTATACTATTTAAACAGAAACAATACTGGCAATAACTGCTGTTGCACAAGTTGTTACCTAAATTGTTACATAAAGTATAACATAACGAGATAAACTAATTTCTCCCTCATTTTCTCTCTGTTTCGTTTCAGATCAGCCCTCAGTGGTTGCCCGTATGGTGGCCAGCCAACTGGGATGCTTTGTTCGTGTTTTTTGTTTACATATTGTCATGATTTGTTGTTAGAATTCAGTTATATAGCCATCAGTGGCTTACCAGCATGGAGGCCAGCCAACTGGGATGCTTTACATGTTTGTTGTTTTTTTGTTGTTGTTGTTTTTTTTTGTTAATGTATTGTTAACACATTGTTATGATTTAAATGATATAAATTCAGTTCTATATATGATTTGTTATGAATTTAGTCCTATAATAAATATATGTATATATTTGTAATGTTGCATCACAATGATTAAATAAATAAGTAAATAAAATAAATGTAATTGACAGTGACAGTGAAAAAAAATATACTGCTGTACATTGACTCAAGTTACTTCTTTGGAATTTATTAAATTCAATAGCATTCATGTAAAATATTCAAAATAAAGATATTGTATAATAAATAGTGTAAAATAAATTATAGTAAAATTGCTGTAGTAATATACTGTAAAACTAAGTTGCGGTAAGGGTATTGTACTGTAAAATGAAACTGCGGTAAGGGCATCATACTGCAAAATGAAACTGCGGTAAGGCATCATACTGTAAAACACATTTACAGTTAAAGTACTGTAAAGGGACAGTTACAGTAACTAACTGGCAACGGTGCTGCCAGTAAGTTACCGCAAAAATACAATAAAAAGTCTAACAGTGTAGATCAAATCTCTTTTTCTCTGTTTCATAGCAGCCACTTTTAAAATGCCTTTGTTTGTTGTGTTAGTTCTGGCAAGCAATACTATTTATATTTATTATTTATGTTTAATGTTACACTCCCATTTTCCACAAGTTGATATTATTCTTTAGGGTCTTAATGAAAAGTATGTAACATCGTTTGGTTAAAAATTTTTCATTGGTAGAGTAAAAAAATTTTTTAGCCTGTCAAAAACAGAGCTTATCAGTATTGTGTCATTCTCCTTTAAAGGCAGGGTAAGCAATTTTTCAAAAATGTTTTAGAAAACTGAGTCGGGGCCGAGTACCAAAATAAACTTGTAGCCAATCAGCAATAAGGGGCGTGTCTACTCGTGATATGGAGGAGAGGGCGTTCAGTGAACAGCCGAGCTGAGTGACAGAAAGATAGAGATGGCGGATAAAAAACAAAAGAGGAAAACGTCTGCGGAACGATAAGGCAAGAAGTAGAACACATATACATATCGGATCGGATCAGCTTTCCAGCATTGGAGAGAACTCAAGGAGCGGAAGGCCTGTGATCAGACGCCGAGGTTGCTTTGTTTCTTCTCGATAGGTGAGTAACACCGTGTCTACACCAGACGTGCCGCATGCGCCGCAACAGCGCGTCAACAGCTAAAGCCTACACTGGACGTGTGTATTTCAGGCGAGAATGTAGTTGTTTAAAACTCAAATCTGCGGTTACTTTATAAAACAGCGCCTATTTGAAAATGTGCTTCGCAGATTTCTGAGACGTGATCTCAACGCCAATCCGCCAATCACCGGGCGTTCAATGCTCATGTATCCCGAAGAGAGGAGCATAACCTCAGCTAGTCCTTCTGACATTTACCGCTGGCTCTGATGTCTCTGTAGTGGTTAAACATAAGATATAATTCGTTTTCGGTAAATCTAAGGTAATCTTTGGTCTGTATTCTACTGTTCTATTATTATGTTAAAATGAAAATGAAAACAGGCAATTTCTGTAATTGATGAAAACGAAAAGAGGCAGTGGAATATTTCGTGAGGAACATTTCATAGCCGAGGCGAGCACACTCCGAGTACTCGTGAAGTCGAACTACCGAGGATGCATGAAATTTCTCTGAGAACTAAATAATCTCTGATCCTCTCTAAACCGTGATGGAAACAGACAGCGACAGGTCTGGGGGAAAAAACTTCCTGGACATAATTTTCCAGGTAATTTCGTTGGAAAAGCTCCTTATGTTTCACAGAACTAATCGTTGCCTGGGTTGCGTAGGCTACGTATATGTGGGGCGGATCTATCAAAATAGGGGCGAGATTCCTTGATGAATACAAAGTAAAAAAAAACAGCATTTATTCAAAATAAAAGGCTTTTCTCAAGTCTTTACTATCAGCTTTTAACACATCCCTCCTGAATAAAAGTATTAATTTCTTAAAAAAAAAAATCTTGACCCCAAACTTTTGAATAGTAGTGTATATTGAAACACAAAATTTATATTTTAAATTAACACTGTTCTTTTAAACTTTTTATTTATCAAAGAATCCTGAAAAATTATCACAGGTCCCAAACAATATTAAGCAGCAAAACTGTTTCCTACATTGATTATAAATCAGCATATTAGAATGATTTCTGAACGATCATGTGACACTGAAGACTGGAGTAATGATGTAGATGAGCTTGTTTCTATAGGAACAGTTTTGGAGAAATGTAGCATTATATCACTTGCTCACCAAAAGTGGAAGTAAATGGGCGACATCAGAATAAGTCCAAACAGCTCATAAAACATGGATTATGGACTTGTATTTTGGCTACAATTTATGGCTTAAAGTTAAAATGGCTTAACGGTGATTTTTTATTACAAACACGCAGCTTTTCGCTTAACAAAACGTTGTTGATGTTAAGGGGGTGCAACAAACGTCCGTATTCTGTATTCACTTCCGGTTCAGGTTTTTTACGTGATTAGTATCGGTTCATACTGTTGTTAACACTTTCTTCGACAAGCAGATGCGACGAGACATGTTTTCCAGTTTGTTCATGTAGCCTTCAACATTAATTTGCTGGAGTCACATGGATTACTTGTGGATTATTGTCTTTTGTTTTATATGCCTTTTCAGCTGTTTGAACTCTCATTCTGATGGCACCCATTCACTGCAGAAATCTAATCGTTTGATGAAATAAAAAGATGTATTAAAACAAAAAGGACATTTTTATATGGGTACTATCCTGGTACTATCAAAAATAAATATATCATCTATTTTTGCATATAATTATTTTTAGTGGATTAAGGCTGACTGAAGCATATGATCGGTGGATACTGCAATCAGTGGACAGTCCAAGTTCAGTAAGTACACAAGACAATTACTATTTTATTTTATTTTTACTACAAATGATAATTTTGCTACTATTTGTCTTACTGTTCAAAAGTCATCCAAAATCTACTGAGAACATTCAAATAAAATCTTGCCTTGCCATGCGAGTAAATATGGAACTCAAGAATGTTATGGGAAGTATTTTCTTTGAAACCCTTCCCACTGCTTCAAGATGAGGATTGATCATGCTGGAAACAATGTGCCCAGAACATCACAACGGTCAACATGTGCTGGCCATATTATGACTCATATGACCAGGCAATAATAGTACTGGCTACAAGTAGCACTTAGCTGACTCATCTCAGCAGGTGCAGTCACTTTCAGGTAATAGTGTTTGTTTTGGTTAAGATGAATGGTTGTCATCCGTGGATCAGGTGCTGTTCTGTTGAGGTGTGCTTGTATTGATTTGTTCTTTTGGATAGTGCAAACACAATTCACTTGGGAATGACTCCTTTGAGATAGAAATCAAAGAATCATTTAAGATTCCTTTTAGAAACATGCTCCAAGAACACCTTTCCGTCTGATGTCTAATCGAGAACATAATGGCCTTTCTGTAATCATGCAACCCAATCTATGATGTCTCCTTTACATTCCACAAATGACTCAACACTAGACTCAAGGGACACTAGAAACATTGCATGAACTACTCTCAAGACGATTTAAAACAGGTGCGAGTGATGTGCTCTTAGGTTTCAAAAGAACTACATTCTTGAGTTTGATCTTATATCAGTGCAAACGCATCTTTTAGACTGTGATCTAAAACATTTAAATTGAATTATGATACATTTGATTTTGCTGATTCTGGGGCCAAATAACAGCTCGAAGGAATTATGTATCAAAGGTTTCCAGCATGAAAAGTGTTTGCACACGTTTGGATTCTCAAACTTTAGTTAAACCCAGTACCAAAATGTTCAGTGTAATTTAAAATAAATAAAACAGGTCCGTATTTTCCGTAAAATGGAAAGTATCTGTTTCAATAAAAACAACAAGACCTCTCTCTGGTGACATACAGTATAGGACTTCTCCAAGACCCTGAAAAGTTTGGGGTCTGTAAGATTATTTTATTGATAATTAATTTAATTGATTGCCAAAAATGGAGTGTCTATTTACACTAAGTGCAAATAGCCCGCCTTGTTGGCAAAAGCTATTTTCACTATCTCCACCCACTTACGTGTGATTGGGATAGTCAACACTATAAAATATGCTCATTTCACTACAGTTTCAGTGGCGTAGATAGGTAGGCACGTGTTCTTTGACGCGAGCGACCTGAGTTCGAATTCGCCTTTTGCCTAACGTTTTTGGCAGCGGCTATTTGCACTGTGTAAATAGCGATAGAGGCTATTTACACGTGCATCTCAATAAATTAGAATGTTGTGGAAAAGTTCATTTATTTCAGTAATTCAACTCAAATTGTGAAACTCGTGTATTAAATAAATTCAATGCACACAGACTGAAGTAGTTTAAGTCTTTGGTTCTTTTATTTGTGATGATTTTGGCTCACATTTAACAAAAACCCACCAAAATCTAATTGTTGGCCTTCTAGAAATTCTGTTAATTTACTGTATATGTACTCAATACTTGGTAGGGGCTCCTTTTGCTTTAATTACTGCCTCAATTCGGCGTGGCATGGAGGTGATCAGTTTGTGGCACTGCTGAGGTGGTATGGAAGCCCAGGTTTCTTTGACAGTGGCCTTCAGCTCATCTGCATTTTTTGGTCTCTTGTTTCTCATTTTCCTCTTGACAATACCCCATAGATTCTCTACGGGGTTCAGGCCTGGTGAGTTTACTGGCCAGTCAAGCACACCAACACCATGGTCATTTAACCAACTTTTGGTGCTTTTGGCAGTGTGGGCAGGTGCCAAATCCTGCTGGAAAATGAAATCAGCATCTTTAAAAAGCTGGTCAGCAGAAGGAAGCATGAAGTGCTCCAAAATGTATTGGTAAACGGATGCAGTGACGTTGGTTTTCAAAAAACACAATGGACCAACACCAGCAGATGACATTGCACCCCAAATCATCACAGACTGTGGAAACTTAACACTGGACTTCAAGCAACTTGGGCTATGAGCTTCTCCACCCTTCCTCCAGACTCTAGGACCTTGGTTTCCAAATGAAATACAAAACTTGCTCTCATCTGAAAAGAGGACTTTGGACCACTGGGCAACAGTCCAGTTCTTCTTCTCCTTAGCCCAGGTAAGATGCCTCTGATGACAACTGTAGCCAAATTCCTTGACACGTCTGTGTGTGGTGGCTCTTGATGCCTTGACCCCAGCCTCAGTCCATTCCTTGTGAAGTTCACCCAAATTCTTGAATCGATTTTGCTTGACAATCCTCATAAGGCTGCGGTTCTCTCGGTTGGTTGTGCATCTTTTTCTTCCACACTTTTTCCTTCCACTCATCTTTCTGTTAACATGCTTGGATACAGCACTCTGTGAACAGCCAGCTTCTTTGGCAATTAATGTTTGTGGCTTACCTCCTTGTGAAGGGTGTCAATGATTGTCTTCTGGACAACTGTCAGATCAGCAGTCTTCCCATGATTGTGTAGCCTAGTGAACCAAACTGAGAGACCATTTTGAAGGCTCGGGAAAGCTTTGCAGGTGTTTTGAGTTGATTAGCTGATTGGCATGTCACCATATTCTAATTTGTTGAGATAGTGAATTGGTGGGTTTTTGTTAAATATGAGCCAAAATCATCACAAATAAAAGAACCAAAGACTTAAACTACTTCAGTCTGTGTGCATTGAATTTATTTTATACACGAGTTTCACAATTTGAGTTGAATTACTGAAATAAATGAACTTTTCCACGACATTCTAATTTATTGAGATGCACCTGTACACTAAGTGCAAATAGCATATTTTCTTAGCAATGGATGCTATTTAAACTAAGTGAAAATAGCAGCATTTTTAGTGATATGCTATTTACACTAAGTGCAAATAGCTATAGATTATATTTACACTATGTTAAAATAGCAGGATTTTTTGCTATTTATACTACTTTTTGCAAATAGTGGCAATTATCTGCACCTCAGTATTTTAGTACATTAGAAGACAGAAAACAATAATAACATATTGAGTGTAAATTTTAATTCAAATGCAGACTTTGAGGCAGGCAGGTGCTCGTATCCCTTTTTTCAGCGCCATCAATGGATGTGAGAGCAGCTGAAGCAGAAGGACGGATGCGAGACGAGTAGGGGGCGTGCCACGATTTCGTGAGCTCGTCGTGTACTTCGGGGAAGAAGGGGGACGAGCGTCTGAAGCCACCAGAGAAAAGCTGTCATCCAGTTCATTGTCACTCACAAGGAACGAGATCATGTCGCTAGCAGCCGCAGAGGGACTCTGCACGCGGGCATTGAGCCGACGTGAGCTCGCTTGTCACCGGCTGCTCAAATCCTCTGCCCCGCTGTTCCCTGGGAGGAAGAAAATGGGAGGGCGCGAGGGGCGGAGTCGCTCTCTGAAAAGAAAAGAACCGAGTCTGCAAGCTGGTCGCTGAGAGAGGTCCTAATCCGGCTGCTTGAGGCGTTTTAACGGCGGATCCTGGCATCAGCGAAGAGTCGGCGAAGAAGGGAGTTCGTCGCTGAAGAGAAGAAATCTGAGATGCGGTGGCAGGGCAGCCCATTATATAGCAATACGCCCCTTCCATTTTGGCGGGCTGCATAGCCATTGGCTCGCTTTTTAATCCTACACGAACCAATCACGTGCAGTTATAACTGCGTGATTCAAATAGGCTTCAATGGAAGAGGTAAAAAGGTTTTTTTTCCATACAAGCTTCGATACTCGACGCAGTACGAGTGAAATATCGAAAGGGAACACTTTTGTGCAAACACTTCAGCAAAGCTTTGAGAAAATCTCCATGCCATCTTCATCTCTCTCAGAGACGGACTGTATTTCAATCATTAGCTTATGCTCTCTCATTCCTGTCTTCAGCAATATGCACAGATATTTCTTACAGAGCCCTAACAAGCAGAGCAATTTATGTCCTATATGGTATGAGCTCTTTGGGATTGAACTCAAAGACTGTGCCCTTATTTCACCGACACTACTCATCTCTGGGAGGCAAAGGGAGTCCGAGGTGAAGGTAAGGCCCTGAAGATCGAAGCCATAAAGCTGAGGAACTGCCTGGCTTTTATGCAAAAGGATGATCTATACTGGTTTGTGGAGCATAAAATAATAGCTAAGGTTACTGTTTGCCAACCTGATGTAGGCGTAGAAAACAATCCAGTATCAGCGAGACTCCATTGATCATAAACTTAGACACGCAAAGAAGTGGTGAACTAACAAGTTGGATATCACAAAATTCTTCTAAAGATTCTTTGTTTCTCCAGGTCCAAAAATAATCTAGATTTTTCAAACTACCTGAAGGAGGAGGAAAAGGCAGCTGTCCGAGGCTATGTTTTATGGGTTTATTTATCTTGCCACATGTTTAACCATGACATGCTTCCAAGGTAAAAAAAAATAAAAATTTAAAAACTATTTAGAGTGTCTTTAAAAAGCACATTTCATAAAGGTATAATGCCAAGGTCTGGCCAGGATTTCAATATTGAACTGTTTTACTTGTCTAAACTCTTTCAGACAATTATAAATGCTTCTATAATGTAATTCCCAGTAAAATACCTCAGAGGATTTATTTTCTGGGGATCAGGTTGAGAATCTTTATGCTTCTCGGTTGTACCGGAAGACAGCTCTGGATTGATATTTATAGAGTAAAGTCACTATAGTATCAAAGCCAGAAAGAAAAGCTCCTGTGGTGCAAGCATGAATTTTCAAATCAATTTATTGACTGCTGGCCCATATTCAGTCTGAAAGTGGTTTGTTATTATGCACTTTCCTTGAGACCTGGGTGCTGAGGAAAGGGACCCTTGCCTTTGACTGTCGAAAGTGTATCAGAGCAATTATACTGACATGATTCATGGTCAGGCCTTAATGTTCTTGGCTCTCGAACTCCTGCAAGAAGATGGTCGGCCAAGCTAATGTAGGCAATACATAACCTCAAATGGGTTTTACTTGTCCCAGACAGATTTAAGATGTGGTATCAGCTGAGACATGTGCAAGTGTTGTAGAGTTTATGCAAGGATATTTCTAAATATATCATAGTTTATCATAGCCATTTTAACTTTACACTGTCACTTTTGTCCAGAATACAAGTCCATAATCCATAGTAAAGCTTCCTTCAGTGAAAAAGTCTGTCTCCTGTTGTCCTCTCATATCACAATTTCTTTGTTTAGAACTATTTTTGCTTGTGAATGGTGCTTGATCTGAGCATCTCTCATCTGACGATGCAACTTTTCCACTGGAGAAATCAAAATTATGCATAGAGGAATTGTATTTTAGCTGAAAGCAACAATTTGAAATTAAAAACATCTTAATATTGAATTTAGTTAATACAAACTAAACAGCTTTTCACTTCATCAATGTTATTTAATGTACAGAGTCATGTGGATTACTTTTGGATTATTGTAATGTTTCTATCAGCTGTTTGGACTCATTCTGACGGCACCCGTTCACTGCAGAGGATCGATTATGGAGCAAGTGATGTAAATCTGTAAAGATGTACATTTCTTGATATCTGTTACGGTAACAGTAACAAACTAATCTACACCTTGGATTTCCTGATCATGACTAAAGTAAAAAATTGGGGCTGAACTATTCCTTTAAAATGTACATGTATACAACTTAGGCTAGACATATTCAAATATACCAGGATCAAAACGCAATTTGTTTAATAAAGTTGATCCATTGCAATTGAGCTATGTAGGACCACCCTAATGAGAATGAAACAAAAATGTAGGAAAGCTCTCACATGTCTTTCAATACCACTATTATATTTAGATTCATCGTTCTTTCTTTCGTTTCTGCTTTTTTATATACATTGTATTTAATGTAATATAGTATATTTCACTAAAATCCTTCTCTAATGCTCCCTAATTTTGTTCTTTGTACTATCATGTTTCCACTGCTTTGGACAAAATCAAAGAAACCAGGCTAATATTTCCTAAATGTGTTTTGCTTGGAACAGACGGTGCTGCAATCCTTGAGCTATATTTAATGCTTCCAAATGTGTAGTTATTAACAGAATAAAATCTCCCGTCTCAAGCCCTTTGAAAAGTAGAAAAACGTACAAGGCTTTGATCCTTTAGAATGATATAACTGATATTGGAAAGGAAAAAGCTGGACATCTTATCTTGCTGGGTAATACATCAAATGTCCTGGCGTCTGGTGGAGCGGTGGAGGAGGATTTTCTGTGAAAGGAAATGAAAGCTTCAATATTTTGTGGTCTCTTTTAAAAGGTTTTAAGACATGCCGTGTTAGTTTTGTTTGTCATTTAGCAATTTTTACTTGGTCACTGCTGTAAATTGGAAACCACTGAGTCGTCTTGTGTCAGTATGGCCAGTTGTTTGTTCTCAAATATTTTTTTGACTCCGATTAACACTATTCTCTTTTTACAGAACATTATGCAAGACTTGCTCTCCAAAGCATTATTTATTGGCCCAAAGAGATACATTACATTTTAAATGTCAAGTATTCACATCACAACTGGTGCAAAGTTTTCTTGTCCCTGCTCAGCATCTACAAGCTCCATGAATTACCAAATAAAAATCTAAGTAATCATATTTTTTTTATATTATTATGAATTTATTGTTATTATTTTTACTTGATACCTCTCCACAGATGTTTTGGAACCGTTAAAGTTGTTAATCAATTGAAATGTCCTCTTTTTCACTGTCCCGTCTCTGTCCTGCCAGTATCAACTCAGGCGCTTTTTACATTACAAGGCTAATGAGTTCATTGACATAAAATGGAAGTTATTGTGAGAAACATTCTGCTTTAGCTCTGTTGCATGAATTTTTGCACCTCAGCTCATTTTTCCTTTACTTTGAGTCCAAAATTTAGTACTGCAAACTTACAAATTCAATAGAAAATGTAAAAACAGTAGATTTTATCTTACAAATTTCATTAACATCATGACCTTTGACTGGCATCTCTGAGTCTTTCATCTGCTGTTGTTTTTTAGATGTTTTAGACAGCCTGTCTGGTTGTTTTTGGAGCTCTTGGTGTGCATAAAATATAGATCAAATCCAGTTAAAAGATCACACTGCTGATACTGAAAGAATAAGTCAGACAACGTTTAATTGTGTGCCAACAATGCACAAATACTGATATAAATACGTGTAGATAGATTGTACTGGTTGATATGTCTTTATTTGCCTTCATTTCGTGCTTTCTGCATTATCTTCTCAAAAAGTGTTACTTCAAGTTATCTGTTGTATTACTGAAAAATAATATAGCTGTAATACAGAAATCTACCTGCTTGCTTAACTGATTAACTATGATGTTAAACCATTATTTAATAGTCTAAATAAAGAGGGATTTTAAAAGTTATTTGTCACAATGGAAATGTCATTTTAATGTTCGAACAATTTAAATAATGAATATAATGAACAATAAAAGGAAGGCATAAGCTTGATCAATGTACTTGATGCCAGTCAATAGCAGACGAAGTCCTTTGCTCACACTGAAGATTTCAGCATCTGCAAATACACAAATACATCTGGTTATTGGACATATCTGACAACTTGTTAGGACTGGAGAGGCTGTTGCAAACATAATCCAAAATAAACATTTTTTGTAAGTTAAGCATTTTTTTACAGTCTGAAACAGGAACAGATGTATGATCCAGCTGATGAATTGAAACCATCTGAAACAGCTCTTACAATCCTGCTCCATAAATATACCTTTCAACATGTTTCGTGTGAGATCAAGAAAAAAAAGCAATAAGAAGGAGAAGAAGCAACATGCTTGTCAGCCTTGTCTCATGGTTTCACTGGGGCAGATGGTGAGCAAGTGCTGCACCTGACAGTCTTCTTATACCAGTTTTTGTTTGTTTGTTGTAATAAATATAAAATACTTTCTTACGAGCTTTAAAGTATGTATAGACAAGAACATCTGAATGATTGCATGATTTAACTTTAATTTGAAATAATTAAAATGTATTTTAATCCAAGCCCTCTGGGTCATGGCACCAGATTTATCCCTTAATAGTGTTTAAAAACTGACATTTTTCAAGTGCTTGCAAAACACTTTTTAATTTACGCAAAGTTAGCTCGTATTCTTTCAGTGTGGGGAAACATTGTCTGTTTAGCTCTTGCTTTTTAGCCAAAGCAGTTGAAGACTAGGGATTTACTGACAGAATCATATATCAGCATATTGCTATTGCTCACAATATTCTGCCACACAGCATATATGCTACATACCAAATTACAGATGGAATCAATAAACTACAAGTGGAATAATTTTATCTGAAATGGATTGAAAATGTAAGAATTTAACATTCATCAAACAGGGTACAGTCAGTAAAGACAGTAATCCCCCAAAGTTTAATAAATGAAATTAACATTGCATTAGCAAAGAAACAGGACAAATAAAATACAACCAATAAAACTATTTAAAATGGAAAGGGCAAGTTCAACACTTTCTCACTGTTCAAATAAACATTCTCAAACTTTTAAATAAACACTTTCACGCTTTTCAAACAAACACTTTTAGCACTTTCAAATAAACATTTCTATGGTTTCATTTCTTTTTGCCAAATGGAAAAAAAATTGAAGATTCAGGTAATTTAGGTCAATTAAGCCAAACAAAATGATTGCTGTTTCAAAAGCTCATTTGTGTTAAGTTCAACAAAATCCAGCTCTTTGAATAATAAAAAAAACTGTAAACTAAAACACATCCGTTAAAATTATGACACAATATTAGAACAGCATTAAATGCACTATTACTGATTTTCCACGGCTTTATGTTTAAAATGCTTGAGGAATTACACTCAATCAGGGCTGGTTTTAGTCAAATACAGTGACCATAGCCAAAATGCTAAATTGTTAAACTAAGCATTTAGCAACAGCCATAAATACATACAGCAACTGTTATCAAGAGTGTGCAATTGTGAATTAATACGGATGTAAATATCACATTTACATGAGGAGGGGTGTCACAAACCCAAAATACAGTGTAAAGATCTCATCTGATTGGTGTACTTATTGAGCCACCTTCTGGTTAGCATTGACAGAACCCACTTTAATGGTTCTCAAGAGGAAGGTGGATAGGGAAGATGTGTTGATCTTCCATTGTGCAACACTTGCACAATGTAACTCGATGTTTAGACACCCTGGGTAAGAGGTGAACACCGCACCCTGTATGTTTAATTTTTATTAGTTGAGAGTAGGGAAGTATACGGTGCTTGGCGCTGAAGATTTAATTTCTTGGTTTCTTTTCTTTAGTTGGGTTAGAGGTTTAAAATAAGCTAGAAGTGGTTTTGTTGTGTTTCTTTCTTTCTTTTGGCGTCACTAGTGTTCCCTTTCTCTTGGGTTGATTTGTTTAGTTTGTTTTTTAGTTGTAAAAATGTATACATATTGGTTGTCTCTTTAATGACTTATACTTTTTTAAATATACTTTGTAGTTATATGGATTCTTTTCACTTTATATAATAAATCACTTTCATTGGCAGTTCGTGTCCTTGCATTGTCTCTTGCTGCCTCCATCAATTTACAGGTTTGCCACAATCTCAATGTTACTCCTTTTTCCGCTAGACAATCTTAAAAGGGTCATAACACCTCCCGGTCTCCCTGAAGGCCTCCCGTGTCTCCGTCTTGGACCAGCCTCCAGAGCGTCCACCCCTCCCTCCCTGTGGATATGTTACGGTGCGGGACGTGCCTTCCGGGAGGGGTAGGTAATGTTAGGGAGTCTCAGTCACCGCAGTCACAGCCTCCACCGTCACCTCAATCTTCAGCCCCAGTGCACACCAGATCCCAATCACCCTAATTCTGATTGCCCACACCTGTCTCAGCTCATTAGACTCCATATATCACTGCTCTCTCCCCACAGCTTAATCGTCTGGTCTACAGTTAGCGTTACCGGTCTTCTCCTATTTACTTACCTGTGCTTACTTATGCCTAACCCTTAGATGCTCCCTCGCTCCACCATTCCCGTTCTCCACCTCTCCTTCGCTCCTCCGGATCACCTGCAAGAGACAATCACCAGTTAAATTACAGCTAAGAGACTTGAAACCCTTCTATGCACTAATTACTCACCTCTGGACTGTTGCCTCTTTCCCATCTGCCCCAACCTGTTAATAAACCTGCTGTTTGATCCTTTTACCTTTGTCTCTCTGGTTCGTAAACTGACAATATGCTTGTAATTAGTCTGTCACTTTGCAGTAAACACCATGAATCAAAAATCTAATTTCTTTTCAGATGAGACAAAGCTGGTAGAACATGTGAACATATTTGAATGCTTTGAATGCAATGGCGGCAGCGCGACTCTGCCGATCAGCGCGTCAGAAAGCAGCAGGCAGAGCAGCGATGATCATGTAATCACCGTGTCGGAGGATGAGGTTCGGAGGGGACTAAAGAGAGTGAACGTCAGGAAAGCAGCCGGACCTGATGGGATTACTGGCCGTGTTCTGAGGTCCTGCGCTGATCAGCTTGCTGGTTTGTTTACATCCATCTTTAATGAGTCCCTCGCTACCTCTGTGGTTCTCACCTACTTTAAAAAATCTGTCATCATCCCTGTGCCTAAGAACAATAAACCCTCTTGCCTGAACGACTATCGTCCAGTTGCCCTCACATCAATAGTCATGAAGGTTTTTGAGAGACTTGTAAAGAACCACATTTGCTCCTCCATCCCTGTTACTTTGGACCCTCTTCAGTTTGCCTACCACCCAAATAGATCTACTGACGATGCCATCTCTCAGGTCCTGCACTCTTCCCTCACACACATTGACAGCAAAAATGTGAACTATGTAAGGCTGCTATTCATTGACTATAGCTCAGCTTTCAATACTATAGTCCCCATCAAGCTAGCTTTTAAACTCACAGACCTCGGCATAAACTCTTCACTCTGCGACTGGATTCAAGATTTCCTCACCGGCAGACCTCAAGTGGTGAAAGAAGGCCAGTTCACCTCCAACTCCATCACCCTGAACGTAGGAGCCCCACAGGGTTGTGTCCTAAATCCCCTGCTCTACTCTCTCTACACACACGACTGCGTGTCCTCTCACAGCTCCACTTCTATTATCAAATTTGCTGATGATACTGTGGTTCTGGGCCTCATTTCCAACAATGATGAGACCGCATACTTGGATGAGGTAGCCAGGACAACTGTCTCTCTATGAATGTGAGCAAAACTAAAAAGCTGATTGTGGACTTCAGGAAGAGACAGCAGCGGCCCTACACTCCTCTTATGATCAGTGAGAGAGGTGGAGAGGGTGAGCAGCTTCAAGTACCTCAGTGTAAACATCTCTGAGGACCTGACTTGGACTACACACATTCAAACTCAGGTTAAGAAAGCCAGGCAAAGACTGTACCATCTGCAACAGCTGAGGAAATTCAGGCTCTCTCCAGCAATCCTGAAAACTTTCTATTCAGGGGCCACAGAAAGTGTACTGACTCAGTGCTTCTCAGTGTGGTATGGAAAAGTCTCCAATCAGGACTGCAAAGCTCTGCAGAGAGTTGTGCGCTTAGCTGAGCGCATCTCAGGGTCTGCTCTCCCCTCTCTGCAGGACATCTACCTCAAACGCTGCAAAAGCAGAGCTGTCAAAATCATCAAGGACTTAAATCACCCTGGTAACCGTCTCTTCATTTTACTGCCATCTGGCAAGCGCTTCCGGAGCATGATGGCAAAAAAACTGAGAGACTTAGGAGGAGCTTCTTCCCTCAGGCCATCAGGCTCCTAAACTCAAACTCAGTCTCATAACATCAACATGACTCCATTTAATAATCAGTAAGATATTCATTATTCTCCATCATCCGTATTGCTGCTATGTGTATATACCCTGTACAACCTGTTTGCACATTCTTCTTGCACATTCCTGCTTCTATTGTTATTTATTAAGTCTACAGTATACTGTCCTGCACATTTTATTTTATTGCACATTTGTTTATTTTATTCTTATTTTTTACTTTTTTTCATACCTATATTTATGTATATTCTCTTGTGTTTGTTACATATAATTGCACTGTCCATGGAGCAGACCTGACTTACATTTCACTGCTGGTTATATTCTGTATTATTGTGTATGTGACGAATAAAATCTTGAAAATCTTGAATGTTAGTTGCATGTAAGTAGTACTAAATCTCCATGCCACAAAAAGCATAGTTTTTTGCAGAAACAAAAGTCCATAAAAAGCAAGAGCTTTGATGCTCTCTTTTCCTCCTCTTCCTCTTTGAACAGCAGGTTCAAATCTGCTTCAGTTGCATGGTAGTAACATTGCATAACGGCGGTTACAAATGCACAGCCCTCAAATCTGATGATCTATGAATGTACAGTGTCTCTCATATCAAGATATATAGGCCATATATATTTCACTACTCTAGGCCTGTCATTCTGTGTCCATCTGTTACGTTTCCAGACAAATGAGCACTTTAGGAAAGCAAAGGCCCTTATAATTATCCATAATGTGTGCCACCATATTAAATACAATCACGCTATACACTTATGCACACGGTGCGTATGTTGTAACTTGTTCAAATGGATGCTGAAATAATAATTGCATTTGCGTGCAGCGTAAAACAGCCATACTCCATCATAAAATAAAGAATTATGTTAGTTAAGTTGTTATCATTTTAGAAAACCCAGCCAAGAAATATGATCGCTTTTTATGAAGAAATAGTAAATTCAGGTCATAATTTAGTGAACACGTTTGCTATGACACATTAATCTTTCATTTAAGATCTGACATAGCATGTTTGCATCTTATTTTTCCATCCTAATTCTTGCTCAATATTCTTGTCTGAAGTAATTTTTATTGTTTTAAGATTGTTGAAGGTGGTTTTATTAACTTGAAATAAAGCCAATAAATTTCTCGGAGAAGATATACATGCGCACACTTACATTCACATTACTGTAATCTCTGGGAGTATAGATGAGCTCATCTCTTGGCAAGTGGCTCTCAAACTCTGAGTTCAACTCTGATTGGCTCACAATACTCTTCTTTTAACACAAATTATGTCATTTTCTTGACTATAACATATTGAAATATTGTCACAATGGCTTTGATTGGTGACATTAATCTGAAATCTTGAGTAATCACTGGATTGTCCTGATTGCATACAACTTATTTGGTTTAATGTTTAATACACATTTATTAATGTATTAATGTTACTATATATTCAAGGACAGATTAAATCGATAAGTGATAGTGACAGTCAAAAAGCTACAAACAATGCTGTTATTTTGAATTTGTTTCATCAAAGAATCCTGTCTGTTTAACGGGTTACACATACATATTCAGCAGCAAATGATTTTTCGCATAAGATTATGTTTTTTTAGCACCAAATCAGCAAAATACAATGATTTCTGAATGATCATGTCACGCTGAAGACTGGAGTAATGGCTGCTCATTACTGGCTTTGCCATAACAGGATTAAATTACATTTCAAAATATATTTAAATAGAAAACAGTTATTTCAAAATTGAATATTTTACTCAATGTTAGTGTCTTTCCTGTATTTTTTTTATAAAATAAATGCATCCTTGCTGAGCATATGAGACATTCAAACACATTTGAAAATGTTATTGTCCCAAAACTTTTCTTAACTATTAACAGTACACTATAGATGGGATTCAAGCTAACATACATGTACTATAAACCAGAAAACTTCCATATGTCCTAATGTGTTACATTTTTTAATTGGGAGATTTCCACACACAAGCCAATGCCATACATCTTGAATGCCTCGAGGAATGTCTAATGTTTTCCATTTTCATGCAGTGTGATGAAGTGACAAGGTGAAGTTAGCAGGCACCCATATGGACCTGCTGTCTAATTATTACATCAAATACACTTCTCTTGTGAACCTATAAACTAACCGAACTGTATATTTTTGTTCTCCTAATTGTTCTACTAAAACACACCAAAGCCCTTGTGCTTTCCGCACACACGCAAATGCCCTACAGCTGCTGGCTGCTAGTGTGTCTAAATGAGCAAAATGAACGCAAAATTAAAAACACTGCGATGCAAAACACTCCATATGATGACAAGGCCTCTTGCTGGAAGAGCTTCATGATATGAAGACTGAATGACCGCCAGCTTTACTTTGTGCGTCCCTCTTATACTATGTCTGCTTGAAATCAAGGCTCTGCACCAGATGCTCTCACAAACTGCATTCCTGTAGCAGGAGCGTGCATAGTTCACACATCCTATCAGATGGCTCAATTTAAATATTTTGCTGTGCTTCTTAATTTTTCTTCAACCTTCTCACCTGATGCATTCCAGATGTGCAAGCCACAGGCTAAGTGAGGTGGCAGTAAATTGCACTCTTATGTTCTCATCACACACCGGCCCGGCTGTGTGTGAGCGCACTACAGTACATGCCTAGTATTTATCACATGACAAATACACGTTATGAAAATTGTATAATATTGCTGTACCAGACGGGCTCTGCCCTTCCAACTACATTAGACGTGAAACAGTTGTACGTGATATTCAACACAATAACAAGCTCATGAAGTTATGGCAACAAACACCTCTTATTTCGTTCAGCTCCACCCTGAGAGACAGAAACATGGACTAACCTCAAAGTTCACCATGAAAATGAACACCCTGTCATCGTCTACTTATGTCATTCCAAACCATTTTTTCACTTGGTAGATGAACACAATAATACAGGTGCATCTCAATAAATTAGAATGTCATGGAAAAGTTCATTTATTTCAGTAATTCAACTCAAATTGTGAAACTCGTGTATTAAATAAATTCAATGCACACAGACTGAAGTAGTTTGATTTTGGCTCACATTTAACAAAAACCCACCAATTCATCTCAACAAATTAGAATACTTCATAAGACCAATAAAAAAACATTTTTAGTGAATTGTTGGCCTTCTGGAAAGTATGTAGATTTACTGTATATGTACTCAATACTTGATAGGGGCTCCTTTTGCTTTAATTACTGCCTCAATTCGGCGTGGCATGGAGGTGATCAGTTTGTGACACTGCTGAGGTGGTATGGAAGCCCAGGTTTCTTTGACAGTGGCCTTCAGCTCATCTGCATTTTTTGGTCTCTTGTTTCTCATTTTCCTCTTGACAATACCCCATCGATTCTCTATGGGGTTCAGGCCTGGTGAGTTTACTGGCCAGTCAAGCACACCAACACCATGGTCATTTAACCAACTTTTGGTGCTTTTGGCAGTGTGGGCAGGTAACAAATCCTGCTGGAAAATGAAATCAGCATCTTTAAAAAGCTGGTCAGCAGAAGGAAGCATGAAGTGCTCCAAAATTTCTTGGTAAACGGGTGCAGTGATGTTGGTTTTCAAAAAACACAATGGACCAACACCAGCAGATGACATTGCACCCCAAATCATCACAGACTGTGGAAACTTAACACTGGACTTCAAGCAACTTGGGCTATGAGCTTCTCCACCCTTCCTCCAGACTCTAGGATCTTGGATTCCAAATTAAATACAAAACTTTCTCTCATCTGAAAAGAGGACTTTGGACCACTGGGCAACAGTCCAATTCTTCTTCTCCTTAACCCAGGTAAGACGCCTCTGACGACAACTGTAGCCAAATTCCTTGACACGTCTGTGTGTGGTGGCTCTTGATGCCTTGACCCCAGCCTCAGTCCATTCCTTGTGAAGTTCACCCAAATTCTTGAATCGATTTTGCTTGACAACCCCTAGGCTACGGTTCTCTCGGTTGGTTGTGCATCTTTTTCTTCCACAAGTTTTCCTTCCACTCAACTTTCTGTTAACATGCTTGGATACAGCACTCTGTGAACAGCCAGCTTCTTTGGCAATGAATGTTTGTGGCTTACCCTCCTTGTGAAGGGTGTCAATGATTGTCTTCTGGACAACTGTCAGATCAGCAGTCTTCCCCATGATTGTGTAGCCTAGTGAACCAAACTGAGAGACCATTTTGAAGGCTCAGGAAACCTTTGCAGGTGTTTTGAGTTGATTAGCTGATTGGCATGTCACCATATTCTAATTTGTTGAGATAGTGAATTGGTGGGTTTTTGTTAAATGTGAGCCAAAGTCATCACAATTAAAAGAACCAAAGACTTAAACTACTTCAGTCTGTGTGCATTGAATTGATTTAATACACGTGTTTCACAATTTGAGTTGAATTACTGAAATAAATGAACTTTTCCACGACATTCTAATTTAGTGAGATGCACCTGTATGTGTTGAAGAATGCAGGTGGTCACTATTTTCTCTGGATTGAGATTTGAAACAAATAAATACCCTTACGATGTTGTAAATTCATTTATATGACTCTCATGTGATCTATTCTAAGCTGAAGCTGCACAACAGCTTACACAGAACGTGTTTTGTGTTCAACTGCATTCTTTTAAAACATTAAATATATAAATGAGAGATGCGGAATGGAGGTTAAAGGTCAAAGTCACGTGTTTATAAAATTAATTAAGGGGTAATTTGACGCTATTTAATGGTTTACTTTGTCTTTGGAGTGTTACAAGCTGTTTGTGCACATAAGATCGTAAAGTTGCTAAGATTAAAGTCTCAAACCCAAAGAGATATTCTTCAAGTCTACGTCACTGTGTGCGAAGATATAAGAGATAACTATAACACTGCCCAAACGTATACGCAAAGTAAGAAGGCGTAACTTTTATTCTTGCTGTAGTATTGTCAGGATCTGTCTTACTTACTATTGGAGAAAGCGTAACAGTCAACTTGGATTAAGTGTGCCTTAATAACTAATCACATTACAGCCTTAACATCATTGAATTTCAGTCAGAGTTGTGCGACACTCAATCGCCGTTTACGGATACCATAGGAACGAATGAGAAGTGCCGTGAGCTGAATCCCACCTGTCGCAAAAAGTAAGTGACTTCTCTTATAAAACGTCATTTTTAAGGTGTAATCTCTAAAAAATAGTTAAAACCAAAAGTATTGTTTAGTGTAAAACATTGAATATTTGAAGATTAGCCGATGGGCTGTCGGTTCATTAAATGATGAGCTATTTCCTCTAAAAAGCTGTTTATTCAGGGTAGTGAAGCCTCTCCTCCATTGACATCCATTTAAAAAAAACTTTTTGGCAAGTGGCTTTGGTATTGTTGCCTCCGGCATGTCATGGAGACACTATGTGTTTCCAAATATGGTAAGAGGCATAACATTTCCATCACAAGCTTGAGGTATTCGGCCAATCAAAACGCACCATAAGGCTGGCCAATCAGTGCATACCGTGATCTTCAGAACGATGAGATTTGCAAAAATCAGAAAGGTGGGGCAGAAAGGAGCAACAATAATGTACGGTGTGTGGAAAATAATATTCAATGTTTTTTAACCTTAAACAGTGTAAACAAATTGAATTACACCAAATACACAAAATAATGTTCTTTTTAGCAACATCATATGACCCCTTTAATAAGCTGTGCAGCCAAACACAGAAGCGTGTTCAGCTTGAATCGGCTTTTATTCAGTATGAATGCTGTTATACTAATTTAATTTAGGAAGTTCATAAATAATCAGTGTTGGGGAAAGTTACTTTTAAAAGTAATGCATTACAAAATTGTAGTACTCCCTATAAAGTAACTAATAATGCTATACTTACTACTTTTTATGGAAAGTGATGCCATACATTTTGTGTTTCTTTTTCTCATTTGGCCTGGGCTTGCTGGATTGTTTTCAATATAAAAAAGCAAAATTTTTGCCAAATGTAAATGCAATTTCACACCAAAAGTGAAATGAATAAGGAAATATAAATGTGCGTCTATACATTAGAGGCAGAAACAAACCTTTCAGCTGTGCTACTATTCTGGATTGCATGAAGAATACTTCAACACTCTTCAGCAATAATACAAAAAATCACAACATCTCTGCACTTACTTCTAAATTGTCTCAACATGAAGACAGGAGATCTGTCTGTCAATACATAAGAAAACAAGGTAACTTGCATTACTTTTTTGAAAAAGTAACTCAGATATTTTATTATAAATTGAAAGTAATGCATTACTTTACTAGTCACTTCAAAAAGTAATCTGTTTGTGTTACTTGTAATGCATTACCCCCAACATTGTAAATCATGCTGAAGTGAGGTTTTGTTTGAGTTGGATCTTTTTAATGAATCGTTTGATCCAGCTTACAAATCCGATATGAATTATTCAGTCACAGTAGGGGTTGAACACTTCAGATTTTTTAAAGTCGATTTTTAATGTGATGAAAGTCAAGTCGAAGTCGACTAGTCGCTGATGACGTCATTAATGAACAAATAAGTCTGGAGCTGTGACAAACACCTTGTGCACAGCTATGAAATATGACAGCGCTGCCCACGAGACTATTGCACCTATAACAGCTTATTTTGATCAGTTCTTTAGTCTTTGGGTCGTCATATTTCTCACAGATTCCTGCTCGTTCTAAATCAGATACAGATAAGTAGTAGAGTAAAGATTACATTCATATGAATGCATGCATTAGTGAGAGCAATTGCGTGTGTGAATTAATTCTACCTGGCAGCGTCTCTCTACTAGTAGCTGAGCTGTGGGATTATAGTTATTAAGAAATATATGCTTGAACTTTTCAGTTTCTAAGCTATTTTACCGAGAAATCACAGAAAAGTGTTGACAATACATTTTCGCGCTGAATGATTCTGTGCGCGCGATCTGCGCGTGATGCATTGTACTCGCTACTGTCTGTAGCCTATGTGTGTGTGTTACAGTGCAGCAGCGCATTAGATTAGAACGTGATTAACTTACCTGTACAATAAGCTGTTTAAAACGTGCATTCTGTCGTTCAATTTCCAGCATCCAGTAATATAATCACACATGTCTTGTGGAGCGCATTCAGAGTATGAATTAGTTTGTAATTTTAACTGTTTGGAAACGGAGCGTAAATGTGGATTTATTATCCTATTGCACTCTCTATAGGACCAGCGACTAGTCGACTTCAAGCTTAAAGCATCATGGCAGAGCACTGAAAAAATGTCTTGGCCTACATAATGCAGGCAGCTATTTTAAGCCTAGACAGCATCCTCAAAATCTACCGGGTGATTAGGCCTATATGTTGGTATTTATATTAGCTGGCAAAACAAGACCAGATTTGTTACCAAAAACTTTGCCCCTGTTTTTGCATGAAGAGTTTTCAAAAAAGAAATATAGATGGACAAGAAACTAGCCTTATTTTCCAAAGTAAGTCATTGGATTTGATCATACTTAAAGCCATACTGGAAAGGGTGATCTGAGACATTGTTTACCCAAACACCACACTGTTCAAATAAAAATAACAGGTACTTTAAAGTCAAGAGTGCCGGGTCTTCTCCAAGGGCTGGTTCATTTTGCTTTCCTCTGAATGGATTTTTAGAAGTGCAGAGCTGAAAAGGAAGGAAAACATTTAGTTGGAATGTGAATAAGGAAAAAGATAATGAAGATGTTGCTTTATTGAGGGCAGATCACTATGTTGATGTCATGTGTTTTCTCTACAATTTTGTGGAGATTTGTAGATAAAAATTAAATCAGAAAAAAAAGGTTTTATTGACCACATGCAATTGACCGCAGTCTACTAAAGCAATTGTTGGTACAAGTATTGGCATGCATTCTGAATAAAGACAAGTCATAGGGAAGTGCATACAAGACTAATTCATACCAGAGAACATTTTGAGCTGTGCTCCAAATGATCTCCTTAGGCTGTTGGTGATGTGCTGGTAAAAGCCCCATTCACTCAACACACAAAAGAGTACGGACTCAGTAATGAGGTGCAAGACATGACTTTCTGTCAGAACTCAGCAGTTAACTTTCATATCACTTCATTGGAAGTTTGCAAAAGTGCTGAAATAAAGAACAAGGACACAAGTCTATAATTCGGGCATGACTTTCCACGCGGTGATGCAACATATCCTTTTCTTTTTGCCTTTACATTAAAATTAACATTTTCTTTTGCTTGACACAAAGCCTGGGCAGACACAAATGGTGTGACCTCTGTTTCAACTAAATGAGAGGCAAAATTTATGGAAGGAAGAGCAATAAGACAGTTTTGGCAGTGCGAGTGCCTGTGCAGATGCCTGCTCGGCCAGAGAACACCATTATCTGGCAAGGCTCATTCATCAAAGGAACATGGGGACCTTACTCTAATTTACAGGTCCTGGAGCATGCATCAGATTGAATGTTATATTTGGCTGAAAACGTCATCTCCTCTGAAAGCTGGCTGCAAATTAAGAACATTTTCTCATACTGCTGAATATCTGTTAACTCTCCATTAATTCTGCAGGTCATCTTGACCCATTTGAAAGTTTAAAGGGATAGTTCACCCCAAATAAATTTTAATTCTGTCATCATTTGTTTACCCTAATGTTACATACCTGTATGACTTTATTTCTTCTGTGGAACATAAAATATGTTCTATGAGGAACAGGCCCAGATGTATAAAAAATCTAATAAAATCACAAAGGTCTTGTCTTGTGAGGTACCATTTTGAATATGCAAAACAAAGTGTGGAAACTTGCAATATAAATGCAAAATTAAATTTGAGAGCTACTACAATGGGGACATTTTTGAGTCTAAAAAAAAATTAAATGTAACTTTGTTCTTCATAAAGCATATCATATGGAATAGTCAGAATTGCAATGATTTACTGCTCTGAGACTGGAAAGAAGATCCAAATGCTGCCTTTTATTCACAGTGGCCCATGAGAGTCCAGGAAACAGTAAACAGATAATCAAGGGACTCCAGGAACAGGCAGGAGGTCACAATTCACAGAAAACAGAACTCAGAAATACAATATTAAAAGAGAGAAGACTTCACAAAGATTAAGTGGAAACAGATTTTATATATAGGCAAACCTCATCAAGCAAACCAGTCACAGGTGGGGGTAATCGGGCCATAAAGCGTTCATGCAAAGGATTCTGGGAAATGTAGGAGAAGTTAACGAATAGGAAGAGTGCCCTCTGATGAAGATCATAAGGCTCTCCAGCTAGTGGGTGTAACAGGAATATTGGACGCTAGTTTTATTTGGACTAGTTTTATGGTACTTGTTGTCATTGCTGGAGCTGTATACCTCCGAAATACCTTCACTTTTATTAAATGCAAAAAAAAAGAAACAAAAAGAGGACATCTTTATTTATGCTTTACAAATGAGATCAAGTAAATATTTTTTTAGGAAACCTATCCCTTTTCGATATTCTGGAAAAAAAATCTGCTTTATCTGATCAAAGTCAATACACGTTGAGTTAATTTTTTGGCACTTTTATTCAAAATAAAATAAACATCAGTGTTTAATTTGTGGTTTAATTCTGAACATTAGAGCTGGTCAAGAAAGATTACTCATCATTATTGTTAAAAGAAAAAAAACTGTAAACACAGATGCACTTAAAATCTTACAATCTAATGTATTTCCTGAAGATAAACAGAAATGTTCAACATTTAGCAAAATTTTAAACAACATTCAGATGTCAAATGAATAAGAATTATTGTCAGATTTACTTGATCGGACAGTTAAATTCCTCTTTTCATAACCACATTGGCTGATACCATTAAATGAATTGAGAACAGCAGTACAAAACGTTGTTTTGTTGGACTGTGCCGGGTAAACATGCCATGTGTGTTAGATGTTAAAACAAATCTCTGGCGCCTTGCTTTGACTGTGGTTGATGCAGGTTAGTCATAATGACCTGTGTCTGAAGAGGTATTGTGAAAGCACACAAGAGAAAGTGAATGTGTAACCTTAGAAGGCAACAGAAGCACCTTGGAGATACTCTGTTATATTGCTTGATTGTGGTTACGAAGGGCCCATGCCCTCAGTAAACCTGGGTATCAACACACTGTATCTAAAGTGCATCCATAACTCATGTACATTTACATCCCAGGAGAATATCAAATGTGATGGATGGATAAACTGTAGATGCATCAGAAGACACTTCAGCTGAAGCCAAGGATCAAAGAAGCCTGATTACATTTGGCATATATTTCATTGAATTTTAAGGTCACGCAAACAACATGCCCACCCTGTAACAATGAAACAAGGGAAGTGATTCACCCTGCAAATGCTGGCTGTTTTTTATCCACTATGGTTCTGTCAGCCATAAAGGAATTTAAAGGTAGGATTGAGGCTGAAATATGACGAGTCATAGACCCATATTTACTCAAACCACACATGAGTCTTCTGGAAACAGCTGCTGAAAAGTCAAGGCCATTTTCTGACTAAACATCATCAGACCCACTAATCATCTCTGGTCAGTTTGAGGTCAAACAGACATGGGCCTGAGTAAAGAGTAGAGAAGAGAAACGGGAAAAGTCATTTGATTTCACAGTCAAAGGTGGCGAGGAATCTGAGGAAAGTTGGCTGACTGCTCTGAAATTCTAAGAAATAACTTTTTTTGAACAAATTTCCCTGTTGTCCTATAAAAAAAATGTTTTGCTGACACTCAAAGTCAATATTTAAATAACATGCTTTTTGGCCTGTATCAATACACTCTTTGTATTTGTGTACATGTGCGGAGGAAAAAGAGAAAGCACCAAAAATCTTTGACAAGGTAGACTATAGACATATTCACGTAGTTCAATGTAGAGATTGAATGTACACCAAGATATACCTTTGGCCCACAGAAATGAGGTAAAATGTGATGAACAGACAGGCCAAATATTCCACATCTTATATGTTTGGTCCATTCAGATGTGAAAGAACAGTAAAAACCTTTTGTAACATCCAAACAACATGATAGAGATATTCTGGCCTCTTGGAGTGATGTTGTAAATTAAATTGAATGATTTTGGTTTAATTTCATTTAAAAAATCTAAATTCTTCAAAATATTTCCATAGCATTGCCAACAATTCTTCCATGACAAATTACATTTTGAAACCTACTTATATTCTATGGTGCTTCTATAAGACAATTACACAGCTAACATTTACTTCTTACAATTGAATGAGATTGTATAACTTTTCCATGATTTAGTGGTTCTTTTCAACCTGCTCTTCCTCGGCCAGACAGGCAGAGCCAGTGATCTGAACTGACCACAGATGTGTTCCTTTAAAAATCTTTAAAGCATCGGTTTATAATTCACAGAGTACAGGCATTTTGAACATTATGCTCTCAATCAACATCCAGCAAAGTATTTTTTCTCAAGCTCTTATGTGAACTGATTTCTTTCCCTCAAACCACTAAGTGAAAGGGTGGAAACTGAATGTCTACAAGGAGATAAAATGGATTATAGTAGTGTGCCTTCTTTTGATCTTTACTGAGTAACTTCCTCTGGAGAGATGGGCCTGCGTCACACTTTACAGTCCAGGTAGCGAACAAAGAACAGAAGCCTAAGTCAGAAAGAACATGACTAAGAGCTAAATGGCCTGCACTGTTGTCCCTATCTATGTTAAAGGGCAAAAGATAACCACTGGACCCAGAGGCTCCCGGGTTGCCCTGTGATGTGAGCTTTTTATAAGTTAATAAGACATTTCTAGATGATTTTTCATTGAATCAAAATGTTGCTGAATCGTGATAAATAATAGATACAAAATCTTTATGATTTATTTTGGCTAGAGTAGCCTTATTGAATTAGCTATTGTTTAATATCACAACAATTCATAATTTGATGCCTGACCATCCAAAGTACACCCAACCCCCATCAAATACCTGAGGACCATCGGCACACCAGATGCACTAACGTGATGCAAAGAGAGACTAGAACTTCATGACAGCTTGTCTGACTTTTTCGAGATGGAAGAGCTTGTTTGTTTTGGCTAGACTTAAAACAGACTTAGTCTGGCAGCGCCAGAGGTTCGTGAAACTGGGATTGTGGGTGGAGAGCCATTTTTGCATTGCACTTCAGATTAACGCAGGTTTTGATGAAATATATCTGGTGGAGATATTTCTCACCAGAAGATCATTAGCTGTGACAACTAAGGTCTGCAAAGTCACACTTTTTGAACAGACTATAATATGTAAACAGGTACACTAATGGGAACACACAAACTTAATACAAAACTATAGTGAAATCCAGAGCAAACTTGGTCTGGTATGACCCTAACCGCAAAACATCCTGGGTAACCAACAGTGCCACAGTACATTTCTATTTTGAATAATGTTGAAACTTGCCTTCTATGACAAGTAACAGTTAGGATTAGGATTCAATAGGATTCAAGGTTTTATTTGTCACATACTCAATTATACAGAAAATAATCAGCAGTGAAATGTAAGTCAGGTCAGGTCTGCTCAATGGACAGTGCAAACTATGTAACACAACACAAGTGAATATACATAAAAATAAAAATATATTTAGGTATATTATATAGGTAAAAAAAAATTATAATAAGAAAAAAATAAAGATTAATTTGTGCAATAATATAAAATGTGCAGGACAGTATACTGTGGACTTAATAAATAATAATATAAGCAGGGATGTGCAAGAGGAATGTGCAAACAGGTTGTACAGGGTATATACATAGCAGCAATACGGATGATGGAGAATAATGAATATCTTACTGTTTATTAAATGGAGTCATGTTGATGTTATGAGACTGAGTTTGAGTTTAGGAGCCTGATGGCCTGGGGGAAGAAGCTCCTCCTAAGTCTCTCAGTTTTTGCCATCATGCTCCTGAAGCGCTTGCCAGATGGCAGTAAAAATAAAAGATGGATACCAGGGTGATTTGAGTCTTTGATGATTTTAACAGCTCTGCTTTTGCAGCGTTTGAGGTAGATGTCCTGCAGAGAGGGAATAGCAGACCCTGAGATGCGCTCAGCTAAGCGCACGACTCTCTGCAGAGCTTTGCAGTCCTGATTGGAGCCGTTTCCATACCACACTGAGATGCACTGAGTCAGTACACTTTCTATGGCCCCTGAATAGAAAGTTTTCAGGATTGCTGGTGAGACCCTGAATTTCCTCAGCTGTCGCAGATGGTAGTCTTTTCCTGGCTTTCTTAACCTGAGTTTGAATGTGTGTAGTCCAAGTCAGGTCCTCAGAGATGTTTACACCGAGGTACTTGAAGCTACTCACCCTCTCCACAGGGGTCCCACTGATCATAAGAGGAGTGTAGGGCCGCTGCTGTCTCTTCCTGAAGTCCACAATCAGCTCTTTAGTTTTGCTCACGTTCAGAGAGAGACAGTTGTCCTGGCACCATGGTGTAAGTCTCTCTACCTCATCCAAGTATGCGGTCTCATCATTGTTGGAAATGAGGCCCAGAACCACAGTATCATCAGCAAATATAACAATAGAAGTGGATCTGTGAGAGGACACGCAGTTATGTGTGTAGAGAGAGTAGAGCAGGGGATTTAGGACACAACCCTGTGGGGCTCCTATGTTCAGGGTGATGGAGTTGGAGGTGAACTGGCCCATTTTCACCACTTGAGGTCTGGCGGGAGGAAATCTTGAATGGTCACAGAGTGAACTAGGCCGAGGCTGTGAGCTTAAAAGCTAGCTTGGTGGGGACTGTATTGTATTGAACGCTGAGCTATAGTCAATGAATAGCAGCCTTACATAGTTCCCGTTTTTGCTGTCAATGTGTGTGAGGGAAGAGTGCAGGACCTGAGAGATGGCATCTCAGTAGATCTATTTGGGCGGTGGGCAAACTGAAGAGGGTCCAAAGTAACAGGGATGGTGGAGAGTGTTCTTTAAAAGGTCTCTCAAAAAATTCATGTTTGAGGCAACTGGACGATAGTCGTTCAGGCAAGAGGGTTTACTGTTCTTAGGCACAGTTATACAATATACATTTTAGATCATCCATGGTTTTAGACAAACAGAAACTGAGAATATAATTGAAAATTACTAGATGACCAGTGACTAAAATATCTGAAGTCTTGCAAAGTAAACTTAACATGCAGCAAAAAAAATAAAAATAAATGTTGTGTCATTAAACAGTTACATTTATACATGTTTAGGCATGTAAAAGTAAAAGGCTAACTTTACACCCCACCCCCCCCACACACACACACACACACACACACACACACACTTTTCGGATCGCTCTCAAGCTCCTGGCTATAGCAGGATTACAGATAGATGTTTTCCTGTCTATTGCTATGAAACAAGTAGAAGAACTTCTGGCTGATCTTCTCAAAACAGACACAGTGCTGACACACAGTATGAAGAGGCCCGCTGAAAGGGCCAAAAAGAAGTACAACAAAGTTCAATGGGTTCATCATTCCAGTTTTAAGGATCAAAAACTTAAGCATGTTACTTCCTTGTCTTCAGCTAAATGGTGAATTACATATGGCAGAGGGTGCTCATAAACACTGGTGGTTCGAGGAGCGTGCTCCTGCATTAGCTCCATTAACGGCTGCCAGAAGATAATGCTGCACTGTGATTTATGTGGTGTGAAAACTGAGGCTACAGGGAGCAGAGAGCTAAGCAAGTGGAAGCTTCAAGGAGTAACTTAACAGAGGATACGCACATTAGAGGAATGTAGCACCACACACACAAGTCACAGTCCTAGCTCAGATGAATCTATCTGCATCGATTATTCACTTGTTCCATAAATTAATTTTATTTCTGATGTTCAGAACCTCCCTGTGTAATTATATAAATTAAATAAAACACAAATAATTTTGGGCCTTTGTACTGTCATTACAACAAAATTATTTAAATGTTAACTTGAAGCTATTTATTTATATTTTAATTTTCATTGTTAATGTTAGATATATTTTGTAAAATACACAAACAAACAAACAAAATAATTACTTATTTTGTGGGACCCACCCTTGTGAAAATTTGCTTATGCTAAGTATACTACAAATACATTAACATATTTATGTACTTAATAAAAATACCCTGCAACTATACTTTTGGTATAAACTTGTATACTTATTAAAAGTCTGCTAAATTGCAACAACCAAAGTTGTGCTTTTAATGCACTTTAATTGTGTAAAAGTATTGCTGAAGTCCAACTAAAGATATACAAAAAATATTTGAATGTGTTAAAGTGGATCTATTGCAAGGGTACTCATCAATAGTGACATTAAAACAGCTTAGGCTTAATATTAAGAAATTTTACATATTTTATTATATTTTACAATATTAAGAAATTAAAATTTTTGCACAAGTAGTATACTCCAAATAAAGACAATATGTCAGTAAATATGATTTAGCAGTTTTTGGCATTCCTCCAAAATCTGGCCCCAATTTGTTTCTGGACTTCTTTTTATTTTGAAACATGTTGGCTTCTTAACTTCATTAAAGACACCTTTCTTCATGTATTGCAGAAATGGGGCAAATGTTATACACATGAAGAAAGAATGTGTTTTAAGAAATGGCTGCACTGACAACATAAAAATATTTTATTTCATTTGAAGCCTGCAGTGTTTCATGCTAGCTATACATTGCTGTCCGATAAAGAAGACTAATGTGTCTTGCTGAAATATTATAAAGAGACGCACATATGAAATCATAAGACTCAACATGACTGTGCAGTGTAATGGAATATCTGTCATGATGAGGCATGTTTTGATTATCTCACGGCGAGGTTTCGATTCGAAAGAGGCATGTACCTTTTAGCCTGTAGCATAATCTGCGTCTGGAATTTGTCTAGTGACAAAAAGGAGCTTGAATGTTTTTAGTCAAAAAAAATGTTTTATGATTTCTACCGCAGCATATTACGGTCTGAGTCTGACCAAAGAACGTTGAGGGGGAAACAGCCTAATTGCACTGTTTATAAAAGATCATTGTGAATTTGGGATACATTTTGTTTAACCAGAAGCCCTTATTTTGGTCAAAACGATATGCTACGCTTACAAACAGATGAAAGATTTCAGTGTTTACATTTAGAAATTCGAGAAAACACACTTCCTGGTCTGTCTCGCATCACCACTTAGGTTTCTATTTGTTTGTGTCATATTTTTTACATTCAGAAACGTGATTATCCGTGTAAAAGTCATGTTTTCCTTAGGTTTAGATTTTATGAAGCTGTTCGTGTAACTACTACTGTCCTGCAAAAGATTTACCGTTATGTTATTAGTCTCTAGAAAGGCAGGAATGGATTGTGAGGTCACTTGTTGAGAGACAAATGATGGTCATATTGCATTTCCACATGCTTGCCAATAACATTCACCACTCTGATACAAAAAAAATCAGCCTTTGGCTTTTTCCTTCGAAAGCTGTTTCAATCAAGTTGCCGAATGCCTTTGAATGTCAAGAAAACAATGATTTTATAAACAAAGATTTTGGCTTTTGTAATGCCTTCAGTTGTGGCAACTGTCACTGCGTGAGAACTGTGGATATAGGGGGCATATGACTTCTGTATTAATGCTCAAACATTCTATTCCCACGTTCTTGAAATAAATGAATACAACGTAAAGGTAAGGTCAAATGATGTTAAACTCTCTACGCTTTTATCCTTTTGCTTTGTCTTCAATCTGTTAGTGTTTTTCCTCCCTGTTTTGCCAGTAGTCAAGTGTTGCCAACAGGGTATTTAACTTGATGGTGAAATGACCTGTTTAGCCTAAATCCTGGTTTAAGCGTAGCTTTATCTTTACTTCCCTTTGCTGATGAGAATAATTGATAGCATTTGGTCTTTTAAAAGGACAAACTGTCTGCTTTCAATTCTTTTTTTAAGCTTTAATCTTGTATCATTTAGCAGTGACTCAGCTATAATGTGCTCAGAGCAGAAGTGGTGATGAGTGTTCAGCTCGAGGTCCATATCTGTGACACATTCATGCTCCAATTTTCATATTTAACACATTTTTAAAGCTGACTTTGAACATCAGTTTTACAAAAACACTAAATGTTAACTTAGATATCTATAGGGTTTAGCATATTTAAAAGATATTCATCAAAAAGCAAATGTATTCATATAATATTAACACATAATATGAATGCAGTAATATTAAATGTATGAGATATCAATGATATGAATGTAAAAGTTATAATATAAATAAAATAAATATGGATATTTATTATAATATAAATAATATACACATTAATCTTCAATATTATATTATTTCACTCTTATTTATTCTTATTATCCAAAACATTGTATATATGTCTATTCTGACTTGACCAGTGTCTTAATCTGTTTTCAGAATTTGATCTTTAATTTGATTTATTTTACTTTTGTTCTATTTATGTGTGCAATGAAAGCTTAATTACCAAATAAAACTCCTCTTGCAAGAATACTATGTTTATATATTTTATTATAAGTTTCATATTATGTTATATATGAAAATATTAATACATTGTAAGTTAATATTTTAAATTGTAATGTAAATAATATAAATATCAATCTTAAATATTATAATATAAATTAAGCCTATTATATTTTGTAAATTACAATTCTTAGCATAAACATATATATTGCACCTCTTCTTCTGTGAGGAATAGTCAGATTGATTAGATTTTAGCATTCTAACGAACAAATAAGTATGTATGTTTGATGCAACATTTTCTTTTTCTTTTTGTAAATAGGAAAATCTAAGATTATTTTGATTTGTTATTATTAAGGTAAGAAGCATGAGTTATAACACCAGGATGATAAAGATGATGCAGGTCCTGAACAAATAAAGGCTATTTAAATGCTTTTCTCACCACCAGCCAGACGCATCCAAATCCAGCAAATGCTACGGTCTCGAACCATCATTAATTTCTCTCGTGTGGATGCCGCCGGGCAGTTTACTGGCAGCTCTGAGAACAGATTAAGTGAATACCTAAAGGGATGTCATGACCCTGCAACTTTACCTAATCTTGACGGAAAAATCAAACAAGCAAAATCTCCCCCCTGACAGAAACAAAGTGGACCTATCAGCAAGCCATCTTAAAAATACCTCTCACTCTGGCATCCGTTATTGGAGCACACCTGAATGCAGCTGCTGTTAAATTGCTCAATAAATTATAATACATGCTGAATCCTTTATTTTAGGATAGCATTGCTCGATATCTTCTATATCTGAGAAGAGTTCGTGCAACCTAGGCTGTTATTTAGTGTTAAGCTTGAAACTGTGGTGTCCTCACTTGACTTTTAGCATCAGAAAAAAGATTCACCATCCCAATGCAACAGTTTTACTTACATATTATTTTATCATGATGATATTTGGCAAATGTAACCATGTTTAAAATTGCGCATCAAAAGTAGCTCAAAAAGTCTGGAATAAAAGTTTGTCTCTACAAATCCTTCTCCAGATATTCTTTAAATATCTAGTGCTTCAATATTCAAGTCAAATCATATTGCTCTAATTAATACTATACATAAGCAATTATCAAATAATCTCGATAACAGTTTTTCATAGACAACAGTGTACTGTTTAAATCCAGTCCAATTTTGGAGAGTATTGTTTTATCGTGGCTTATACCAAGCAATCACAGAAATGAGCAAAGAGTCTGGAGCTTTCATAAAAGTATTTGAAACAAAATATAGAATTTCATGCAACCGCAACATTCAGAGACAGTCCTCTGAGGAAATGTCTCAGGAAATCATGATGATTTGCCTCTCATTTTCTTTTGTGATGTCAGCTTTGTGTTTAAGCAAGCTGGATGTCATAGAAATGAGGGACTTTAAAGTGCAAATTAAATCTGAAAATATTTCTCATGTTGTCACATTTGATTTTAACTGAGTAAAAGCGAACAACTGAACTAAAGCATGACAAAAAAAAAAACATACTATTAGTGCAAATCCGTGCACAACTTTCCGTTTCTCTCAAAAGACTATACTGAAGATATTCCGTATACTGAGCTGGATTTCATTCCTTATACTGAGTTTTCATTCGCCTAGGCAATGTAGGGAAATTATAATATTGTATATTTTACTATGTTGGAATAAAAGAAAATGCTAGAAAAAAGAAGGACAAGTTTTTATTTATAAATGAAACCTTAGCTTAATAGAAACATCAAACTATTAAAGACAATCTCTGATATTTTTCCCAGATTCCAGTGATGTGATAGAATGTATTCTAAAAGGTATGCCTGGTTCTCATTGACTGTGTGGGCTGCCCCAGAAGCCATTATCTACGCATTCCACACAGGCTCTGTGCAGGTTTTAAGTTTACACGATACACCGGCTTGCAACGCAACATGTATTGTTGGTCCAAGCTGAAAACTGTTTGATTGCATCTGTGTAATGTTTGCTTTAATTCTATTTTGACAATATGCAAAGTTCATAGTTCCTTTTTCCAATTTGTTTCCTTTAACTTGAGGTAAATGTAATCTTGTAGAGTAGAACATGTGCTGAAAGAATACAGAAGTCGTGCATCTTCTTGTAACATCAAATTTCAAGCAGCTCTCTTTATTTGGTCTAAATTGGACAAAGTATTCAGTGTAGGGAACAGACACTGTCGAAGCTCAAAGACATGGGACAAGACAATGCAACTGAAGCAACAGCTGTCCCGGCATGCCCTCTTCTGGGTATGCAGAGTCCTGCATGAACTCAATGTGTGCATTATCAAGTCATTCTGAAATAAAATGCAAATAAGAGTTTCCCAAATTAAATATATTTGTCCTGTTAGTTAAACAATATGGGATTGATAACTGTATTGATGCTGCATATCTAATTAAACATTGTTAAAGCAAATTTTAATGCTTCAACCAAATAGCTCAGGGTTACCAGCTACAGACTCGAATGTAGCCTATCAAGCAAATATAAAGAAAATCCAACAAGAATTGGCATTTAAAACATGGTTAATTGCTTATGATGTGTCTGATTTTTTTAACAACAATCAACATTTTAGGTTAAATTATTAGGCTAACGAAACAAAGAGAAAATACCCCATGTAGTTAATCGGTTGTCATGAAACTACATAACTATAAAATATGTTTAATGTTGTTTGAAATAAGTTGAACGTGACCTCGGTACGTTAACACCCACGGACCGGTTTATTAGCTTGTGTAACGTACACTGACATACATTTTGGGTAAATTGTGGCTTTGTAGATTCTCATAACTCAGATTTCATTCTGAGGAGCTACTGACAGTTTTGGCCTGCGTCCCAATTTGCATACTAACCATCCTAAATTATAGGGTGGATAGTATGCACATTGGGACGCAGGGAAAGAAAAAAGTCGTCGCTTATATGATGACGCATTTCCGGGGTTTCTGTAGTTTATTGTAACACGTGGAAATCTACAGCGGACTAAAATTCAGTTATATTTCTTTATTTACAGTATTTGGACTGTCCCAGAGTAATCGATCACAATGGTCAAGCCATTATTCAAGGGGAAAAGCTCCATAAATACCTCAAACTCCAGCAGTAATCCCGGTAAGATTAAAGAAACCGCTGGTCTGGCTGTGAACTGCTAGCCAGCTAAAGCATTAGCCAACTCTTTTTGATGAATATGAGACGTTCTGTAGTTATGTTTTCACCGTTGACTGTTGGTAGAGCAGCTTTCGTCTATGTTTGCAGGGTTGTTAGTTGATTTCGTGTTACCATGACTTCTGTCAAGCCCCCAGATGTCCCATTAGAGGCTGCTGACACTTGTATTAAGACCAATCAATGTCTGGGTCATGTTGAACATGACTATGTATACGTGTTCAAAAATAAATGAATTACAGACTTGTTCTAGATTGCTTCCACAATGTTTGAATGTTTTTTCAGAAATGTTTAGAATCAGAGTCGGAAGTTAGCTTTTTTTAAGGGATGATATTTGCTCTCTGCATTCAGGGAGAATTTTTCACCACTATGAGAGCATAAAAGCACGCCCCATGTTGTTCGTTTATGCCAAATGCTTACATTGAATTAGCATAAATTGTCAGTCCGAGAAATTATGGCTGTCACTTACAATAGATGTCATATTTTATATATACCATATATTTGTTTGTTGTCTTTTAGTGCCATTTTGTATACATTCAAGTTCATTTCATACACCGCTCATAATAAACTACTTATTAAATAACAAGCAGTAGTTCTCGTTAAAATGTTTTGCATATCACAAGTTGTGATCCAAAGTTGACATATTTTGAATGTAATGAAGGGTTATTTAAGGACAAATGCTACAAATTGTACACTACTGTTCAATTTTGGGTAAGAATGTTTATTATTTTATTAGGCAAGGACTAGGGTTGCAAAAAGGTGGTACATTTCCAGTCAATTTTGGACTTTTTTGTAATTTTGGAAAGTTTTCACAAATTTACTGGAAATATTACACCCCTTTGCAACCCTAGCAAGGACATTAAATTGATCAGTGACAGACATTTACAGTGGTACAATTTTTTTATTGTAAATAAATGCTGTTATTTTGAACTTTCTGTTAATTAAAGAATCCTGAAAAATTATCATATTAAGCAGCACAAGTTTTAAACATCGTAGAAAAAGCATCATTCTTGAGCATTGATTTAGCATCAGAGGAATATATTACATTTAAAATATATGTAAATAGAAAAGTTATTTTAAATTATAATCACAATATTGTTTCACATTTTTACCATTTTACTGTTTATGATCATTTAAATGCAGTCTTGGTAAACATAAGAGATATTTTAAAAACTTGTAATTTTTACCTCAATTATAATTGGTGGACTTTGGAAGTGACACAAGGGACTCTTCTTTTAATCATGCCCCTTGTGCTTTGATTTAACAATCTGTCACAGTTATTATGAAGTGTATAAGAAAATTACTGTAAATTGCACTGTGTATCCATGTATAACAATGTTCATCTCTTTTAACATTCTCTATCCCACAGACCGGGTCAAGGGAGCTGGAGGGAACAACATGAGGGACCGTGCCACCATCAAACGCTTGAATATGTACAGGCAGAAGCAGAGATGGTAAGTCATTTACAAAATGACAAAATGATAACAATTCTGAATAGAATCAGAATGAGTTTTATTTTCCAAATGAACACAAACACACAAGGAATTTTATGGTTTCTAGTAGCTCTGAGTGCTTGCATACATTTGTATGTAACAAGACAAAAGAAAGAAAAAATAAACAGAATTTAATTAAAGAATTAACGTAATATACATCTAGATATAGTAATATGCATTAAACACTAATTATAGAGAGAGTTTATTTATTTTAAACAAAAACAAATCCAATTCCTAACAAAAATGTAACATTTTAAATTATAATGAAACGGATATTTTTTCATTCATATGCCCACAGTAACAATCGAGGTAAAGTGATAAAGCCCTTGCAGTACCAGAGCACAGTTGCTCCAGGAACTGTGGCCAGAGTCGAGCCCAACATCAAGTGGTTTGGTAAGAGCAATGCCTCTTTTTGTCTGTTTTAATCAGTCTTATTGTGTATGCTTGATTATTGAAGGTAACTAGCCATCTTTTCCGAGTAATATTATAGGCCACTTATTCTGTGGTCACTCCATTCAAAATTCATATTGCTTGTACATATGTCTGATTATGTGAATATTTATTTGGTTTTCCCATATGCTTCCTGTGCAGCCAATACACGTGTTATCAAGCAGTCATCCTTACAGAAATTCCAGGAAGAGATGAACGCGGTAAAGAAAGATCCGTACCGAGTAGTGATGAGGCAGAGCAAGCTACCAATGTCCTTGCTGCATGACCGAATAAAAGCACATGTGAGTATGGACTCAAGTTACACATACATGCTGTTTTTATACAATCATCCTGTGACGTGATGTGAGAAGACAGGTTGGCTCATTGTTTGCATGCAGTTTGGTTTTTGCAGTTTTTCAGAGCAGGCAATATAGTCATGCATTGTGATGAGTTCAGTAAAAAGTAGTACCGTGAATCCTACATTTATTTATAATTGACTTACAACCAGAAAGTATCAATAAAAATTGACTAATTTAATGTAATTTCATGTCTATTCGAGTATTATAAAACAACATTAGCAACATGGTAACATCTAACTCTGAGCTTTACATGAGTTTATAACGTTTCTATACTATTAGTGTTGATTAATATTTTTTATTTGCCTTTATTTAAAAAAATTCAGTGTTCCTTTTAAATTTTGTTCGGTGGTTTTACATTTATGCATTTAGCAGACGCTTTTATCCAAAGCGACTTACAATTGCATTCAGGTTATGCATTTTCATTAGTATGTGTGTTCCCTGGGAATCGAACCCACAACCTTTTGCGCAGCTGACGCAATGCTCTACCACTGAGCCACACAGGAACACTTTTGTCATTTATACACTGTTTTTTTTATGTACATATTTCTTTTTAGCTTTAATATATTTTATTTTAGTTTTAGTATTTTTTGTATTTTAAGCAACAAGTTTTTCATTTAATATTATTCATTTAATTTCACCTTATTTATTTTCAGTGACTTAAAATGATTAATAATACTTTTAGTTAACGGGACGTTAGATGTGCTGTTTTTATGGTACACAAAAACAAAACAAAAAATCTGTTTGTGTAGATCATTCCAAATTTAGAAGTGTCATAGTATGATACGGTGTGTTGTCATTTGATTAGAATAAATATAGCCTAATGAAAGCAAAAATGTTTCTGACATTAGACTCCAATGGGAAAATTGCCCCTTCACGAAGTACTTTTCTGACTTGATTTATCAGCTGCTCATTTCTGTCAAATTCCTGAGAACAACTGGCTTTGCTCATTTGTATTTAAAAGAGAAAACCGTTTTTCACAACACCTCTTGGCTAAATGTCTTGTAACTTGTGGACCTCACGTAACACATGCTGTGCTACAACGAGAACACAGTGAGTACAATTGTTGTGCCATGATAACGGTACAGTGATTTTGTTAGTCTGACGGTGTAGCGAGTGCATTGCCTGACCTGGGATAGAACTTGCTCTTTGGCACCTAAGGGCCTGCTGTCTGCCAGTAGTAAAGAACAATGTGAAAAATATGTGCTCAGAATAAAATATAAGGTTTTGCTCTGTACTTCATGTTCCTTCGGCAAATGTTGTTGATTTGCTTCAACGTCTAAACTGTTCCATGTGTGAGCAAAACCTTTGCGTAATGAACGTCCCAATATACTTTTGTTTATGTCTCATAGAATATATTTTTTTTTTTTGGTTGCAGGAAACTGGCAAAACTGTGTCAGTTATTGATTTTCATCATATCTTTTATCTCTGCTCCTCCAGCATGTGCCATATTGTCCATTGTTTGCACACATTTTTTTCTCTTTCTCAGAAAGATTTTGAACATATTGTGATGTGGTGGTTAGCCTCAAATCAGGTTGTTTTTTATCATCCACGTCAATTGTTCCGAAGAAATGCAATCTTAACCAGAAGTACAATTTCTTACGAGAAATGTTACTGGCTTTGACAAGATCTGTAAATTGCTTGTTTTATTCCATCCTCTGTTGCAACAGTGGTATGGCTTCACTTTTTTGTTTTTAGGTCATTACAGATTGCAATTTGGCTTGGGCCAGTTATAGACTTTAACTGTAAGAAGTTTCGTTCATTGTTATTTGGCTTTTGTATGATTTAATCTTAAGGCATATTTTTCTGTATATTAACGCTTTTCAAAATTAGCAGTTTTTTGTAAAATCATATATTCTATATGCATGAGTGTTCAAAAGTTTAGTTAAGATTTTAAATGTATTTTAAAGTGTCTTATGCTCTTAAGGCTATTTATTTAATTATTTAATCCAAAATTCAGTAAAATATTGTATTTATAGTTTATTTAGATAGGGACAGATACAAAAAACATAGATACATTAAACAGTCATCTGATGTATGCATCATAGTGTTTTTAGCTGAAGTTAATTTACAACACTTGTCCCTAGTAGGGCTTTTGGTTAAAATTTACAGTACAAATTAACATTATTAAAAATAAGATAGAAATGAAAAAAAAATAAGTATACAGAGAGAACACAATGTAAAAACTAAATATGAGAGCAATATTGTGCCTGAATTAGCCACAATTTTTTTTGTTTTTTTAATAGCTAATGTTGGGATACATTTCAAGTGGTCTGGCAGAGAGTTCCATAATTTTCCCCCTTTTATTGAAAAGGCAGTTTGGGCAAATGATTTTCTACGGAAAGGGATACTACAATTGCCTTTTAACGCTGATCGGGTGGTGGATCTGGTACCACTTTGCTGTCTTGTTATTATTTTGCAAAGGGATGTGGGAGCAGCGTTATTTAGGCATTTGAAGACCAATTTAACAAAATGCAGGGAGGTAAAATTAGCAAAACTTAAAATCTTATATCTGCTTAGAATTTGGCAGTGATGGTACCTTATTCTCTTCTTGTCCAGGACTTTCCAGGCTCGGTTATAAAGACACTCTATGGTCTTAACTGATGACTGGTGAGCTTGGGACCATGTGGTTAAGCCATACAACATGTGTGAAAGAATCATAGAATTTATACAAATAAAAGCACAGTTGTAATAATATGTATATATATATAGTAATTCATATGTAATAATATGAAATACTATACAATTTCAAATAACCTTTTATATATATTTTTTTCTATTTCTTTTTTCTAAAATGGTCATTTATTCCTGTGATGACACAGCTGAATTGTCAGCAGCCATTACTCCAGTCTTTAGAGTCACGTGATCTTTTTTTGTGGGGGATTCTTCGATGACTAGAATGTTAAAAAACAGCATTTAATTTGAATAATCACTTTTGATCATTTGAATACATCCTTAATGAATGTAAGTATTAATTTATTTTAAAAGAACATAGTGACCGCAAGCTTTGGAACAGTACTGTGTGTATAAGATTCTATATATGCACAGGAATGCGTGAAAGCTGGTGTTTACAAACCTAATGCAAACCACATCTGCATTTAGTTTGAGAACTGCAGATTACCATCTGATTTTTTTGGACTGTGTCTAAACGGTCAGATCGGATTTAAAGTGTTCCATGTTTCAACAGTGTGCTGTGCTTTCTGGAGCTGTGGCCAAATACACGTTTACCCTAATTTAGTGAATTATGTCACTTAGCATCGTGTTTAAGCTTAAATCTTTACTATAGTAGAAAAAGTACAGGCTACACTGTTTACGTAAACTTATTCCACCACTCCATCACACAAAGTCAATCCTCAAGACAAGGAAACAAAGTAGATTTATGCACAGTGTGAATAAAGCCATATTAATATAATATGCTTTATAGAAGAAATCACGTTGTTTTGTGTAGCACCAAATTTTATGATCACTCTTGTAAGCCATATATAATGTGCAGGTGAGTACACTCTGCTCTCCCATAAGTCACTGGGGCTTCTTTCCTCTTGGTAGCACAGAGAACTGTCAAAATGCATGCAAAAGCTGAAATACCAGATGCTTCATTCACGTAATTATGAACTATATGATTAGAGGATAAAACAGTTCTCATGAAATCTGTTTGTGAATTGATCTTCTGCTGGTTCTTCTAGAACTCCAAGGTGCACATTCTGGACACGGAGACATTTGAAACCACGTTTGGGAGAAAGTCGCAGAGAAAGAGACCCACCTTGTCTGTGGGAGAGCTGAAGGACTTTGCTGAAAAGGCGGAGGTCTCTGCTCAGAGCTACGATGCTGAGAAAGACCGTGATTTGGTGTTTGAGGACACCGGAGTCAAGTGAGCGAGTGCCTTCTGGAGATTATGAAAATATGTAGTTCTGTACTTACTACAGAGACAAGCTATAGCCCTGTTTTTCTAGCAAACATGGCTTATATATCAAGACATGACATAAAGCCATTTCATTTTCCTATCACTGCAGGGACGAGGCTCGGGAGGAAATCTTCAAAAAGGGGCAGTCAAAGAGGATCTGGGGCGAGCTTTATAAGGTAGGTATTACCATCTCCCAACGCCTTACTTTTCTCATAAAACCATAGTTGACGCCACATCCTAAAATGTACCATGCTTTTTGAAGGTTATCGACTCTTCAGACGTCATTATCCAGGTGCTAGATGCTCGGGACCCTATGGGCACTCGATCCCAGAGCATTGAGTCCTACCTGAAGAAGGAGAAATCTTGGAAACACCTCATCTTTGTGCTCAATAAGTGTGACCTCATTCCCACATGGGTTACGGTAAGAAATGAAAGTGTAATACTAGCACCAGTTCCAAAATCTGTTGAGCTCCCTATGTAGGCAGTATTATAATGTGATATACACATGCTATTGAAGTGAACACTCTTCCAGAAGCTTTGTAAGAAACCTTCACTTGTCAAAAGCTCTGAGTCTTATTTCAGAAAAGTAAGCATTACAAAACTGAATGTTACATTTGTGATATAACTATACTGTTATTATTGGGAGATTAGCTTAGCAACTTGCTAACACCAGCCTCTGTTAATCCATTTATGTTGGGTTAAGAGAAATGTCAGAAATCTTGTTGATAAATCTGCTTATTTGTTCAGTGTGCAAAAAATATTAACAAAATAGTTCAGCCTAATTAAAAAAGACTATTTACCCCATATATATGGGTACAGGAATTATGATGACATGGCGTGAATTGCTCAATCTAATTAGAAAAACTAGAGTATCGTGTTATTAGCTTGGTAAGTTTCTATAGAATGATCCAAAATGGCCACTTTTGTTGTTCTACAACAGTTAGGATGTATGGAACCTCCTATGTAGGCAGTAGACAGCAAGGCATCTCACTAGGTTTCTGGACCAAGGCCACTGTCTGCAATGTGTCCTGTTGTATATTCAGCTCTACCGTCTCTGGAGTTTGTTTCACTGACAGACAGGCATGTTTATCTTGGCTTGTAATAGTTAACCAGTTAAAGGCTCCTTCCCTGACAGATATTTTTTCTTTCATGTTTGTAATTCTTGTTATTGGTGATTCTGAAATGCAACAACATGAAATGAGGGAGTTACATCAGCTGTTTATAAGCTGCAGACCTTTTGATTCAGGGCAAAAAAGCATCTCATCTAGATTTATGACTGAGGTCTTTTGTAAACCTAACAGGCAAATGATTGGGAAACCCATTAGTTTTGTTCTTGAAAGGGAATCACTTATCATTCTGTGGTGATTCTTGTTGGGCAGCTTGTGCCCTTTTTATCGGTTCGCTCTTATCAAAAACAATTTCAATGATCGCTTCTAGTGTTAGACCTAGGTAGAGGTGTACCACATTTACAACCGGATTTGATTCTAAATTCCATGAATTTCATCCTGTCAAAGTTATATGTACGCCAACTGAAGAACATATGCACAAAGTTTTTGTGCTCACTTAGCAGTAATTAAAATAACTTGACATCGATTAAGAAAACATCATAAGTAGGAAAAATAAATAGACCCATTTTGTCCACCCTCATGTTGTTCCAAACCTGCTTGAATTTTGCTCTTCTGTTGAACACTAAAGATATTTTGAATAATGTTGTTAAACAAACAGTTGATGGTCCCAATTAACTTCCATAGTATTTTACTCCAATGGAAGTCAATGCCAATGACTTATTGCAAAGGTGGCACTATACCACACTTGAAGTCACTGAGCTCTTCTAAATGGCCCATTTTTTCCACTAATGTTTGTAAATGTAGAGTTCTGGCATGGTTCTCTAGATGGCGCAGTCCGATATGTCTAACTCAATCTGACCTAATGACATCATTATCACATGGCACAGTTGATTGGTTCTGTCCTGTATTGGTAGCCAATGAGCTCGTTGATCAACATTCAAATATATGACTAGTGCTTGCTGTAGCTGTTTGCAGCATGCTTCAGAAACCCTCCACCTTCCCCAGCTCCACCTGTATAGATTTTCTACGAGGTGATTCATGTATGCTATAGGGAGTTATTTATCAGAGTTCTTCGTTTTATCATTTTCTTCATAATAAAGTAAATCTATTATGAAATGCTAATCGACATAGCCTTTATCACTGCTTAGAATACAATGAAATATTTTGTGCCTTAATTATTCTGTGTAAGAAGCCACATCATCTCACAGAAGGATTTATTTCAAACACTCGACAGACGTTATGAAGTGAGTTTGGAGTAAAAACATGTTATTAAATGTGGTATTTTCACATGCTCTCAGATGGAGCAGCATTTACTTCAGAGAGCCGTAGTTCACTGAGAAGATACGCAAACAGCTGTCATTATCGTAAATTATTTTGTCGATTTCATAAACCTACGATTATATCATCTGCGATTATGAACGTGATTTTGCATAGCTTGTCAGAGGACTACAGCTCTGTGTAGTAAATGCTGCTCCACCTGAAAGTAGGTGATGGAGATTTAGTACTAATCACAGAACCGGCTTTACTGACAAAATGTGCATGACAATCGTGATAAATCGCGTTCGATTAATTGTGCAGCCCTACATTGTCACGTACATTACCATGCCAATACCTCCGAGAGTTGTCATGACATAAATCATTTTAGTAATAGAAATGCCTGAATTAAATAATGTCCATTGTGGTAGGTATTATATAGTATTTGTATGTTTATATGTTCACATTGCTCTTGAATTTACATTGAAATGTGATTTATTTAGAGGGATGCTCTTTTTTTTTGTGTGTGCATGCAGGCATTTTAAAAAATCATCCATTGGAACGTTTATGAATAATGTTGTTGCTTAGCATCTAAGATGATGCTACACTTATTTTTCTATATGTGAACTGTTTTTCATTCTTGCTTATTCTTGTCTATGTTGTAGAAACGCTGGGTTGCAGTTCTTTCTCAGGAATACCCCACTTTGGCCTTTCACGCCAGCCTTACAAATTCCTTCGGCAAGGGCTCCCTTATCCAGCTTCTGCGGCAGTTTGGCAAGGTGAGGCTTTAAACATTTACATCGTATTTTTAATGCTTATACACATTATGGCGTCTTGGAAACCAGGGGGCAACAGGTTTTAAATGCACAACAGTTTCGATCCACATCGTTAATCTACTCAAGCTGCTGTTTTAGGACAAGGTCAGTCTGTTTTTTGGTCCGTAATGGCAACAGATGTACAGAGCAGTGGTTTGGTTGGGTACCAGATGCACCCCGCCCTCCCATGCTATTGGGCTCCTGTCCTGTCTTCACATCTGTCTCGTAGCTATTTTTGGGAACACGGTCGTAAACAAAAAATTGGAAATACTAAAAAGGAGAGAGGGCTTATGTAACAATTTTGTTTTTGCAATATAAATCTGCAGGTGTAATGACATTTAAGAGGTCTTTGTAGGTTGTGTATCAAGTCTTTATTTCTTTGGCCCCTTTTTAAAAGTGTATAATAAAATGTGAGAGGGAATGTGTGCAAATTATTGAGAGAAGGGCTAATCCAAGATCGTCTTGTTTTCCTGACCTCAATAATACCATGAAACCGACATTATATCAGAGGGCTTGAAAGTATGTGTGTGTTTCCTCTATTTAATTGCTGCTTTTCAAAATGACGTTTGCTTAGTATTAACATGTCCATATTGATTTTTGCTCAGCTCCACTCAGATAAAAAGCAGATCAGTGTTGGCTTCATTGGATACCCCAATGTTGGAAAGAGCTCTGTTATTAATACCCTGCGCTCCAAAAAAGTCTGTAACGTGGCACCCCTTGCTGGTGAGACAAAGGTAAGACCTCAGAAGCTTTTTCTTTCCATCTCAGGGATGTGATTTCAACATAAGGATTTCTGTATTTTCCATGTGATCCATGTTAATTCTGAGAAAAAGAAATTGATGCATTTTGAAATTGTAATTATACTTGTTCTATAAAATGATCATTATTTTACAGTACAATAATATTCTTGCTATAGTAATATATTTCTTTATTGATTTGTTTAATGTTCATATTTAAATAATAATACCAAAAAAGCACTATTAATAGTAACCCATTACACTGTATTTCAAGTCTTTTTGTATTCAAAAGTTATAATTTTTTATGAGCTTTTCCAATAACATACTTGTGTTTGTCATGTACTGGTGATGAACATCAGATTTCTGTGATTTCTCTTGTACGTGACATTAAATGAATCAGAATGTTTTTTTTTGTGAGTGTAAGGTTATCTGCTAGATCCTGACATGTGGTAACATTTTGGATGGCTTAATGTTTCCAGCGTTTTGGTTTTGGCTGCAACTTGTGTGTATTCATGTTTATGTGTGAAGTTACTTTTTTATGTTGTCAAATTTTTCCTCCTATTTTACAAACATGGAACTGAGAAATGGTTTTCAGAGGGCGAGTGAAAGTGCAAGGCAAAGGAAAAACATTACTGACGGAGGCCAGATTGAAATCAAATTCTAAACAAATCTGGACTTCCACACTCTTCTGTTTATGTTTTAAATGATAAATTGTTTCATTTCAAAATGTCCCCAGTGTGCCCTGATTTGAGCTATTCTTCAATTAGTAGACATTTCTGTCTTCGATTTTCCTTTCTTTTTACAACAGTCTTTCTAGTTCGATTATGAGATAGATGTGTTTGATTTGATTTTAATAGCTTAATAACTAGCTTTTCCTATGTTGAAATGTTGGGTTTGCCTGAATCACTGTTTAGGCCTTTGGCCAGTCAATCTATTTAGTTTTAGTTTTATAAACTTAAAAGTTAATTTACTGCTTGCTAACTTGTCGAAAGTTCTTATAAATTGCGTATATTTAAATGCAGTTCGTTATATTGAAATGTTTTCGGTCTTGTGGTTTCTTAAATGGAGGTCATGTATGAATCTATGGACTTTCTGTCAGATGGCTCACGCTCAACTTTAATGCCACAACCAACTGTTTTCTTTCTCTCTTTTTTCTGACAGGTCTGGCAGTATATCACACTAATGAGACGCATTTTCCTCATAGACTGTCCTGGCGTCGTCTATCCCTCTGACGACAGCGAAACTGACATTGTGCTGAAGGGAGTGGTACGATGACCTTGACTCTCAAAGTCAACCGTTCACATTGGCAACCCCAGCAGCTTCATCCACTCACGTTGTATCTGTTGCATTTAGGTTCAAGTGGAGAAGATCCGAACACCGGAGGATCACATCGGAGCAGTGCTGGAGAGGGCTAAACCAGAGTACATCCAGAAGACATACCGCATTCCGTCCTGGACCTCTGCCGAGGATTTCCTGGAAAAGCTCGCCTTTCGCACCGGAAAACTGCTCAAGGTCTGGCCTGATTGTGGAGAATCTGATAAAACGAACTGTCAGCTTGGGTCCTCGCACCACATTTGTTTATTCTATCCTCTCAAGTAACCGATTGAGATGTGACAGTTTGCTTACTTTAAGCCAGTGGAAAACATTTAATTTGAACTTTGGATAGCCACTTTACATTACTCTAATGCCAAAACCACTAAGATTTAGTTCCAAAAAAAAGAGGTTATATTTTTTTAGTTCACGTCTTTATCTCTGTCCAAATGCTGTACATGTTGGTGCTGTAATGATTGGTATTTTGTGTTGTTCCACTTATACAGGGTGGCGAGCCAGATCTGTCTACTGTGTCTAAAATGGTTTTGAATGATTGGCAGAGGGGACGCATCCCCTTTTTTGTGAAGCCCCCGGGATGCGAGATGAATGACGAGGTAAATGGACACTTGTTTTTAACATCCTACAAAGTTTAGTGTATTTTAGCCCCCCAAAAATAAATTGCTTAGTATTTAGAAATTTCACTTTAATATTCGAAAATGTCTTCCAAGATCATCACTGTTGCATGTTTTGCTAAGATTAGAGCTTTATGTTATTTTAAAGACCTTGTAAGACATTGTTTATATGTACCTTCCTTAATGCATATTGAATTACTTTGTACAAATCCTCTAAGTCACTGTGGCCAACCAAATTACTTGAATTTTGACTGTCTTTATACTGGCAGACACTAATGCACTTTTAAACATTTATAGTCTTAAACTGTCACTTGATCTTTCCACTCAGAACAAAGCTCAACCGATGCTGGAAATGCCTGAGATGGAAACCAAGAATGAAGAGTTGGGAAACGAACTTGAAGCTCGGGATGTGGACGGGGCTTCATCTAGCCAGCAGGAAGATCAAACGCTTCTGAGACAGAATGAGGAGATGCAGAAAATCTTCGGCAACGTCAAGCAGAACTTTGGCAAAATAAACGTCGCTCCAGAGTTCAGCGAGGAGGACCTTGTGCCTGTTGAGATACCTGACATACTGGATCCCTCCTGGTCAGAAGACGAAGATGAGCAAGACGAGGAAAATGAGGAGGATGAGGAAAAAGTGGAAGAGCAGATTAGTGAACAACAGGAAGAAGAATCCTCGGTTTCTGTCTCCACAACCAAAGTAGAAAAGAAGAGCACATGTGAAGTGAATAAAGAGATGGATGAGAAGATTGCCAAATTAAAGCATTTTCTTGATCGTGCCAAGTCAAAGCACTTCTCCGCCATACGGTTTGTTTAAGCTCATGTGGATAATAATATTTTATTTATATGCGCCTTTCAGGACTCTCAAGGACACTTTACAGCAAAGACGGCAAGATAAAAAATATACAAAACAAACTACAAACAGAGAATTACTTGAATATATAATCAGTAAAGTTATGATATAGAGTTAAGATAAGGTTGTGAGAGGGTTCTGTAAAGGTTAACGCTTACCCTATTTCAGTTTAGCTCTTATCTGTTGATATTATAATGTTGTCTTGATGTTTTTATAGAATTCCTAAAGGCCTGTCTGAAAAGGTGTTCATTGAAACCACAGCAAAGCAGAATGATGCAAAGAATCTGCAACAGAAAGGTACTACTAACTCTTTGTGTATCAAAAGACATGGCTGCTGCAACGGTGTATTTAATGTAAAACAAAGCACTTATTATTATTATATAAATTAAAAAAAATGTATTACATTTTGGAGAATTTTTGAAGAGAATGCTTATACATCGGGGCTTGCCTTTTTTAATGTTAAAAAATATCTTATGCTCACCAAGGCTTCCTTTGATTGATCAAAAATACAGTAATACTCTGAAATATAATTGCCATTTAAAATACATTTTCTGTTTGAATATATTCTCAAATGTAATTGTTATGATGGCATAGTTGGTTTTTCAGCAGCCATTGCTTCAGTGTCATGTGATCCTTTAAAAAATCATTCTAATATGCTGATTTGGTGCTCAAGAAACATTTCTTATATTATTAATGTTGAAAATGTGTTAAGTTTTTTTTATATAGAAATATTTTTAACAAATGTCTTTTATTTTCACTTTTGACTAATTGAATGCATCTTTGCTGAATAGGTGTTAATTTATTTAAAATGTACCCAAACGGTATATTCACAGTACTTATTGACAATAATGACATTATTTATTGATGCTGACTGCAATATCAACTATATTTCAAATATACTGGTAAACCTAGTTGAATACACTAAATATTTCCACAGACTCGTGTCAATGATTAGGATTGTCTGGTGCTTCAAACAAGTGAGTAATGACACTCATCCTTTTTTGGTTTTCCAGCTGTGAATTTGGGTAAAAAGAGGAAAGCTGAAGATGAGGAGCCTGCAAAGCCTACCAAACTCACATCTAAAGAGGTATGCACTATTCTCCCAGCTCAACACTCCAGACATCTCACATTAATTTGAGACCAAACTTATCTCCTCCTCTCTATTAAACTTCTTCACCTCAACAGAAAAGAAGACTGGAGCGTGCCCAGAAAGTGAAGAAAGTGGGGGTCCGCTATTATGAAACGCACAATGTCAAGAACAAGAATAAGAACAGAAAAATGCCCTTGGATGACAAAAAAGCCAAACGAGCTAAGCGATAATACCTCAATCGCTGTTTCCAAAGCCATGTCGGTGGCTAGGTTGGAACGTCTGGTGTGGATTCACAGTGATTTGGGAAAAAGTGAAGGTTCGGTTGATCTCTGATACAATTGTTCCAATGCACTTTATTCATACTGTGGCACCAGCCATCATCCTGAACATTCTAACTACAGTCTGACAGCTAATTAATTTCAATACTGTGCATTTTCAGCGCTTTTAACATAAAACAATGTCCTGATTCTGCAGAGTTGAAATGTGAATTATGTATGTGTATCTACACGTTCTTTTTCTTTTGTTTGGAGAAAAAATAAATAAATACTCAGAACAGATGCTTTAATAAATGTTTTATTCATTAAAATGGTATGAGATTAAGTGTACTACTGATCCAATAATATTTAGGCCTTATTCCTCAGGGTAATTATGCCTTCCAGTTGTGCCTAAAACAATAAATGGCTGCATAAGTGTCTGTAAAATAACCAGAAATCATGAATATGATTATCTCTGCTTTACCTTGAGTTGCTGATTAGTTCGTTTGAGGAACTGGACCTCTTCAGCATGCTTCTTTTCCTCAATTTCCCGCCGTTCTGCTTCCCGTCTCTCGATGGCCTCACATTTAGCCTTCTGCTCGTTCAACAACCTCTCCAAATCTCGCTTCTCGCTCTCCAACTCTAAAATCTACCAACAGTTTGTATCTCAGCAAGCAGAAAATGGTCATTTAATATGTGCTTGTCTAGTCTTACATTAAACTGTTTTTTTTGTCCATACAAAGTCAGTTGGGACTAATGTTGTGTTGGACACCACTGACTTTCATTATAAGTTCAAAATATATTTTGTGTGTATATGTAATCGTTTATGATTTCTGTTACAGGAGCAAGATAATCACATATGAACTTGTAAAAAATACAAATTATTGTAAGTGTCACTGTATAGGTTTAGTTTTGTAGCTTGCTTTATTTTTTATAAACAAACTTAGTAGTTTAGAAAAGATATTATTTACGGTTACATTATTGTTATATGTAATATTTATGATAAAATGTTTATGTATATACATTACATTTACATGTGTTACAATGTTATTTTAGAATATATATATATACAATTATTTTAGTTTATGTATAAGAAAAAAATGTGAACAATTGCTTTCATTAATAATAATTTGCTGCAAATGACCTTGTTCTCCATGTCAGCCATTCCATGCTCTGCTTGAAGTGCTTTCCTCATGCCAAAGGCCACGCTGCTCTCGTACAGTGTTTGATAGGCAGCGATGGTCATGCGGATCTCGTCTCTAACTTGCAGAAGCAGGAGGCCCCGCTCGGCACAGTTAATGGTGACCTGTCTGATTAACTCATCTGAGACATTTGAAAGAGGGAACGCCATGTGAATCTCAACAGCTATTAATATGACACTTCATTAGTAATATGTGTATTTTTACCGAAGCACTGAGAGTAGAGCTCCCTGCGCACAGGGCAGATGCCCGTCTCTCTGGCCTGCCTTCCCTGCAGGCTTCTGTCCAGCTGTTCTTGCAAATGAATAACGTCCATGCGTGTGCACGGAGCGCTGGACACTGCCTGCACCCACAACTGGCTGTCCTCCATCCATTCCCTGTAACAGAACCATTTGAAAGATGTATATACTATCTTTCAAAAGATTGAGGTCGGTAAAAAAAAAAAGTTATGCACAACAAGGCTGTATTTATTTGGTATATCATGACATATTACTTCAATTTAAAACAGCTGTTTTATATTTTATTATATTTTCAAATGTATTCCTGATGGCAAAGCTGAATTTTCAGCAGTCATTACACCAGTCTTAAGTGCCTTCAGAAATCATTCTAATGTGCGGATTTGGAGCTGAGGAAACATTTTTTAACATTGCTTATTATTTGTGTGGAAGCCGTGATGCATTCGCATTCAGAAGAGCATTTATATTCATTAGAAATATTTTGTAATTTTATAGCTGTCAGTCAAAAATCTTACTGACCCCAAACTTTTGAATGGTAATGATGAGACGTTGCCATGTTATGGTAGTAAGGAAAATGTTTAATAAATATACTAATAAACCTCTTATTTTATTGTACCTTGGTGGTAGAATGGCATTCAGGATCTCTTCGGTTTGCTGTTTGCTGGCATCCGCAGAGGGGCTCTTGGGTTTGGGTGGAGGAGGGACTGGGCCGCTCTCTACCATCTGCTGGGGACTCACTTTCAAAGGGCGACTCTGAATCAAATGTGAGACAAGATAGGAAAAACTAATGTTCAGGCTTCATTACAACTGCGGGTGTGTTTTATTTGTATAACGTTACATCAAAGAACTGTGCTTACCCTTGGAGACTTCCTCTCTGTATTCTTGCTCACCAACACCGGATTATCATACTTCAGCAAGGAGTCAGTCGGAAGAATCATACTTGTCATGTGGAAGTGTCAAGAAAATGTAACGTACAGGAATGTTTCAAGTTCTGCGTTTTAGTATCACGCTTCGGATGACTTCGTGTGCCCGCGAAAGTTTATTTTGTTGTTTCCCGTTGCTATAACAACCGCTCTTTCCCATCACGCAGATCAGTATATGAAAGTGAACCAAACTAATCGGGAGAAAAAAAATAAGTAATTTTTTTACGTATTTTAAAAGAATTTACATGCAAATATGTTGTATTGTTCTATTTTTCTAACGTTTTTGTTCTAAAACACGAGACAGAACTCGCCACTGGGTGGCAGGCTGTTGAAGCAAAAAGGATATTAATGTTATCATGTAATATGATTTTGAAGTGAATGTGCACATTTTACTGTTTACTTGTTTTTTACTTATTTTGTTTTTTTAACTACTGTGATCGAACACTTTTATAAGTAATTTTTTGTAGTTCCCTTTTTCCATTTTATTTCGCTATTTACATTGTTACCTGTTAATTTGTAGTATGTTGTTCACTGTAAATGATTAACATTTTCTTGTTTCGTTTACCTATAAACACTATTAGAATTAGCATATTGAAGCTCTACAGAAAGCGGAACTAAATTAATTTTTCAAAAAAGGAGGGACACATTTCTTCAGCGTACAAGTCTCGAACCGGAAGTGTTCAGGGAAGTTTCGTAAATGCTGTTTGAATCTGTTTTTAGCTTCCATTTGGTATGAACGACAATTACTTTTTACGAAGCTAATAGGCAAACTTATTTCACAATGGATAACAGGAGACGACACAGAGAATCTCCTGTCCGGGATGTAAAGACAAAAATTAAGCAAGAAAAAGTGAGTCCGGCGCGGCCTTCGCGGGTCCGCCGATCCAGTTCAGGCTCCAGCCGAGGAAGCAGCAGCCCTCCACCGAGACGACGAGACAGCAGGTGAGCGCCCTGTATTATCTGTTTATCTTCCTGACCGCTCCACCGAATAGAGAGATTGCTCCTAGATTTTAATCTGGACATTCCATTAAAATATTGTAGCATGTGGGGGATGATCAACAAGTTGTTGTATTTGTAGTCAGTAGGAACATACCAGATGCTCTCTGAACTGTATTTGTAGATCACCTGTCAGAAGAAAGGACAGGTCGCCCGCGAGGAGAGCCCGTTCATCGGGCAGACAGCAGGAGAGGTCGCCTCGACCCCGGAGAAGTAACGTTAGAAGCCCACACCGCAGCACTGACGTTAGGATAAAGCGGGTGAGTTAAACTGATAAATATCAGCGTAGTTAAGTAAAGTTAGGGCCTTCATGGGGGAAAATTGCATTATTACATAATTTGACTCTTGTATGTATAGAAGGCTATATTATTTTGTTTAATTGGCACTGAAATACATTATTGTTGTTATTGCTTCTTTGTGTGTTAAATTGTTGATATTTTGGTATTTTAGGATATTTAATCGGCAAAATAATTTTGTTTATGAAATATGTTATGTACAATTACATTACTGTGTGTGTGTGTGTGTGTGTATATGTATGAATGCGCACACATAGTCCTTTAAATAATGTAATTTGCTTAAACCCATTTTTTTTAGCAACATATTAATTGAGGCTTTATTTTCATTACAGGAGCAAGTTGATCACATATAAACTTGTCATAAGCTAACAAGATGATACAATATGATTCATATTTAGTGTATTATTTTTAATTAATACAAATATGAGTTAAAATGCTAGTTATTATACACCTGTCTCCATATAGTCATAGTTATGTGGGCTTTCTTTGTACTTTTAATAAATAATGTAAACAATTGTTTACAGATATATAATTATAAATACTACATATATTTAGTTACATACATTTACATGTTTTGAGATTTTAGAATGTATATATTAAAAAATATTAAAGTTTTACAATAATTGTTTTCAGTAATAATGATTCTTACAATTATATAAATGTTAAATATTATTATTGTTACTGAAAGCAACCAAAAAAGGTGTACTAAGTGGAGGTTATAACTAACAACATTTAGTGTTTATTACAGGAGCAAGATGATCACAGAGGATCTGAAAGTCATCGGCATCGTGAGAGAAGGGATGATTCAGGCGATCGCAGGATGAAAAGGGAGGGAGAGCGGCCTCGGCAAAGAGAGCAAGGCAGAGAACAGAACAGAAATAGGGGAAGAGAACGGGATGCCCATCTAGAACAGCAACAGCAGGCTGAGCGGGAACAGCATAATGAACGGCGGCGGGAGAACCGCCTCAGACAGGAGGCTCAGAGTGGCAATGGTAATGAGGAGCATGAGTTTGGCGGTGAAAACGATGGTGATTCTGCACCTGCAGCGGACAAGGAAAAGCCCAACTTTGAACTATCAGGTGCCTTGGTGGAAGATACCAATACATTCAGGGGGGAGGTGATCAAGTATAATGAGCCTCCCGAGTCCCGGATCCCTAAACGAAGATGGCGTTTGTATCCCTTTAAGAATGACGAGCCGCTTCCAGTCATGTACATCCACAGACAGAGTGCGTATCTGCTTGGACGACAGAGGAAGATTGCAGACATTCCTATCGACCACCCTTCGTGTTCCAAACAGCATGCTGTTTTTCAGTACAGGTCAGAACAATAATAAAAGATATTTAGTAAATGGTTAAGGAGATTGTTCACCTAAAAAAATATGTTTCTGTCATTATTTATTCTTTCTCATCTGTATGAATTTCTTCTTTTGATCACAAAAGAAGATATTTTGATATGTTGGTAACCAAATAATGTACAGTAGCAAATAACATGCATAGTATTTTTTTTTCCATAATATGAAAGTTAATGAACATCACAGTATAAAAGAAAACATATTGTTGCTATTTTCACCACATTGCGACTTTAAAAATGTAAATAAATATAATTGAATTCAAGTGTTAATTTCTTCATAGTGATTTAACTTTTGTCCCTGACTTTTGTCATCTCCAGATTAGTGGAGTTTACACGGGCGGATGGCACCACGGGTAGGAGAGTGAAGCCGTACATCATCGATCTGGGTTCTGGTAATGGAACCTACCTGAACAATCAGCGTATTGAATCTCAGCGTTACTACGAGCTCAAAGAGAAGGACGTGCTGAAGTTTGGCTTCAGCAGCAGAGAGTATGTGCTCCTTCATGAACGCTCCGACACAGCCGAGGTTGACGCAAAGAAGGAGGAAGAAGATGATGATGATGATGATGAAGGCCTGGATGAGTAGTTCTTGCCTCAACGTCTACCAAAGTTACCTGTTTTGTGCTGGACTCTTCGAATGTGTTTAATCGGTAGGAACAGGACCGGCATGAATTTGCTAATTCAGAATTTCCTAATGGACAATGAAAGATCTTGCTTCAGCCTGCCCAAGTTGTCTGTATGACTCTATTCTCAGGTGGATAGTTTTGTATCCCATCAAACTTTGTGTACAGTGTTGTTCTTCAAAGCAAGTGCTCAATGCCAGAATTAATCTTAAAAAAAAACATATATTTTGGATACTCTTGAAGTAGTGCATATAATGTCCAGATTTGGTTACTGTAAATATACTGGATGTATTTGATGAGTGCTTGTTTCTTGTCTTTTAGTTGTAGTCTATGTGATTGGATACATTCTGTGTTCTGGTTAGTTGAACCATTTTTTTTTGTGCCAGCAGATTATCATTCTCATGGTTATGGAGACTCATCTGAATATTGCTATACAAAAGATGGCATCTTACTTTTAGATATTGTTCTGCTCTCTCACAGTACATTCATATTTGATTTTTAGATGTTTTGTATTGTAAAATAAAGATGGGTAGTAATGAATGTTGGCCTTTTGATTGACTGCACACATTGTAAGCGTAAATGAGGAAATTCGAAAGCGATAAACCAGACATTATTCCTTTGTCGAATAATTATGTATGCAGTGAATTTAGTGTTATACATTTAATAATTAAGTCTACATTATAGTAAACTTATTTGAATTAAGTTATCACAATATACACAGCGCTCAGGGCCAAAAAGCTCACATTTTGTCCTTTAAATAATACATTTTCTTGGTAAAAACAAAGTTTCCTCCGATTTATAAAGTACTGTTCTGTTAAATTGATATATTCTCTAAGAAAGGACGCAAAGTCAGTTTTGCGCGGCTTTTATTTTGAAATCCCCTACATCCGGTTTCCGTCATGTTTATAGCGTCGTGATGCAGCGAAATAATTCAATGACTTCCAAAGGTTTGTGTTTATGTATACTTCTTTTACGATAATAGATGTATTTGGTTTTACATATACATTAATTCTAGTTTAATTTGGTTTTGTCCTATCTATCTGAATGAGTTTGTTTACGGGTGCCTCTATTCCCAGACCGCGCAACAGTAACGTTAAGTTAACGTTTTCTGTTCTGTAGTATTTACATTTAAGGATACTAATCAAAACGATCATTGGTATTTGAAAATTAAATAAATTGTTATCATCACTTATTTTAAGCTCCTTTTTATTCTTCAATCTCTCGAAGACAGTTTATAAAATAAACATTCTGTTATCACACCATGTTGTTCCGTGATCGTTTTTTCCATGCATTCATACAACATAAAAAACATGCTTAAGTCTTTTAACTTAAATATATATAAAAATATGTTCTTCTCTCTTTTAGATGTAGCCTAGTTTATTCAGTTGTATAGAGGTGAACCTGCTTCACCATGACCTCATCAAATCCTTCAAAACCAGCTCTGCATTTTGGCCAGGTTGTGATTGGTCCACCTGGCTCAGGTAAAACCACTTACTGCCGGGGTATGCAGGAGTTCCTCAGCCATCTCGGGCGCAAGGTGGTCATTGTGAACCTGGATCCTGCCAATGAAGGCCTGCCCTATCCGTGTGCTGTGGATATATCCGAACTTGTCACTCTGGATGATGTGATGGACGGTCTAAAACTTGGCCCTAATGGTGGCCTTATCTATTCTATGGAATACTTAGAGGCAAATTTGGACTGGTTAGAGAACAAACTGAAGCTCCACCATGACTGCTACTTTCTTTTTGACTGCCCAGGTCAGGTGGAACTTTACACTCACCATAATTCGGTGAAGAATATATTTGCACAGTTGTCAAAGTGGAATTTCCGGGTAAGTAGATGGTGAAAACGTTTATTGAACTCCTCTTGTGATTTTATTAAGATGTATTTCCTGTCTAATTTCATCTGATATTGGCAGCTGACCGCAGTGCATCTGGTGGATTCCCATTATTGTGCTGATCCGGCCAAGTTCATCTCTATACTGTGTACGTCCCTGTCTACCATGCTGCATATTGAATTGCCACATGTCAATGTCCTCTCAAAAATGGATCTCCTTGAGCAGTATGGCAAACTTGGTAAGATGATATAGTCAGACTGATGCAGAAAAGTCTGATTTGTGGATGTACTTTAATACTAATTTAACTTTTTGTTTTTTTATATAAGCGTTCAATCTAGACTTCTACACTGAGGTTCTGGACTTGACGTATTTGGTGGAGCATCTCTCCTCAGACCCTTTCTTCAAAAAGTTTCACCACCTGAATGTGAAGTTAGCTGAAGTGATCCAGGACTACAGCTTGGTGTCTTTTGTACCTCTTAATGTGCAAGTTAGTGCTCACTTTTGTAATTGTAATGAGATGCATGCAGATTTGTGGAATGATTTTTGACCATTGTTATTTCTCTACAGGACAAGGAAAGCATGACTCAAGTTCTGAGAACTGTAGACAAAGCTAATGGCTACTGCTTTGGAGACCTGGAGGAGATGAACCTGCAGGCCATGATGTCTGCTGCGGTTGGAGCAGACTTCCAGTTCAGCACGTATCCTTATCATACTGTTTAATTTTCTGTTGTTGTAATGTTAACTCACTTTTATCAATTCCTGCAATAACTGTTTCCTGCAATAACATTTGAATTGTGATTGTCCTTGTACCAGAACTACAGGAGGAGAAATTGGAGGGGGAAAACTGTGGGGTGAAGATATGGACTTGTAACCATTTTTATATTGATTAAAAAAAGAAAAAAGCAATTAGCAGAAGTCTTATTTCACACATTCAAACACATTGCAGGAATGTTGACATTCCACAAATGAGCAAATAAAATATATTTTTGTTCCCCACACCAACATTTGTACATTCAGAGAACAGTCTAAATATTTTTTAATTGAAATTGTACAGTAACAAGAATACAATCATGTCTTAAACACTTAAAACAGTGGTTTTAGATACATGCATTGCAAAATGTTTTCTACATAGGCAATAATTACACTTCATTTTATCAGAGATGACTTTACAAGGTAAAAATCACTATAATTCTTATTTTGCAACACAAACTGATTTAGTTTGTTCTGTATCTAAGAAAAAATGTGTTGTATCTAAGCAAAGTACTGTTTGCCCACAGTAAAGCTAAATCTCATTATTTCAGCTTGAGTTGCACTGATAGTAGCAAACCGAGAATGATTGTTTTGGGTTTCGTCGACCTGCATCTTAGTGTTTGAGCTTGAAAAAGTTGATGCGTAAATAGATGAATTAACTTCCTCTGAGCAGCTTATTAATCAGTGAGTGTGTGCAGTGGAGAGTATTACCACTAGAGTTCACTGTCGTAACGGCTACGTGTTCACACAAATATAGTATTATTCAGCTCTTCCTGGGTTATCATTGAATTTGGAAAACGGCAGTCGCCAGAATTTAATTTCTGTGACCGAATTAGAGACAGTTTACGGCAAATGAAACATTAAAAAACTAACAAATGATTGGCGTGCTTAAATGTGTCAATTTTGAGACAATTTGTTAGGAAATCAATCAACGCTGCTGGTTTTTATTATTTGGTACACCGTTGTAAAACAGTACATAAAGGTTCTGGTTTTGTTTTGTCGTTTACACGTTTTCTTTCCCACTCTCTTGATACATGGCGCGTAATTTGCTAACTTGTGGCAGAGAACCTTTATCGAGCCGGAACACCTTTCTCATCATGTGCAGTCTGGACCTTGAAAAAAGGCATTCTCACTCGCGGAGGAACACAGGAATGCATTGTACACGAAAGGGAGACATGACAACTATGTTAGATAGTGCTCGGTGTTTGTAGCACTTGTCATGTTGTTTTTCCTAATATCAGTTAAATGTGATCTAGTCATTTAAGCTTATGTATGAAAGTGCCACAGCATCCCTGAGGAATAAATCTCTACAACAGTCACCTTAACTCATACTTGTACGAGCCACGGAAGTATTCCGGGAACCAGAAATAAGTGCTTCGCCTCTTAGCGCACTCGGTTTGAAAATTGTGGAAAACGCGGAATGGATTACGATCATTATATTGCACTCTAAAAACGCTTGTGACAGTCAGATGACTTGGTAATCTTTAAATATAACTATATATGCTGCGATATACGTTTATAGATATCTGAAAAAGAATGTGAAGATTATAATATTCTTGTAATTAGTGCACAAACAGGACTGTGCTATTCCACGGTGTATGTGTCATTATATGTGCTAGAGAGCGTTATCCATGTCAGTTTGTAATCCATTCCACATTTTCGTCGAATCTGCAGGGTAAAAACAGGAGGCAGACAGGGAATGGAGTTAGCAATGTGAAATCTGTTTCTGCTTTACAGGGTCTGAGTATGTGCAAGCTTGGCACTATATTTGCACTAGGAATCATTAGGGTGATAAAAGAAGTTGAGATATTTTCAGTGTGACAGGAACTGCTTGGTGTATGTCTATTGCACTCAAAATAATAGTAAAGTGTTTCTTTATTCAGTTATTTTTCTCAATTTCCTTGTATTCAGGGCTATGACTTCATGATATTTGAATTCTGTTAAAAAATAAATTAAAATACAATAAAGTTGACAGTGACACATATTGTTGCAAATTTTAGAACAAAGGTGCAATAAAAGGTGTAATTTGCTGGTTAGGGTTGTAGTATTGCATTTGCCTCAGATATTACACATTATAGGCCACATAAATCCTTGGAAGTTTCCCTCAAAATGTGAAAAAGTAGGCAATACTATGTGTTTCTTTAAGTCGTGTGGCATATGGCGTAGGTATACAAGTTGTTTTATATATTTTTTTTTTTTTCTCAAAAATTAGTTTGAGATTTAACTTCAAGCCAGAGTTTCCATAATTTTTCCTCAGGCAAATGATGTCACCACGAACACATATATTTTGTATTGTTATGAATGTCATGAGTGTGTGCCGAACACGCGATTATGCCCCAGTTATGGTTTCCTATCGCTCTCTGGAGTGGTACTTCCTTCCCTAGCACACTTCAGAGAGTAATTTTGTGTGTGTGACGGCTGCCCAGCAACCTGCTGGCTGAGGACCAACTTCCTTGTGTCTGCTCTTGCTACATTATGGATTCCCATGTGGGGGTGTGTCTGAGAACAAGGGATTGAATGAAACTCTGATTGAATGAAGGGCTCTGCTGAGCAGTTTCCTCTCTTTACCAGCAGTGTGTACATGTGGCTTATTGGTGCACTGAGGGTCATGAAAGGGTTTGAATACACATGGTTTTGTTTACACAGAAAATGTGCCATACTTTGTACTCTGCCTCATTAAAACTGTTGACAAACAAGGACAGATGAAAGCTGTGCATGTTTGGCTTTCAATTTTTGCTTGGAAATCTCAGCAAAATCATTATATGTCTTCCAGATTTCATTCTCTCTCAGTAATTTTATGCAAGGAGCAGAGTATTTAAAAATGATATAATGTTATGCCATTTAGAGAAGGATAACGTAAAATCTACAACTATTAAATGTTCACTATTTAGCACAATTTATTGGATTTAATTCATTGTTGTCTCTACAAACAAATGTTAAGATTTACCATCTAAATATTCACTATGTGGATCTTTTACATGTCTACATACAGTAAATATCACAGTTCAAGACTGATTTGTGTTTTGTATTGATTGGCTTTCTTGTAGCTCAACTGGTAGATCTTGATGCTAGCAACACCAAGGTCATGGGTTTGATTCCCATGGAATACTAATACTGCCAAATATATACCTTGAATAAGGGTTATTGTTGTTAAACTAAAACCATAGTAAAATATTTAAACTACCTGAAATAAAATTACCGTCAGCTAAAATAAAAAATATTTAGGCCTATTTTCAGCTATGTATTTCAGCTAGTTACCAAGGCAACATTTGTCATTGCGGTTAGTCTAACCCAAAGTACTAATTTAACTAAATCTAAAACAAACAAAAAAACTATACAAACATATTTAAAAAGAACAAAAGCTGTGATAAAATAGAAAAACATAACAAAATTATTTAAAGTTTAACTAAATTTGCAATTAAAACAGAACATAAAAATTAAGTACTTGATAAAAAGCATTTGCTGAAGGCATAAAATGAAGATTTGATAATGTAACACTATATATTTATTTCATTTATATAGTATTATAAATTCATTTTTGGATTATATATATATAGCTCTGATAATTTACTTTTTACTTTTAATTCCTTTATCTCTGCTAATTTGTTGTATAAAATAAGTGCATGATTTGTATTTACACCAATGTTTGTTTTACACCACCAAATATGTATAAAGATATAGATAACCTCACTCATCATTTTGACCGTCAAAGGTTTGAAATATTTAACAGAGATGTTGGATCTCCAAATCAAAGATATATAACGCTATATAACAGCTCAAATAAATTATTTATTTTATTTCCATATTCTTTGCAGTAAGATGAAATGTATATCCATCCATGTATATATATATATATATTTCACTGGGGAGAAATACAGTTCCCAGATTCAACACGCTGTTAAAAAGTGACAGCGAGAATCTCCCTACTTCACAGGACACTCTGCATTGCATTAAGGCTGTGCTGTGCTGCTCTGCCCATCCCCCATACTGAGATACCAAAGCAGAGTTGTGCTGCTCTTGCAAGCAGCAAAGCTTCAGCTCGAGCGAGAGAGGCGAGGGAGGGAGGGAGGGAGGGAGAGAGAGAGAGGGGGTGGGGTGGGGAGAGCAGAGAACGAGAGACGGTGTGTTATTCTCCTAAAACATATTTTTCCCCAGAGATCCTTTCTCTATCTCTTTTTAGATTCCAAACTGAACCACAGTATAAATAGATGGGCTTATTTTGTGATGATAATGTATTCTGCCTTTCAACCACTTTGTGTGGTTTATCTGATTTTCTTCTTTACTCGTGCTCTCTCCCTCCCTCTCGTTTTTCATTTGCACTTCCTGCTTGCAGACTAGCTCAACCCACCACCAACCCTCCCTTCTCTTACTTTCCTAACGCATTTAAATCAGCACAACCCCCTAAAACAGTGTTTCTCAACCGGTTTGACTGAGCCAACACCGCGCCAAAACTGTTTTTCATGCGAAATGATAGCAAAATGTATTGAGAAATGCATGTATAGGCCCTTCTTTAGGAAATCTATAAACATAACTTTGGCTAAAAGGCAACATTTGCCATTTTAAAATGATTAAATCCCCAGTCACACATAATCTGTATTTAATGTTGCCTGTATTGTATTTCATTTTACCTTGCATAGTTTTACGAAGATGTTGGTATACCTATTTAGTATTTAGGCCAGCTTCTACCAAGTGACAGATGAAGTTGTACCAAAATACCAAACACACAGCGTGAAAAGATATGAGAAACGTTTTCTTCTTCATTTTAAAAGTTTAATATATAAGCTATAAGATAAGATATTACAAAAAAATATATCTAATTATCCTACCTTTATTCTCTACACACGCATATGGTCAAAATGCATGTCACGATAGACATTTTGCATTGTTTTTTATCGTAATGACCTAAACCATGGGATTTTAGATACATTCATTAATATTTATTTAACCAGGCAAGTCAAAAATCAACCTCTTCAACACCAGGCATAGGCCTACATACACACACAAAACAGAATTTATATTTATGTAGTCTACAATATGTTGTCTATCCATTTTTCTATCAGCTCATTTTAGGGTTGAAAGCAAAGTAGGTGTGTGCCAGTGTGTGTTTGCAGACTTTGGTATTTTATAGGCAGTGCAACAGCAAAACCAGTAAGACAAGCTTATTTCATGGAGAGACTGCATGCAACTAATGTAATCGTAATGTCTGGCTATATGGTTACATTCAGTTCACTCCAGCCACAGTTTTCCCACCAAAATCTGTTCGAGGAGCAGTTTTCAACCCTGCCGTTATGCAACGTCAATTGAACACCCAGCCCCCTTCTCTGAATCCATTCCGCACTCCGAGAAGAGTCCGAGCCATGCTTTACTGCTCTCAGCGCACCTCGGTAAAATGGCTGTATCTAAGTGAGCCTCGTGCTGGTGTGATCCGTTCCTCGGCTGTAGTCTACTTCTGCAACAGAACCCCCACAAATTCTGTGTCGGTTAATTTTTATTTCCCGGGAACTCGGTGAGAGAGAGTCTAAAAAACGGAACCGACGGTGGAGTCCGGATTCGGTCCGGCGTAAGGGGTGGGGATGAGTCGGGACACGGGTAAATTGTTGTAAAACTATTGTATTTACATTCAATGTTTCGCGTTTGATTGTGACCGACTCGCCGAGAGGGAGAGGGGGGGATCATGGCCGCTCAGGTCGCCAGCGCTACCTCTCTCAACACCAGCCCGCCTTCCGAGCTGAAAAAACCGGATCGAGACCCAAAGGAGGAGTCGGTACCGGGGGAGAAGCAGCAGGAAAATAAGGAGCCGGGACTCGAGAGCGGATCTCCGGCTCGCGGGGAACTGCAGGACCGGGCCGATGTGGGAAATGCTGGGGGAGGAGGGGAGTCGGAGATGAAAAACGGCAACGTGAATCCGACGAGGGTGAACAATAATCAAAATGAAAACACCGGACCGGAGGGGAACAACCACCCCGGGATGGTACACCATCACGCGCCCGGGTTTCAGCCCGCTTCCTATAACTACCCGCAGCACTACAGCCGGGCCCCTTTTCATCAACATGGCGGACAACAAAGCCCTGGCATGGCAGCTGCAGCGGGGCCAGGCGCGCTGTCGAGCAGCATGATGGACCCATATCAGCCCAACTCCAACGATCACGGCTTCCCGACCCACCCGTACAACAGCTACAGTCCGTTCGGGAACAGAAGCCCGTACCCGGGCCAGGGCTACGGCTTGAACTCTCCGCGCAGCGCTCCTCAAGCCCAGGCGGTAGGGGGGCAGCCAGCCAAACAGCAGCCAGCAGCGGCTGCATCTTACAGCAATCAGCGGTATAACATGGGAAACCCGCAGCCTACATCCACCCCGACTCTCAACCAGCTCCTCACCTCACCGAGTGGTGCCCGGAGTTACCCAAATTACCCGCCGAGCGACTACAGCGGTCAGGACGGTGCTAAGGGACCAGCAGATATGGGCAGCAGCGGCGGGCAGTTTGGTGGGGGCCATTCGGGTTGGCAACAAAGGACCCATCACCCCGCACCCATGAGTCCTGGAAGTACCGGGCAGCCCATGGGAAGAAACCAGGTAAAATTACAACCCAATTGCCTTTGAAAACGGCCTCTTTGCTCAAGTCATATGAGTGGTTGAAACGCACTGTGCTAGCTATTGTCTGAGCAAGGGACTGTAAAATGGCTGCCTGCTTAGTTTTCTATAGCAGCTCATGCCTTTACTGCTTATATTTAGTTAAAATAACAAAACTCCCCAAAAGCCGCAGGCTTCGTTGCTGGACTTGTGTTGTGAGATGAAAACTGTTGCCTATTATCGCTGAGTTGAAGGCAGATCTCCGATTGAAAATGCGTATTTAGCTCAGGCTGCTTCTCCACCAAGAAGGCTTAAACGCATTTAGCTTTCTTCCTCATAGGCCTTTCTGTGTTATATATGTGCTTTAATGTTCTGTACATTCATCTAATATGCAATATTTAGCCGGTTGGTGTATTGTTTGTCAGTTATGATATTAATCAGGAGAGTGATTAACATAATATTAGCGGATATTTAATGTGGAAAAACCCGTCTTGTGTAAACAGATACGTGAGTGTCACACTTCTACAATAGAGAAACATATGCTGAGTATCCTCATTTTGGTCTAAAATGTATTTAAGCACGCTTTAAAGCGACGTTACTAGTACATTTGATGAGGAAAAGCTTCGCTTTTAAAGCGTGCACTCAATTGAATGTCGGTCTGTGTGCGCGCAGCTTGTAAACACAAGCCCAGTGATTTGAGTAAGTGCAGATTGGTTTGCAGTGGGATTTGAATTGTGGAGGTAAAATCCTCCTGTCAAAGGCAGGAGACAGTTGGTCTTGGGTTGACATGCTCGCTGAGATCTGATTGGCTCTGCATCCTGTGCTCTTGGCCATTTATAATTGCATATGATGGAACACTGAAACACCTGCTGATTAGTTCATGTTGCTCACCTCCCTCACTCTTTTAGTAGTGCATTGTATATATAAAATAAACATTGGCTAATACTTTTAAGATGAATTATACATATTTAACAAATAGGAGTTTATTAATTTAATAAGTGGGGGTTATATTCAGACACTGATATTTTTAACAGAATGCTGTCTGTTGATGTTTTAACATGCATTATATACTAATAATATATAAAGGATGGATGGACGTCCTCTTTTTGTATACAGGGCAATACAATTTTTTTGTTGCAGATTTTATTCAAAGAATGTCAATAACAAAATTTGTTATTGGAAACTGGTTTCAAGTCACTCATCGACTGGGAATCTTTAGTGCGTTTTTGAAGTTTCGGTTATTGAAGACACTTGAAGCCTGTGTTATTTCTCTAGTCTGTTGGATATTGAGCGAGGAAAATCTTTTTGAATTCTCCCTAATTCATGGCAGTTGTTTACTGTATGATGTTGTGCACGGTTTCCTGTCTGGTCATTCTCTGCATGCTAAATGCTTGTTCATGTGGGTGCCTATCACGATTGTTTGTCTTGGATATGTCCAAACACTTTTAAGTGCAATTTCAAGGTTGAACAACATCTGTTTACCACAGTTAACTTAGTTTATCATACTAGGTTGAGGCTACATGTGCTTCAGTTTTGTCGCTGTGCAAACTGCATCTGATAAGGGGATTGACACTCGGTTTGCAAGTTTTCCTTTTGGCCTTGAATTTCTTATTTAGATTTCGTTTAATCAAATGTATTCTTGTTTTAAAGCTTTCTTTATTAATAACAATATGAGATTGTGAAATTAGAACCTGTGAAAAAAACAGCTTTTATACCAGAATCACAACCTGTTTTTCTGCCTCTTTCTTAAAATTTGAGCATTATTCCTTTTTGTTAATAAGATTAGGATCTCTATGGGATTGCTCACTTTTTTATTTTTAATGTCTCTTTATATGGGAAGTTCTTGTCAAATTGAAGTGTGATATATGAGTTCTGCAGTGAAGATCTGCAATATTGTTTGCCGGTTTGGTTCTCTGAGTTTACACATCTGTATATGGGCCCATAAATGTTAGGTATCATCATTCAACTTGATTGGGTTTTCAAACCATGTGACACTGCAATCCCAATCCTAACTAAAACACTATACCATTAAAAAGTTTGGAGTCAGTTGAATGTTTTTTTTTATGTTTTGTTCACAAATGCTGCATTTGTGATCAATATGAGTATAAACTGTAATATTTGTGATTATACCTTTACAATAAAAAAACCTGTATGTATGTGTATACATATATTATTATTTATATATTTTTTTATTTGAATAAAAAAAAGTGATTTATTCCTGTGATGGCAAAGCTGAATTTTCATCAGCCATTTCTTCATTCTTTAGTGTCACATGATCCTTCAGAAATCAATCTAATATTTTGATATGGTGCTCAAGAAACATTTCTTATCATTGTTGAAAACAGTCATATTTGTATGGAAATTGTGATATTGTTTTATTTTGGAGAATCTGTGAATAAAAAGATCAGCATTTAGATTTTTTTTTCATGACACTATAAAAGTACTTGCTGTCACTTTTGATCAATTTAACGCGTCCTTGCTAAATAATAGTATTAATAAAAAAAAAACATACTGACTCCAAAAAGTAATGTAGGTCTTTTAGTTTTTGTACAGAACTTCTTGGTATATTAGCTTAGATTAATTTTGATGTAGCTTTGAACTTTCTCCTATAACGTTTCATTTAATCTCAGACAGAGTTATGCTTACTGCAGCATCTGAATGCCGTCCTGCCTTCAGTCTTCTGGTGTCCACCCCATCCCCCATGGCCAATCACAGCGCCCGTCCAGCAGCCTCTCCTGCCAAGGGAGCCCTCACTTTATCTTATGCAGATTAGCCATGTGCTGCTTTTATTTATTTAATTTTTCCATTCGGACACTGGAAAATGTCAAGGCAGCTTGCCCTCGTTTCACACTTTAGAGCGTTTACAGCCGTAGACCTCCTTTCAAGGTTTGAACTCAAGCCAGATTCTAAAGGAGCCTCCTAGATATTAGACAGACATCATAGAGGAGGTTTCACTGGTCCAACTAGGATAGGATGACATGGTGTACTTTCTTGTTTTTTTATGTTTAACACTTTATATCAACGTGGATTTCATATGTCAATGTAAAACTTGAATAGGCAGTAGTGCTGTGTTCGATACATCAATACGACGATGTATCGTCACTAGGGGTGTGCGATATTGAAAAAAAAATGATATCTCGATATTTGGGGGGATTTTTTCGATAACGATAATTGGACGATATTTTGTAGAGTGTGTTATTGTGCTAATATCTGACTACCGTGGACAGCTGCAGTTTTTGATATTCGTCATATTCTGTGTGGTCAGTTCACATCAGTGATAGAAATTAATCTTTTCATTTTTTACCTTTTAATAAAGCATTTTTTCTAAAAGTGTACATCTTTTGAGTCAAATTGTAACTTTTAATCAGTAAATTAAGATAATACACATTTAGGCTGTTACCAAACAAATTAAACCAGTATTATCAAAATTAATCTTTGCAGAAGTTGCATCTGAAGTGGCATTTAGATGTATTTACACACTGTTTAATGCAGCTTAGAGGGATATGGAGTGCTTTAACCAGTTACAAATGCATATTTTTTGACATTTTAAACATAAAACATTGAATACTGATATTTAAAATTATTTTAAAAACGAAAATAGACTTTAAATGTGAAATTAAAATCGCCAGTAGGTGGCAGAAAGTCACTGGTAATAAGTGAGTCACTGCGATTGAACCGAATCATTTAAACGATTGAATCATTCAGGAACGAATTACTCTCATGTTGCTCAGAGACGCAAAACAGCGCTGTGGCGAAATGGAGCAAAAACAGGCAATATGGCGTCTAAAATGTAAGTATCTTAATATTAACTTATTGTTTATTGACCTGTTGTATAAAATCAATATCACATTTGTAATCATGCTTATTTTGAAGAAAAAACGGCACCCTTTGTGTGATTTTTAACTATGTGAAACGTAAATATATAACATTTTCTGCCCCCATATCTTGAATTTTGCGATCATTCTTAATGCATTTTAATCGACTGAATCATGCAGTGAAAGACCACACTCTAATTGCGCACATGCACTATTTCACCCGCTTCATCACCACGTAGACTAATGTATGCGTGCACTCGGTAGGCATTTTGTTTGGTTTTTGCAAAATACTCGATATTGTCAAATTGCGCATCTTTAAACAACAATTACGATAATATTGCAAACGATATATATCGCACACCCCTAATCGTCACAGAGATTTGACGATACGAGTATCGATACAGCTGGGCCTGTATCGATATTGTGGCACGTGTGCAGCAGTGGACCCAGGGCTCTAGAGTGCGACCAATTTGGTCGCACGTGCAACCTAATTTCTCAATGGTGCGACTAAAAAAAATCTGAGTCGGAAGTCCAGAAAAAGTCTGAAAGATGTTGATGCTAGAGAGAGTGTGGCCAGCTGGTTTAGTCAAGGCCAAAGATCAAGAAGGCCAAACTACAGGAGTTGGCCATCCGAGGGGCATGTGACTGCAATGGAGGATAGTCCATAAGACATTGAGCCTGGATATGTTCAGTTTGAAGCCCTTAAAAAACTTAATTTAGATTTTATTTTTATTTCATTTATCTTGAGATGTTTTAAGTTTCAATCTCAGCTCAGTGAAGCACTTTAAGCACTAACACTTTTTCAGTAAGTTACCTTTCTTGCAGAATTGTGCTTCAAATAAATAACTTTATGTTGTTAGTTAATCGTTTACTAGTCAATAGTAAACTTTGGCATACCAGTGCAAAAAGTTAGTCTAGAGCCCTGGGACCGCACTTAATTTGAATACAAGAACACAGTTTAAAATGTTTAACAACAATGTTTAATCTGGCCGCAAAGGAGCACTACTTACTGGGTTGCCTGATATAAAGAGACGTAATCCCCGAAACATAGCTTCCCACTTGCGCAATACCTGCTAAGTGTGATACTTACCTTTGTCAACCTGGCAACCATATGTACGCGTGCTCTCTCCTTTGTGGATAAACGCACTTGCTTTCTGAAAACACCGGCTAGCTTGCAGTTTAGTGATCTCTACTTCAATATATTCTCAGAAAGTGTAATTCATCAAGTGTTCACTTATGAGAGAAAGAGCGAGCGTGAGAGAGGGAGAGAGAGAGATGCTGTGTATGTATGAATTACCACCATAACAGTGAAGCTGTTGATGTCCGTGTTTCACTCGGTCTCGAATCGCGCTCACGGAAAGCGCTCGAGAAACAGTATCTCTTCCGTGACTTGGTTCCCTTTCAACTCGTTTTTTTTTTTTTTTGTAAGAGCATGAGACTGTACAACATTCACGTTACATGATTTGGCTGATTTTTACTTAGAGTGTGACAGCGCACCACATTAAAAGAAATGATCATTCATGTTTTCATAAACGCTGGCCAAATTAAAAAACTAAACTAAGATTAAAACATTTTTGACAGCAAGGGGGCCCCCTGGTGTTTCGGGGGCCCTATGCAGCTTGCGTATTCTGCGTATAGGGAGGATCGGCTCTGGTGATACGTATCGTGGCTAGTGCTGTGTATCGCCAGCAAAGTCACAATACGATACAGAGGCCACGATATGATACGTATCACGATACGGGACTGCACTGAATTTCACCTCAGAAGAATTTAGTAAAACAGCTGTTTATTAAACACTGCATGCTATAGGGCCATTGCTAGCTATAGGCAGAGCAGGCAGTTGACCTCTGCATTATGAAAAGCCTCCATAACTGTACCACAGTACAATATAGGTAAATTGCATATGTTTAATGTTTACATTGGGCGGTCCCCACCAGGGAAAATATTCTGATTGTTTGCATCTTCTTATTGAGCCCATAAATAATAATGTACTCTTTCTAATAAATTTATATTGTAATGTACTCATTAATATATTAAAAAAAATCATATTAACGTTGCTGGTAGGTCATCATTGCACAAATTAACGCACTCTTTACATTTAAAAAATAAAAATGAGGAGTTCTAAACTAATGCGCTGTCTTCACTGTATCTAATAACGCACACACGCTCAGTCACTCACACAGATCACATTGCGGCCGCACACAGACATTCAGCAACGAACTGTTTAATGCTGCCCCACAATTTTATCAATAAAATAATTTAATCGCTCAAGAGCTACATTATCTTTCTCAACAAGGAGCTGGTAACATCATTGTTTCTCAAGGAATTACAGCCACAGCTTCACTGTTACGGTGGTAATTCATACATGCACAGCATCTCTTTCTCTCGCTCTCTCTCTCTATCTCATAAGTGAGCACTTGATGAATTACACTTTTCTGAGAATATATTGCACTTGATGCATTACACTTTTCTGAGAATATATTGAAGTGGAGATTGATAAACTGCAAGCTAGCCGGTGTTTTCAGAAAGCTAGCGCGTTTATCCACAGTGGTGAGAGCGTGCGTCTATGGTTGTCAGGTTAACAAAGATAAGTATCACACTTAGCAGATATTTCCGTATTGCGTGAGTGGGAAGCTCTGTTTCGCGGACTACGTCTCTTTATATCAGGCAACCCAGTAGCGTTCCTCTGCGGCCAGATTAAAAATTTGAAACTGTGCTCTTGTATTCAAATTAAGCGCGGTCCACTGCTGCACACGTGCCACATTATCGATACAGGGACAGCTGTATCGATACTCGTATCGTCAAATCTCTGTGACGATACATCGATATATCGAACACAGCACTAATCGTGGCCTCTGTATCGTGATGCGTATCGTATCGTGGTTTTGCTGGCGATACACAGCACTAATAGGCAGCCAGCATATGCATGAATGCGTAATTTGTACATTGTCATTTGACATTTTAAAACCAAAATCAGTGGGGTTTTTTTTTGTATGTTCTGGGTCATCAGATACAAAGATGGAAAGAAGGACTTTGATATCAATTTTGAGACTTGAAAGTGATATGAATATGTGCACTTTCCAAATGCATTTATGGTGTTTGATTAAAGTTGTTACTTATCTGTCTTCTAAACAGAATTTACAATAATTACATTAAAAGATCACTTTAATATAACAATGATTCATCCATTGCTTAATGAACTTAAATATATTGTATTAAAGTAAAGATTATCACCTGACATCATAATCATACCAGCAGCATGATATTCAAAATAAATATTGACATTTTATAGATATGTAGTGTATAACAGTATCTGGGCAATGCCGCTAAATATATCTTGCTTTTTCAGCCTTCTGATGATGTTTTATACATAAAATTATATAAAATATCAGAGACATCTTTAAAACATATTTCATAACTCTTATACTTGGAGTTACAAAAATGATCACGTTTTAATGACCTATTCTTTAGGAAAGTGTATAATTAAAAAGCTTGTTAAAGTCATCACCATATTCACAAAGTTGCATCATTTTATTTGAGATAATATTCAGTATATCACCCAACCATATATTTTCACTTAATGTAATATGATATAAACTACTGTTCAAAATTTGGGTTCAACGTTTTATGATTCTTGTGATGGCAAAGCTGAATTTTCAGCAGCTGTTACTTCAGTCTTCAGAGTCACATGATCCTTCAGAAATCATTCTAGTATGCTGATTTGCTGCTTAAACATTTCTTCTCCATGTTAAAAACAGCTGTAGAACTTTCTATATTTGTGGAAACTATGAAGCATTTTTGAGGGTTCTTTGATACATAGAAATCTTTTAAGCATTTATATAGAAATTTTGTAACATTGTAAATGCCATTACTGTCATTTTTGATCAGTTTGATGCATTCTTGATGAATACATGTATACATTTATTTCAAAAACAAATCTTACTGACCCCAAAATTTTGAACTGAATTTAGATATCATATTTTGTGTAGGTGAACACTGGAGAGGAGCTCATTTGGCTGCTTGGTAAATGTATTAAGCTGACCTTAGGAATTACATTTTTCACGTTGAATAGATTTTACAATCATGAAACAACAGTGGACAATATGTATTAAGTATACTTTCATATTTCATGCTTCAGAGCGTTGTTTTTGTTTTTGAACGTACATGGAGGGGAATTATGATGGAAAATACATTTATTTTATTTCTCTCTGTGAGCCAGTTTTGTTCTCAAGTATGTTACTAGTATGAAATACTGTACTTAAATGCAACGCAAGTATTTCAATTGCATTCATTTTTAAGAACAGGATGCAGACTCATTGCAGTGCAGCCAATATAAGGATCTTAATTTAATTAACATTTACTTAATATATAAAAAAAAATGTAATACACTCACTCAGTGAAAATAAATGTCTAAGGACACACAAAAACATATCATCAACTGCGTGTGCATGTTATAGAATTGTCATCGCTTGTGGGTAATAAAGTTAAGCTTCTAAAAGGAAAATAAAGACTTAGGTATGTATTTTTTAATTACTAGTGTTAGCAAGCGACGTTTGAATCAGTCAGATTGTCTGCGAAAGACTACATAAGCTGATGCACTTAGTTAATATAGTGCCATTTTCTGCAAATATCAGAATCCAATGCTGTAAACTTGCTGTATTTAGATGTCGATCAGTGTTTGTGCAGTTGTTATTTGTTAGTTTACAACAAAATGACTTGTATTCCAACTCCAATTTTTCATGTGACCCCTTCAACTTGGACTTCTATGCTCCAGCGTTCATCTCATTGCAAGTCAAGCTGGACCTCTCCTCTCACATGTCATTAAGCCCTGTGTCATTCATTCGGTGCCAAGATTGCCGTCTTTTTCCGAAAAAAGGAAAAGCTGGCTTGGCCGAGGCTCAAGCAGAGCTACAGCTGGGATGTGTTAAATATTCGGCAGACTGCCCTCCATTTGAAATGAGTTATATATAGCACTGTTGACTTCCTTAACTAAGGCTGAGCAAAGTAACGGTCAGGTTAATAACCGTGGGAATTTGCTGTCTCTCTTTTTCCACTATCAGTTCCCCCCTCTGGCTGTCCTCTCTCTTCTTGTCTTGTGGTTTTTTGCATTTTTATTCTGTCCTTGCTGATCTTTCATTTCCACCCTGGCTTTTTAAAATCTAATTCTCAAGTGTAGGAGTGCAGTAGTACAGAATACTGGTTTTGTAAAATGTGTCCTTGAGTTTTTAAAAAGCTTTGTAGATGTCTTTGTGTGAAACTCAGTTTATGCTTTTCTGTCATTATTGCGAGATACCTTTGCTCAAACAACTTTGTCACTCTCGTTCCACAGACTCCAGGCTCCATGGAACAAATAGGGAAAATGCGTGGTCAGACTTATGGGTCGGGCGGGCCTTACTCCCAGCAGCCCCATCAAGGGCCTCCTCCGGGGCCCCAGCAGGGGCCTGCTTACCCAGGCCAGGGCTATGGGCCCCCTGGCCCTCAGAGGTACCCTATGGGCATGCAAGGACGTATGCAGTATGGGCAGCAGGTCAGTGATCTTTCTCAGTGTTTTAAGGGTTCACGGTTTGAATATGCTGCACTGTTGTAGTTAAATGAGGGAATATCCTGGTAATTATAAAGTGTGAAGCTAATAGTGCATTTTTTGTTACCTATTGCAATGTATTTTCTCATTTGATTAGAGGTAGGGGGAAAATACACAATTGTTTTACAGTTTTCTTTTATTGCTGGCATCGAAATGTAATTTTTTTTTTTAAGTACACTTTAGCATGCGTTTTAAGATTTTAAAGTTAGTTTAGCAGTATAGATACACAGACACGGTTTCCAAGGAAGAAGGCTCAAGGTAAAAAAAAATGTTTGTATAAAGTCAGGTTGCTAATAGTTTAACACACAATTTCAGAAAAATTTAAAAGGAATATTAACAATGACGCATGAAGAAAAATCTTAGAAGTTATTATCAACAATTCAAGATGTGATGTTACAGTCAGACATTATCTTTGACCTTAGCTTGTAATTCTATAATAAAAAAAAGTTTAACAACTTAAATTCAACATTGTTTTACAATGTGGTTATTAGAGCTCAGTGTTGGGGGTAACGTATTATAAGTAACGAGAGTTATGTAATATTTTTTTTCAAGTAACTAGTAAAGTAATGCATTACTTTTTTAATTTACAAGAAAATATCTGAGTTACTTTTTTCCCCATTTATTTGACTGACTGTTTGAACTGTACTGTAGTTCTAGACTAAATGTAAATGTGCATTAATTCATCCCACTCACAAAAAACAGATTCAGTATTCATCAAAATGAATTAAAACAGTGAAATGCAAACTCAGAAAATGACGCAAACCAGCAATAATTAAATGTTAAATAGAACAAATGTATCTAATCCCATTTTATTAACCAAAGTCTTTGCTGCAGACCTTTTGATCCAGTTCAATCATTCTAATAAGCGAAATTACTTTAGATAAACTAACAATTGTGCTTCATTGTTTTTTTATTGCTGAAGAGTGTTGAACCTTCTTCTCTTGTGTTCTACTGTACAGACGTGATTTAATTTTCCTTCAGCCTGAGGTTTATTCATTACACGTTTTGGTGTGAAAGGCTTTTACATTTGCTATAAATAGAACTTCTTGTATTAAAAACAAACAATCAAGCCCTGCTCATATTTAAAAAGTAACGCAAAAGTAACTTAATGTATTACTTTCCATAAAAAGTAACTAAGTAACGTAATTAGTTACTTTTTTAGGGAGTAATGCAATATTGTAATGTATTTTAAAAGTAACTTCCCCAACACTATAAGAGCTGCCACTAACTACTATTTTTATTTTGATTAATCTATTGACTAATTTATTGATTTATCGATTCATTTAAACGATTAATTTCCCACAAACAAATCTACAATTTTACTTAAGAATATTGTATTTAACCAAATGAAATCAAAATATCTATTCAATCCTTTTTTAAAGCAAACGTAAGGTGCAACATAGAGTGCAAGAAGTAAGTGTCCATCTCTCTGAAATCAAAGTTCAGTATTATAGTGTAAGAATGACAAGATATCCACGTGTTCTAGTCTACTAATAATACAATTATAATCAAAAACACTTTTCAAAGGAGTGTTTACCAGAATTGATTTAGGTGAAAATGTAAATGTGCAATATTTATAAAAAAAAAGAAATATAGAAATGTAGAAATATTTTTATAAAGAAAAAATATATATATTTTTTAATATATATAAAATCAATTAATTGGAGATGCTTTTGATTATTAAAATTTAATGGGACCATTAAAATGGAATCCAGAAAATAATGGAAAACAGAATTTGGTAAAGATAAAACTGTAAAACTCAATTAATTAGACAGGCTTTTTTATAAATACAATTTTATTTAACCGTTAAACAGAGTATAGAAAAATGAAAATGGAAAAAACTGCATTTGGAAATAAAACAGATTTCATAGGGCCCTATAATTATAATAATTGTTTTGTGGTACTAAAAATAGATGTAATTGAACAATAGCTTTTAAAATGACTTAAAATACATGTATAATAGCAATGATGCAATAATAATTAGTTCAAATAAAGTATCAAAAGCAAGAAATCATATGGTTTTATTGAACAAAACTGTTCAAATACAATGCATTATAAACAATAGAGCTAATGTTGATGACTCATAACAACAAAGGCCTGCAGGGGCGCCGACGGCCTGATGATTATTTTTACACGTTACTGTGAGATCTAATCCTTGTTTAATATTGAACACCATTTAATTCAAATGTCCACTTAATCTTTAATATTTGGCATTTCTTTAGGACAGAAATGCTATAGCCACTGTAATTAAATTAATCATCAAAACGTGTAAACTCAAGAGTGAGGGTTTGAGCTTTTATTTTGAAATCGTGATGTGTTTGCTTAGATTTATAAATGATTTACCTTACAAATCTGATGTAATGGCGCACATTGCGTTCCCAGATGAACGTTATAAACCCAAACTCACAACAACATGCAGAGATGGAGTTTGAGACGCTCCACGTGTAAATGATAACCGTTCCTGTGGAGCTACTGTGAACGGAGCCGCTGTGAGACGCATATCTTGATTGTTTTTTTCTTGTGAAAATAATTTTCTCATGCCTAAAAAATAGCTTGAATGTTACTCTACACCCTTGCCTCATTTAACCTACACGCATGTAAATAATGAAAGCGCATATATTGTGTTAGAACTGCATCGCATATAATTATTTAATTTTACATTTTATGCATTTAGCAGACGCTTTTATCCAAAGCGACTTACAGGTTATACATTTTTTTTGTCAATATGTGTGTTCCCTGGGAATTGAACCCACAACCTTTTGCGCTGCTAACGCAATGCTCTACCACTGAGCCACAGAAACTAATGTTAATTTAATTAAATCATAGCATTTGTGAATTCACAATTATGCTTAATTATTAATTAAATGGGTTTAATATATCATGCAGCCTTGGAAAATAGTCTAATAATGTGTTTTATGGATTCTCGTCTGTGAAATGCACCATTTGCGGTATTTTACCGGTTAGTCGATGCGAGCAAAATGAAGTCGACGATTAAAAAAAATTAGAATCCTATTAATTCGAAGTAAAATTATTTTTGGGGCTTTCATTTTTTTAGGTTAAATCACAGTGTATCATAGTGTTTGGTGCTTGACAAAAATAGCAAAGTGTAGCATATTTTGTCCCAGGTATCTTTGTCATGGGATCTTTAGCCATTCCTAGCCTTAATAAATAATTACAGATGCTGGACAAGGTCACACTTTCTGGTACAATAACTACATTTTATCCTTGTCTTATTATTTAGGGAATAGGAATGATAAAATGTTGTTTGGCTGTGTACAGGTTATAAATAAAACCCATCTAATCTCTTTTAGCAATAAACATTCTATCACAGTTTGAATATTATTTATGTGAACTCATATTAACAATAACATGGAATTTTAAAATAGTATTTTTCAGTGCTTAGAAGAGTCATGGACATGTCTGATGTTGAAATATCAGTTTTCTATTCACGCTGAGTGCTAAATACCTTGAGCAATGCACTGTTTTAAATTTCAGGACAATTTTACTTTCTTACTGATAACATGTACCTTTTTAAAAAGTGAATTTAAACCCATTAATTATCATCCTTTAATCAAGAACGGATTGAAAAGTAATGGAAATGTAAGTCTACTTTTAGAAGGCTTAATACAACACTGATTGCTTCAAAGCAGCTATACAGTAATGAACAGGAAGAACAGCGTCAGTGTCATAAGTTCCTTTGTCAAACGAAGTGGGAGCCTTGTCTATAGCATGTTAATAAAAATAACGGTTTCTATTTTTGTCTATTTACCCACATTATATAAATCAGTGTGGTAAATACCATGAGTGTAATGATCTTTAGTGCCATCCTACTTGTTTGCTCAGATACCATCATATGGACAGCAGGGACCAGGGGGTTATGTGCAGCAGGGGCAGCAGGCCTATTACGGCCAGCATGGTCAGGGACCTCACTCGGGCCAGCAGCAGTCGCCATACACCGGGCCTTCCCCTGGGCAACCAGGAGGTCAGGGACCTTATTCACAGCAAACTCATGGCCCCCAGTCATCTGGTGCACACGGACAGGCTGGTCCTCCTTACCAACAACCCCACATGCCCCAGCAGCCACAGGGGCAGATGACCGGCCCTTCGCCAAGCCCATCTCAGTCCCCATACTCGCAGTCCTCGGCGACACCCCAGGCCAGCCAGTCTCCCTATCCACAGCAGCAGGTGCCTCAGTCCCAGCCCTCGCAGCAGGGGAGCTCCCAGGCTCCTCCTACATCCCAACCCAGTTACCCTCCTGCCCAAGGTCCCCAACAACAACAGCAGCAGCAGCAACCGCCAACATCACAGCAGCCACCGCAGACGCCCACACCTGCTTCTCAGCCGCCTGCGGGACATGGACAGATGCCGCAGGGCCAGCCCTCATCATACTCCCAGAATTCCCCACAACAACAGCAGCAGCAGCAGCAACAATCGCCATATCAGCGATTTCCTCCTCCTCCTCCTCAGGTAACTTAAGCTTTTGGCTTTCGTATTAAAGTGCTGGTTCAGGGTGGATGAAAATTAGATAATGAAAGTGAGAGTTACTGAGATCGACTGTCACCACTCTGCCCTTGAGCAACAGTTCTAAAGTATAGGTAATGCTTTGCAACAAAATTTAGTTAATGCATTAAGTTTCAGTAATTAACAATGATCAACACTTTTACGTTATTATCATTGGATAATGATAATCAGCATTAACATGTTAGATACATTTTTCAAGGATCATGTGGCACTGAAGACTGGAGTAATGCAAGTTACTGATTCAAATTCAGCTTTTTCATCACAGGAATTAATTGCATTTTAAAATATAGACAATAGAAAACAATATAGAACAGTTGTTGCAAATTGTAAAAAATATTGAAATGTTTTTGATAAGATAAAAGCAGTTTTGGTAAGCAGAAGTTTAAAAACAAAAATTCTGACTCAACAGTAATGTGTTGTTTTCTAATAATAATATATTATGAAAATATAATTAACTGAACAATAGTACATTTATGAATTCACCTACAGCATTTATTAATCTAGGTAAAAAAATAATTTAATTTAATCATAATGCATTAACTATGTGTAACAAATGTAATCTTATTGTAAAGTGTTATTAAAGTATCTGCCGAATAACATGTAAATGTATACATTTTCTACACTGGATGGTGTTTTTTAATGCCATTTACCATGTTTATAAAGGTGGGATGTTAATAGCATGTTTAATATTCACTTTGTGTGTTTGAACTAAATTGGATGACTGCTTTTGCATTTATTTGAAGTCTGGAATGCATTTCATTTCACAGTGCCACCACATTTACAGACTTGTACGGTAATAAAAGCAATATTGTAACTGGTTATTCTTAAGTACAAAAACAGAAACTTGTATTACTAACAGTAAAACTGACCTAAACACACATGTAATTTCTGTAAGCGAAAGCATCTATATATGCGTCCACTGTCCTAAATACCAACTGACCTGGGCTGCCTTTTTCCCCCCACAGGAGATTTCCCAGGAGTCTTTTAGCTCCCAGTCCAGTGCTCCCCCCTCCGGTCCGCCTCTGGCATCGAAGAGCAGCACAGAGGACATGCAGGGCAGACCCTCCAGTCTACCAGTGAGTCTGACACTTTCATTTCACACAAGCTGTTGACTGCGTCCAACCGCATTTAAAGATGCATTGTGTGAATTTGACAGAATCACAAATGCGCAATCAAGTTGTTTCAGTCAAATGCTCTGTTTTTTTTTTATGTTGACTTTTAGTTCGAGGTAATTTGCTTGAAGATGTGAGCATAATTCAGCCTCAGCTGCACCTTTATCTCTGGAGTGATTATGTAGGACCTTTGGGGTTGTTGCTAAATGAAGAACTTCATGTGGTCTGTCACGGAAATATATGCCGTCGGTTCTCTCCTTACCTTTTTTTGTACTCTCCATGTGAATTCTGCTTCTCTGTCTCCGAGATTTAATTGCATTTGAGTGTGTGTTATGACCTGTGAGACTGTCTGAAAAGGACACATGGAGAGACGCCCAGCTGCGCTGACTCTGAGTCAGCACACGTGCAGCCGACTGCCGTAGCTATGGCAACCTCAGGGACGCTGTGATCTCACATTTTTTCCCCCTCCTAGATGAGATAAATAAGGCCAGCAGCCTCTGGCAGTGTGATTGTATGTGTACGAGAGCACTTGAGCGTGTGTGTGTCCCAGAGAGGGAAAAAAAACTGTGCCAGGGTTCATTTTTGCAGAGTGGAAGGAGCTGTCACTGGGAGATTTATTCTAAAGAAGAAAAGTTTTTGTGGCATAGTTAAATTTAGCTATTGTGCTGCTGATTTATTTATTTTTTTACATTTATTAAGACTGTTTTTTTATATATATATATTTATTTTTGTGAGTGAGTCCTTGGGCTTATTTTCAGTACAGAATATCTATATTGCCTTGGTCTAACAATTAAGCAACAAACCTTATCCAGAGCCTGCAAGACATACTTGTGATTCCGAATGTGGATTTATTTTTTAGCAATATTATTCTTTAATATCTGTGAAAGCTGAATTTTGCTGATTGGATAGGAAAATGTTAGTAAAATAAAGATAATGCAATGAAGAGTTCTTTGAGACAGCTGACAGCTTCATTTTTCAAATCCCTTGCAGAAATGCTGGAATACCAAATGATAACACCAGCTGAGCCTGTTTTTAGTTGTTTTTAGTTTTCTCTTGTTTTTGTGTTTTTGTCTTTCTGTGGGAACACAGATTATTTTTTCCAAGTACATTCAGTTTTGCAGTGCATGGAATGGAAATAACATGCATTTTCTTAATGAATGTTATTGGTCTTACTGTGACCGATTGCATTTTTCAAAAAAAAAAAGTTTTAATTCTTAACATAACTCAACCTTTCAGTGAAATGAGACTTCTCTCTGGTGACACTTGCCAGACTCAAACCATTTAGTCTGCTTAAACCGGAGCTCGCATTCAGATCTGCCGTTCATCTCATGAACCATCATTGGATAGTCTCCACTCTACTTTTTTTCATCTTTTCCAAAAAATTGGAGGAAAAGATACTACTTCCGTGACATTACGAATTCCATCTTAGATTTTTCTGACCTTCTCTCTTCGGTTCTCTTTGCTTAGGACCTATCCGGTTCAATCGATGACCTGCCTACTGGTACGGATGGCGCTTTGAGCCCTGGAGTCAGCACATCTGGAGTATCCAGCAGTCAAGGAGAACAGAGCAATCCAGCACAGTCACCCTTCTCCCCTCATACTTCTCCCCCGGTGGGCTCTCCTGCCAGCGCCTCAGCATCTCGCTCTGGGCCACTGTCCCCTGCCACGATGCCAGGTAGGGCTAGTACACCTTAAATTATTTTTTAAATGTGTTCATGCCACTCTATGGAACAGTAGTCATCAAGAAAATGGTTTGGAATCTTAATATTAAATATTAAGAATATTTTGTGGCACCAATTGCAATCTTTTTCCTTTTCTTTTTTTTGAGCATATGGGCATGAGTTTGTTGTTTTACTACCAGTTAATCCTCACTAATGGAAGATGGTGGAGTGCTTGAAATATTTAAATTTAAACAATTTCAATTTAAAATATATATATATAAAAAAAAATGTTCTTCAAGGTATAGAATGTGATTATTTTCTTGACATTTTTTATTATTGAATTTTTTAACCACCTTATTTGAATTTCACATTTTTAGGGAACCAGATGCCTCCCCGCCCTTCAAGTGGACAGTCTGATGGGATGATGCACCCTTCAATGAATCAACCTGGCATTGGCCAAGAAAGAGGTAACTTAGTCTGTATAATTTGAAAAAGGCAGGAATTGTTTTCTATCCCGATGCTCTCTTTTTATTTATTGTCTCAACACATTAATCTTGTTGTCTGCACAGGATATATTCAGAGAAACCCTCAGATGGCACCCTATGGGTCTCCACAGTCTAGCTCTGCGTTGTCTCCTCGTCAGTCATCTGGAGGCCAGGTGCATGCTGGAATGGTCCCTTTTCAGCAGAATAACTCTATGGCAAACTATGGCCCACAGGGTAAGTTGCTCAGTGGTAACAGTGACTTTAATTTAATGCAAAACAGATCTTATAATTTAGGGCAATTAAGAAAAATTTACATTTTTAAAAATGAGTCCTTGTTGAGAAGTTACTGTAGTGGAGGTGTAGATATTGGGCTTTTATCTTTCTCTTCTTGCTGTCCCTCCAAATCCTTCTCACTCTCCCTCTTTTTCTCTCTGTGCGACCAGTGGATCACAGTGTGGTTATTTTTAGCGTCAGTGGAAAAAAAGGAAGTTGACGTAGCATGGCTCACGTCAGTTGAGCAGCTACAGAGACTGTGGGTTACAGCAGCGCTACATGCTGCTAAAAGACTCAAGGGCCTGGAAGTCTCTTAACAAGCCCACCAATGAGGCAACCATACCCCTACACATTCAGCTAATGCTAATTCTTAATTGCTAATACTGTTGTGGTGTTCAGACTTTTTCATTCCCAAATTGTAGTACTGGATAAGATTTCTTAATAAATCCGTTTTATTTCTCTCTACAGAAAGATGCAGCATAAGCAATATGCTGTTTTTATTAAGTTAACTGCTTTTATTGTCATTGTATAACTATTAATATAGCATTATGTAGGTTTGTTTTGCATTTCTATGCATGTATTTTAAACGGGTACTGTACTGTTTTCTAAAATCATGGAAACTTTGTATCAGATTACAACTTCCTGTTTTCCTCTTCAGGTTACCCCAGGCAGCCTGGTTACAGTGGCATGCCTAATGCCAATTACCCAGGCCCTGGCATGGGCGGATCCATGAATCCTTTGTCTGGACAAGGAGGAGGGCCAATGTTTGCTGGCATGCCGGCTGGAAGGATGCCTCATGGACAGATGGGTGCACGTCCCTATGGCCCCAACATGGGTCCCAACATGAGTCCCAATATGGGTCCTAATATGGGCAACATGCCCCCACAAGTGGGAACCGGGATGTGCCCACCTCCAGGCCTCAACAGAAAGCCACAGGATGCCGTATCAATGCAGCATGGACCTACAAACTCGATACACAACAGGTACACAAGAACTAAAATACAACTGAAGTTGTGCATTATCATTGTTCTGTAACAAATGTCTGATTTGTTAACCTTTTTTCATTTTTGGGTACAAACTGGATCCAGTCAGGTAGTTTGAAGTTAAATGTGTTTTGCCTCACAGGCTACCAGGTTACACCAATATGTCTCCTGGTCCCGGTATGATTGGCTCAGGACCTCCATATGGCCCTTCCATGAACAACATGCCTGGAATGATGAATACCCCGGGTTCGCCCTACCCTATGGCTGTTAATATGTCTAACAACACTAGTGGTAAGATCATAAAAAATCTGATTTTTTTTTTTGTATGGTACAAAAAAACCTAGCTGAAATAATTTTTCGTTACCAGGTCACAATTATGGTTAATGTATCTGATTTTCTCTTAGGCATGTCCCCTGGTCCGGACTTTGGTATGGATGGGAAACTTAACCAAGCCCAGAAAATGAATAACAAAGTTGAGGGGACGCCCAAGACAGAAACAAAATCCAAGGTTTGCTTCACATTTAGATAGAAGTGCAATGTCTTTACAGCAGAAATCAGTTGTCCTTTGTTGCACTTCCTGTGTAATTCCTTTTATATAAACTGCGTCTGCCTAGAAGTCAAGTTCCTCCACAACAACCAATGAGAAGATCACTCGGTTGTATGAGCTAGGCCCAGAGCCAGAAAGAAAGATGTGGGTAGACCGTTACTTGGCTTTCATAGAAGAAAAAGCCATGGGCATGAGTAACCTGCCGGCTGTGGGACGCAAGCCCCTTGATCTCTTCCGCCTCTACGTGTCCGTCAAGGAGATTGGAGGTCTTACACAGGTATACTCAAGTTGTCCATAAACATTAAGATAATGTTGAAGGTCTCAACTCATTTCCTCTCAAGGGTGTTTGCTTAAATCCTTTGGCGTCCTTGTAATTGTAGGTTAATAAGAACAAAAAATGGAGGGAGCTGTCCACAAATCTGAATGTGGGGACCTCCAGCAGTGCTGCCAGCTCTCTGAAAAAGCAGTACATTCAATGTCTGTATGCTTTTGAATGTAAGATTGAGCGTGGAGAAGACCCACCACCTGACATTGTGTCTGTAGATAGCAAAAAGAACCAGGCCAAGATTCAGCCTCCCTCCCCAGGTGAGTTCTGGCATCTTGGATCTTAATTTAACTGCTGCAACAAAACACCTGTTCCAAAATTAAATAAGGAACGTACGATAATTGTCTTGTTATATTTTTAAGTTAAAAAGCTACAGTTATTGAAGCATCACCATCATAGGTTTCTGAATTAATATTGTATGTGCAATTTAAAGGGATAGTTCACCCAAAAATGAAAATTAGCCAAAGATGTACTCATCCTCAAGGCATCCTAGGTGTGTCTGATATTCCTCTTTCAAACAAACACATTCGGAGTTATATTCCACATTGTCCTGTCTGTTCCAATCTGTATAATTGCAGTGAACGATGTCCCTGTTTCTGAATCCGAAAAAAAAGTATCCGTCCATCACAAAACTACTCCACACGGCTCCGGGGTGTTAATAAAAGACTTTTGAAGCGAAACGATGAGTTGGTTTAAGAAAAATAGTTTCTTAAAACTTTATAAACCGTTTAGTTCAGCTTCCGGTCTCTCAAGCAGGTGCGTTCCCGACAAGGCGGTCGAGTGTATGACGTAACGCCGCGAAAAGCGCAACATAAGCGCCGGGAAGAAGTGCGTAGTCTCACGAGAGTAAGGTCCTGGGAGAGAGTGACGAACACGGAAGCACAGAGAAGAAAGGAAAACAAATCACCTGTCACAAACTATTACTACAAAACGAAGATTCTTAATCAAAAATGTTGGAGGATTTCGATATAAGGCAAGAGGAGACCAGGCCATATTTGTTTAAACCGGAGTTTACCGACCAGGAACTTTCACGGCGTTACGTCATACGATCGACCGCCTTGTTGGGAACTTGCCTGCTTGAGAGACCGGAAGCTGGACTAAACGGTTTATAAAGTTTTAAGAAACAACATTTTTCTTAAACCAACTCATCGTTTCCCTTCAAAAGTCCTTTATTAACACCCCTGATCCGTGTGGAGTAGTTTTGTGATGGACGGATACTTTTTTTTATATTCAGAAACAGGGGCACCATTCACTGCAATTATACAGATTGGAACAGACAGGACAATGTGGAATGTAACTCAGAATGTGTTTGTCTGAAAGAGGAATATCAGACACGCATATAGGATGCCTTGAGGGTGAGTAAATCTTTGGCTAATTTTCATTTTTGGGTGAACTATCCCTTTAAGCTCTTTATTTAGAAGCACATATGAAAAAGGCAGAATAAAGATATATTATAACATTATTAATGTTGGAACATATGAATCATTGCATTATATCTAATGGCCAGTTGCAGAAGTCACAAAGTATACCTTTTAAGGGGCCATGAAACCCTTAAACACATTTTTGCAGATCTTTACAGATTGCTGATTGGAGAGTATGTGTGTATGTCATTAGATTCTGAGCATTTCTCTGCATTGTTCATTACACTTTAACTGCCCAAGAATTTGCTTTGTGGTACTACTGATGTAGTAGTACTTGCATGTAAATATAAGGATAATAGAAGGACAGGACATAGAAGTATAGAGAAGGTGGAGAAGTATAATGGACATAGAAGTATAATATTCTCCTTCTCTTTTTTTTTTTGCATGGCACAGCTGGATCTGGCTCTCTCCAGGGGCCCCAGACACCACAGTCCACCAGCAGCTCCATGGCAGAAAGCGGAGACTTGAAGCCCCCTACTCCTGCCTCCACCCCACACAGCCAGATGCCCCCAATGACAAGTGGCAGGTGAGATTTGCTCACTTGTCTTGCAGTACTGTATGCGTTATTTGAGTGTGAACCACTCCTTACCTGCCCTGTTTCTTAGGAGCAGTGTGAGCCTGCAAGATCCATTTGCTGATAACGACTTCTCTCGGAGAAACACTATGACGCCCAACTCTGGCTACCAGTCAGGCATGAGCACCCCGGAGCTGCCTGGTCGCATGGGACCATATGAACCCAATAAAGACCATTTCAGTGGTATGCGTAAAGGTTTGTATTGTAGTCGTGTAATCATAATCGATTATAGTTCCTGAAAAGCTACCTGGTGTAATGAGTTGTGTGCTTGTGGTCCTAGTTGGAGAACAGTTCATGCCTGGTGGGCAGGGTCCCAACAGCAGTCTCGGTGATCAGTACAACAGGGGACCACCAGGCCCTATGGTAAACATGCCCATGGGCCAGCGGCACCAGTATCCATATGGCCCCGGCTATGACCGGAGGTACACTGAAACTTTACTTTGGGAAGAAACTAATTCCTTTACGTTCATTGGTGTTATGTAAATGATGTAATGAACCTTGAACCTCTCCTGTGTTGCGTAGACCAGAGTCAGGGATGGGCCCAGATGGTGGCATGGGGCCTGGAGTGCCACAGCCAAATATGATGACTTCCAATGCCGAATCTGGGATGTACTCACCAAATCGTTACCCTCCACAGCAACAGCGGTCAGTCCAATAATTGGTTCGTTTTTATGGCGATTGTATGTCTGCTTAATCTAGTTCTCATTTCGCTTGCATATTGTTCTCTGTGCAGGCATGAGTCCTATAGTAATCAGTATCCTGGTCAGGGTGCGCCTCCTGGTGGCTCCTATCCGAATCAGCAGCCTGGAATGTACCCGCAACAACAATCTGTAAGAAAGCAGTAAATAAAATGTGATGTTTTTTTTTCTATTTGATGCTGGTATAATGTCTAAATGCTACTGAAAGCCTTTACACATATTTTAAATGTAATTTGTTTCCTTTAGAACTACAAAAGACCAGGTGATGGTGGTTACCCACCAGCTAAACGGCATCACGATGGTGAGATGTTCAGTGGGCCATACAATGCTCAGCAGCCACAGCCACCGCCACAGGCTCCCCCTAGTGGTCCCTCAAGTGGTCAGGAAATGTATAACCAGTATAACAGTTCCTACCCTGGCTCGGACCGTCGTCCACCTGGTCCCCAGAATCAGTTCCCTTTCCCCTTTGGAAGAGATCGGATGCAAGCAGGCACGGGCCCAAACTCCCAGGGTTCCATGCCTCCTCAAATGATGGGAAGTCCAATGCAGTCTGGTCCTGACGGTCCTCAAGGTGGCATGTGGCAGGGCCGAGGTGATATGGGCTACCCCAGTTACCCCAACCGTCAGGGACCTTCTACTGGTCCCAGTCAGGGACCTGGCTACCATGCAATAAATCGATCTGAAGACATGATGCCATCTGAACCACGCATGAATCATGAGGGCCAGTGGCCTGGGCCACGACAACTCCCATATGGCCCTAGTGGAGCAGGTCCACCATTGAGCAGACCCTTGCAGTCAAATTACCAGTCTCCCCAAACCATGCAAAACCACATTCCACAGGTGTCAAGCCCCACACCAATGCCTCGGCCTATGGAAAGCAGGACTTCCCCCAGCAAATCAAACTACATACCCAGCAATATCAAAATGCAGAAGGCGGGACCTCCGGTGCCTGCATCTCATATTGTACCTCCCTCTGTACAGCCTCCAATGATGAGAAGAGACCTATCCTTCCCTCCAGGTTCCATAGAGGCATCATCACCAGTTCTCAAATCACGTAGGCGTCTTACCATGAAAGAAATTGGTAAGTGTTCATAATTGTTTTTGTAGTAAATTACATTTTGGTTATTTATCAATCCTGAGAGATAACTTTGTTCTACTTTTGCAGGAACTCCAGAAGCATGGAGAGTCATGATGTCCCTTAAATCGGGACTGTTGGCGGAGAGTACATGGGCTTTAGACACCATCAACATCTTGTTATATGATGACAACAGTATTTCAGATTTCAACCTTATACAGGTGAGTCATTTTTAGAAAATGACAAAAATGTTTATTGCCATTACTTAAGTTTCTTTCTAAATAACATACTAATATTTTTTTTAAAGCTCCCTGGATTCCTGGAACTAATCGTTGAGTATTTCCGCCGTTGCCTCATTGAGATCTTTGGGATTCTGAGAGAATATGAAGTTGGGGATCCAGGACAAAGAGCTCTTTTAAATCCCAGCGTACTTAAAAAAGATGAAAACACTGTGGATGATGAGGCATTGGGCATGGAGGAAGATGGAGAAACAGAGGAGGAAGATGAAGGAGAGGAAATGCATATGTCAAAACATCAGGAACAACACATGGCACAAGGACCTCTCCATATAAAGCAGGAAGGAACGCCAAGGACACTTGAAGACTCTGTGAAGAAAGAAGATTTCCAAGGGTCTGAAGGAGAGTCATCTGCAGAACCCAAGACTTCAGGGCCACCATGTCTCGAGTTGGCTGTTACTCAAGAGAAGCCCAAACAGGCTAGCAAGTTTGATAAGCTCCCCTTGAAGATTGTGAGAAAAAAGGATCCATTTGTGGTGGACTGCTCAAATAAGCTTGGTCGGTTGCAGGAATTTGACAGCGGCCTCCTGCACTGGAGTATCGGTGGAGGTGATACAACAGAACACATTCAGACCCACTTTGAAAGCAAGATAGACCTGTTGCACCATCGGAAGCGTCTTCCTGTGCAGGTCCCTGACAGGAAGAGAGGAGCTCAGAAGGAAAGTCAAGAACCCTCGCTGCCCTCATCCAGTGAAGAGCATGGGAAAGAAGTGGACCGGCAGCCCTCTCCAGAGTCATCCCCTGAGAAAATGACCAACGGAATTTCAGATTTGAGGGATGACAGACCTGCTGACTCCTTAGAAACTGCCTCTGAGGGGACTTCACACATAGAGAAAGATGAAGAGAAACAAGTAACAGAGACGACAACTTCAGAAAACATTAGGCCAGCCCCTCCAAGCCCGTCATTACAGGGTCAGCGCTCCATCGCCATTTTAGAAGATGAGCCACACAGCAAGGATGAAGCTCCCCTCGTCACGCTCTCAGACTGGCAAGATTCCCTTGCCCGTCGCTGCATCTGTGTCTCCAACATTGTCCGCAGCCTCTCGTTCATCCCAGGCAATGACTTGGAGATGTCAAAGCATCCTGGGCTTTTGCTACTGCTGGGCCGCCTGTTGCTTCTCCACCATCATCATCCAGAGCGCAAGCAGGCGCCTTTAACCTACGAGAAAGAAGAGGAGGTGGATGAGAGTCTTTGTAGCAAGAAAGACGAGTGGTGGTGGGACTGTTTGGAGGTACTGCGGGAAAATTGCTTGGTCACTCTTGCCAACATCTCAGGCCAGCTTGACTTCTCTGTCTACACTGAGAGCATCTGCCTGCCTCTGCTGGATGGCTTGCTCCATTGGGTCGTTTGTCCTTCAGCGGAAGCCCAAGACCCCTTCCCTAGTCTCGGGCTTAATGGCGCCTTGTCACCCCAGAGACTAGTCCTGGAGACCCTCTGTAAGCTCAGCATTCAGGACAGCAATGTGGACCTCATTCTGGCGACGCCACCTTTTAGTAGATTAGAGAAGCTGTTTGGTAACCTCGTGCGTCTAGTTGGAGAGCGAAAGGTGCCTGTTTGTCGGGAGATGGCAGTCGTCCTGCTGGCCAATCTCGCACAGGGTGACAGCCTGGCGGCCCGTGCCATTTCGGTACAGAAGGCCAGTGTAGGGAATCTATTGGGCTTCTTGGAGGACAGCTTAGCGGCTACGCAGTTCCAGCAGAGCCAGGGTTCCCTACTGCACATGCAGGGGTCACATTTTGAGCCAACAAGTGTGGACATGATGCGGCGGGCTGCTCGGGCTCTGCTCGCTCTCGCTAAGGTGGAGGAGAACCACTCTGAGTTTACGCTGTATGAATCACGACTACTGGACCTTTCTGTCTCCCCGCTCATGAACTCATTGGTGTCCCATGTCATCTGTGATGTACTCTTTTTGATAGGCCAGTCATGACAGCTGTGCGGAGCTGTGGCTCCACCTTCTCTGGTTTTCGTACTTCCCCCTTGCCTGTCCTCCCCATTGGCGAGTGGGGATTGAAAGCAGAGAAAATTGACTGTTTCTTTTTTTTATTTATGCAAGACCTTTCATATTACACCCACTGGTCCCCCTTTTCTCTGCATCTCACTTTGGGAAGGTTGTCACGAATTTGCTGTGGATCATGAACCAGAGCCTCAACATACTGACACAAACTGTAACACTGATGCCAACTAGATGACATGGACAGGGACCCCACTTTTGTGTCCTTGTCTGAGGGGAAAGTACTTTTTATAATAAAATAAATAAACAAATAAAATAAATAGCTTGAAAAAACAAACTATTTACCAAAGTTGCTGTCTTGTTTACAGTGAGTTTTGGGGTTAATTGTCTCTTTGTCCTCCCCAAGAGGGTGCAAATAATTCACACTCTTGTTCACATTGACAGGTGAACTCTTCATTGTTTGGTGGTTGTATTTTGATGCTACACGGTCAACCTTTCTGGATGCGTGTACAGCAGAAATGAGTTGTCATTTTCTGTACAGTACTCCACAACTGTAAACATACTGAAAACGCACTGCACTGTTCCACATGGGGAAAATGTTGGCTCAGTCAGCTTCATTTTTAAACAGTTTTTAAACCATTAGTTTGCTGGTAAGGAGAATACCCCCCCAAAGTATCAAGGACGTACAACACCCTGACCTCTTCTCTTTAACCCTTGATTGTATGAATTGACCCCTATAAAGAAATCACCTCCTAGGACTGGTTTTCAACTTAAGATGCAGCCGAAGCTGTACTGTATATAAGATGTTGTACATTTTCAACTCATTTTCTCGCTTTCTCCCCCTCTCTTTCACACACAATCTTGCTTCTTATGCCATTTTATCTATCAAGAATGAGAGCGGACACTCAAGTTGGGTTATTGCTTCAAAATGCCTAGGTATATAAACAACCATCTTTTGGACTCCACGGTTTCTCCATAGTGCAGCAAACAACTGAAATATTTTAATTTCATCTCCTGGTACAACAAAATAACTCTAGATGAAGAAACACAGTTGAGATATTTTTTTCTCCAGTGATATGAATTCTGCATATTTGTATTTCAGACTATGTAGCTTAATGTAAATTCCTTGTTTTCCCCCCCTTTTTGGCTCAATGAATATCATTTATTCACTATGAAATCTTTATACTATATGTTCCACGTGGTAAAAATAAATGTACATTAAATCTTGGTAAGATGTTTGTGATTGTTTTCATTTTAGATGATTTAAAAAAAATCCTAGAATTCTCTTCGTAGAATTCTGTAATTATGAATGGAAGGTTAAATCGGAATGTTACAATTTTAGCATGTTAAAAATTAACTCAATTTGTAAGATTTAATATTACTCATACTAATGCTCAATTACATTTGTCTGCTAAAAATGTTTATCAGTTGAAAAGTCAATTAAAATATTGATTCAAATATATTTGTCTCCTGAGACAACGAAGCTGAAGCTAAATTGAAATATTTTATACATTTATAAATTGGAAATAATTGATTACCTAACTGTTTTAAATGGTGTTGACTGTCCAGGCCATATAGAAGTAATAGAATATATTACTAAAAGTAGGTTTACAGATTGGGGCTTTTATTTTGACATTTGCAAGACTGCATGCCGGAAGTGTATGTTGTTCGCGCTGCCGAACTGTGGCTTTATGCGATGAATTGGATAAACGTGAATATAATTTACATTGTTTTATTGTTCGTGTGCGGACGCGGGTCTTTGCAGTTGTTACAAACCTCAAGAAAGCATTTTGCCCTTTGGCTTCTTTTATAATGATACCTCCCCTATCGTATCTGCTAATGTGCTGGGATTAATATGATTGCCATTTCTATAAAGGAAAATGATCTACTGTTATTTTCGTTCATGAAACTTTGTTAAATATGTCGCCTTCAAACACTTGTATGAATGAAGACGTGTGGACAGTTGTACGGTTTGCGACGTTCACGCGACTGCTTTCCCTTTTTTTACAGGTAAGCAATTGACTCACAAACGACTAAAATGGCTTAAAATTATGTGTTTGTATTTTGACATCTGCCTAAAATACCTACCATAGACATTTAGAACTCCATAAAATCAGTACTGGCCGTATTTGCAAAATTCGGATTAGAGTGTCACCTACCGCACAAACTGAAAACAAGGCATATGACAAATTAATGTCTGTTTTGTGCACGTTTCAAGGCTGTACTGAATGCAGTGATTCCCGACCATGTGGCAGATGCCTTCAGCCCTCCACGATCAGAGACCCCTCTCCTGCTGGACCCTGTCATCGAAGCATTATTTGGTGGCCTTAGTCACTGGGATGCAGAGCATTTCCTCTTCATTGCAGGACGTGGCTACTTGTATGAACACAACTTTGCATTCTTTCCATTGTTTCCTCTCATCCTGCGATTCCTGGCAGCCGCTGTCCTGTGGCCCTTGTGGGGATTTCTCACATTGCATGGCCGTTTACTTTTAGCTGTGGCTTTAGGGAATAGCATTCTCTTTGTCCTAAGTGCTGTGGCACTATACAGACTGAGTCATTTGGTGCTGCAAGACAGAAAACTTTCTCTTGTTGCAGTCTTAATGTACTGCCTGACACCAGCAAATGTTTTTATGGTTGCAGGCTATTCAGAGACTCTCTTTGCAGCACTTACCTTTGCAGGCCTCTGGCTACTAGAGACAAGATTCACACTTGGAGCTTGTTTTGTGCTTGGGTTTGCTACTGGTGCTCGTGCCAATGGACTTGTGAATGCTGGATTTTTGCTGTACCTCAGTTTGCAGTTGGGTCTTGCCCGTGCACGGGCTCGTTGCAAAGGAGCAGGGGGCTTTCAGTATCGTCACTATGTCTGGGAACTTATTCGTTTTGTTCCCACAGGAGCATTTTATGCAGCTCTCGTGGCACTACCTTTTTGTTTGTTTCAGTTTTATGGCTACCAAACATTTTGTCTTCCGACTGCAACTCAAGTTCCTCCTGTGCTACTTAATCTGGCCCGGGACAAAGGATACCGTGTGGCTGATGCTGCATCTCCAACACCAAGATGGTGCCAATGGCGAATTCCAGTTTTGTACTCGTACATACAGGATGTTTATTGGGATGTGGGCTTCCTGAGATACTTTCAGTGGAAGCAGGTACCCAACTTTATCTTGGCACTGCCTGTTGCAACTCTGGGATTCGTGGCATCATATATGTACCTAATGGCCAACCCAGTGTTTTGTATGTATTTGGGGTTGGGAGATAGAGAAAAAGACAGAAAAATTCATGGTTTCTGTAACCCAAGAGTGTTTGTTTACATCGTACACAGCTCTGTCCTGCTTCTATTTGGAATATTCTGCATGCATGTGCAGGTGAGACTTTTATAATTGATTATTATCATGTGACACATATGTAGTTTATATGCTCAACATGACTTTTTTTATACTATGTCCTCTCAGGTGTTGACACGCTTTTTTGCTTCCTCCTCGCCTGTTCTCTACTGGATCAGTGCCCACCTGCTTTTTCAGTATGAACCTCTGCTGCAAGATGAAAAGCTGTTCAGATCAGCCCGAATACAACAGCAAAAGGATCACAAACCTGGCTTTGGTTTGGTGGGCATGTGGAGAAATAATGAAGTTCTTTATCTCTTGATGCACTGGCAGACCTGCTCCATTTATACACGATGCATACTGGGGTATTTCATATCATATTGGTTTTTAGGTCTGGCTCTGCACTGTAATTTCCTTCCCTGGACATAATAACTTTGTGGGATTAACTTGTTTCAGTCTTCATAACATTACTGTCGCATAATATTCTGTTTGACAAATATTGTTGTAATTATTGTATTTTATTATTCTAAGATGATTTCAGGTATATTTTTTAAATATTGAAATAGTATTGTATAGATATCATTATTGGAACATTTAAACATTATTTCTGTATTTTTTGTTTATCTCTTATCAAATTAAACTTTATAAAACCAAGCTATACACTACCGTTTGGAGCCTGCTTTTTTATTAAATTGTAATATAAATAATAATATTACTACATTTATTCAGAAAGGACACATCAAATTGGTCAAAAGTAAAAATAGAGATATTTTAATGTTACAAGTTATTTTTATTTCAATTAAATGCTGTTCTTGTGATCTTTTGACCTATTAATCAAAGAATCCTAAGAAATGTAGTGTGGATTCCACACAAATGTAAAGCAGCACAACCGATTGTAACAAATACTAAGAAATGTTTCTTGAGAACCAAACAAGTATTTTAGACTGATCTCTGAAGAATGTGACATTGGAGACCGGAATAAATTATATTTTAAAATAGAAAACAGTATTTTGAAATTGTAATAATATTACTGTTTTTACTTTTATCAAACAAATGCAGACTTGGTGAGCAAAACGACTTCTGATTTATATATATATATAAATCTTACCGACTTAAAAATTTTGAGAGGCAATGTATGCTTTGTTTGAGTGCGAACTTGTTTTTGAAATGACCTGTAAAAATGGCAAGGATTCACGATTTGGTCTGCAGCAAGGCCACTGCTGTTTGTAAAAAGACCTGTTATATTGTGTTATATCACCATCTAGTGGTTCCGATGAGCTATAAGCGGTTTGTTGATATAATATGATAGTTCCAGTGTTATTTTAGTATTATTTATATACTCTTATAATAGCTATTACAATTTTGAATTGGCTTTTTCATTTTAAGTTTAATTGATTATTTTTTGTTATTGTGTGCTTTTGTCATTTCCATTATCATCATTTTATAGAAATGCCTATTTAGCTTTATTTTTATTAGCCTTATAATTTTAATACTTAAACCTACTCATTTTCAGTTAGTTGCCGTGATATTTCAAATTTATGAAGTTTAAGCTTTTAATCAAATATTTATATGGTTTTAGTTAACAAAAACAGTTCAAAATATGCATTATTGTTACTACTGTAAAGCTACAATGAATTAGGTAATGCTGATTCTTCAAAAACGTAAACAGCTTCCATAATATTATACATTATTTTATAATATTATTTTAAGAAACTGAATGTACAAAAAAAATCTACACCGAGTGAATAGACTAGACTAGAGTCTCGGAAGTGATCTTTGATTGGTCTGCCCGAGATGACGCAGCCCTTGCGAGTCGCGAGTCTTTGGTCGCTTTCTTCAGGTAATCCTCGGCTAGGGAAGTGTGATCGCTGTAAGGTAAATATTGTTGTATCTCATCCGTAGCTGAACGCTGCGTTATATTCGCGCTTAGAGAATTATAAACAACTTAATCCGATCTCATTTTCAATGCCCAACAGATTCATTACGATTGGACAACTTAACATCGACAGCGATCAGACCACTGGGTTACGCGAGGAGCCGAGTGTCATTCAAATGACGGTTGAGCAGCGCGTGAGCAGCAATGTCGTCCGCTGATATATGTTAGCTTGTTGACTGCTAGTCAACAAGCTAATGTAATTAGCCTAGCCAAGACATCCCTAATTTATCGAAAGCAACAACATGGCATGATAGTATAGCAATTATTAATCGATATATTCCCTTTAGGGGATGTTTAGTTGTAAACGGATTCGTTGAGCAACATGTTACGTTAACGTTATGTGTTTTGTGGACTTTCGAGTTAGCTTAACGTTAGTTCGATAGCTGAAATCATTTTAATAAGTTACCCAAGTGATTTGTAAGTACATTTTTGACAGTAACTTGTTCAATAATATGTGGCGGGGCTTTACAGCTGATATCTAGTGTTGCTCAAGCTTCCTCTTTGTTAGGGCTTGGCTTGTGTCTAAAGTGTTCCTGAGGTTAAATAACTTAAATAAGTTACTCTCCTAACGTTTACCTCTATACTATCAGTCACATTTTTTGAAAATGAAAAATTGTGAGTATCAACAAATAGACCCACGAGCGCTCGGAACATCGAACACCCGGACCTCCACCACTTTGCCCTGTGGAAAGAACAACTCCCAGCGCATACGGAGGAAATGGGAAGTTTTCCCTGGAAACAATCGCTTCTACTGTGATGGGCGTATTATGTTGGCCAGGCAATGCGGTGTGCTCCCGCTGACCATCGGCCTAATTTTCATCACCAGTGGCTTATTTTTCACCTTTGAGTGAGTAGTATGCATTACACATGCGCACACACAGCCAACAGTGTCCGCACTGCTAGACAATACTACTACTACTACTATTAGTTTTCACAATAGAGACATCTCCACCAGCTGATGTAGCCCTTCTTGACATCATACTAGTCTGAAACAGTTGCTTTCACATGGTTATTATTAGAAAACACACGTACAGTATTTGTCTCAGGTGCTAAATTCGATCTTGTCTTTGTGTTTGATTCATAACAGTTGCCACTTTCTGGTGCATAACCTCACTGTCTTGATTCCATTAATCGGTGGGGTGTTATTTGTATTTGTCGTCATCGCCCTCCTTCAAACCAGTTTTACAGACCCAGGGATATTACCCAGGGCTTTGCCGGATGAGGCTGCGGACATTGATAGACAGATTGGTGAGATATTGTTTGTGGTGTTTGTTTTGCATTTTAACATTTTTGTTTTGTATGTTGATATTAAAGTTGTGGGTTTCTTTAAAGATAATTCTGGATCTTCAACATACCGTCCACCTCCCCGGACTAAAGAGATCATTATAAATGACCAGGTGGTCAAGCTTAAATACTGTTTCACATGCAAGATGTTCCGTCCACCCCGGACATCCCACTGCAGCCTGTGTGACAACTGTGTTGGTAAAGCAGCATCTCTTTATTCTGCAAAAGTGTTGATAATTTACTCACCTCATGTCATTCAAAACTTGTATGACTTTTATTCTTCTGTGGAACATAAAAGAAGATATTTTAAGATTATTTTTTTATCCATACAAATTAAGTCAATGGTTACCATAATGGGCTGGTTACCATGATTCTTCAAAATATGTTTTTTTGTGAATGTGAGGGTGTTTTGCAGAAGAAAGAAAATCATACAGGTTTGTAACAACATGAAGACGAGTAAATTATATCAGAAAAAAATATTTTGGGATGAACTAACCCTTTATAGCTTCAACAGGAACCATAAAAGCAGTCCATACAACCCGAGTGCAATATTCCAATCTTCTGAAGCCATACACTTTGTGTAGATTGAAATTTCACTCATTATCCTTTCCTTTAGTGAGCTGTCTACCTCTAGAACCAGAATCAGTGAGCTGAGCTCGCAAATTGGATCAGTCTGATTCATGAACTAATTATTCAGACCCGGATCGATCAGTTAATTTAGAAAGCATGGTTCTTTCACAAATCTTTCAATGTAACTTCAGTAATCTAACATCATGGAATGCATCATTAGGGCAGATGTCAAGAGTTTTTAGTTAAACTCCATAAATTAAACTTTTAATTTCATCTTAAATTTTCAAGATGTTTGGACTTCATAAAAATCATTTAATCATTCACAGCCATTGTTTGGCGTCAGAAGACTTGGAATGTAGTGCACAACATTTTTCTAAACATTTTGATGCTTTTGCTTTTTTTGAACCGTAAATGCTCAAGTACCCATTTAGTGGAAGTCATATTGGTTTGAAACCACATGAGGTTGAGTAAATGATGACAGAACTGTTTCTGTAAAGCTACAAAATATGTCTTTTTGATCGTGGATGTGTAATAGTTTAACCTCTAACACAAATCACTTCCTTAAAATCATTGCATGAGAATGCACAGAGGTTATTTGTAAGTGTCGTTGTTTCTGAGAATGTTCTGTCTCTGTTCCCGTTGTAGAGCGTTTCGACCATCATTGTCCTTGGGTAGGCAACTGTGTTGGGAAGCGAAACTATCGCTGTTTTTACGCATTCATAGTGTCTCTGTGCTTTCTGACCTCCTTTATCTTTGGCTGTGTGATCACTCACCTCACTTTAAGTAAGTTTCACAACACCTTCTGTACAACAGTCACTTTCTACCTCACACAAAATCTTACTAATTGTATATGATAGTTGTCACTGGGAGAACTATAAAAATGTATGTTGAAATGATTATTATTATTAAAAACCAAGAAATCTTTAAATGCTTCCTATATTGACATGTTCAGAACTTTGGGGTAATTAGAATTTTACTATTATTATTATTTTTGTAAAAAATTATATTTTTATTCAGCAAGGATGGAATCACAACTAGGGGTGTCGAAAGTAATCGTTGCATCGATGCATTGCGATGTGGACAATTCTGCATTGATGCAGTAATAGACCATAATCGATTATAGCCTATGATGTCATTCACATACGGACTTGTCACATGAGTATTAAAAATGCACTCTCAATTTTTAAATCTGAGCTTGGATTTTTCCCGCCTAGTGTGTGCGCTAGAGACAATCGTGGCGGGCTTCATTGCACAGAATATGTGAGACGTGTGCATTACTTGACAGTGCTTACACTTGCTGTTATTTTAGTCTTTTTCTTTAGATATGCTTTAATTTATACCGTTTCATACTTTTATGATACGAAATTGATGTAAACAGTCAGTTATGCTTTCAGAACAGGACAAAACATCTGATAGGCTATGTGGAAATAGATCTGTGCATTCGTGTAAATGCAGTCTATTAAAGCTGCCAGTGGCTATGATCTCATCAGTAAAATCAAATGGCAATAATGCTAAGGAATATAACACATAACTATGATTATCAGTAAACTTTTGATACTTAAAGCACTCCCAGATACTGAAAGTGCTTTTTGTTTATCACTTGCAATTGTCTTTTCCCCCCTTTATTACTTTATATTTGCTTGTATGTTTGAAGCTATATTTAATTTAACTTGAATTCTTAACAATAATTCATATATTAATTTATTAATTAAGGTAATTATTTTTAAAAGTAGCCTGCTTATATAATTTAATAAAAATGCACAAAATAAATTTGATATAATTGTGATGCATCGTGATATCGAATTAAATCGAATCGTTGACATGATAATCGTAATCGAATTGAATCGTGAAACCACTAACGATTCACACCCCTAATCACAACTGACTGTAAAGACTTTTATAATGTCACAATGAAATTCAGATTTCTAATCATCAAATCATCACGGTTTCCACAAAAATATTATGCAGTAATAATATAATATTAACTAGCAATGATATTAACTGAGTTTAACATTGATAATAATTAGAAATGTTTCATGAACATCAAATCAGCAAATTAGAATGATTTATGAAGCGTCATGTGACACTGAAGACTGTTCAGCTTTGCCATTAGTGGTATAAATTACATTTTAAAATTGATTATAACATGTTGATATGAGAAATTGTGGTAGTATTTCACAATATTGTTGTTTTTAATGTGTTTTTTGATCAAATAAATGTAGGCCAAACCTTTGAACGGTACTGTAGATAGTTTTTTAGTTGTTTTTGTCAGTCAGGTTTGTTCTCTGACCATTCACTCTCATCGACAGAATCACAAAGGATTGGGATCATCCAGGCAATACAGGACAGCCCAGCCAGATATCCTCTTTTTCTGTGTTCCCACCCCTGTCTCCATCGACCGGCATGCTGCACTACCCCTTTCGCCAGAAACGCACAATAGCGAAGTTCACTATTTGTTTACAGGCACACTGCGGTTAGTTCCGCCTTTTCCCTAATCCCATTCATCCCTAATCGGCTCACAGATTCCACCACGCCCTGCTTTACTGACAGGATGGCAGCAGTTGCCCCTAAATACAGATACTGCTGCTGTCCAGCCCCCTTTTTAAAGTTTGTGGCTTGAGGTCACAGTTTTCCACCACAACCTGTCAGTTAATCAACCTAGCTGGCTGACCTTGTGGTTCATGAGTTTGGGTAGAGTGTTCAAGCACATGGTATTGATTTTGCATAATTGTTCTTATATCACTGTACTGTTATTGTCATGTATATTTTGGACATTAACACACATTTACAGCAGATTTGCATCCTTAACCCTTCCTGCACTGTTGTCGAGCTGGTCATTTGCTTCTTCTCCCTCTGGTCCATTCTTGGTCTGTCAGGTTTCCATACTTATCTTGTGGCCTCCAACCTCACAACCAATGAAGATGTAAGTATCACACAAAAGCTACATCAACACTTTATTTAATTGAAATGTGTTATACAGTCAGATTGAAGAACAGATTCTTTGCATTTAATGATTTCAGATTAAAGGCTCTTGGTCCAGTAAAAGAGGAGAAGAATCAGGGAATCCTTACACCTATAACAACATCTTCACAAACTGCTGTATGGTGCTTTGTGGGCCGATGCCACCCAGGTCTGTACTGTATGCCCATGCCAACATCATAGCAGAAACAGGTGTCTTTTAGTATTCATTCCCCTCCTAAGATTTTACAAAAGAAGCTAATATCATTGTTTGTTTGTGAAGCAATGAATGATGTCATTTAGCTTAAGGCTGATGTACATGCTGTTACAAACAAGAACACATTTTGCCAGATCACCGCCTTGGAATTACAAGGTTCTATCTGACATTTTTGTCAAAATGTAGTTATTCACATATTCTTATTCTGTTACAACTTATTTACATTATAAAAAAAAAAAAAAGTTGTGCACATTTTAGGACTTTTTATTTAGAAAACAAAAAGGTTCTATTTAGGGATGTTCATTTTAACTGTTTAACCGCTAACCGACCGATAAGAATTCTGACCGATTAGTGCAATCAGTTAAACGATTAAAGTGACTTTTTTTTTACTTTCAGTAATTTATCAAAATATTTTAAAAGGTATGCTGCATGGTTAATATAAGCTATGCGTATAAAAAAAAGCACGTTTTTTTAGAGAGAGCGAGAGAGAGAAAAACCAAGTCGCCTTATAAATTGCATTTTATTATTTCATTCAGAAATAGGCCGACGCGAATTACAAATATTACAATAAACACTGTAAACATAGCTAGGCTATTTTAGTACCCCTCACTCCACAACAAATCCTTTCAATTAACAGCAGGCTATTTAGAAAAGAACAATAATTCAAACTGTAAGAAGCTATAGCTATAAACGACAAACCAAAATGAATAATTTAGGCTAAAACTAATCTGAAACTAATGTTGGGTCTCTTGTTCGAGACAAAATCAAATGTTTCCGTATTCGCGATGTATTTGAATGACAAAATATTATTTACCTTTTATGCCTACTTCACTCTCGTTACAATATCCATGTAAAACAAAATGTTTTGCATAACCTCATGGCAGTACGGTGATAACGCTTAACGGCACAGATTTGACTACATTTAAACTGAGCAGTGTGTTTTCCATATGTTTGACTGATTGTTTTTTATAATGATAAATTTACAGGCTGCATTGTTAAGGTAGAATGCTTAACTGTGTGCGCATGCGGCGCTGGAGCAAATCACTTGATTTGTCCCCCTTCTAACAGTGGAAGCAACTACTCCTCTTAGTAATGAAGATAATCGGAATTGTAAAAGGTTTGCTTTTATTTGTGTACATTCACAATAAAAACTAAGCTTTGCTTTTTTGTAAAATAAGCCAAAAAATAGGATGCCGCTTTCTTCCGTTTGTTTCTTTCGCGCAGCACAAAAATGAACTGAAACTCTGCATACTCAAAAAAACACTGGGTTAAAAACAACCCAATGTGGATTTTTTTTTACCCACGGGCTGGGTAAATATAGGACAGAACACATTTGGGGTTAATTTTACCCAGTAAATTGGGTTGTTTATTTAACCCATCATAAAGGGTTGATTCGTTTGTATTATAAGAGTTTTTGTTGTTTTTACTTTATGCATGGAAATAATGTTTACAGATTAACTTAAATCCTCTAAACTTTTGTAAAATACTCCACAACCACTGGTTTACATGATATTTCCTTTATTTCTCATTTACAGCATTGTTTATCTCGTTTTTATGTAAGCTATACACATTGCCTATTTAATCTCGTTTAACAAACATTAGAAGTAAAGATTAAACAGACGTAATTCACGAGTAAATCGACCACTCTGTAATTCTGTTTACACCGTAACGGCGCTGGCTCTCACGCCCGAGCTGGAGTCGTGTTCGGCGGGAACTGCTCACGGATAAGACCGCCGCCCTGCATTTCACTCATGGACGAAATGTACTGCGATTTGCCTTCATAGCCTGCCCAAAAAAACTATGGGAAAAGGCTCAACCTAGCATTTAAAAAAAAAAAAAAATATTTTTTTTTTTTTAGAGTTTCAGTTTTTCTTTCTTTTTCGTAAATTATTTAAGTGAAAATGTGTTTCTAGTATAGGCCTATTTATTCGTTATAATATATAGCGCCTAGCTTTATTATGTTTTTCTCCGCTCGCTGAAGCACTGCAGGTGCGTGATGTGATAGCTATGATGACCATGTGAATCCTCATGTTCTGTTGTTTGCTGCTTTTTGCACATGTAAAATGAATCCCCGGAAAACAAATGTTAGTATTTTTAACGGGTCACAGACACTTATTCTTTCAAATTTAATTCAGTTCTAATTTAAAATATTCTTGTCTGTTAACGGTTAATAATCGGTTAACGAGAGTCTGTTGTCGGTTAGGAAAAATAACCGAAATTAACATCCTTAGTTCTATCTACAAAGTCAAACTCTAACTTGGTTCTTTAAGGTTCTATCTGTGAGCCAATCAGCACTTTGAACGCACACAAGAGGACCAATCAGGATCAACTTTATTTGTCATGTTGCCGGACTGCTCCAAGACAGCAGGAAAGATTAAACGTGAAATATTTTATTTGTAAAATAATTTTAATATATATATAGTCAGTGAAACATTTTTCAATGTTTATTGTAAGGGTGTATAGGGTCGCTAGTGACCTGAGGTAGGCTATGTAATAGTGAAAGTATATTATTTCTATTATTGCACAATTATTCAATTATTGCACAAAAATAATTTAAATATCTGATGACTTAATATGTGCAATTAACCTTTTTCCTCAAAGTGGCACTGTTTGATACACGATTACGTGATTTTTATTTGTAATTATAATACAAATTATAAAACAAATAATATAATCTGCAAAAATATAATTGGCTTGAATGGCTTTACTGCAGAGCAATTACTGTATGCAGTGAAATAAAAGTGTCATTGTCATTTGATGGTGGATGTCGTGAATAGCGATCAAAATGTTTTTGAAGTCATTGAGAACGATAGTTTTGAGAATGTTTGAGATCGCAAATATGAGCAAGATGCTGAATGAATTGGGGAAATGCGCTCTGAAAATCATCTGCTCAGATTGAACCCTCCCAAGTTTAAAAAGGTAACAAAATATTTTTTTTTTTTTTTTATACTTTTGTAATTGTTATTAAAATATCAGGAGCGTTTTATACTAGTGCAGCAGATAGAGATCCATCCGTGTTAGATATAGCCTTGGCCCAGGTCGTTAAGGACCCGAATATGTAATGATTGGCGAAACATTCATGCATTTAAGTGTATATATTTAAACAACTTAAGCATTGTCTGTTTTCTTGCATTTTAAAGTCTTAAAATGTCTTAGATTTTACAATATTAAGCCTTAAAGCCAAGTAGTCAACAATCTAATTGATGGGGTCTTAATTACAACAATAAAAGTTAGCAGGTTATCTCAGACATACTGGTATTTAGAGAGATTGCAATTTTACCTGCCCTTTTCTGTGGAATAAAGTCCTGGTATTACTTAAACAGTTCCTGCAATAATGTTTAATTACCCACATTCCTACCTAAAATTAACATCTGCACTGGACAAAATATTTAGCACAGCCTTTTATGCTTAACTTGAAGTAGAAAAATGATTCGTATGAATATTAAATAAATGTCATAGGAAGCATTACATTTACCTTTCTCGTATTTGCTGACACATTTTTACAACACTAATTTTATGTTTTAAAACAAATTATAAGCAAACTGTTTGTATTTCTTAAATTGTTGCTTAAATTAATGTTTTGCAAGATAGAACCTTATAATTGCAAGCGAAAAAAATACTTTTTAGAATTAGAAGGTTCTCTCTGCGTTTGACCTGTTCCCAAAATCTCTATTTACAAGTTTGAGAAGATTTTGATATTGTACTTTTAGAATACATTTAGGGTCTCTGTCATTTTCATGTATGAAAGAGACTTGTTCCTCGTATAATTTTTGCTACATGCAATGCAAAAACGTTGAAGCTCAATATCTCAAAACTGCTCAGAATGCAGAAAAACCTTATAATTCCAAGGCGGCGAGATCTGACATGTTAATTGTTTAGTTCTTTGACATGATGGCCCATCTTTCCCAGTTAAGTCTGTGCTGTGATTTGAAAGTGAAGTCACAAAAGGTCACACGCTCATCCTGTCATCTTTTGTAGCTTGATCGACAGAAGAGGCTTTTTACCTCCAGATGACACACCTCAAACAGTGACCTCTGACACTGAGCTCCCTCCTTTCATGGCTAAGAATGACGCAAATATGGTAAGAGTGCCTTCAAGTTCAAGGAGCAGTAGTTCCAAATTCTTGTTAACACAAAGTATTTTTTAAATAATTAAAGCATTTTAGCAATAGTCTAAAATCCTGATACATTAGTCAGTCAAAAAAACATTCCATGGCATTTCAAGTCATATACTACCACTCAAATGTTTGGGGTCAATAAGATTTATTTTAAAGAAATAATACTTTTATTCAGCAAGGATGCATTAAGTTGATCTTTTGCATTGTTACAAAAACTTTTTTTTTTTTATAAATGCCATTCGGTCGAACTTTCTATTCATCAAAGCCACCATGGCTGCTGAAAATTCAGCTTTGCATCACAGAAAGAAACTACATTTTAAAATAGTAAGCAATAATTTTAAATTGCATTAATATTTCATAGTGTTTTTATTTTTATTACTGTGTTTTTGATAAAATAAATGCATTCTTGGTGAGCATATGATACTTTTTTCAAAAAAAATTTTACCAACCCCAGACTTTTGAATGGTAGTGTAAATGTGAAGAGAAACCAGGACAGATCTTTTAACAGATCTGAAACCATAAACTTTGTCACAGAAAAGCATGTGAAAATGAATGAGGTTTAATCATGTTTATTGTAAACCCTGGCTTGCTGGGAAAGAGCTCATATTTACAGTTATAGTGAAGCGTGCACCTGTTCTGTTTGATGTGTAAAGATATGCACATAGAAAAATGTAGATGGTTGACGAACGCAACGGCACATCAATCTTACAGAAGACTATGAAGTCACATTTCAGTTCAAATTTAAACAAGGTGACAATTCAGGTTAAAATGCTATTGAGACATTTTTGCCACTGCTAGTTGCAAAGATAGAGTGAAAGCATACCAAGAAGGATAGATCTGTAAAAAGAAATGTTTTAACTGTAAATTTTGATGTTCACAAATACCATCGTTTTAGTTTGTTTTGATGTTGACTTGCATCAAGCCCTGATGTTTGAAGTTCTGAACCTCACACAGGAGGAGAACTGTCAGGAGTTTGCTAACTCCTGCACTGCCTGAAGGCTCCTGCAGCTCTGTGACGTTTGATGGTAAGGGTGTGTTATGGGTTTGTTTGCATGCCATTCCATGGCCGCCTTCTCATGACTCTTTGGCCTTTGCTTTGCCTTTTATTTGAACTGTCAGCTTGGCTTCCATTTCTTTGCTTTAAAACCACTCTCATAAGACGTGACCATCATGTGAGAGATCATTGGGCTCGTTGTCCATTCTCTATTCCTCCTTTGCTCATGGATGATTTGACTGTTTCAGCTGACATCTGTTTTTACTCTTTTATGGTGGTCGTGTTCATATATTAGTGTCGGCCAGAGGTCTGCAGTTGTTTTTTTTTCCTCCATGATGTCATTGTTTCCTAATTAATGTATCATCATCATCACGGTTCATCTGTGCTTATCTCATTCTCATCCACTCTTAGGATTCTGATGAATGAGGTCATGGTAATGAATGCTCGGCACTAGTTATCATGCACACACATGTTCTTTTTCATCTTCTCTCATGATGGATGTTCATCCTGATGTTTAGGAGGTGTTTTCATCCTTTCGACCCCTGGAGATCCCCTTATAATATCAGCTGCACTGCTTGAGCTCATTGGAAACTTTGAAGTGAAATGCTTTGTTTCCATTTGTTGCTACATTTTCGTCTGATTAGTTCCTTGGCAATACTAACCTGCTTTCATACTTATTCTAATCTGGCCATTTTCTCATACTCTTATTTGCTCTGCTGTCTAATATCAGTTTCCTTTTCTTGCCCCAAAACCATTTATGACTGTGATCTTTGTTTTTTGTCTCTTAACTAGGGCTGCACACTATATTGAAATAAATATAGCCGTATGGCTTAGTGCGATTTGTCAAATCGTTTAGGCTTTGATTTTAATTAAATGTATTCTTTACTGGTTTGAAGCATGGCATTTACACAGATATTGTTCATGATACAGTGTTTCGATGTCTGAGAACATCTTGGTTTATTTACTGCAAATGGAGCCCTTCTGAGACACTGATATCATGGGCTGTATGCATGTAAATTAATACACAGAGACGAGCTTCACTCAAACCGGCAACTCCTAAAAATAAAAGCTTGATGGTTAACCATTTGAAAATGTATAAATTGAGTATAAAATTTAAAAACAATTACATTTTTATACTCGATTTCGTAAAATATATTTCTTAATGTTTTTGTTTCATAATATTACAATCTCAATATTTAAAAAAAAAAAATCACAAAATCATGACTTATTATTTTATAGTCATATTGAATTGGTCAAAATAGTAGGAGTGTTATCTATAAGAACATGTGAAAGAGGTTTGAGTTGGTTCTTGTAAAAAGCAAACCCGTGTGAATACTTAGATTTTCATCAAATCTTGCAGCCATAAAGTATATTACACTCAAAAAAATCTTAAAAGTAAAAATACATTTTATTTTTACTTTCTGTGCACTCCCTAACAAAGTCACCCCACTAACTCTAGAATGACTCAGTATTTCTAAGTATAGTTATTCAAGTAATCATATCGCTATATATTGCAGAAAAACACAATTATTGCAATGTCACAATTGTCTAATATTGTTAGGGCCCTATGAAATCCGTTTTATTTTTTTCCAAATTCCATTTTATTTTTTTGTCCAAATTCGTTTTTTTTTCGTTTAAATTTTTCTTGATTGCGTTTTTTTATTTGTGTCTGCACCATTCATTCACTTAAGAGGCAAGCAGAACATGCAGGATTCATATTTAAATAGTCTTTTTGTGATTTAATATTCATAGAAACTTGTCCATATGGCATTTTGATTTAAGTATACAGATCTGCTTTTGATGTATTCATCCAAAATTTGGCAAATTCGGTGACATTCCGCGTTTTACAGTAAATTCCATTTTTATGACTGGATTCCGCAATCCTCTCCGCATTTCTTCATCGCGGGAATCAAAGGGCCCTATATTGTGCAGCCCTACTCTTAACCATTTTTTTTCTTGCCATTGTTTTTGCAGTGCACACAGGGCACAAAGGAGCTTTTAGAATCAATGGCACACTCCACAGTGATCCAGAGCACCTGCTCTCCGGGCACACCCAAAACCGCCCCGGTCACCCAAGAGAGTCTACTACATACCGTCTCTCCCCCCAACAGGCTTCCTTCTACCAGCTGCTCAGGCCACCAGGCCCGGCGCCCCATAGATGTTCCCTGCTCCCAGAGAGGGAACAAATGGGCCGCTCTTCACACCCATAAACCCATGTTGTGTGTACCCAGCCCTCCCTACTCCCTCGGCCACAGTCCGCTCATTCTTAGTGACGCTCCCGACATGGGCTTCATCCCACTGAACTGAGCGCAGTATCTCTGCCACCAGCAGCCTTGTGCAAATACTCTCCTCTCTGTTTCAACTTTTTAAGAAACTGTGACTTACTATACTCAGGATCCTCTCAGGAAACATGCCATCTTTCAACAAATGGGAATAAGCCTGCATTGACTTTTTAAATAACATTAACATTTTGTTCCGTTAACATCAACATACACTTGGTGGAGAGAAACGCAAAACATCTTCAGAAGATGCTTTTGTTTTTCATTCATTTTGCACAAAAATATCGACAGATGTTCAGTGTTTTACGGAACCTCAAGCCATTTTTTTCAGCCTTTTGTCATCTACTTGGACCTAATGCAATAAGTATATGCTTTGAAAGGTCAATTGGGTCAAAAAAAGCCTTACTTCAGAGTCACTTCTGTTCATTTTTTGTGGTATTAAAGACCTTCAAAAAAGTTATTGGTTAAAAAGTATTTGCACCAACAGCCTAGTATATAAACAGCAGTTTTATGAATGGATATTAGAGGGTTGGTGGTTTATTTGTGTACATGATACAATGTTACAGTTGTTCCAGGGGTTTTTATCTCCTGTATAATGTTGCAGCTACCAGTAAGTGAATTAACAGCTTTCATATTAACGGTGGTTTTGTCCATTTAATACAGGGTTTTTCCTTCAATTCAAAATTTTCAGTGGCATCATGAAGCAAACGTAATTGTATTTTATGCAATATTTTTCCCCTATGATCATTATTGTCTTCTTGATTTCTTCAGACCACAAAACCTGTGTGATTTAAAGTGAATTTAAATTCTACTGAGTTTTCTACTTTAAAGTTCTGTTGAGGAAGTCAAACATCTTAGACAACTAGTTAGCCCTAAATTCTTAATCATCAATAATCTTGGGAAGGCAAATGTGGATGCGCTTTGTGTTAGTAAATTTGGTTACGCTATTGTACATTTCAGTTTTAACCAATGCATTAATTAGTTGATGCATTAGGTATCATGAACTAGCAATGAATTAATGTTTTTACAGCATTTATTAATCTAATAAATGTAAAATTTGACACATACTTTTTCATATCAAGTCATATCAACGAACAAACAATGTATTATCAAACAAACATTCATGTATTATGATCAAACATTACTTGCCTATTATTTAATATAAAAAAATATATAAAAAGCTATTTTCATAATTTTAAGCTTACCAAATGTGAAGTGTTAAAATTCTTTCATTCGGCATGTAATTTTATAATTATAAAAATGAATTTCATTTTGTGTAATCATTCAAATTTGCACATAAGCCACCACAGAAAATGATTTTTAATTAGGAAAAACCCTGTAGTATTTCTGACTTTTCATTGGTGGGTCAAAGATTGTTTTCTTATTGTTATTAAAGTGTTTTTACTAAGCTTGAGAGAAGAACTGTTTTAACTGAAACCTTTTGCCTTGAGATTGATGGATCACTGATGAATTATGAGTTAATCATATCATCATTAAGATGATCAAGTTCTTTTAATAAATAGGAGTGTGGCACAGTAATAAAGTTGACCGTAAGTTTCAAAATATTTAGCTCCTCTAAAAACATAGACTTATAGTAGTTGATCACTGCCAGCAGTGTTAGAGGAAAAGTAAAAGAATGACTTGTTGTGTTTTGTGTTCTTATCCTTTTTCACCTGAAGACTTAATGACAAAATGTAATAAACAAATGTTAAAAAAATCTTTCCTCTTGTGATTTAGTTGCCTGAAAGTTAATCTTGTTTCGAGGGGCACAGTCCACATAACATCTTTTGTTACCTTCTGTGATCCGCTGCATGCCAGACTGGGCACATTCATTTAAACAGTAGATGGCACAGTTTTCCACTTCTTGTTTGCATGTGTCAGATGACAATGTATTTCTGGAGGCATCGTTGATTGATTACTTGCTTGATTGATTCAAGCGTTTGCATTCACAGTACTTGAGCTATTTTGAATGTGATATTTGGCTTTACCACAATGCCATCAAGCTGACATTTATTCTGGTTTGATGTAACAGGATTGGATATGGGAAATGCTAAAGTGCATAATTGTAAGGTTGCTGTGTTTTAGTCTAGTCCAACAAAAAGATGTGGGAGCAGTAGAGAAGAACAATCATCAGCTGAGTTTCTTTTTACCTTTCTGTTGGTACTCAGCATCTTTAAATAGAAAGCGCCAAGCCGTAAATTTCAGTGTTTTTCATTTAGCCCAGAACTAACCTCAATTACCCCCATGCATCCATTGCCTAGAGATTCTGTCATTACAATATGCCAACCTCCCGGGACTCTATGAAAATGTATCTGTATCTGGGTAAAAAAAGGAATTGATTTGCTGACAGAATGCCACAGTTCTGAGGAACTGGCACTTGCAGGAAATGGGTGAAATTACTTCAGAAGCTGATTTGAGGTTTTGCTGTGTTGTTACATGTTAAGCAGAGCGATTATGATTGGCATACGCCCTTCCTTTGTAATCAGTGAACTTTCCTAATACCTACACTGTAAAAAAAAAAAATAAATGTAAGTCGATTTAAGTAAAACAAATTTTATTGGTGTACTTTTTACCCAAACGTTTTTGTGAAATTTACTAGCAAATTCTGAGTGGAAATTGTTTCTACACAAAGTATTTTCAACTGATTATAGACTACTTGAGTTAAGCAATCGAAGTAATTTAGATTTAATTTGAATAGTTTTCCTTAAATGGCAAAAACATCCACTCTAAATGGTGTCGGTTTTGACTGACAATTTTGAAAACAACATCAAATGTGGTTCTAGCAAACAAAGTAAAAGTGTTTGTCACTGCAAAGCCACGAAATAAGGTTGTTCGGGTTAGACCACATCCTCTTATCCAACTACGAGATTCAAGAGTCAGAAGGATGTAATGGTTATGAATCACGTTGTAGACGACGGCTTCACCGCTCTCTCCACAGTCTTTTGTCTGGACCACTTCACACTGGCAAGACGATATTACAAGTTGCTGTTTTTCCACCTAGGCCAATCTCAATTAAGCAAAAATGAACACTGTCAGCATGTAGTAATTTGCACATTCTTTTTCAATCTCATACAGAATCATCCTTCTTAGCCACTTTGATATTATGTAAATTACAGGTGTTTATCTTTGTAGATACTAACAAAAATAGTTACGACTGTTCATAACACATTAGTGGTGATCGCTAAGGCTGTTACTATTGCATGCTTCGAGTTAAGGATTTGAACATTTGTGCTACACATCATTTTCACTTTACAGACGATAAAATGTGTGTTAATGTTTATAATTACTGATCTTTTCAGCAAGTCAGTGATATTTCTTTTTGTTTTTATTAAATATTTGTATCTGTCACATTGTTTCTTGCCATTTTGACTCTACTGACTTCAAAAGCTAACCCCATGATGTATTTTTTTTTTACCCAAGCAGGTTTACAGTCTTAGATTTATTAGTCTAGCAAAAGACGAAGCCAAGGTTTCCCAGCATCTGTGTCCAATATTAAAAGTACCACATGTCAGAGTGATCTGACAAAGAGCCATTTTTGCATCAATCTTTGCATATTTTTATGCTTATTTTCATGTTATTTTTTTCTTATTTAAATTTTTCATAATAAACATGTTAGTTTAGCTTAATTGTGCTAGTAAAGGTTATGATTCCTATATTTTTTAACTTAATTACTTATGCAGTCGTGTTATGCATTTGTGAAAGTGTCAAGTGCTTCTTCTGTTTTCATAGATTGGATTTCATGTAATGCTGAGTCCTGGTTAATCAACAGCCAAGAAATCATACACCAGTGTTTTTATGCTTCATCTTGTGATGTGTTCTATAGCCTTTTGAGTACTACAAAGGTTTCGCTGGCACAGGTCAGATGTCGAGAGCAGTATTTTATTGCAGATGTCAAGGGCAGTGATTGATAAGGCGAAACCCATAATGCTCTTCAGATGGACGTCTTGCCCTGTATGTGAGGGTTTGAGCTCTTCAAAAATCCAAGTTCATGTCCTCCTCGGTCTCTGATTCTTTTTAAGCCAAGATAGCGGGACTGCATTGATTTAGGCATGGCTTATGTGTCTGTGTTGTGTTGGTGCGCAAGCTTTTTTCACCTGCAAGTCATATTGTTTGATTTTCGACAGTTATTGTTCGCTGAAATTATTAAAATACGCAATTTAAAGTTGTGTGTGCGTGCCAAAATTATAAATGCAACACTTGTTTTGCCACCATTTTTCATGAGCTGAACTAAATATCTAAGACTTTTTCTATGTACACAAAAGGCCTATTTCTCTCAAATATTGTTCACAAATCTGTGTTAGTGAGCACTTCTCCTTTGCTGAGATAATCCATCCACCTCACAGGTGTGGCATATCAAGATGCTGATGAGACAAAGCTGATTAAAAAGTCTTAGATCTTTGAGTTCGGCTCATGAAAAATGGGGGCAAAAACAAGTGTTGCGTTTATAATTTTGGTCAGTGTATATATATATATATGTGTGTGTGTGTGTGTGTGTGTGTACACATACAGCTACAGTCATGGCCAAAAATATCGGCACCCTTGGTAAATAGGATCAAAGAATTCTGTGAAAATGTATCTGCATTTGTTAATCCTTTTGATCTTTTATTTAAAAAAAAAATCACAAAGAATCTCACCTTTCATTAGATAATAAGAATTTAAAATGGGGGGAAAGATCATTGTGAAATAAAATTTTTTTTCCTCTAATACACATTGGCCACAATTAACGGTACCCTTTTATTCAATATTTTTTTTGAAACCTCGATTTGCAAGTTTAACAGCTCAAAATTTTCTCCTATAATGCCTGATGAGGTTAGAGAACGCCTGACAAGAGATCTGTGGTCATTAAAAATCCCAGGATGTCTTTCAAAAAGAGCAGAGGTGTGACCTCGGCATTCTGACCAAATTTGCCATTGGCCACTGATCATCATGTCCTCCTAATCATCCCCATACACTGATTGGTTTCATCACTCTGTCTCCTCTCCACCAGTAAGCTGGTGTGTGGTGGGCGTTCTGGCACAATATGGCTGCCGTCGCATTATCCAGGTGGATGCTGCACACTGGTGGTGGATGAGGAGATACCCCCTGACAATGTAGAGCGCTTTGAGTGCTTAGAAAAGTGCTATATAAATGTAATTAATTGTTATTATTACAGAGACCATTCCTTCATCCAGAATCACTCCAGACCCTTTAGATTCCCAGCTCCATGTTGGTGCTTCTTCTCTTCAGTTCACCCCACCTATTTTCTACAGGGTTCAGGTCAAAGGACTGGAATGGCCATAGCAGAAGCTTGGTTTTGTGCTCAGTGACCCATTTTTGTGTTGTTTTTGAGGTATGTGTTTGGACTATTGTAGGTATGGTAAGTTTGAGAGTCTATCTTGGTATTTGATAGAATCCATGATATGTGTCTAAACAAGAAATCCAGCAGAAATATACATCAAAAATGAGCAGATGTATGATAAGTACCCATCTTGAGAGCTGCTAAAAAGCTTGTGCTGACCGCAAGCCAGTCGTTCCAGTGCTGTCTGATAACTGAATACATGCAAGTTCGTTTTTGATGGGCTAGGTTTTATTGAGAAAACAACATTTCTGTAGTTTGACCATTACTAATCGTTTAAGGCCATTTCTGAGCCCGATTTTCTGCAATTCTCCATCACAGCCACTACTCTCCTTCTCACCAGCAACACATGCACCGGAATGAAAATTATGCCAGCGCTAGGCCGAAAGAAGTCTCTCGCTGTCAGTGTTTCGTGCTTGTTGATTTTTTCGTCTCTCTCTGACAGTTTTAAATGCCCACACTGCAGTGTTTGCTGCATTAGTGATCCCTCTATTTGATCGCGTAATGTCATTGTTCGGGTAACGCTTCATTTGCAGTCATTGTTTTTTTGACCCTATTTCGGATGAACAATTTGGTTGCCATACATTCGGTGCATCCCCAATAGACACACGTCCTCTTCCAGGCAGTTTCGTAACATTTTATGTTGATTGGAAATTCTTAATTAATGCCCTAATGGTAGAAATTGGAATTTTCACTGCTCTAGCTCTTTTCTTTAAGCCACTTCACTAATTTGTGAAGCTCAATTATCTTTGGCTTCACATCTAGCATTGTGATGGATGATTAAGGAATTTGGGCTTTGTTTTCCCTCGTATTTATATTTCTGTGAACCACTTCACATAATCCCCCTGGAGTGCTCAAAATTTGTGAAGCTCATTTCTTAATTGTGTCCAACTTTGGCATAATGATCCAATGAAATGATTTTGGGATTATTAACAATGCAGATTCGTTTTCACAGATATACCAAGGATGATTCTGACCACAACTGATGTATATAAGTGGCATAATTATGTATGTGCATAATATACAGTATCTTTTACCCCTCACGTGTGATTGAAGAAATGACACTTTGCTACAATGTAAAGTAGTGTGTGTGTGTGTGCTGTATATACACTCACCGGCCACTTTATTAGGTACACCTGTTCAATTGCTTGGTAACACAAATTGCTTATCAGCCAATCACATGGTAGTAACTCAATACATTTAGGCATCTAGATGTGGTGAAGACGGCTTGCTGAAGTTAAAAAAGAGCATCAGAATGGGGAAGAAAGGTGATTTAAGTGACTTTGAACGTGGAATGGTTGTTGGTGTCAGACGGGCTGCTCTGAGTATTTCAAAAACTGCTGATCTACTGAGATTTTTACGCACAACCATCTCTAGGGTTTACAGAGAATGGTCCGAAAAGATCAAATATCCAGTGAGCGGCAGTTGTGTGGACGAAAATGCTTTGTTGATGTCAGAGAAGAATGGGCAGACTGGTTAGAGATGATAGAAAGGCCACAGTAACTCAAATAACCATTCGTTACAACCAAGGTATGCAGAAGACCATCTCTGAACGCACAACACGTCGAACCCTGAAGCAGATGGGCTACAGAAGCAGAAGACCACACCGGGTGCCGCTCCTGTCAGCTAAGAACAGGAAACGGAGGCTACAATTCGCACAGGCTCACCAAAATTGTACAATAGAAGATTGGAAAAACGTTGCCTGGTCTGATGAGTCTCGATTTCTGCTGCAACATTCAGATGGTAGGGTCAGAATTTGGCGTAAAGAACATGAAAGCATGGATCCATCCTGCCTTGTCGCAACGGTTCAGGCTGGTGGTGGTGGTGTAATGGTGTGGGGATGTTTTCTTGGCACACTTTGCCTATTGTTGCTTAGTACCAATTGAGCATCATTTAAACACCACAGCCTACCTGAGTATTGTTGCTGACCATGTCCATCCCTTTATGACTACAGTGTACCATCTTCTGATGGCTACTTCCAGCAGGATAATGCACCATGTCACAAAGCTCAAATCATCTCAGACTGGTTTCTTGAACATGACAATGAGTTCACTTTACTCAAATGGCCTCCACAGTCACCAGATCTCAATCCAATAGAGCACCTTTGGGATGTGGTGGAACGGGAGATTTGCATCATAGATGTGCAGCCGACAAATCTGCAGCAACTGTGTGATGCTATCATGTCAATATGGACCAAAATCTCTGAGGAATGTTTCCAACACCTTGTTGAATCTATGCCACAAAGAATTAAGGCAGTTCTGAAGGCAAAAGGGGGTCCATCCCGATACTAGCAAGGTGTACCTAATAAAGTGTGTGTGTGTGTGTGGTGTGTGTGTATGGCTTTTCCCTCTGAAGTCCACATGTAACTTCCAAGGTTTTGTGCTAAATAAAGTTGTAATTTAGTTTTTCATGATAATTTTAAACTTTAGCTACTGTGCTTCGAAAGCTTACTGTAAAAAACATAAAATAACCATATATAATACTTCCCTCAGCATGAACGTTCTTCAAGGTTTCTTTTTTGTGTTCCTTCAAAGAATGCTTGAAACGACATGAAGATGAGTAAATAATGACACAATTAAATCATGACTAATTAAAAAGTTTATGGTCAGTAACATTATTTACTTTTTTGGAAGAAAAGGCTGGGGCTGCATTTATTTAATCCAAAATATACTAAAACTGTTATGTTGTGAAATATTTTTATTTTTAAATAAACTGTTTTCTATTTTAATATATTTTAAAATGTAATTTATTCCTGTGATGGAAAATCTGAATTTTCAGTAGCCATTACTCCGGTCCTCAGTGTCACACGATCTTTCAGAACGCATTCTAATTATGATGTATGTAGGCAAAAAATGCAGATTAATTACAGCAATTAGATACAGTGACAAAAGGGAAGGCCAAAGTTCTTAACATCTTACATAAATTATGAGCTTATGTAAATAGCAGGGTGTTATAATTGCAAAATTGACCCAAACATTTCAATTCTATCATCATTTACTCACCCTAATGTAATTTCAAGCCTACATGAATACCTTCGTTGGAACACAAAGGAAGAATGAGAAATTCCTTCATGCTGAATTTTTAAACTGAGAAACCCTTATCTCTTTTAAGTATTTCTCATGATGTACGACCCCATTAACTACAAACAGAACAGATCTCCTCATAAACAATGACACTTGTTTATAAACGCTAAAAAAGCATTGTGCTTGCCAAAACCTCAAAACTATTACAGCCGTCTCATTTACTCTAGCACGACATTGATATCGCATTGTTTTCAGGCATGCTTTTTTCTGAAGATTTCTAAATTAGTTTCCATGTGTGAGAGCACCTAGAGGAAAATACAATAAATGACGGAAGACTGAATATATAATTGTGTGTTCATGTGTCAGAAGCACTTGGACAGGACCTACTTCGAGCACATGGAGAAGATTAAAAGGGAATGTCTTAAGTTCATGGTATTTCCTCACAGTCACTGCCACTGCACTGCTTATCAAACCATTCACCGAAACATAACCAGCTATATTCTCCTCAGCCTCTTTCACATTTTCTGTGCCCTCCATGAGAACTCATTCAGTCTTGTCTCAATCAGTTGGCTGTGCTAATGAATGGGACACGATATGGGACAAAGGTAAGCCATGGTGTTCAGGGCAGTGCATGTAACAGATTTGTTAATGGCTTCGTCTGAGAGCCTCAGCAAATCAGTTGTAATTGGATCAGTAGCCTGACAGGTAAAGGATTAGCAAAAGCTTGCTAATAGACAGTGAGTTGCATTTACTCACAATTAGTTCTCATTTGCCTTCCAGTGTTGCAGTGACTATTGAAAGTCAGATAATATTGGATGGTAATGGATAACAGTAACAGTTTAAATCAATGCAGAATTTCCCAAATAATGGGTCAAATGTGAACCTTTTCCTCCTTGAAGGGCAATAGACCACCCACACACCATGCTGCTGTGATATACTGTTCAAGGGTGAAGGTTTCAGGTTAAGTCAAATAATTACTCTGAGGTTTTGACTCAGCTGTCTACACAATTTGAACATGTAGCTGTTGTAATGCAAATACAACCATTTAACCTGAAATAAAACTAATGTTTGCTAGAATATAAAATGGAACATGTCAGTTTGGATTTTCATTTAGTTTATTTTGTTTAAAATAACTAAAACTGAATATGAATATATATATATATATATATATTAAAAGCAAAAACTAATAAAAAATGACAAACTTTAACTAGAATTCAAACGAAGCTCCGTTAAAACATTCTCATTTGTTTATTCTAAACCAGTTGTATAATTGTTGTAGTTTGTCACTTCAAACTTGTGTGATTTTCTGTCTTCATTGAAAGAAATTTTGAAGAATGATGACATTTAATGCTGCTCTTTTTCATACATATGATAAGAGATTAAGAAAACTGACCACATAATATTGTTTGAAATGTTTCAAAGCCATTTCAAGTCATGTGACTCTGTATGATAGTGCTAAATAAGGATTGTAAATTTTGATTGAAATGAGTACAATAAAGATTTTAGCAAAATAGTATTTTTTTTAAAGAACAAAGGTTCTCATGGTCCATTGTACTGGAAAGAAAAGGACCCAGAATCAGGAATACGTATCTCTGGTTTGTTAGCAGGTCATGTCTTATCAGGATCCTGTAATCACATGACTCTGCTGATACGCATCCCTCCATCTCTAACGGGCTTGTTGCTGTATAGCAAACTTAAACTTTCCTTTTAACCCATCAGCACTTATTTCTCTGCAATGTAACTGTAAATACATCTGTCACAATTTGTGTTAGAGTCTGTGAATGTGAAAAAAATTATATTCTGTCATATTTTACTCATTAACTTTTTTGTTCCCAGCCTGTTTGACTTACTGCTTACATGTCTCACACAAAGTTATTTATTCATATGACATAAGAAGTGCACTAGTCCTACAAACCATTTTTATAGTACTTTTTACATCTTTGAATCTTGACATCTCTTGACCTTTCATTATTTGAAAAATGATAATCAGCTCATTATTAAAAATATCTCTTGTGTTTAACAGAAGAACGTTAGTCATACCGGTTTGGAACAATACGAGGGTGAGTAAATAACAGAACTTTCAGTATTTGTTGCAGACAAGGCTGGGTAAATGATGCTAGTTGAGCAGGATATTAAACTCCTCCTAATTTTTTCTGCAGTGCATTCATGGAGAACACAGAATGTTCCATAATGACAGCCCATAAGTCTGAGAATAGTGACTTATTAAACTAGCTCCCTTTGACGTCCAAAACAGTCTTATCATCATAACACTGCGCAAAATCCTCATAAAATCACAGTTAAAAGGTCAGCTTCCACAAACGCTCATGTACGTGACAGCGAATTCCCCAACGTGTGTTATGAGGTTTTATTTATCTGCTTATCTTGTTATTCCCCTATTACTTTTAGGACATATATGATAACTTATTTTTAACAGCACATCTGTTTACAATGACTAATAGGTAAGTTTTCACGAAGAGAGATGCTATTGGTTATGTAACAGAGCCTCTACGCATGAAATAGGTAATAGCAGGTGCAAAGCAATAAAGGAAAGCCCGATAAGTGTTTTCATAAACCTAGTTATGTTTAGCTAGCTAATACAGGCTAAGTCAAGCTAACTTCCAGTAAAGGGGTTGCTGAATCCATGTGTGCATAAGTGAACAAACATCTCGTCAAACAAACAACTGCACATGAACAAGCTAATGGTGAGATCTGTGTATATTCACACAGTATATTCATTTATTCAAAACAGATGCTGATATGATAGTAAATTAATCTAAATAGTGTACATGTACCAGGACTCATAAAGTGACCTCATGGCACAGCAAACAGATTCTGAGTCACTCATATGTTAATCATATCTTTCTGATTGAATTTGATGCTTCATGATGATGGTTGGAGCATGGTGTAAAACGATCCGCTGAATTACCGTAGGTTCACTAAACCTAAACTTTAAAAAAGGTTTTATTTTTAGGAAAATATCAAACTATCCCAAGAAGCTCATGATTTCAGGAGTGAAATGGTGAAGGTATATATTATCTAATTTATTCAGTCCATTGTGGTTGAACAGCAATAGATAGCACAGGGCTACACAAATAGATACCTTATGAAGATTTACTAAGCGTTCAATTGGCCAAGCAACTGCTGTAGATCATCGTGGTTTTTCTTGGATTTGCTGTCACTGCTGTTTACTTGTGAGCACTAAAGATGGAACTCAGATCTCTAATCATAGTGTCTCCTTGTTTTTATTGGAAGACAATGCATCATCATTATGGACTTTGGCAGTAGCGGAAAGTGGAAGCTGTACAAAAATGGACGTGCCCTCTGATTTAGCATCTGAGGAGAAACCCTGAAGTCTGAATAGTGTTAGCAATTTGAGGAAGTAGAACATTATTGTATTTAAATATCTCTGTTAACATATTCTCATCTCCCCTTCTCTTTTATTGATTTCCTATTCATGCTTAGACTCAGCAACAGGATTTGCCAAAGTTTGGATCAGACACAATTAATTACAAAAAATCTCTCCATGCTTATCTTGCTAATTTGCATCATTTAAAGTTATCGGAAGGTGCTAAACTGTTTTCAATGAATTAATTTGTTATTTTAACACTGTTTCTATGATGGTGTAACTGACAGTAAGAAGAAATGCTACTTCACATTCGTGAGGCAGAACTGCAGTCTGGCAGACGATTTTAGGGAAGCTTCCCACTGCATGGGTCGTTGGGTTTATGATACTCACACAATGTTGAAATATTCAGTGCAGCGTCACCCTTGCATGTCTTCATGCAAATTTAGGCCTGTAATGGGATTTACAGGTATCTAATGGAAGCTGCAATAGGCCATGGCGATGACTTTATGACTGCACACTCCACTGCACTGCTGTCTGTCTGTGCCCTGTCTGTCTGTCTGTCTGTCTGTCTGTCTGTCTGTCTGTCTGTCTGTCTGTCTGTCTGTCTGTCTGTCTGTCTGTCTGTCTGTCTGTCTGTCTGTCTGTCTGTCTGTCTGTCTGTCTGTCTGTCTGTCTGTCTGTCTGAGCACCACATTTTAACATATTGCTGCTTTTTTTAAGGATAATTCAGCTGACAAAGGACATTACGTGGCGTCTGCACTGGCAGTGACTATTGGCAGAGGATTCCTCTGCAGCACAGGGGGACAATTCTGGTCTTTAGAATATCCATCATTGCTTCTCCTGCTTCACTGCTGCTGTTTGACTTGTGAGGTAGGCTGGCTCCAGGGAACAGATAGGCACTCATTGCGCAACTCGTGATATGGTTCCTTTTAAGGCTGGGGTTCTCTCACTGATCTGGGATGTTCCATTCGGGGAGGCCCTGAATGTATTCTTAGGTTCCTCAGCTTTTTCTCTTAGGAAGCGTGCCATAAAATGTGATATGTGGCGCAGAATCAATTCATTTTACTCTTGAGATTTGCATTCTCACCGTTTATGAATGCTATATAACCAGTTGTATTCCTAAGGTGTATTACATAAACAGTCTTTGTGCACATGGTTTGCTGTGAGACTGAAAGAAGCTTATAAATCTTCCAAGAATGCCTGTTGTCTGCAACAGTATTTTTTTCATCTGTGAATATCCACCCACACTTTTCATTTCTCCTGCGACATACAGATGTTCTTACGCAACAAGAGGCATGGCAGTAAATTTGACCCTTGTGCTAAAAAGAGCAACTGTTACAATTCTTCCACCCCCACCACCAACACTGAATATGATATAGGGCTGAACCACAAGACATAATCTGTTATAAAACCAGTGCTAAGCTTGTTTCCCTATAGAACTCTTTTTGCAGTCAATTAAGAGAGGAAAATAAATCTTGGTTATGTAAATAAATATATGGGATTAGTTAATTGAAGAAAATATGCGAGTGGCACACCTTGTTGTCTATGACACAAATGTTAAGCAAACATGACTAAATAAGTAATTAATCACAGAGAGAGGCCACTTAAAGTGGTGATAATTACAGGCCTGAAGGGAGATTATCAAGGCTTGGGCTCTTCCATTGTCTGTGTATTTTCATGGAGAATTAGTGTTTTTTACGGTTTGATGACAAGGTGGACAAGAAGCCTATGTGTACTGTACTAATACAATGACAGGCTGTCTGTAATTTAATGTAATGTAACAATATGGAAATGAAAGCAAGGCTAAACCTGAGACAAGACACGCATTCAAGCTGATCATATTAAGCTACTGCAGCCAATGTGTACAAATGCTGTTGTTTACTTAAACAACATCGTTAAGTTCCATAAAAGTCCCTCAGTCAGCGAGAATCTGTTCTTTTACATCACAGACAAGCTTACATAACATGATTCTAGAAGTTCTTCTAGATGACGTAACTTCTAGATAAGAACCTATGCATCGTATCAAACATTAACTGAACGAAGCAAGGCCTACAACAGCTGAATGGCCTATAACACCAAAACTAAAAGACAAACGGTGGCGTTGTCATAGGTCTCTCAGATAATACCGTCTGCGCTGAAATTTATCAAGGATGCATTAACTTGAGGAGTGACATTGAAAACATTTGTAATGTTACAATAGATTTTTATTTAAAATAAATGCTGTTTTTTAACTCTCTATTCATCAAATAATTCTGAACAAGTATAATAATACTAAATATTTCTTAACTAGATATAAAAACTTTATATTTCTTAATATATACGCACTAAATCAGCATATTAGATTGATTTCTGAAGGATCATGTGACACTGAAGACTGGAGAAGCCTAAAGGAGAAAATTCAGCTTTGCATCAGAGGAATAAATTACGTTTTAAAATACAGTCGAATAGAAAAATAGAAAACAGTTACATTGTAACAACATTTCAGAATATTACTATATTTTTGATCAAATACATCAAATATCTTCGTTTAAAAACATTTTAAAATCTAAACTTTTGAAAGGTACTTGTACACTTAACTGCTCTGTGGAAATAATGCTCCATAGATCATGGACTATTTAAAGACAAGGAGGAGGAAGAAAACATTCAAACCTCATTTGCACCTCTCTCCTATACTGACTGCGTGTTTTTCAGCTTTGTAGTCATGAAATATGGTTCTGACTTCCAGTTAACTCCGACACAACTGAAGAATGTTGTTCTTTATCAGATGTGTACTGATGAACAGACAACTATAGCTTGCAGTGTTATGTAATATACGTCACAATACTTACCGGTTTGTTTCTGTTCTATTCTATTCACAAAGCCTCACCCGAGTGCTAATGAAGTAAGGATAATATGTACTCATGATCATCATGTCAAACCCTGCTTAGTCACATTGAGATGTCAGTCTTGTGACATTCTCCAGGATTTGTGTCATACTAGTGAAGGATCTGTGTTTTTTATAGGCCTTCTGCCTTTAAAAATGGCCTTATTTATAGTTTCTCTTGATTTTCTTCATTATAAATGGCTTGTTTTGACATTAATCCAAGTGCCTGATGTGGTCTGATACTTTTTTTATACTGCAAATCTATTATTTTATGGAGCCCTTTGTGTTTATTCTTTTAATGGTTTGAGTAAGTCATTGTCAGAACCTACCAAGAAAAGCTCAGTAACACCAGAATGTGAGTTATAAAATTTAGTATGACCTGAATATGTTGGGACGATGCACTTTAGACTCATTTTAATGTGGTCCTAAACGTATTTGATACCCAAGCTTATGGCCCTGACTACTTTTGCCTACTTCGGTACCTAGTCAGCACTTATGCATTCGGTGTAATCAAATAATAAAAATAAACCCACATCCACTTGTCATGGGTGTTTAAAGATTCAAGGGCGGCACAATTGGTTTGCAAACAAAAAGATTAGTTGTGTATCCTTAATAAACAGTTTCGGGATCTAGATGCACCTTATTTTGGGTGTGAAAATGGGAACAGCCTTTCTGATTGTTTGCAAAAAGATATGTTTTACTTAAAGGTATTTGTCTACGTGCATTAGGTTGGATGGATACACCCAGAAGAGGCATTATTACGGTTTCACGTCCACCCAGCAGGGCCTTGAGTGACGACGAGGTGAATATCAAGCATTTCCTTGGTTTGGCTTTATTTGAATGTTCCGTGACCCTTCTAAATCACTTCAGGCCTGGGTAGTCACCAACAATGCTCTCCTAGCTCAAGGCAAGCTATTTTTAGGCCAATGACGCAGGTGTCTCATATCACCACCTGCGCAGAACACCGATGAGGACTCCCTCTTCCGTGCTGCCTGGCGACGGGGGATGCTGTTGCCAGGGGAACTGAAATTGGTTGACATCACACCATCAGGACCTCCCCTATTGAAATGGTATGTAGTGCTGCTCTGTGATCACACACACGCTGATCTGTTGCCCTCAAGACTGATCAACAGCTTGAGCTGTGAGTCATCCACAAATGCCACGCTGCAGGGAATCGTGCGTAGCAGCCGCTCTTTTCATCCTAACCAAAATAAAACCAATCAGACCAGATGTTTGGATGATTTCTTATGCGGTCCACACAAACATGCTGTTAACATTATACAATTGAGAATTAAGACACATGTAACCGTGTATTGTTCATCCCCCAATAGAAATTAGACATAAATTTATATTTAGGGCAGTCCCGGTGGTAATAAGCTATTTCCCGGTCGTCACACACTACTATTTTGTAGTTCAGTTTTAACATCAGCACTGGTTCTGATTTGGTTCCCTATAAACATCCCTATGTTCAGACTTATGAGGTTTATGGTTTTCTCTCTTTCTTTTCTTTCTCATTTGGGGCTAGTGAAGAAAAAGCCTGTTGTATTTTGTTTAGAATTGAGCGAGCCTAGTTATTTTTGCTTTTCAGCTGCCACTGTAACACCTCACACATGTATTTGGAAAAATCTCATTCAGTTCAGGGATCATATAATATATAAATGTGTATATATAAAAAAGAAAGAAATACAAATAATAATTTAAAATATTTATATTTAATAATCGCATGAAGATTTGCAGTATAGCCTTTTTTTCTGAGGTAAAAATTCAGGGAACCTATATGAATACATTTCTGTACATTATGTCATTATAAAATCTTGTCAGTTTGGAGATTTTGGAGATTATATTACTAATATTAATAGTAATATTTAATTAGCAAATCTAAAAAATAATGTATATATGCATTTCACCATAAAAAAATGTTTTAGGTAACTAGTATAATTTTGTGTTTTATTATTGTCATTTTGTAATTAGTAAATAATCTAAAAGTGGGTAGTATTTATTAATCTTTTTGGTTATTGTTTATTACATACCACTACTATCTACTAGACACTCCTTACTAGTCATTATCTGTATATATATATATATATATATATATATATATATATATATATATATATATATATATACATACAGAGAGAGAGAGGTCCAATTCTATTAACAAACCATTAATTATTACTTTTGCCTCAATAAACTACTAATTTGCTGCTTATTAATAGTTAAGGTAGTTATTAAGTTTAGATATTGGGTATGATTAGGGATGAATATGCTCATGCAGAATATGTGCTTTATAAGTAATAATAAACAGACAATATATTAATAATAGGCAAAATAAGCTAATAAGCAAGTAATTAATGGCGAGAATTGGTCCCTATACTAAAGTGTTACCATATACACACACACACACACAGATAGATAGATAGATAGATAGATAGATAGATAGATAGATAGATAGATAGATAGATAGATAGATAGATAGATAGATAGATAGATAGATAGATAGATAGACAGGACAGACATTTACAATTACAACATCGTACTGGTGCTTTGATAACTGAGGTCCCGAGCCAGGTGGGTGTGTTATAGCTGCACGCCTCCGCCAATCCAACCCAAGATTTCTGTGAAATTATTCATGAGCAGCTATTCGACCAATAAGACGCGCGTATGCAAATCTCTTAGGTATAAAGAACATTCAGATGGTTCGTTTCTAGCTTTACTGCAATACTTAACGTATCTTGTGGTCGTGCGTGGATTGGGAAAAGTGAATCACGAGCCAGTTGGATGACCGCTCAAACCGTGTTGATTTATATACAGCTGAAACGAGTGCAACTGTGAAATAACGAGTTTGCGGAGGAACGTCATCTGTTTGGAGAGACAGCGGTATCTGTGCGGGAGTAGACCAGAAGTTTTTGCCTTTTTAAGCTGGTCGTTCTTTCCATCGCCATGTCCTCCGGTGATGTGTCGGAGCAGTGTCGCAGGTTTAGCGTGTTATCTTGGGAGCAGGTGCAACGTTTGGACTCTATTCTTGGCGAGACAGTTCCAGTTCACGGACGTGGAAACTTCCCGACGCTTTCGGTTCAGCCGCGACAGATTGTTCAGGTTATTATGAATGCACATCCCTGAATACGCTTTCAGCACTACAACATTTAATTATAAACCGTCTTTATAATATTTGACTTTTTTAAATGTATTTTTTATTTCATGGTGATATACATATGGCTAAATTGTTTTAAAATGCATTCCTTAATACTTGCATCATTTTATGACACTTTTGTAATCACTAGTAAATAATCCAAAAGTGAGCTGCATTTCTTATTTCAGTTTCACTAACATTTAGTTATTTTTTGTTAGTACTTAGTATTCTAGTAGTGACTAATATCTATTCAGTTGGTTACTAGGACCCTTGCTAGTGCTACTAGTCACTATCCCAAGATAACAAGCCAATATCATCCATTTGCTTCAGACTATCATGTATTGCTGTCAGTACTTAGTCTACTTACAACTTTACTACTAACTATTAATTTAATAGCATTTATTTCTTACTTTTCTTGTAACTATTAAAATAGTAACCATTATCTATTAGATGTCCTTTACTAAATGAATATACATTATCAAACACTATTGTGCATATCAGTGTACTGGTACTAGTATTTTAGTTTACTGTAACATTTAAATCTGATCTATAAATTAAAAACTAATTCGAACTAGTAATAACTGAAACTGATACTAGTGTCTCATGCATACTAGTCAAGCTGGGATAGATACTAATACCTATGGAGACTACAGGCTACTAGAACCTAATGAAGAGTTACTAGTAAACAAAAATTGTACTAGTACAAAAATGCACACTAGTCAGAAGTGAATAATGAATAGAAGAATGACAGATGCTTACAGAATTCAATGGCAACAATGTGCAATAGAAAAGATATTAGTAACTATGTAATAGTTACTAGTAGCAAAGGAATACTACACATGAAAAAGTAATTAAAAACATGCTATTCATTATTGGTTTACTAGTAAAAAAAAAAAAGTTCTAATGAGCTAAAAGTCTTTGGTCAGATAGAAGTGTCTAATTTTAAGGCATAAATGTTAAAATTATTACTCAAATTTTATTTAGTTATTTAATTTGTGACCTGTCACTGCTTGACCAATTATTGGTGTGTTTCAACCACCACCCCCCCCCCACCCACCCAAAGGATAAGCAAAAATTCTTAGCCTTTGGCCCTCTAGCAGATACAGAAAACCGCACTTGGCAAATTTAAGAGAGTTGTTAATGACTTGGACGTTCTCACGAAAACTACACTGAGTGTGACTCATTACATTACGACCCTAATCCCATGCAATGTAACACTGCTTGAGCTAGTCCAGTGATGACCTGCATGAAAGAATTCTTGTTCTCATACACAATCAGTGTGGGCTTGCATACACATGCAAGCAGATATTGATCTTTTCTCCAGATCACTTCCTTCAGTACTGCTTCACACAACAAGAGAAGGTTTGTTTTAAGTGCTTTAGGGAGAATGCTCTTGCATTGCACAGGAAATGTGTTTAAGCTTCAGCATTTCATGTATATGATCCCATATGGCAGCAGTGTGCGGGAAGTTGTCCGTCAGTCATATCTACACCTGCTATCTTTTATTTCAGTGTTCTCAGATGCTGTGAATGCTTTATACAGTGACATGCCTTAGATCCTAAAAATTGGCCTAAGTTTGGCCCCTATTGGTTCTAATTATATGAAGACACAAAGTAACTATGAACTGTGGAATCTGACAGTTTCCCTTCCTTTGATCCAGTTCTGCTGGACAGTAATGAGTGGTCAGTCTCTGTTTCATAATACTCCATCTGCCTGGGTTTGAACAGATAGTAATGTCTTGTCAATAAAACCAACTAGGAAGCCCATTATATTTAATGGAAAACCTGTAAAAAACAACTTTGATGTTTTATTACACAGCCTCCACATGCCATTGCAAAACTTACAAAATATGGCCGCTTGTTCACTGTTCCTCGTTTTTCTTAACCCTAATGATTTGCCACGGCACCATCTCATTACATGGACTTTGTGGCTGTTTTCATAATCATCATAACCGTGTCTTGATTGCACATTTGCACCTTGTTCTATGGCACAAAAAAATTGAAACACTATTGATTGATGTTAATACAGACAATAGGCTATTATTAAATAAAGTAAATACACTTTTTGTTTAAATAAATCACACCCTTTATGGATTAATAAATTGCACTGTGCCAAATTGCAGTTCCTTTAATCAAACCTGTAAAACCTGCAAACCTGTACAACTGTATAATAATGAGTTTCACTGCATTCACTTGGTCAATTGCTGCAGTCTGACCTAATGTGTAAAAATAGAAGGCTAATGATTTGATTGACAGGAGTGAGGGTAGGTGATCTGATTGACATTAATCTGACAGAGCTGTGGAAAATGAAGGTTACATGCATTCAGGACAGAGATAATGAGTTTGATTTAAGCGCATTTTAATCTCTGAATGGTTGCAAAACAATATGAATAGCATACAAATCTGCTTGTCATGCATAAAATGTGGTCTGTGCCAAAATCCATAATTTTGCCTTTATTGAATTAGACATTTATGAATGTGTTCCTGATTTCACATTCAAGATTTATGAGACCTTCATGTGAACGTGAAATCTTACAACTGACTCTATCTATATTCATAAGCGAGGTGGTTTTGTATAAGGCTCTGCCTTCTAGAATGTTGTGCAGCTGTACGGTGCAGCATGTTCCCAAGTGAGTCTCTATGAATGTATTGCTGTCAATCCACTGCACATTTCATATAAATCGATTAATACCGATCTTTATGATGAGCTTTAGCTGTAGCTCATGCGGGAATTCGTGGCCTAATGGTTAGATTCGAGTCTCGGGCTGGCATGGATTGTAGGTGGGGGGGGAGTGAATGTACAGCGCTCTCTCCACCCTTAATACCATGACTGAGGTGCCCTTGAGAAAGGCACCGAACCCCCAACTGCTCCCCGGGCGCTGTAGCATAAATGGCTTCCCACTCCGGGTGTGTGTTCATGGTGTGTGTGTGTGTGTGTGTTCACTGCTGTGTGTGTGCACTTTGGATGGGTTAAATGCAGAGTACAACTTCTGAGTATGGGTCACACTCACCATACTTGGCCATCACAAAAAAAAAAAAAAATGTATGCATGACAATATTTACTGGGAACACAATGGAGATGCTAGTGGAAAAATCTAAGTCAAATTAAGATCTTAAACCTTATAGTTAATGTGGTGAGTTGAGTTTTTTTCCCCCGAAGTGCATACATAATGACTTCAAATTTACAAATAAAGGCACAGCGCAAAAGATTAACACCTTTAAAAAATAGACCAATTACAGTAAATGTGCATGTGTCAGGTTCAAATTCACTCAGGTGTGGTTCAGTAGGAGACATTATTCTGAATCACAGCAACAAAGAGACAAATGTTAAAATGACAGTAACTGATAACTGCTGTGAATTGATGTGTTAATGATCACTGACTATAAGCCAACTGTGATTCTCAGGTGTTGCTCACAGTGTGAGGAAGAATAAATGCAAGAAATCTGTCACGCAAGCTGTTTTTGAGCCAACAACAGCTTAATAAAATGATGTGTCTTATTAGGATTTTTAGATAATAAGGTAATTATCTAATTGCAGAGATGGTAGAAACAAAGTATCCTCAAATTGTTCAGATAAGGAAGTGCTTAGTGTGGTTTTATGTTTGCCAGTGTTTACTTTTTCAAGCAGTGGTTGTATGTTACTGATATTTAATTTATGATTAATACCATTAGCTGGATAACCGGTAACTGGTTTTGTCTAAATAAATTCAAATAAATGCACTAAATTGATCATTTTAAATACTACAAGTGAATTGAGACATCACAAAATTATAAAGTACAGTATGAAAAAATTATATTAATTTTGAGTTCTAACAATTCACTTTATGTGAGTTATATGAACATCAATGTCATCTAAATGTAAAAATGCATCCAATATTGACCAATAAATAAACTGTTAAACTTAAACTGTTTCTGCAGGTGGTTCGAGCACGTTTGGAGGAGCGAGGCATCACTGTTCGAGATGTGAGGCTGAACGGCTCGGCTGCCAGTCACGTTCTGCACCAGGACACGGGGCTCGGGTACAAGGACTTGGACCTGATATTTGGCGTTTCACTGTCAGATGACCAGGCCTTCCACGTGGTTAAGGATGTGGTCCTCGACAGCCTGCTGGACTTCCTACCCGAGGGCGTCAGCAAGGAGAGAATCTCAGCACTTACTATGAAGGAGGCTTACGTACAGAAGTTGGTGAAGGTTTGCAACGACAGCGACCGCTGGAGCCTCATTTCGCTCTCCAACAACACCGGCAAGAATGTTGAGCTTAAGTTTGTGGACTCTCTCAGGCGCCAATTTGAGTTCAGCGTGGACTCCTTCCAGATAGCCTTGGACTCCCTTCTTCTGTTCGACCGCTGTTCAGAGACGCCCATGTCGGAGTGCTTTCACCCGACGGTGTTGGGCGAGAGCATGTACGGGAACTTCGAGGAATCTCTCGGCCATCTTTGCAACAAGGTCATCGCTACGAGAAACCCAGAGGAGATCCGAGGAGGTGGGCTTTTAAAATACTGCCACCTTTTGGTGCGAGGGTTTCGGCCGACTTCGGAAACGGAGATGAAATCTCTCCAGCGGTACATGTGTTCTCGGTTCTTCATTGACTTTTCGGACATAGGCGAACAGCAGCGAAAGCTGGAGGCATACCTGCAGAATCACTTTGACGGAATGGAGCACAAACGGTACGACTGTCTGGTCACGTTACACCACGTGGTCAATGAGAGTACGGTGTGCTTGATGGGACATGAACGACGGCAGACATTAAATCTTATTTCCATGCTCGCACTGAGGGTGCTGGCTGAACAGAACGCCATCCCCACGGTTACCAACGTCACATGCTATTACCAGCCGGCGCCATACGTGCGAGACATCAACTTCAATAACTACTACATTGCTCACGTGCAGCCGCTGGTGCACACCTGCAGTAGTTCCTATCCGACGTGGCTGCCCTGCAACTGACCTCTGTTAAAAACCGAGTTCAGCCCTCGTATCATCCCCTGTGGAGAAGAAGATATGCAAGCAAGTGAATATATAAACAGTTTTTTTCCAAATGGACGTTTAGGAGGAGCTTTTTCAAAGCAATGGCAATTGTTTTTATGCTAAATGTGACATGTATAGAATAACTGTACACTGCTGTATGTCTGATTTGAGCCGATCCTTACGTATTCTGTTCTGCAAAGAGGACGAAGATCTTTTTCACATGTAGCAGAAAAAAAAAAGTTTTTTGTCGCTCTTAAACTCATTATAGATTCAGTTAAACTCTCGCAGCTTATGTACGTGGGGAAAGAAGGCTGCGTTTCTGCATCGTGAAGCTATATATGTTTTTTTTTTTTTTTGCCAGACTGTGGTTTCAATCAAACTCTGGTTTGCTTCTTGGTTTTTAAGGACCAAATATATTTTATTTTCATTTTTAAAAAAGAAAGGAATGTTTGCTGTTGTAATTCCAAGTGCCTAAAAACCTTGTACAAGAAAAGTGAGACATGTGCTTTCTAAAACCATTTTTCTGTCTCCTTGCTAATTGTAAAACTCTATTTTCAGGGATGGAGCCATGTATTTCCATGTGATTAAAAAAGCACAAAACCCTTCTCCATGTGTTCTAGACCTCTTTTACACTTTGAAGCTGTTGTGGTCATATTTTGACAACCTAATTTCATATTCAAGCATGTATTTATTTTCCCTTTGTGTTGGTGTTTTGCAAAATAATCACAAATGGTAAGGATATTCTTTATCAATGTAGCAGTTATCATGAGGCATAAGAGGTGAAAGTGGTCTATGGTGAAACTGCAAGTGTAGCAGTGTTGTGGCCTGAATGTGTGCTGACTCTTAATCTGAGGAAATGGATCCATTGCAGTTCCAGGACATGAACCATACGGATCCTTTCTAAAGCATAAGGGCCTCCCTTTTAGTTTGACACTAAAGGTAACAGACAAAGGCTGTTTTGTTAACCACCCATGCTGCCCCTGGAGAAAGAATCCTATATCCTTTCATAATGCCATATCCATGTCATTGTTTTTGTAAACATCAAGGAGCTGGTATCGTGATGTTAGCTAACAGATCCAGGGATGTGATGTTAAAAATAATTACTACTGATTAGTGGACTAATATATACTGTAATTTACGCTTTTGTTAATTGCTTTATGTGTATACGTTTAAATAGACTTAAATATTTAATTTGAATGTTGTCACTGCAACAGATTCATTCTTTGGTTGATGGTAGTGTAATAGTTATTGGTCTAGACTGGTTTCTGTAAGGGGTGATCCATACATTCTCCTTTCAATATTGTGCTCTTGAGCCTTTTTGTGCCATTGCCTTTTGGGAATCAATAAATAAAGTATCTATTTAGAAACTCTAGAAGAGAATTTCTCTTCCGCTCAAACTGGACAAAATGGATTTTTCACTTTTATTAAGGGCTCCTCTGAGTTATGTTCTTGCAATTCTGAGTGAAAAATCATCCTTAAAAATATCATGGCCTGTTTTCCAACATGTATTTTTATGAATTGAATACATTTATAAGATTAATAAATATGAAGACTTTTACGACAAGCATAATTACTTAAAATATATTATTATTCAGATTTTTTGTTTGATTTTTTATACTTTTATAAATTTATTTTAAAGAGATTTGCTTGACAATGGAATAAAAAAAGTTAACTTATTAACTATGTATGCTTTGAAATTATATTTTGGTGGTTTAAATACATTGGGATCTTTTGTAATAACATAAAAGTATGTGTATGTATATAAATAATGGCAGAATTTACATTTTAGTGAACTATCCCTTTAAGTGAAGGTGATATTGCATTGCAGTGTGTCAGAGAGAGACATAGGTCAGGTTTTTGGTCCTCTATTCAAAAGGCATCAGGGGAGCAACTACTGTCATAAAGCTGAAGTAGAACAACTGGGGAATAATACTGTACTTATTCCCTCATGTTAGGCCTCACATTATAAGAGAGGGTATAAATAAACCCGCCTAGTTAAAAGACTAAGGAACCCTAAAGAAAAACACAGCCATTGGTAAACCATGTGTAATGTCCCGGCCCAGTGCAAACAGTGTCACTGGCAAAACTTACCCTGTCAGACAGTGTCTTGGGATGAGGTAGTGCTGTTTAATTCAGTGGGACTTGAAACTGACATGTAGGGATATATAAGGACATGCTCGAACATGTTGAGACATGTTTTGGACAAGAAGCAACAAGCTGTGACAATTATTTAGCCTATGATGTAATTTATATCCAGCTATTTTCTGTTATCTACACCTGTTATCTAACGCTTACTGTTATATAAGCTTTTATTACCCTTTTATGTTAACCTCCAAGTGTAACTGCAGATGAAACCAGTAAGTTAAATTAGAAATGTAAAAGTATAAAATGTCATAAAAAAACAGAATCGTGTTCACAAAAGTACATATAACATAAAACCAGTAACTTAATACAGAAGCCTTCAAAATGAGGACAACGATTCATCAATGAGTACTCTCATGACAATATCATTTTATGGTACAATTGGCATATAATATGTCATATATGATGTTATTCTGAACAACTGTGGCTACAGTGACACATTGACCCCAAAAAAATATTTAAAAAACAAAACAAATAAAATTGCATTTTGGCAAGAACGCATGAAATTGATCAAAAGTGACTGTAAATACTTTTTAGCTTTGCTAAACCAAATTCTGTATTTCAAATTCTGACCAATCCTAAAAAGAATGCATCGCAGTGTCTACAAAAACATTAATCAGCACAACTGTTTTTAACACTGATAATAATCAAATGTTTATAAGCACCAAATCAGCGTATCAGAATGATTTCTTAAAGATCACGTGGCACTGAAAACTGGAGTAATGTAGTGCTTTGCCATCATAGTAATACATTACATTTATAAACAATATTTTAAAATAGAAAACAGTTATTTTAAATGGCAATAATATTTCACAATATAACTGTTTTACTGTATTTTTTAATCAAATAAATGCAGTCTTAGTGAGCATAAGAGACTACTTTCAAAAACATAAAAAAATCTTACCGACCACAAACTTTAAACAGAAGTGTACACCAACTTCATACATCCACTAAAAATCACTCTGGCATTATTTGGCTAAAAGAAATTGTAAAATGCCACTTGGTTTGATATTTTTTTGTCTGTGCAACAACATTCAGACATGTTGTCAGACTTAAATGTCCAAAAGAGTCTTTAGATACCTTTTGGGTCAACTGTTTATTCTACACAGCAAAATGTGTTTGCCTAAGAGTGTGTGCCTCTTGTAAAAATGAAGAAAATGAATATGATGTTTAATATTTTGGTAGGGCTGGGAAATATTTCTCCTCTGTCCATGCCAATAACATCCATGTGTGTGAGTCATACCTGTCTGCCTTGTTTCCCCTGGAACACTGACGCTCCTTGTCTTCATCCTTGAATCACTGAGGGCAGGTCAACCGGACAGCCGGCGCAACACAGGGCAAGTGCAATATTCCCTGCTGTTCATGGCATTTATAAACCTCACAGGGTGACCTACGGAAAGAACACAAATTCAATTAGAAATTTAATGAATGTGTTTATTCTATTTGAGAGAGTCAGACGTACTCACCCTGGATAATATTCTTGAGCTTGTGCAGTCCTATTGACAGTGATCTCATGCCAAGTTTAGGTCAGTGTAGAGTTAAATCACAATTACAACTAATGGTTTTAATGATGTGTCCGTCTCCATTAATGAGCTATTCAAATTAGAACGTCTGCAACATTCAAAGCAGTGTCTGAGATGATGATTCTGATGCTGTGTGACACACAACTGGCTGAATCAATCTCCATTATGAGGAATTCAAATTATAACCTGTCTAAAACATCTATGAGCGGTTTCCAATTCATTCTAAATGATCACACAAACCATAAAAACAAGTTTTTCTTCAAGCACCATTGCTCCTTTCAGTATAAATGGAGCATTTTAACATTAAATCTTTGCGTCAAACATAACACCACTGTTATAAACCGACCATCACTGAAATAGGTATCCAGAAAATTGTTGGAGAAACAGCGGTGAAGCCATACATTCATGACTGGAATGCACGATATGTGCACTGACGCCTCAGGGGGAAAAGACAAAGTTATCACATGTTTCGTCATTTGAATCAGGGCAGAGAAAAGAATAGAAAAATGAACAGGGCGAGCCTCTTTTCAATAGCAAGAAACCAAATAAGTTCCATTCTTGAAGGAATGCTGTAAAGCTGTAACTTGAAGATGTGCAGATAACAAAAGGTAGGTCGCTCTTATATATAATGCATTGAGGTGATTTCTCATTACGGTTCTGTGCCTTAAAGTTACAAATCATCACATTTTAATGTTTATTAAATTTGTATTTTTATCTGATGACTGTTACAGTCTTACAGATTTTGAAATGCCATGCAATTCTTATTTCTTTTTTTGCGTAATAATTATATTTATTTTATTTATTTTTAGTGACATAATTTAAGATAAAAGAGACATCTTTAATCTGGCAACATTACAATAAAAATGACATGTTTAATATTTAATAATTTTTAATATTTATTTAAAATAACTCATAATTATATATTTTTAATTGATTAATTAATTTATTTTGTAAAACATAAAAAAAAAACTTTCTGAAAAAAGAAGACTAGCATTAAAATCTGGACAGTCCATTGCTTAATAGTCTTTTTTATAATAATTAAATTTGATAAGAACAGGGACATCTTTAATAGTCAGCAGTTAATTATATTTCTAGGCAATAGCAGTGTGGTCATATTAAATCTCACTATGACCTGAGAAATTAAGTAGATGTCATATGTGGGCTGTTTTGATGTCTACAGGAGGTCTGGTCATCTGCATGTGTGTTTGGTCATGTGTGGTCTGTGTAATGACAGTTAAAAGCAAACCGGCGAGGGAGGAAGGATATTGATAGGCTATTTACTCAATTAAATGGCTTTGGTCTGGCATGAGTCGAGTCGGGTCATAAAGCACAGGCGGTGAACCCTTTGGCAGAGCTGCCCAACTCTCAAAACTCCCACAGTCAGTACAGCCGCACCAGACGTCTATCTGCTGAGCCTCTGCTATTAAATCAGTGGCATTACTGAACAAAGTGCTGCAAGACATATATAGGCTATACAACAGCGGGTCAAGTTTGAACCCGTTAATGTTCCTGACAGACAATTTTCATTTGTTTAGTTTATACAGTATATCAGTAGCTTTTCTGTGGATGCTAGGCCGACAGCAGTGCTGTTTTAAAATTGGTACAGGAACAGCCTTTGTGTGCACTTAGGCCTAAAACATACTTCACCAAAGTATATGAATTCAGATTTTTTTTAGTTACACAAGCTCAGTTTTTCTAAGTCATTGGGTTCTAAATGTGTCTGACTGCAGATGTCTTAACGCAACGCAATTACGTGCGTTATCTGTCAGCAGTGCCGCCAGGAGCAGTATCCGACATGACCATAAAACACCCCCTTTATTTGATCCCCTCTAGCTCTATTTCAAAACCTATTCCAAGCCTAGAATTTTAAGGTCATAAAATTATTTTACGCAAGTATGCAAACACAAGGACTGCATCAACACGCTGTAAGCGAGTGTCCCATTTGGACGTATTTAAAGGGATACCCACATGTCGTTCTAAACTTTTAAGACCTCCTTTCATCTTCGGAACATGAATTAAGATGCATTCAGGGAGCTCTCTGACCCTCCCATAGACAGCAATATAATTACCACGATCAAGGTCCAGAAACGTAGCAAGGAGATCGGTAAAATAATCCATGTGACAAAAGAGGTACAACTGTAATTTTACAAAGTTACGAGATTACTTTTTGTGCAAAGAAATCTTTTTTCAACAATTCATCTCCTCCGCATCACCTTAGCGCCATTTAGAGAGTATCCACTGAACTTAAACGCGGATACGTTTTCTACATTGTTTACTCTTTGATTTGAACGAAAACAATGTATCCGTGTGGTGCAGCTGACACAGAACAGCATACAGCGTACAAAAGGTAATCTCGTAGTTTACGGTTGAACCCATGATTTCACATGGATTATTTTACCGATCTCCTTGCTTCGTTTCTGGACCTTGATCATGGTAATTACATTGCTGTATATGGAGGGCCAGAGAGCTCTCAGAATGCATCAAAATTATCTTAATTTGTGTTCCGAAGATGAACAAAGGTCTTACGGGTTTGGAACGATATGAGGGTGATTAATGACAGAATTTTCGTTTTTGGGTGAACTATCCCTTTAATGTGAGTTCTTGCCTTGGTCTGGCAGCAACAAATCTCAGTACTCAAGGGGGCGATATATCTGGTTGGTCTCTATAATCATACTGACTAAATAGTAGATGTTTAGCTTGTTGAACTGTTGCTCTGCCATGATAATAACTGGATAATTAAAAAAATGCTATGAGGCAACGCCAACCCCTGATGGCTATCAGTATTACTGTGTTATGGGTGTAAATGGCATTTCTATGATACAAACAGATAAGATATTCCTGGCAGCATTGCATTTATCAGTAGCTTTATGAAATGTATTGTTTATTGTTATGAAATTATGAAATAACAATAAACAATACTTTCAGAATTTTTTTAAATCTTATTCAATATTAATTTCTATGTATACTAAAACATTTTAATATTTTACGTTGTAGGCTAGACTACCTTAACAATAGTTGAAGTATGAATGAACATGAGCAATATAATTATTTATAAAAATAACCTATTAAAATGTAATATTAGTTAATGATACCTAAAGTAATAAGTATGAAGTGTTAAGGCCTGTTCACACCAAGAACGATAACTGTAACTACAGCTTAACGTTAGTGTGGATGCTAATATATTTACTGTTATCACTTTCTTTATATTGTTATTGGTGTGAATGGGCCCATGCACCCCAGAATCCTTAGCTACAAGCTCAGATAAAAAAAGGTAAAAAATGGTTTACAAAGTGTAAACAAAATTGTTAACACTTTTTAATTAAACAAAATCTTTACACAAAATTTGTATGTGCTAAATATGTTTATGCTTATTAGAGTATTCCATTGGTCATTCTGCAACTCAATTGTGAGTCAAATCTCCTATGTTCTTGACAAAGAGCATTTCATGTATGGCACACATATTGTTTCTACATACCTTTTTCTTGTCGTAAAAATGGGCGCAGCCATTTGTAAATTATATGGGTCTAGCTTCCGGTCTCATCTTCGTCCAGCTATTTTTAGCGGTACAAAACAGTTTGCTTAGCTGCTTGATATTGAAATTCGGTGTGTCTTATCATATTATTTTAATGTATTATCTTAATTATGATCACATTGGTTTGTAGTGCAAACAGTTTTACCGTTTACTGCACGTTGTTAAGTCTCACCCATAGGCTTACTTTCGTGTTGAAGAAAAAGATGGATAGATCCAGAGCCAGAGCCAGAGCCGATCCTCCCTATACGCAGAATACGCAAGCTGCGTAGGGCCCCCGAAACACCAGGGGGCCCCCTTGCTCTCAAATATGTTTTAATTTTAACATACGGAGCTGCGGAAGAGATGTGCGATTTCCGCAAGCGCGATTCGAGACGGAGTGAAAGACGGACAAATGCGTTTCATCCATTCTTTCATCCTGACGCCCCCCGCCGACGACCCAGTTCTGTGTAGGGCCCCCAGATGTATAGGATCGGCACTGGATAGAGCATTTTAAATCAGTCACTTGTAAGGTGCAGTGACCGATAGGATTCTACCTTTGAAGACATCTGCTGCTATAGGTACTATAGGTAGCTCCCTCGCTAGGTTTTGGAACAGAGCTCTTAAATGTCCTAGAAGAGTGTGTAATATAAGGCAACATGTAGAGCTGAGAAGAGGAAGCTGGATCCTCCAATTATCTTCCAATATAGTGAAATGGCCATGACCTTGCAAGCACCTGGTATAATGTGTCCTGCAGCCTTTGAGTCTTGGTAGAGCAAGCGTGCCAATGGTAGTTTTCTTGAACCATGTGAGTGCACAGCTGGCCAGAAGAGCAGATGTAGTCAGACTTCAGTAGGTGTTTTTAATTAAACTGTTTTGGTAGTCACATGATTGTCATAAAGTGACATCATTCTATGAAAGTTAAAGGTTAACACATGCTACCACTGGGCTAAATCATTGGACTGGACCGGGTGGGCCGACAAATGTTAGCAGGCACCATCTTTCTTTATGGGCTGTGTGGTCTCTAAACAAGCTAGAAAGAAAGTTCTCCTCACATCAGCCTCTCATTGCAGATCTGTGGGCTCATTTGTGGGAGAAACATCAAAGGGAGTTTTAAAAATCTCAGCAGAAGCCTTTCATTGAGTTTGTTTAGTTCGGGAATATATTCATTAAGGACGCCGCCCCTTGTTGACCGTCCCATATGTCAAGCTGCAAAGCCGGTGGCACTGGGAGTACAGCGGGTTTATACAAGGAGGAAATTGCGTGAATATGTGACAGGAATGTGATGTCACAGGGAATGATGGAGTGCACTAGGAAATGCCAGAGGGGTGGACTGTGGATATGGAATCCTCATGTGAAGGGGCTTGAAGGGGCTTGTTGCTAGGAACTCAGAATAGCTCACCAGGGAGAGATCCGATCTGTTATTCCACTTCAGTCGTAACCGTTATGATTAAGGCTGCTGCTGGATGTGGTAAATGGATCATTCCTGAGGAAAAAAAATGTAATTTGGAGAGAAAGAGGGAGAGTTAGATAGAGAGAGCATGGGAGAGGGAGAAAGGACGGAATGTCCACCCTTCGATGTTCCTTTCCCAGAGGGGAACTGGAGCTCTGCATTCCTCACATTGCAGTCCGCTGACAAACAATCCCAACTTTATCCCCTGCACGCGGGGCAGCTGAATGGCAGCAGTGTCTAGGCCGCAGCCCTCTGGAGTTTTTTGCAGGTGGGGAGGGGGGAGTGCGATGCCGGCCAGACCAAATCCTACTGCCCCACCCCACTTCCTAGCTCCCAAACCAAACACAGGCCTAGCTTAGGTGCTACTGTAGGCCTGACTGGACACTGTGCAGTGCTGGCAGAAGATGGGCCGCTAGGAGCCAAGGGCAAATGCTCACTCATTCTGCTTGCCTAGGCAGTCCATTTGAATTGGAACAACAAAATTACAGGGTGCTACACTCCTAAAAATAGCCAGGAATGGGAATCTTTCAGAATTCAATCATTTCAATTCCGATGGTTTACTAACAGTTCTATTTACAATTATTTTTTTTTATTTTGAGGGGGTATATTAGTTTTCCCATTATTTTAACTACAAATGTTTTCATTTTATTGTTTTTTTTAAATAAAATCCTACTGACTCTTTAATTACAAATTGTCATACTGAGATAACTGAGAAACTAAAGATTCAAGTGTTTGTGGAAAAAAAACAGGTCATAACAGTCTTTCATTCAGGAAACAGATTTCACAGGTTGTGCTCATGCATGATTCACTTTGATTCATAAAAATCAGATAACAGCTTATGATTCAAGTTTTCTGGAAAACAACCAGGCTTATTTCATAACATTTCAAATCAATGGAAAATAAGTCAGACTAACTGAACTAAACCTGGCTTATTTGGTAAACCTGTTTTATGAAACAGGCCCCAAGTTGTGCTGTATGTTATTGATTCAATGAAAAGAACCAGCTCATAAGAGTCATTATCTTGGGAATGCCATCGATTCACTAATAAGAATAGGCTTGTAGAAGTCCTAAGCTTGGAAACTGTTCTTCACTGATTGCACTGTATGTTATTGATTCACTAAAAAGATCCAGCTCAGAAGAGTCATTAGCTCAAAAATCAGATCTCCCTTGTCACACAGTACTGCATGATATAATTTCTCTAAAAAACACTGGCTCATAAGAGTTGTGAGGTTGGGAATTGGACATTACTGGTTGTGCTTCACAGTTTTTATTTAGTGTTCCATCCGCATTGGTGGAAGAATGCAAGTGTGTGAATTCAGAACAGAACCACGAAAATCATTCGAATCCTGCATTTTTGTTCTTTTTTTACAGAACTGGTGAATAACCCTAAATATAGCAGTATACATATGGCTGTTTTCAATTCAGGAATATAGGAAGCTCCTACCATTTTTTTGGTATTTGCTGATTTGCATGAATACACATTTTGTGTGAATGAGCCCCTGTTGTACCTTTAATGACTTTGTGGTATTCAAGCAGGCTACATAGCAAGTCTTGAGGCACTTGGCAGAACCGTTCTTAAAAGTTAGAAACAACATTTGCTGTCCAACCAAACATCCTGAGAGACAGAGCTTAAAATAAACGGGACACATCCATCCCAGCCATCTAGGATAGACTCCCTCTGAATAAGCCCACTGTCGTGACAGGTGCTGGCAAGTATGAACGCTGATCTGAGAACAGTTTTGGTGATTCTGGTTGAGACTGTTACTTTGCATGAGGATGGATAGCAAAAGATGGTAAAGCTGTGCATGATCCCTACAGCCAAAGTATACACTAATGCAGATGATGCTTTGAGGAAACAGTGAGCTGTCCGAGACTCTCCATATTTACAGTATGAGAAACTCACTCTTTCCACCCCCTCGCTTCTCAAGGCCAGATGAAAGCTGCGGGTTGTTCTGCCCAGGGCCAGATGTTCTCAGGTGGGGCGATTGGCTGGAGAGATGCTCTGTTGGTTGTCGTCTCACCCCACACGTGGTTCTCATGTGAAGTCTGCAGGAAGAATTCGCCTCGGATGTTATCGCAAGCTGGAGATTGAGCCAAGAGCGGTGGCCTGTGTTGTGCTGAGGGGGACTCAAGGCTGTCTATGGGGGCTATGATCTCAGACATCCTCTATTCCCAGCACAGGGAGCGGAGACCATGGGCAAGGTCACAGTGCATCCCACTGTCTGTGCAACAGTGTCCCATTGTCTCAAATTTCTATCGCTGTCTTCAAGCGAAAGACTTTATAAAACTTCTGGAGGGGAATGTTTTTACCCTCCCTGAGAAACAAAATAAACACGACCTCGGGAACGCACTCAGAAGCTCGCCTTCTATAAATAACATAGCTGTAAGCCCACATTAAATTGTTTCAAAGCACACATAATTCAACAACATCCACCCTTTTCACAGTAAAAGCATTTTATGGGAACACTGGAACTCTGAGGCTTACGTGCAAAGCTTTGAGTCCAAATAAATGTCATTTAGAAGGAATCACAAATAGAAGATCATTCATTGTTTCACTTGTGCATGGGCACATTTTCTTTTATTTGTATGGTGCTTGTTTGGTTTTAGTTTTCTGCTTTGTTTTGAGAATAGGATGGTTTTTGCTGCTCATTTTCTGGGACTGTTTGTCTGTTCATGCTAATTCATTCTTTCTTTTTACTTACAGTACACTTACAGTAAACGTTCTTTTACTCACATAATTGCTGTATATATCATATTTTTTACTTTATAAATATTGCAAAGTATAATTTATACATTTAAAAAAAAATTGTACTCATTTTTTATTATTTGTAGTTTAGTCATTTTCTGCAGAGATTCAAAATGTATAATATTTGTAATATTCTTGAATATAAATAATTATATTTATATTAACGAATAAAGATCAATTGTAATACATTTTGAAAATTGGTCTCAATTTTTAAAACCCAGAATTTTTTTTTATTTAGTTTCTTTTTAAAGTTTTATTGGCTTCTAACTTATATTTTTTTACATCATGCGCATATAATAATAATTTGACCAAAATGTCAATTCCACACACAAACACATATAAAACATTTATTCTGGTCCATTTCTCGCTGTAGGTCTTATTTTGGCCAGAGTTGTTTGGTTACAGTAGTGCAGTGAACTGTCTACACAGCCATGGTATGTTCACAGCTTATGTTAGAATTTGGGTATATTCTGAAAATTTGTACAGACGGGTGACCATGAGGACATTCACAGGAAAGTAATTATAGTGAACCATCTCTCATCAGAGGCAAAGCCCCTGTAAATGGGGTGTGATTTGGATTTGGCTTCAGAGGAACTCTGTGGAGATCCCATTTCCTTGATTCTAAGAAGCTGCTGCAAAGGGCTTCTGGGAAGCGGCGTTCTAAGTCCTTGATCAAGGTTGAAAAAATATACAGGCACCCTAATGGCATCAGTCCCTTTCCTGAAGTTCCACTTGTTTTGACTTTGTGGTATTAATTTACAGAGGAAGCAGTACTTGACATTTTCAGCAAACTGGTGTATTTATGTATTCGTGTTAGTCTAAATATCCATAAATGCATCAGAATTCATGTTGTTCCTGATCATTATGGATTTCATTTAAACCGTTAATGTCCAACGTAACAAGCACAACTGTATTTCCACAATGGCTCTGATAATTTTTTTGTTTATTTTTTGCATAAGATGGACTCACAACAGCCACTGAAAACAAAAATGCTGTAAAAACAAATTTCTCTCACAAATTGCAAGTAAATTACACAAAAATACAACAAAACTGCAGGTAACACATTGAATTATTCTTGTAAACCGTATTCCAAAAACGTAGTTTTAGTTTTTGACAGTGTTTGTGGCATGTTTTCACATGATTATGTTGTTTTCTTTCACTTTTGTTTTATTGTAGAAAACACTTTATCACTTTGCTTTTATTTATATTTTGTTTGGCTGATATTTTGTTTGGTTAAAAGATGAGCCAATTTCCCAAGATGTTCCAAGGTGATGTCAAATTTTTGTGTAATCTCAAATACTAGGGCTGATTTAACTCTATAGCGCATGTGAACCTTGTGAACTTTGTTTTTGAGGATTTTCAGGATGGATGGTAGAGAGAAACGAATGCAGATTTTGACAACTTTACCGTTCATCTCAGTCCCAGTGTGTTTTAAAGAGAAAGACGTCATCTATATGGTTAGAAAATGGACTTTAAGTTCTTATTTTGACTTTGTATATGGATTGTTTGACTCTTCTGAAGAACATTGGTGTCAAAACAATGTCGGACCGCGTTTACTTTCATTGTATGGACAAAATATCCTCTTTTATGTTCCACAGAAGAATTTAAGTTACAGCTTACAGATCTGGAACAACATAAGGTGGAGTAAATTATGACAGAATTTTCAATGGGGAGAACTATCCCTTTAAGTCAAAACAAGAACCAAAAATATAGCAAACTAAGTAGCAAGAACCAAAAGCTAGCAAACTTGTAATTTTGAACATAAAACTTTGACCAGTCAAATGCTGTGTTACATATTGTATGTGTGTGTGGTATGTGATACCCATTGTAAGTAAAGTTTTTGCTGAAATAAAATGATATCTGTTTGTAGGGAGCTCAATGTTTCCTCAGTCACTGCTGTGTCAGCCTGCATCATTCACACTAGCTTTACTGTGACATCATGTCCACCCACAATTCCCTTGTTAGCTTGAACTTCCTATGTCTATGCTCAGATCTGTGTAAAACACACAAAAGCTCTATGTGTGGAAGAAACCAAAGAAAACCAGGGAGAATTGGTGACTGACAGTAGGTGGGTGGGGTAGATATTTTAGGATGGCTTTGAAGTAAATAGTTCCTTCCTTTGAAACCGTATCTTGCACACTGATGCTTTCTGTCACATAAAAGATTGAAGTAGTTTAAATGATTTAAAAATAGAGTAATACACCCTATTTTGTTCATTCTGCCAAAATGCAAAAACTTAATATATGGTTGTTGTTATCATTCTTTATCAGAGCAGAATTATTTTCATAAAAAATTATTTCCTGTTTAACCAAAAGTGAAGTGGCCCTTCTCTAGCAGAAGGTCAATCACAAGGGTGGTCAGCTCAGGACCTTCCCTGCCTGTGATGAGAAAAACAGGTTTTCTTTAAAAAAATCTCAGATTTCAGTGGGGGGGGGGGGCTACTGCTGGAACAAAAGCTCTGTTGTTGACAGGTACTCTCTGGTGGTCTACTCTTTGATAAAAACACATGCCAGTTAGCAATATAAGTCCATTATAAATAATTCAATAAATTAAGTAAAACATGATCGGTTGTGTGATAACAGCATCCCACCTACAGTGTTTCAATACCTGTGAGACTTGCAAGCACAGTGTTGACACTCTAGGGATGGGTTGCATTGCCTTCATCTGAAGTCTAACTACAGGGCATCGCCATGATTTATGAGCTGATATTAAATCTCTCACTAAGTCAGACCGCTGAGAAATGGTAGTCCCTATGGAGACTGAACTGTCAGGGTTTATTACAAGGAAGGAAAAGTAATTAGATTTTATTTTCATTATGTTTAAATCATTATTTACATTTATAATATAATGCTATTTATAATATGCATATTATATATTAATATATTTTATGTTTTGTATAGTATTTGTATTTAATGTAATGCATTACATACAAAGCATTTGTGATTTTAGTTCTTGTCAAAGCAGCTGAATGCAAAGAAAAGTGTAGTAGTTGTAATTAGTAGTATTATTAAATGGTTTAATGTACATTTCTATTTATTTAATTGATTTTTAGCTAAATTAAAGTGGAAGTATTTGTGCATAGTTAGGCATTAATGGATTTGTGTCCATACAAATAGTTCATACACTATTTATTTCTACAATCTGCCGTCTGATTAAAATCAACACGTTCATTCTTTAAGTGAAATGAATTCAGAAGAATATGTATCCTCGCTTCAGATGTGCTCGTATCATGCTGTTTATCTAGTAGAAAAGTCATATCAGTTGGAGGAGGTGTGCTAAACTATTCAAACCTGATGAAAAGGTTTTCACATACCATGCTTTAAATTATGTCTTTGACCCGGTCATATCTTAAGTACAGCATTAAAGTTCACTTCTTTTCCTCCTGGGCTGCTGACTAAAATTGATGCTTTGTTGAAGAGTTCCCGTTTGCCTGTTGGAATATTTTCCCTGGCTGATGCTGGGATTTCCGTGCCTCGGGCGGGATGTAGCAGAACGAATGTGGGGAGCAGAAACGGCTGCTGTAGATTCGTTGTCACCGTGAGCCAAATCTAGAAGTGCTTAGACAGCACTTCTCTTCTGCTATCTGAAAAATGGCTTTACACCATACATATGTGACACATATATTCATACAGTAGTAATTTCGTTCTAGCAATAGTGGCCAGATGCCAGAAAAGCACTGCGTGGAAGTACTGAGTAGAAAGTGGAGCATCTGGTGATCTGCTAGTCACACGCACACTGAGGCATTAATGGATTTAGTTCTTCTGTATGAATAATAATATTGTCTATCAATTAATACAATTAATTATATGATATTCTGATCAAGTAATCACATCTATCAATATATAAATTAATGTAAATATGCTGACCAAAACGTGCAGAACAGAACGCAATGTAGAGAACACTGTATCCCATAATGTAATGTATGTGCTTCTATTATTATTGTAAAAAATGGACTGGAAATAATATCCACTGCAACTATTTATCTCCTTGTTAGCTCATTATTAGATTGGACAACAAAGTATCTACAGAGCATTTTATATTTGATTTACTGTATGCACACTATACCAGTCAAAACTTATGAATTTATTTAGTTATTGAATTATTTTTATGCTCACCAAGGCTGCATTTATTTATCAAAAATAGAGTAAAACAATGATTTGTTGTGATGACAAAGCTGATATGTCTGCAGCCATTACTCCAGCTTCCAGTGTCACATGATCCTTCAGAAATCATTCTAATAAACTGATTTCTTACTATTATTAATCTTGAGAGCAGGTACTTTTGTGGCAACTGTGATGCACTACCATTTAACAGTCTCGGGTAATAAAAAAGTTAATTAATGCTTTTATTCAGAAAAGATGTATTAAATTGATCAAAGGTGGCAGTAAATACTTATATTTAAAAAGATTTCTATTTAAAATAAACGCTGTTCAATGAATTGATCTTTCTGCTTATTCTATTCATATCTATTCATTCTGTTATTTCTATTCAAAGGATGCTGAATGTATCACAGCTTCCAGAAAAAATATATTATTTTTGAACAATGATAATAATAAGAACCATTATTAATGATTGAGCACCAAATTAAAATGATTTCAACTTTGCCATTGCAGTAACAAATTACATTTTAAATATATTTATGCAGAAAAGTTATTTTTAATTATAATAGTATTGTACAAACTTTTTGATCAAATAAATACAGCCATAGTGAGCATTAAGAGACTTCTTTCAATATTTAAAAGAAAAATAGTTATTCCTAACTTTCTAACCTGTAGTATGAGAACCATTGCTGAAATAATAACAATGAGGTCATGTGACGACAATGCACAATAATATTAGTACATGTAACGTTTATTGTTGCATGATTCTTGTTTCACATTTAAAAAATAGGCAGTATACAGTGTATGCAGTGTAGTTTGCTAGTATTCCACTCCAAACAAAGCCAATTAGAGAGAGGGCAAGTTTCAGTCTTTGCAGCTGTATGATTGTTGTAGAGAACGGATAAGCCTTCAGAAGATAATGAGACAGCTTGCTGTTATCCAAGAGACTCAAAGTGATGATGCAACGCAGCAGACTGGATTCCTCCGCTTGAGAGCTCAAAGGGGGATTTGATCGGATCAGATATGTTTTCCTCTGCCTCCCGCATCTCTGCCTGTTTCTTTCTAATCACCCTCTCTTATATCCTTACTTCCGCCTGTTTTCTTGTCTACTCCATTATTTGCTTTACATCAAGCATGTAGGTCAAGCGCTTCCTTTTTCTGTTCCTGACTCTTGAATGAAAAGCGTCATTAGCCTTCCTTGTTTTTCTTCTTACTTCTCTTTATGCTAAAAATGTGTCACATATTAAAAGCCTCAAACATTTTCAGTTTGAACTTTGCACAAGAAAGCACTGAAAAATCACTTCTTAGTTATGAATCAACGTGTCAATAATACATTTGCAACTGTTGATTTAATTAATGACTATCTGAGAGACTTTAATTTATGTTTGTATTGCAAAATGTTTCAACCCTTGTAATCAGATCACAAAACCGTGTTTAACTGCTCCCCTAGAGTCAAGCTTCAGGAGGCACTTTAATAGAATCCGCTTTATACATTAGTGCGCTGATTCTAACTTTAGATCTGGAAGGTCCATTGAGAGGATGTTTGTCATCCAACTGTGAACTAATTCACCAGATACAGCTGCTGCAATGGCCAACTTATGACTCATTAATTGAATCATGTGTGTAACATTGCTTGAAAGAAGTTCCCTTAACCTCAACTGCAAACCATAGCCTTATGAATAATCCTTTATTTTTGTATTTGAGGTTAGTCGCTAATGTAATTTTGACTACGAATGTAAGAAGACCTCATTGCGCTTTCATCGCAAATCTTTCTTTCTGTCATAACATCAGGCTGAAAAATGGAGTAAGCTATTAACAACGTATTATTTTCCTTCTTTTTCTTCATAGGAAGCACTGAGAGAATTTTCTGCTTCTGTGCTTGGCGCCCTCGTTCTCCACTTGGGCTGATTTAGAAAAAACACCCAGGAAATTGACCATGGAGGTGAGTCACAGGACCTCGTCTTTTGCAAACATTGACCTCCTGGGCCGCTGAAGGAGGTAGCACAATGTGTGAAAATCCCTACGGACTACATTTCCCCTGGTCTACGAATGTGTTTAGAAAGTTACCTTGCCAACCGCCTCTCGCATGACATCAGCTACCCTGGGCCTCTCTCTAGTGACATCACCCCGTACCCCCGTTTAACAGACTCTTTCCTTCTGACCCGGGATCGACCCTAAAGCCATTATGGAGATTTTCCATCAGAGATTTTGGAGAGGAGACCCCTGCTTCCTCTAGACTCAAAGATCATGTGGTATCTATAAATCCTGTGCAAACCTGAAAGAACAGTGGAACTGAGTTTGGATGGGTCCCTGTCATCATTTATATTTATAACATGTTTTCTTTTCATCTTGTTATATCAAATTTCAGATGCAGTTATAAGGCCAGTGTCTGGCTTAGAAGGGTACAGAGTATCATTTGTGATGAGAGGTAGCCTGCTGTTTAAGCTCATTTTGATTCAACAGATCCAGTATCTTTGGGGATTTGTAAGTTTAGGCCCTACTCTCTGTTTTTGTACTTCCTGGGGAGGAAACAACTCCTGTAAGCCTCTAAAAGCTGTTTATGACAAGTCTTTGCCAATCACCATGGAACCTCCAAAACTCTTATCCACGCGTCCAGGTATGAAGCGATGTCATAAAGTAAGCTTAGAGAAAAATGACAGAAAGACCTGAATTATATTTTTTTTTAGATATAAGTTTAGATGTGACATTAAAAAAAAATTATTTATATATATATATAAGATTTTGTTTCTGAATTTTTAGAGGTAAAATTAGCTGTAATTATTCTGGTTGTAAAAATTACTGCAAAATTAAAAGGTTTTAGAACAAAGAAATCTAAATTTAAATCTAAATCTAAATCCAAATTAAATTTTCAAATATTTGGAATATTCTAATATTCAAGTATGTGTTCCATTGGGAGAAGTAGAGGTTAACCTAAAACAAAATCAGATTTTTAAAAATACACATATTTAGAAAATATGCAACAGAAAGTTTAGGTAAATATCACATGTCTAGAATTATAATTTTTTTAGCTCCAGAGGAAGCTACACTACCATTTAAAGGTTTGAGGTTGATTTTTTTTTTTCAAATGAGTCGTATATCCTTTTTATATTTCTTTGATAAAAATACAGTAAAAACTTGTAAAATATTATTACAATTTCAAATATCTGTTTTCTGTCCTGGGATGGCAAATATCTGTTTTCTGTCCTGGGATGGCAAAGCTGAATTTTCAGCAGCCATTACTCCAGTCTCCGGTGTCACGTGATCATTCTAATACGTGATGATTTGGTGCTCAAGAAATATTTCTTATTATTACCAATATTGAAGATAGTCGTGCTGCTTAATATTTTGTGGAAACCATGCATCAAAAAACATGTAAATCTCTGTCACATTTGATCAATTTAATGCATCCTTGCTGAATAAAATATTAATTTCCTTCTTACTGACCCAGTTGTATATTTAACTAAAAATGTGGTCCTGGGGAGGATGTGTGTCATAGTAACAGATGAGTGTTTTCACAGGGTCATAGACACAAGAGAGGAGTTGAAGTGAGCTAATCAGATTATAACAATGAGCTAAGTGTGTCTGTGAATGATCACTGTGTTTTCACAGGGCAAGTCTAGTCTCGGGGTGTTGCTATGATACAAGTGCACTTTTTAAATGATTGGCCTCAGTGGTCAAAACCAACACATATTTTAAAGCCTAAGCACTGGTTCTCCGAGTGCTTAATGCAATACTTAGCCTATGCAGATAACTTCAACACATGCATTAGGGGTCTGCACTTATCCTCCATCCTCAAAATATGCTGGCATCAGCCCAGAGAAGGGCAAAAAGCTTTTACATTTTCTCTTACATCAGCAAAGAGCAAATGCAACTAATGAAAATCTGTGCCAGCAGATTTGTGTGAATGACAGTGAGACGTCTACAGACATCAGTTTCGGTTGTTTATCAACAAAGTGCTGATCTCTCTGAGCTAAACCTGATAAGAAGATCCAAAACTGGATTTGTAGTTTGCCAAAAACAAACGGGAACTGTTGCATTAAAAGCTGACACACATATGTCAATAATAATTATCATCTACAAATGAAGTAACTATATTATTACAATATTATTAACCTGTTCTACTTTAACCTCTTAAGACCCTGCGGTCTCATATGAGGACATTATATTTTAGTGAACTCCTCTGAGTCTATACATGCCACAGTTTTAAGTCTGGATGTTCTGTACAGAGCACATCCAGGGCTTTTCAGAGATACTAAATGATTGGATGTTTCACCATGACCACTCCCTCTCCTTGGTCTTCAGAAATATCTGATATTATTTTAGTGACACTCTTATGGAGAAATGATCATATTTTGTAATTATCATTTAAATCTGTCTAATTTTTAAACTGTGTGTCATAAATCAACATCCTCAGGAAAATGTTATGGGGTTTCAAATCAAAATATGACTTTCTGTTACGAAACAGGACATAATTTCATACATGTTCTCATATGAGGACACCGGGACTAAATGCATGTTTATTACGGGTTTTGGGAGACATAACAAATGAATAGGGAAATAAATTATATTTCAATATTCTATGAAATATTATATATGATTATGAAAATTGTGTAAATTATTACTCCCATTATTACAACTTCTTTTTTCATTACATGTTGCCCCAAAAACACAGTTTACAGATACATTGTATATAATGAGAAAACCCGTTTATGGCCATTTTACAAACATTTTGCAGAAAGAAAAAAAGTTTATCAAATCATTCTGTTATAACATAGTTGAGAATCATCTTTATACAAATTTTGGTAAAAAAAATAAAATAACATCTTAAACTAAAAATGTATTGGTGATTTAAAAAATCAATTGTTTTTGCCTATGCATGTTAATTCATGTCTTTTTTTTTTAAAGAAATTGAGTCCCGATGTCCTCTAACGAGGAAATAGCATAACTTATGAATTAAATATAATTTTTTTTTTACATTATTCTAAATGCTCTAAACAGTTTAAAGACATGAAAAAAACTTTTTTTTTCCTAAAATATTTTTCTCGGGTCTTAAGATGTTAATATATTTTAAAATTGTATTTATTCCTGTTATGGTAAAGCTGAATTTTCTGCAGCCATCACTCTAGTCTTCATTGTCACATGATCATTCAGAAATCATTCATCATGCTGATCTGGTGCTCAAGTAACATTTCTTATTATTATCAATGTTGAAAAGAGTTGAGGTGCTTAATGTGTTTGTGGAAAACTTGTTTTTTTCAGAATTCTTTTCAAATGAATGAAAGGTAAAAGAGCAGCATTTATATGAAATATAAATCTTTTGTAACAATGTAAAAGTATTTACAGTCACTTTTAATACAATTTAAAGCATCCTTGCTGAAGAAAACAAGTAAATAAAAAAAGTATTGACCCCAAAACTTTGAACAGTAGTTAAGGTGTTTAAATACTTCCAGAAAACTTGTACAACATTCAAAACACACTTATATGCGTGGAATTGAGAAGTTGTTTTCAATGCCAGTTTAAAAGTTTCACCTCAGCGCAACTCTCAAGCTGATTAATACCTTTTAAGCTGATTAAGAAATAAGTGAAACTAGGTTTGTATGTGGTAAAATGCTTTGAATTTGGCAGGAGGAAAATGTAGGCTATGTAAGGGGATGTGGATGTTCTCACTAAAGGATTAATGGCAGATAGGTAGGGAAATGAGAGTAAGAGGGGATTTACACACTAACACACTTCTGCCTTTAGTTATAGAGTTCATTGTCTGTGGAGTCACAAAGGCATGTCTTGTCAATTGCCGGAGTCTGAGCATGATCCCAAGTTCCCTTTTTGAAGCAATTGATGTCTATGACTGCTTAGCACAACAGCACACTGGAAGCGAGTGACGTTTAGTTAAAAGGCTGTAATTGCATAGACACACGTTGTATGTTAACAAACCACAGTGTCTGGACTTGTTCAATACGATTTACAGCATGTGAGCTAAGTCAGACTAATTACCCCGAATGAAACTAGGAATAGTTTGCGCAAAAATTAAACTTGACTCACCCTCGGGCCCTCCAAGATGTAGAGGAGTTTGTGTCTTCATCCGAACAGATTTGGAGAAATGTAGCATTACATCACTTGCTCATCAATGGATCCTCAGTAGTGAATGGGTGCCGTCAGAATGAGAGTTCAAACAGCTGAAAGAAAACATCAAAATAATCCAGAAGTAAAGCACATGACTCCATTGAGTTCATCAATTAACGTCTTGTTAAAGTAAAAAGCTGTGTGTTTGTAATAAACAAATCCATCATTAAGATGTCATTAACTTCAACAAAGCATTTCTTCTGGTTAAAATACGAGTCCTTCTATCCATAATATTGATTTCTAAAGTGAAAAAAAAATAGTTTTGTCTGAAATCAGGAGATAAATATGCACAGATCAAGCACCATTTACAAATGAAAATAGTCTAAAACAGTTCTAAACAGATATTTTAATGTGATAGGACAACTAAATGTGATTTTTTTTTCTCAGTGTAGGAAGCATTATTATGCATTTTCAACCAATTTAAATTTTTTGGGTGAACTCTCCCTTTAATATCCATCTGTTTTCATCTACAATGACAATCACACCTTTGTGGTTTCGACCAGGCATACTGTATACAAAGCTCTAGTTCCTGCCCTTGGCGTGTGAGTGCCTTGAATCCTCAGCAAATATCACTTCCTTGAAAATGTTGCCACACAAACATGCTCAGAACTTTCCAACAAAACCAAAAAAGTTCTGCTGCTGAGATTTTATTTATACTCCCTCAACCAGAGGCTGGTGTGCATGCCGTGGCAATCCAGCCCGGCATCTTTGCGTTTTATTACAGGGGCTCTCTGCGCCAAAAAAAACTGAAGCACGGTGAAAACATTCATTTTCTGGTCTGATGTCATCTCAGACTCTCCATAATTGCCGGAGTCCGGCGTCTTGTGTCTATAATTGGTAGAGACACAGCAAACTCTCTGAGAAGACACTGTAGGTGGGTACTGGTGGATTCATTATTTTGTTGTAAAATTGAAGAGGAAGGTCATCAAAAGGAAAACCATTTTTCAAGCCTCTTCTTTTTCTTCTCCTTTTTTCATTGTGGTTTGAAAACCTAGGCCCTCCAGGCAAGTTCTGCTTGCTGTCTCTCTGTTGCTGTTGAGAACCGGTCGCAGTTGCTGACTGATGTGGGGTGCTTGCAGAGAGTAATGATAGATCTGTTTTCCAGAAACCTGCTGTAATTCAGCACATTTTAAATGTATGTTGATAATTTTATATCATTTATGCAACCATAGAAGCCATAGAGGTTATTTAGGGTGAAGGCACTGGAAGACGACCGGAAGTGCACACTTATAAAGGCAGTGAAGAGGAAGTGGTGAATATTTGTGTAAATACAAGTCCATGAAATGTTTGCTGGTGTTATATTGAGGGTGCATTTTGTGCACATTTTGATGGGAAAATGCCACAACATATTTGCTTAGTTATTTTAGGACAGATGTCATCTGAGGTCACCCCATATGGAATGAGCTTTAGTTTAGCTTCTCAAACATGCTTTGCACATTTGAATGAATAACAATAAAACCTTGAGGCACCACGTCGCAATGTTCCTACAGAAAGAGTGATGAAAAGTGTAGGAGGGTTCACTAAAATTCAATATTACCCTCCAACAAGCTGCAAAATAAATGCAAACAGTGCATTTTAAACAAATATTCAGGGTTATTTAAAACCTAATGTCTATGAAAGTTATCTATATTACCACAGAAAATATTAAAATGTCAAAAATGAGATGTTAAATCTCTTTAAGAGAGCAGAAAAAACATGCAGTGGGAGTAAATAGGTAAGACTGACAGTCCTTGGCATTCTGCCTAGCATATCGTTTTGTGTTCCACAGAAGAAATAAAGTCATGAGATGACATGAATGACATTAATTTCTGGAACTATTTATTTTGTCATTTGTATCTGTTTTGAGTCCACTGCACTGCTATCCCCGCATTTGGACATTGATGTTACATGACACGGTGCTGCCATCTGTTGCTCAACTCATGTAAATTAAAAATGCCCCAAACGATCTTTATTTTTCACACGGGGTCTGATGCTTTGACTTAATAACGGGGCAAGTGAAAGGCTTGCAATGTCCAGACAAATGAGAGTTGTGAAAATATCGAGCTACTCAATAAACAATAAATAACATTCAGTAAACATACTTACAAGAATGCTAAAATAGCTGCGAAACACTGTAACGTCTTTTTCATAAAGCGTTACCACAGTGCGTGTCCCGATAGGAAAACGATGCATAAACGTGTCTGAGCGATTCAAAAACAGACACAAAATACAACAGTCCCAAGCTACAAAGTTCATAGAATGTCCGCTGCAAATGTCTTTCCTAAAAAACACTGAACTTTTATCGCCCCCTAGTAACGTTTCTATTTAGGAGTTGTCATAATGCCAGATGGATTTGATTGACAGCTCCGACTGTCTCGAAGGCCCCGCCCCCTCGGCTCAACTGACCGCGCAGAAGCAACTTATGCGTGGGAACAAAACTTCTTACATATCGCTGAATTATTACGATTTATGTGACATAACGTATTATAAACACATCACGTTTCACTTAAAGCATATTAATGCGCACATAATGACGCGAGAGGAGGACCTGTTGCGGATTGCTAAAAAACTAGACAAGATGGTGTCTAGAAATAACATGGTGAGATCCTAATTTTGACGCAACGCTTCACGCTGTTAGTTTGTGCGATCTCTGTGCATGCTGCTTATGAATAACTCTTTTAAACTTTTTTGCATGTGAATTTATGCTGTTTTAATAATGCTTCATTTAGATACAGGCGTGCACAAGCGTTGTTTAATGTTGTTGCAAGTGTGTGAGAAACTGTAATGTGAGTGTAATAGGACTACAGTTACAGAGACGCATGTGACTACAGGTGTTGGCTGAGGATTGCGCAGATTTACTTTAGATTTATTCAGGGCAGCGACAAGAACGAGGACCAAAGAGTGATAGTATAGGCAGAGTTTTGTTGAATTGTTTGTATGCACGTTTTTTAATACTTAACAGCATGTATGTATTGGATTCCTCGTAGTAAATGGCACAAGGTCGTGGAGGCGGTGTGTGTTTTGGCCGAGATAAATATTTTCACACGCACGGGCAGAGAATTTAAAGGGATAGTTCATCCAAAAATGAAAATGAAACTTCTGCAGAAATTCATGTTGTTCCAGTATGACTTATGACTGTGAAACACAAATGCAACAATGCCTGAGATTGTACAACAGTGACATTGAGTTCTTATAATGTAAAAATACATTAAATGTATGCATTTAGCAGACGCTTTTATCCAAAGCAACTTACAGTGCATTCAGGCTATACATTTTTTTGTCAGTATGTGTGTTCCCTGGGAATTGAACCCACAACCTTTTGCGCTGCTAACTCAATGCTCTACCACCGAGCCACAGGAACACTAAATAATAAATAACATTATACAACTAAATAACATTATATAATATTAAGAACAAAATGAATACAGTTATTAGGTAATTAAATAATTGTTAAAATACTAAAATAAGTATCTATCTCACTGTCTGTATAGGATGGAGCTCTAGATCTTCTGAGAGAACTGAAAGATTTCAACATGACACTGAAGCTTCTTCAGGTATGTTTGCTGGATCAGTTGTATTGATATACTTTATTGATTCCTTAGGGAATTATAACTGCAAATCAAAGGTATCTCAAATAGCCTTAAGCACTTGCAATGCAATCAATATGGACTGTGCAAAAAAAAAATCCATGGCAGAACACTATGGAGAGAATTATAATAGACAATTTAAAAATAATGACGATGTAAGAAAGACTTGAATATAACAGCTAAGATACATCAGATAGATTAGTACATTTTGCAACATAAACGCAGCTGCTCTTGTTAACATCACAGGTATCTTGCGCTTTTGTTTGACTTTGAGAGTCAAGATTTACTTGTTCCAGGGTACAAGAATCGGCATGTCTGTTAACGGAATAAGAAAACATTGCACAGACGAGGATGTTGTCAACTTGGCGAAGATTCTTATCAAAAACTGGAAGAAGCTTTTAGGTAGGTGTAATGATTTGATAAAATAATGTAGTTTTTTTAATTTTATTTATTAAGTTTTAAATTTATTAAATTTTTGTCTGGCTTAAAATGAAATTTTTGAATGAATTTATGCCGTTATGTCTTCATCAGAATCGGCTCAAACCCAAAAGTCTGAGAGGTCGAATGAGGTGAAGAACGGCAGTCATCCAAGCAAGCCATCAGGGTCACCCAACAGGACCACTCCTGAGAGAGATTCCAGGTATGTTTGCTGATAACAGGGTAAAACATGGAGGTATTCCAGGCTTTTGTGAAGTGTAATTGACCCTTCACAAAGAACTCGATTGACAAGCAATCTGACCAATCATAACGCCATATCCGCCATCTTGTCCGACAAATAAATCAGACAGGAGAGTAGATTAATGTTGGTGGACTTAAACTTGAAAAATTGTGTATATTGATGTCTTTAAATAAAAAACGTTCTGATGTTCATTCGTGTTCATTTCGTGCTTTGAGTAAATATGAAAATATGGTCGGTTCACATGCCGCTGTGGAACTGAGGCACTACAGCGATCTATCACGACACATAAAAGAGCCACAAAATGGTATTTATTGTTTGAATTTCTTAAAAATGACAAAATTTGAAAGCTGAGACTTTTTCATACTAGAAGTAACCTACTCTGTCTTGACTGTCTGCGTGTTGTCAGGTTTCTGTTTGCTCCGCAATGTATTTTTTACTGTTTTTGCGAAGGGTCAATTGAAAGCTTTGGGAATCTCTTCCTATAAACATACCAGAGGGTGGTCTATTTTTTATACTAACATTGATTTATGCAAAAGGGGAAATAAAAAAAGACTTGTTGTTTGCGTTATGAAGTATAACCTGTTTATCTTGTCAGTCCACGAAGGTCAACAACAGAATTTAAACCAGACTTAGACTCTAACAAGAAACTCGATGAAAAACACAGAAGAGAGAAACGTGATGCAGAGCTCAGGAACGAAAAACGAGAAAGTGAACCGAAAAAAGAGAAACAATCTATTAAAAATACAAAGGAACGAGAGAGGTGAGAAGGCCCTGTCCTGGAAAAATCCCCTCTGCCCCTGCAAAACCGTGCCACTAGATTGAAGAGTTTTATGTGCATTCTATTTAGGAGAGATGCATTGAAGAGTGATCATCTTCCCTCCCTAATGACGCATTCATCTCCGCCGCCCAAGTGTCCTCCGGTTGGGGAAGTGAAGAGAGAGAGGTTAGGGCTTGTGCATGCAGTTGAGGCATGTGACTGTGGTTAGGAGGAAGCACTTATACCACATAACAAAACATGCAGCCATTTCTGATGATCTAGAAAAAAAAAAATCTTTAAAATTTCACAAATAATTCAACAAATGTTGAATTAAATTTAAATTAAACAGGAAGTGTAATTTACTGAATTAAAAAAAATCTACCTAGTCACACAACAGAGGAATTTCTTTTGTTATATAGCGTATGTAACACATGTTTACATTAACTGATTAGACATTTGCTACAGTCCAAAAGTTTGGGGCGAGTATGATTTTTTTCAATATTTTTGAATAAAGCCTCTTATGTCTTGACTGTCACCTGATTAATTTAATGCATCCTTTCTGAATAAAACTATTATTTATTTTAATAAAAAAATCTTACTGACCCCAAAATTTTAAAGGTAGTGTATTTCTCTAAACCTATAGCTAAATACTTGAAACAATAAAACAATCGCAAAATGTCTGTCAATTTATTTAAAAATTACACTAGTACACATTCATTTCTATCTTCCTTAAAATCAAATTTGAATTGCAGTTCTGCATTGTGTTTGCTACATCCCTGGTGATTTTTAATTTTTTTGCTTTTGCCATGCTTTTGCTACCATGGTTGTCCAGCATAAAAGTGGAAACAGTAATGTAAGATGAATTTCACTTTTGTTTAGGAAAGATGCTCCTGTTGATTTTTTCCCTCCTGCTCCGATCAATTTCCACCCTCCTCTAAGACGCTCATCAGTAGATGTAAAGAAAGAGAGGTCAGAGCGTTTGCATGCTTGGACATGTATTAGTTAAGAATTTGTCATTGAAGTGCAAAAAGTTATATTTTCTAATGTAGTCAATTAGTTATATTGCATACTACCTACAGTGGTAGTTGATACAGCAACAGAAACTTCAAAACAGTTTAAAAGTTTGTACATTTACATAAAAATTATATATATATATATGAATGACCTATAGATGACCTAGTATCACACATTATTTTCAAAATATAAAAAAACTCTTACTGACCCCAATCTTTTGAACAGTAATTTATATCAAGTTTAAATGCTAAATTTGATGTTTGCATCTCTTGTACAGAAAAGACACTCAGGGTCATTTACCGTCTACTCTTCAGTCTCATCCTCATAAACGTCCCTCCATAGATGGAAAGAAAGAAAGGTTGGACACTGTGCTAGAAGTGCATGCAATGTGTGACAGGAAAACGTTTTTACTTTTATGACACATACTTTTATATAAGTGACCTCCTTCATGTTGAATCAACATGCTTGTTTTACATGCAGGAGAGATGCACCTCATCCTCTTTTTCCTCTTCATCATCACCTTCATCCTCCACTTCCTCCTCCTCCTATTCCTATCCCTAAGCGTTCATCAGAGGTGAAGAAAGAAAGGTCAGGGGTCGAACTCGAGAATGTATTCAGAATTTGTATTATTTATAATAATTATCGTAAATGTCTAACATAGGGAGTCACTTCCAAATATCTATCTTCACAGGAAAGATCCTCCTGAAACTTTACCTTCTCCTGCTCCTATCCTTTCTTCTCCTCCTCCTCCCAAACGACCATCACTAGAAGAGCCCAAAGAAAGGTCTGAGCACCTTTCAGTTAAAGTTCATAAAGAGGGTTTGTGAGTGAATAGAAAAGCACAGTGTGATATATCATTAATGCTTTTGTTACGTCCCTGGACGTAAAGTTATTATTTGTATTTATTTTTGCATTCATTCTGTATTATGTATCTCAATGTTGTATTGCATGCTATATTGTGTGCAGTTTTTTTTCTCTCTCTCCCTCTCTCTTTCTGGCAGTGCTTGATTGGGACCAGCTGCAAGAGATTACGTCGTGAGCGGGAGCGTTTAAATGCTGGGAAGCAGATCATTGTTGAGAGCTTCTGTGGTGTGCGCATCGTGAAGCTCTGCCGCTGGTGTCGTTCCGTCCTCTGTCTCCTGACCCAGACAACTTGTATTGTTGTCAAACGACGGTGTTGTTGACTTTTCAGTAACATAGTGTGATTAATGATTTCGGAGCACAGCAAGGACTATGCTTCATTGGAGTCCTCCGTAATCCGACAATTGTTTATAGACCTTTATTCGTTATTTCTGAAGCAGTAGGTTGGGGATTGCATTTTATTTTTGTGAACTTAATTTTCTCCTGGTTTTTGTCTAGCTAGGGAGTTAGGGAAGACTCCTGTATTTCTTTTGGGATTTTTCTTTGTTAGGTAATTTAAGTCTTTACACCCCTAGTTAGTACTTTGGTTTGCTATTTTGGCCTGGATCCCCTTCCAAAGAAATGCACTTCTTGACAATTGGGGACTCGTCCGGGATTAAAATTTAATTAAAAATCCCACTTCTGACACCAATTGTCACGTCCTGACCAGTCTAGGCTTGGTAAGGCCGGTGACAAGAATAAAATAAATGAGAAAACCACGACACTCCTCCTCTCCTGTCCCAGCTCACAAAGACCACAACAGAGATTACTACAAGTTTGTTTCATAAATCAAGAAGCGCATTTCTTTGGAAGGGGATCCAGGCCAAAATAACAAACCAAAGTACTAGCTAGGGTTTAAAGACTTAAATGACCTAACAAAGAAAAATCCCAAAAGAAATACAGAAGTCTTCCCTAACTCCCTAGCTAGACAAAAACCAGGAGAAAACAAAGTTCACATAAATAAAAGGCAATCCCCAACCTACTGCTTCAGAAATAACTAATAAATGTCTATGAACAAAAAAATATGTCGGATTACGGAGGACTCCAATAAAGCTTAGTCCTTGCCGTGCTCAGAAATCATTACTCACACTATGTTACTGGAAAGTCAACAACGCCGTCGTTTGACAACAATACACGTTGTCTGGGGCAGGAGACAGAGGACGACACGACACTACAGAAGCTCTCAACAATGATCTGCTTCCCAGCATTTAAACGCTCCCGCTCACGACGTAATCTCTTGCAGCTGGTCCCAATCAAGCACTGCCAGAAAGAGCGGGAGAGAGAGAGAGAAAAACTGCACACAATATAGCATGCAATACAACATTGATATACATAACACAGAATGAATGCAAAAATAAATACAAATAATAACTTTACGTCCAGGGACGTAACACTTTGTTTTGGAAAATAGCAGTCGTTGCTCTAAATAATTCTGCGTTCAATTGATGGAAAATTGTAAATTATCATTTTTAGTTCACTAGATGACCTAGTCCTAGCACACATGGGCTTCAAGTTTCTCTTTTTAATGCCACAATTGAATTGTATATTTCTTGCCTATAGGGCAAAAAAAGCACCTGATCCGAATGCCCCGCTTCCTCCTTTACCTTTTCATCTACATCCTCCTCAGAAACGCGAGATGAAGAAAGAGAGGTTAGGGCTTGGCGTGTTGTCTTTTTGAATAAACAAAGTACTGCTAGTTCTTTTTAGCATCATTTTAGCGTAACACTGTGTTCTAACCAAGCACAATGTTCCTTGTCTCATAAATAATCAGTGGCTTTCTTTACTTAGAAAAGAAACAGCCGAACCCAGTGCTCCTCTTCCTCCTGCTCCTCTCGATCTTCAGCCTCCTACACCTACAAAACGTCCCTCATTAGACACAAAGAAAGACAAAGAGAAACAAAGGTTAGGGTCAAGCAAACTGAAAAGCATGTTGATATTAAAAGCTTTGTGCCTGTGTTTTTACTTAATTACTTCATCACCTGAAAAATAACTAAAGCTGTTTTAATATAGAAAAGACACATCAGACCCGAAGCGACGGACTTCTGAACACAATGAGAAAGATAGGTCAGAATACTAACCCTTGGACAAGATCATTGTTGAGTGAAATTAAACTTGAGGTTGCAGTGTTTCGTCTTAACTAAACTGTTGATGTTATGAATTTAAAAAGATATTACCACCCAAAAAAAGGATTTTGAAATAGTTTACTCACCCTCATGTTGTTTCAAACCTGTATGACTTGCTTTCTTCTGTGGAACACAAAAGGAAAATCTTAAACATAGCAGAGTCGCTCTTTTCCATGCAATTCCAGTTAATAGAGTCTGGAGCTTTCATGCTTCAAAAAGCATCTATAATATATCCTAAAAGTATTTCTTACAAGTTGTGTGCTACATTCAAAGAATCTCATACAGGTTTGGAATGACATGAGGGTGAGTAAATGATGACAGAATTTAAATTTTGAGTGAGCTATCCTTTTAATTTAATTTGGGTAAGTCTTTGTGGGGATAATAATTGGTCTCCATCATGTAGCGCTGAGACAATGCTTCTTTTTCAGAAAAGACACAAGTGACAGTAAACCACTCAAAAGGCCATCAACGAAGATCAAGATTGAGAGGTTCGAATAGATGTTTTGCAACAGAATGAAGGCAGAGGGCAGCAGAAGTGCATGCGTTATTCTCGTTTTGTCTTGGGTGTTTGAGGACGATGGTGATTTGCAAGACTCATGGTTTCTTTGTGTTCATTAAAACTACAAATTGTCACCTTTATTCCCCATTCTACTTTTGTTTCTAGAAAAGACTCGACAGATTCTAAAAAGCTCCATTCTAGAAAGCTCAGCCAGGATGGACGGAGAGACAGGTCTGCTCATGCATCACTCTTCATTAAAAATACTGAAAAGATCGATGACATTTTCAGGGCAAAGAAAATCAGGTGTTTGTGTTTTACACTTTTACTGCAGTAAGGACTCTACTGACTCCAAGTCAAGCCATCACCCTTTGAAAAGACAATCAAGTGAAGCTAAATTGGAGAGGTAACCTGTTACAGCAATGCAATAGTAAAGTATTTAAACTTACTGTTGTTTTTACAAAGGTAAATGCATGTTCATTGATGTTCGCCACAGAATGTTTACTATAAACTCTCATGTCTTATTTCTCCAGGAGAGATTCTACTAACTCAAGGTCTGGCAGCTCATCTCAGGCCAGGAAATCTAGTGAAAGGCAAGAACTATATTTACAGTAGCCTCATTTAGCTGTGACCTGCATGCCATATGGCTTTATTATTCTTCTTCAGGGAGTTCTCTACCAATGGTGGCATTGTGTTCTCATTCTCATCCTTTTGGATGGGCTCAGATATACTTAAAATTCTGCCTGCTTCATGTCCCAGTTGTAGTACACCACAAAATCCATTTAAATAAGAAATCAACTAATCACAAAAATAATGTTGTTTCACAGATAGCAGTAATGCATAATAATGTTGGGATGTGCAATTTAAATGTATTGTTTTAGTTCATGACTTTCACACTACATATGCTATGGTTAAATTAAATTTAACCTTTATGTTGTATTCTACTCATTTTAACTCAGAGAGGATTTTCTGTTTCCCCGAAAATGCTAGTTAGTGTTATTGAATTGGACTAAAACCTAATAACTTTGCATACACAGGGTATAACTTCCTCACGAAAACAAAACAAATAATTTTTGGGGTGATTTTTTTTCTTTATCTCATTACACTTGCAGTGTTCCTGGTCAAAAATAACCGGCCTACAAAAAATTACACAAATTTCTCATTATGCTATATTAATACCAAATAATGCTTTTTTCACTCAAAAATGTAGGTGCATGAACTCATATTAATGATCATTTCCAAAAAGAAATACAAAACCTGTGCTAATATAATCAAAAGTTGAGAGAAAGATTAAATTCAAAATTTAGGAAAGTTCTGGTCATTTTTTAAATTAGGTAAAGGATTTTCAGTACTGCACAAGGGATAAAGCTGGAATATACCGTACTACACAACTTTTAAAATCTGAGCAGATTTGAAAACACTAGGCATCATACAGTTGTCGACTTTGTAAAAAGTTACAGAGAAAAACTCGACATCATACACTAAACAACGTAGGATCAAGGATCAAGTCATTCTGGAGACAACAAAATCATACAGAAACATGCGCTTTGTTGCCAGGAGATGCTTGACAAATTTTAAATAAATGTATACTAAAATTGGCTCCCAAAATATCAAATATGTTTGATAATCCGCCAAATGGATCGAATCATTGTCTGAAGCAAAAAAAAAAGAAGAGTCTGTGTCCATCACACATGATGCGATTTTGTGGTCTGTCAGCTCCGACTGATCCTCCCTATACGCAGAAAACGCAAGCTGCGTGGCAGGGGCCCCCCTTGCTCTCTTTCTTGGCCAGCGGCCATGAATGATAATTTATTGATGCGGCGCTGTTCTTTCTATCCAAATAATGTAACTATACGAGTTCATAACCACTCGAATACGCAAGCTGTGTAGTGGCATAAATCTGCACAAAAGTTCTGTAGTGTAATCCAGCTCTAAGTTTAAATGAAATATAATTCTTAGTTCCTGTTTTGGTTTAGCTGAAAGTCCAATTGTCACATGGACATTAGAGAACTAAAGACTCCTTCCTGTTTTCCCCATACAGCAAGAGTAAACCAGAGACACCAAAGACGCCCACAACACCCACAAGCCCCCTCTCCCCGTCGTTTAGCTCCGGTGTGGGTCCTTTATCTCCTCGCCTGCAAACTGGGGATCCCATCAGAGACAAATGCATCGAAATGCTGACCGCTGCGCTACATACAGATGGTACGCAAAAACAAACACTTGACACCCACACAGACATGCTGACATATATTGTTTTGATGCTCATTATTTTGCAGATGATACTCACAATACGCTTTTCCTCTTAGATGACTACAAAGACTATGGAGCAAACTGTGAGGGCATGGCGGCAGAAATTGAGGATCATATCCTTAGAAAACATGTGGACTAAGTCAAACTAAGTGCAGAAAATCTTCTTGAAAATATTGTTTAACGCTTGCAAGTGATCTCCTTAACTGTGTTCTTCTGGCTACATATCTACCAAGAGATACAAGCCACAGATATGAAATACAAGAACAGAGTTCGCAGCCGCATGAGTAACCTCAAAGATGCCAAAAATCCCAATCTGCGTAAAAATGTCTTAGCTGGAGCCATCGAGTTGAGACGCATCGCCACCATGACTGCTGAGGTGGATTGCACATTTTGGACCTCTTAAATAACTGAATTTATTTGTAACAAAAATGTATATATAAATAAAATAATAAATAAGAATGACAGGTTAAAATGTGTTGTTCAGTAAAAAAAGAATCAGTAAAACCTAAGTTTGTCTTTAAATCAATATTTATGTCTTATTTTCCAGTAAAAGATAAAGTGCTAAAATATAATAATAATAATAATAAAATATAAATATAATTAGGTAAGAATAGTTTTTCTTAAAAGAATATACACTACTTTTTTTGTTTGAAAAATACAGTTTTCTGTGTCACATGATCTTTCAGAAATTATTCAAATATGCTGATTTGATGCTCAAGAAACATTTGAACATTTTAGAAAGCCCTTTTATAAATTGAATGCAACCTTGATAATTAAAAGTATTAATTTTACCAGACCTCAAATTTTTAAACAGAAGTGTATCTTCAAATTAAGTTAATTATTCTTAGCATATTTGCCCAAAATAATGATATATTTATGCTTAAAACAAGAAAACAAATTATAAGACATTTTTGTTTACAGTGCAGTTGCAAAAGTTAGCCTTTGAAATAAGGTGTTGACAAATAGATGATATCTGAAACTAATGCATAATGTTCTGTTTATAAATCAACACTATGTTCCTGCTGTTGTAGGAGATGGCTAGTGATGAACTGAAACAGTTGAGAAACGTGTTGACCCAGGAGGCCATCCGAGAACATCAGATGGCAAAGACTGGAGGAACCACCTCTAGCCTGCTGCAGTGTGGCAAGTGCAAGAAGAAAAACTGCACCTACAACCAGGTACATCAATCAAACTTATCTTACAGTTATTAGTTCCAGATATGTATAATGCATAAGAGCCTCTTAGAGTGCCTAGTCATAGTCTGAGTGATGCACTCTTAAAAAGGTCTTTCAGGTTGTCCCATTTGGAGAACCTTTGAAAGTGAGTCCTCTTGAGGCCGATTTTACAAAGAACCCTTGAGCCATTAAACGAGTCTGTGGTCATTTAAAAACATTCTTATAAAAAAGGTCATTTGTAACAAGAACTGTATCTTATTGAAGGGAAATGAAATGTGCTTATGAACTAATTCCAGTTTCCATTTTTGCCTGTCATTATTTCATTTGTTGGGAAAAGAAATATACTCATTAATGCTTTGTACATTTACAGGTGCAAACTCGCAGTGCTGATGAACCAATGACCACCTTTGTGTTGTGCAACGAATGTGGTAACCGCTGGAAGGTCAGACAAATGTTTTGGCTCATATATTTACTATGTATTTCTAAACAAACCATTGTGCAGTAGAATAATGTAAGTAACACAAGTGTCTTTTAATATGTTTTTTCTAGTTCTGCTAACCCGAAGCCAGAACTCCAAGAACAAAGACCATGTAGGATTCCTCATCTTTTTATTTTTAATTTGGAAGAGAATGTAATATAATGGTTTATTCTACCAGCAAATAGCCCCGAATTTATAATATGTAAATTCAATCTTTAATTTTTTCGCAAAAGGAACACAACATAGCAAAGTGTGTGTTCTGTTTATTCATAATTGAAGTGAACATTAATTACCAAGGAAATGTAAATCTGTTTAAATTGTACGCTTTTATACTGTTTTATGAAATGCCAGAATTATTTTTTAACTTGCTTATTCAGTTTATTATGCAGAATCTTATTGGGATGTTATCAGATGTAAAAAATGTAAAAGCTAATTCAAATTTGAAAATGTATTATGTAATTTATTAAGAGACCTAATCTATTTCAGATGTAGCAGCTATACTGTTTAGTACAACACAAATAATTATTTTGAATGGGTCTAAAACTCTCCTTTTTTAATTATGCTGATACATAAAAACTTGTGGAGAAAAAAACTTGGTTTAATTCAAATAATAAATGTATTATTGATTTGAATACATTTTGATATTGATTTTTTTGTTTTTGTAGTAGTAGTTTTGCATAAAGGCCTAGGACCGTTCAGGCACAGCTATTGTTGTCCAAAGCTCATCAAATATGCTTGACCTCTGTTCAGTCAGGTGTGCCTGCGCCAGTCAACCTGCCAGCCCTGTGAAAGCAGGAAATCCCATATATGTAGACCACACACACACACACACACACACACACACACACACACACACACACACACACACACACACACACACACACACACACACACACACACACACACACACACACACACACACACACACACACACCTGCACACAAACAAACACTCTGAGAAATAATGAGATGCAGAACTGCAGTACTGATTGAATCAACAGCTCCACATCATGCTGTGAAATTCTCAAAAATACAGAGCGAGTCACTGCTGGATTAAATTTCCCAATTGTATTATTCTGTAGACAGTTAAACGGCTGACGTATGTACATTAAATACAAGTAAACAACATACGTTTATGAGGCAATCTATTGTCGCAATTGCTCACGTATTTCTAAAACATGCTATATGTTTGAAACCTAAATTATAGTCCCTTTCTATTATTTTACAATAGAAATAAATTATTTTTGTACGCTATGACTCTTATAAATGAAGACTAATAGAGTTTGAGTGAGAGCCATTTTTCGTCGTCTGTAATTGTGGGAAATGTATTTAATTGGTAATATGTCAAAGTCCGCCCCGTGTGTCGTTATTCATGGGCATTTCCTACTGACGCATTTCTAGCCGAGCTAATGATGCCCCTGTCGCTATATTTTGGGTTTAATAAGTACCCTGGCCTCTGCTATCCTCAATGCACTGTGTTTGAAACGAGATGAGTAACTGTGTGAAATTATCCCTTTTAGCACCGAATCTTCACTCAAGTTTCATTACTCAGTTTACCAGGGTGCCCACTCATTACAAGTGAATGGAATTAAAGGCTGTTAATGGATGTTCCGTTTTGACAGCATTTCCTGTGGTAAAAAGGAAATGCCATTGAGAGGACGACATGAAGCTGTGGATAACTATGCCAGCGCTGTGCAGCTTCTCAGAAGTTATTTCTCTCAGGCTTGAGCAGATAATCGGATGCCCTGCAGGTAAGAGAGCTCCTCAGTCATTTTGATGCTTGGATTGAGTAGAGTCATATTACGGCTTTGGCATGTACGTGGAGAGCCGTGGGTATTAAGCATCAGGAGGTAAAACTGCAAATGAATACAAAAACAGATCACGGAAGATACAAAAAAATGCAAATTTACACCTCACCTCATATGTGTACACACACAAAAATTGGTGTAGGATGTACATTGATAAAATTTTCACTTGGTAAATTTCACAAAAATTCCAGAGACTGCAAGTAACGTATTGAACTAAACATGAAATTTTGAAGTAGTAAAGATTAAATAGTTTTGTAAAATAATCTTTGTTACGTTTACAGTTTCGAAGAAATCACTTTTTATAGTTCCTTCTTTTCCCTATACATGTTTTTCTGTCCAAAGGCAACAACTAGACTAATTTAGTAATTGTAGTGATAACCTAATAAAAAAACTATAATAATTTAATATTGTTTTTCACCTTGTTGCTAGGCAGATTGTTGTTGTACATTGTAATGAACTGGAATGAGCTTTAGGATAATAGCATTAGACGTAAAAAAAGAGAAAGCTTCAAATCTATATATAATGTGCGCATATTTATGTATTTATTGAAAAGCTGTGTAATAAGCAGAAGCTGTGGTTAACTTTATAGAACAACCCATAATTTACATTTTAAAACTTTGTATCTAAAAAAAAAAACTTAAACCAGTGAATCCCTTTTGTGCTGAATTAGCATATCTACATGATACTAATACTAAAATCCTGATAGTTTAACATACTTAAATGCAACTGCACATTTTCCAGTTTACGAAACCTTTTGAGTCTCAAATACAAAAAAAAGCTATTTTCTTGAAACTACACAAAGTCCTTGTCAGACCAATAAATTACCTGAAATGTTGTCCCAAGACTCCCAACTAGTCAAACACAGTTGTCTGAACAAAGAATTTAATATTGTTGAAATGTTACAATAGCATCTGTTTTTCATTTAAACTTATTTTTTTGTTGTATTATCATTATTGTCAGTTATTTGTTCATCTTTTTAACATTTGTTTATTGTCACCGTTCTTGAGGTTTGTGTGTCTAGATTCGGGGCCCAGAGTATGTTCAACCAATTATATCTGTTTCTTAGATATCTTTGTCTTTGTTTGTAAGACAACTTACAAGACTATGTTATTTACTTATTAAACTGTTATCCACGTTTGTCATTCGTAAACGAGCATACATTCAATAATGTGGTGACTTTTTACACATTATTTTTTTCTTCTATGAAACAGACAAACATTAATTACCTCAACGAAAGTAATTGTTGTTTCAGTTGTTGTGACTAAGAATTTTTTCTAGCAAAATAAGACAATCAACATTGCATGAACAAACAAATTTACATCGGCTAAACAATGTATCTTTACTGAGCAGAACTAAAAAAACTATTGTTGAAAGAACTCTAAAGTCTTACTGTTGCCTTAATTTTTTTTCAACTATTTATTTTTTACAGTGTACTGACAGCCACCATAAAAACACAAGCTGAGGTAAATACTAATATATAGAAGGTACACATCATATACACAAATACAAAACACCATCATGGTAACACGCATGGCACTAAAATAATACAGTAAAAATATAATCTATTAAATTTAAATGAAATCTATACATTCTGAAATCTATGCAGTCGAAAACTACTTGTGGACTTGGAAATCATTGTTGCGAAGTATATCAGTTCTTCAGTTACAAAAATGCCCAAAAATCCCCATAGCACACACATTTCTTTAACTGTACAGCTCTAGCCCCCTTGCTGAGGATGAAGTGAGTCAGCTGTTCCCATGACAACTACATTTCACTGAGAGAATCCGCTAGGACCTCTTGAATCATTTTTGCAGAGGTATCAAAGGACTGAGATTCATTCTATCAAACATCTAATGTGCTCCATTAGACTTTAGCCATCATGACTTTAAGGTGGACGATTGCTCTTAGTGCCCACTCATCTTTATAAAATATTAAAACCAGATTTGCTGAATCCTCCCTATAAAGATGGTGCATCTAAGATCGAAAATAAATACACTTGTGCTACTCAAATTCAGTTAAGAGATTTAATTATCATAAATCATTGATACAAACTGTCAGAGTTTGACTGGGAAGGCATAAACTATGACTAGACTGGAGTCTAGCAGGAAAGAGGCGACACTATCTCAAGTGAGAAGATGAAAGCCAATTAAATACCAACCAGATGTTCTGTTTAGTGCTATTTAAGGATTCAAATAATTCAATTTTAAGTTTCTCCTGGAGGAACTAAAAAAACGGCATGATTTAGCCAACTATCCAAGGCTTGGAGATGCTCATAGTCACTACATCTCTGATGAATGAGTTGCCAGGCAGACAATAGCATAATCGACTCTCTGGCTTCTTTTCATCCCTAAACTTTCATGGCATGAAAAGCTACATCAATATGCCTTTATGAAGGCACTTTAGAATGACACCTATAGAAGGTATTACTGTAGTTGATTGTGCAAAAGAGCGTCAACTAATAAAATGGCAAGCTACGCTGACGAGGAGAGACAGAGAGAAGACAAATTGTTGAAAAAAGTTATTTTTATTTTCTTTGTGTACAAAAAGTATTCTCGTCGCTTCATAAAATTCAGATTGAATCCACTGATGGAAGATGGACTACCCTGGCGATGCTTTTCATTCTTTCTGGACCTCAACAGTGTTATTTACTTGGCAGTCAATGGGACAGTTACAAGCCTCCCTGTTTTTATCTAAAATATCTTAAATTGTGTTCCGAAGACGAACAAAGCTTTTATTGGAACGACATGCGGGTAAGTGAATAATGACAACATTTTAATTTTGGGGTGGAGTAAATGATGAGTAAATGATGGATTGGAGTCATGTGGATTAGACGTGGATTATTGTCATGTCTTTATCATCTTTTTGAACTCTCATTCTGACGGCACCCATTCACTGCAGAGGATCCATTGGTGATGTAATGCTAAATTTCTTCAGATCTGTTCAGATGAAGAAACTGCAATATTGAATGGGTAAACAAGTTTTCATTTTTGAGTGAACTATTCCTTTAAGAACTATTCTCCTGACAGAGTGTGGTTGCAAGACCCAGAAGAACTGTATAGGCCTATATATTTTCGCTCTATGATACCCTTTGAAAAAGCAGGGCAAGTGAGTGTATTTCTACAACAGAAGCTCACCCCTGGTGTGAGAGACTGGATGGTCACATCTAGATGTAAATGAGAGGTGATAGACAGATTTATCAGTCTCAATGTGTTGATGGCTGCCAGAAGATCTGTTCCAATATGTGGGCAGAAGGCTAGTTAGTCCCCGCTGGCCAGTCTCATCAATCTAATGCACCAGTCACCCATGATCTAATCCACCAGCCCTTCCAAAAACTAAAAAAGAGAACCTTCAAACTGTATATGATACATGTTTTTTATGGAAATTTATTTCAGAAGGAACATAGCCAAACAAAGAAACTTGTATAATGGACAGAATAGAGAGTCAACGATGCAAATCAAAACTGAAAGAACAAAATGGTGAGTACTTATTACATACATTATTTTTTTTACATGCATTGCAGCCTTAAACTGTAATTGCAATAAGAATGTTAAAAACAGACATCTGCCTTTCAGCCACGGATTGGAAAAAAAACAATGAAGTCAGTCAATCACTCACCCACTAAAAGGAACAATTACAGGGGACTGGTTGGTTTTGGAAAACTACTCCACTAAATTTACAGTTCTGCTGATGACAAGAGGCAGACACACTGATGAGATGTTAATAGAATTCGTGGCTTGTTCTGTCCCTCACATTAATGATAATTTAGCAAAGCCATCGTCTTATCATGCACTGATCCTTGGGCAAAACAGGGCTTCATAACAATCCAATACATCATATTTTAGCATTATGCAATCTGTCTAATCACACTTAATGGAAATATAACAAGATTTACTTGCATATATTTCTACATGGTTGAATGAAATCTATGTTTTTTACTAATTATTCAGTGCTTGATGTTCTGACTGTCTGCACAGACGTATGAATTAATGAGGCCTTTAAAGACAGAATGATCAATCAGATAATTCACATTAAGTGTTAATCTAGATAAGACCACTTAAACTTACCTGGCATTCAAACCAGTGATAAATATAGCTGCAATTACAAATTTGTTCCCAGGTTGAGACCCTGCATTAAGCGTTTCAATCAGATTTGCATACATTCATTATAAAGCTGTCAATAGCTGAGATATGATTATGATAATCATTTGTTTTTGTTCTGTATGTATTATTTGATCTAGTGTCAAACCATAGAGTAAGAGACTTGGTGGCACACATTGGCAGGTTGAGTGGTATTTTTTCTAGGCAAGGCTTCAGTTTTTATGGCTAGACATCAAAATCATATGAACAGTATATGTACAATATACAAAATGAAATATTTCTTATTCTGCCATTAACAGTTTTAAATATTAATGAATGATTTAGAATGATGATTTAAACATAATTCTAAAAGGCTCAGGATTTTATTTTGCCAAAATTCAATCGTTTTTCTGTCTGAATGGCATATGGTCAGTTCATTCACAACTAAAGGACGGTTGGCTTATGATCAGATGGTTTAATGGGTGCATCTGGCTCTTGAACTTGTCAGACTAAAGCAGACTTCAGTCTGTTTGTGGCCAAGCTCAGCATCTGGTCTCTGACAAACCTGCCATAATCACACATATAGGTGTAACAAGTTAGTTAAATGGAAAAAAATATAAGTAAGCGTCTTTAAATTGTCTTGAAAAACTTATACTCCAGGAATATAAGTCCAGGAATATTTTGTCTGAGAAGAAATGAAATGTGAGTTAATGATCCAATCTCTCTCATCAAGGCATATTATAGAGCCATCTGTAATAACAGATGCTCTCTCAGATTTCTACTGGCCAGCTAAATTGGTGACCTATGGGGCATTAAGCAAAACAGCCTGAGTCCAGATCAAAGCTTGTGGTTGCTCTGAAAATCACTAACAGCTATTATAGAGTGTCATTCATTATATCAATGTCATGCGAGTCAAATGTAATTTCAGTCTCATTGAAAGTTGCCAGGACGTGCTCATATGACACTCAGAAACAGGATAATTCACTCCAAATGAATCGTATATAGCACTTTTTGTCTTCTTGAATCATGGACGATTTCTGTTCTGTGTGAAATCATTGCAGAATGTTTCATCATAAAAACCGTAATCTGTCTATTTGTTGATCTTTGTGTTTCATTCTCCTAACAGCCTCCATTAAAAAAAAAAACTTGTTTCCTGAGCAATTGTAATATTTATCCTATCATGAATTTTGGATAAAAAGTACAATGTTACAACAGCAGAGAGCCATTAGAGCCATCAGAGAGGATATGGTCAAGTGCATGAATTTGATTGTTCTCTGTTATATAATTTCAATTCCGCACAACCCCTGCGATTAGAAGTCACAGAGTAGTGAAGATTCTTCAAGATTGAACTGATCGTGTAATCACTTGAACTTGATTTCATTATCAAAATGTGTGCTAATAGCAAATTTACCCATGAGGGTCAGTGTTTTTTTCCTGGGATCTCAATGGGGGAAATGACTTATAGATATTATACCTCTGAGCACGTGGTTATCATTAGTGTTTTACTAAGTCAGTTAAAGTATGTACTTATGACAAATGTGACTTGGTACAGTGATGTATAGACAGAATAAATATAGACATAGAGAGAAAATGCCGGCTTACTACAAGTTGAATGAACTCAAGAATGTCTTAAGAGGTACCATAACAACATGCAGTATTTACATTGCGTCTGTATTTCATTACAATGAGAGGTTTCGCCAGTGTGCAGATAAAGACATTGAGCGGCGAGTGAATTCTGACTAACTTGAACGCCATGAGTCATGACCAATCAAAAGTGTCCCAGAAATCAACGGATGTCTGTGATTGGCTACATATTGCTCAACACTCAAACGTTGTAAATAGAAACTTTTGATACTCTCCAGAGTACAAACAAACACTAATATGCAATGAAGTTACCAAATCTGTTTCGCCTACAGATTTGGCAAATCTTGCTTTTGTTTGAGGGTGCTTTTCGTTGCGTGAAAAAATGGACCTGTGATGAGAGCTTGAGAACAGTGTCAATTTCCAGTCTCACGCTGCTGAATGCTCGAGAGTTCTAACTAAGATAGATAGATAGATTAAAATAGGAAAATAAACGCACTTATAATAGTAAAATAGCATATACAGTACACGTTTTCAGTATTGCGAGTGACACTTTTGAGTGCGGGCGCGGTTGCCATGTGTTCCACTAGCTAGTCTCTTTTTATTGTAGGCTACTTCTGGACAACGTATGAGCGCATGCACAGCAGCTCGCTCAGTTGGAAGTCGACTGCGCTCCTCAGAAGAGGAGAGGAGAGGAGAAAAGTAGGGCTGTGTAAAGTGACCAGTGGAGTTGATGTCCTTACAGCTGCTTTTCTGTACCTTTCTCTATCTTTCAGATTAAAGATATAGGCTACGTTTATAATCTTTTTTACTTAATAAGAAGGCGTTTGACGCTATACAGAGAAAGCGAATAATGGAGCCTCTTGTGACTGTTAGTGATTTCTCCGAGCGGTATCCTTTAATTCTGCCAAACTCGAGCTTTATGGAGGAACCAGCGGGACTTCTGTCCAACTGGAGCGGAGGCAGCGAGCCGAAGGCGGTGAAAGACAGCACCGCGGTCGCTATGGCTGTGTGCATCACCGCGCTGTACTCTGTCATCTGCGTGGTGGGACTGTTTGGAAATATTCTGGTTATGTACGGTGTGGTCAGGTAAGATAAATCGTTTATTTAAGTGAATGTGTACTTCAGAAGTCTCAGGAAGTGGGATGATCATTATTTAATTTATTACATTTTGACATTAAGTACAAATATAACCCACTTTGCCCTAACTTAGCGTTTTAAAGTACACAAGTCTAAAGAGAAAGATGCACGCATGCAAATGTGTCTTTAGATATGAACTCAGGGAATGTATCCTTGTATCTACAGAGAATGTGGTTGAAATTGAATTTTGTTTGGAATGTGGTGGAAGATAAGGGCTCAGGGGTGTGATTTTGTGATGTGCTCATCTGAAGGTGTCTGTGAGAACCTTCCACTCAGCACCAGTGGAACAGAGAGCAGAACCAGTCCAAATTATATCACCCATAGATATGCCAGTTTAGCTCAGGGCTAGTTTTTAGAGGAAGAACAATTTTCACAGCATCAAAGCTCACTTGTGAAAGCTGCTGTTTTAATCTGGTCTCATGTTCCTTTAATGCATCCTTACAGTGCTGGGTTGTAACTATATGTTATCTGGATTATGTAATTAGATTACACAATTCAATACTTTTTTACAGTACGGTAATTTGTTTATATTACTTTTTAAAGTACTAATAATCAGACCACAGTTACTGTTTTTATAGATTATGTCATTAAATAATATTTAAAAATGGCAGTAAATTATTCATATTATTGAATAATAATAATTATTAATATAATTCATAATTTATCGATCCTCCCTAATTCTTCGTTTTTATAAGCCTATTGCTTATATAGGTTTGGAAAGTCCTCCAGTTTTGTGGACTGCACACAGACCAGTCACTCATGTGGCTGTATTGCACAATCAATTGATAGGCATCAAAGCATAAACAAATAAAATGCTTTTAATGATTTCATTAATTATTAGCTTTTCATTAGTTTACAAATTCCCTGCAGTTCCCCATAACCCCCAGTTTGGGAAAACACTGATGAAATGTTTCTTGCACATTGTGTTGTTGATAACAAAGAATGGAATACATTTTCTTTCTCTTTGCTTTTCATATCAGTTTGTAACATTATTATCCTATTCAAATTAATGTGATACACAAAAGTAATCAGATCATATTAACTAAAATGTGTGATAAAATAGATTACATTACTAACTGCATTTTTCCTCATGTAACTTGAATTCAATAACTGACTACAATTTGTAATCTTCCCAGCACTGTGTATATAACCTATATATATAGAGAGAGAAAGAATGAGTTCCTTATATTGAGGTTCAATACACAACTCCACAAAGCCAAAAGTAACATATAATAAAATATATTTGGCCCAAAAGGCTTCATTATGCGAAAAAAATAATGACAAAATATGTTAAGATCAAATGTTACGCAATAAAAAAAATACATTTCTGTTTAATGTTATGATTTAATTTTTGAAACTACTTAAAAGTTCTATCACTGTAAAAATGAAAAGATACTTGAAGCACCATTCAGAGCTCCTCAAAAACCCAATATAGAACTGCTAAACCATTTCTAAATGTTCTTTTTTAACTATTTTAAACAGAATCCATAGGTTCCCTAAAGACAAAAAGAACCCTAAAGACAAAAGCTCCAAAAAGCTGCCAAAAGCTCCACAAACTCAACCAAACCTTATAAAGAACTTCAAGCCCAAATAATACAGCATGAGTATAATCAATCCCAGTAAAATAGTTACCAAGCACATAGCACATGCAAATAAGAAAAGGTTTATGTTAGGTTGCATACATTCAAAATAAACTGCGAAAACATACATATGTAGTTCACAGCTTTAGAAACCTGTGTATTTTGCCTATTTAGGCAAAAGAAAATCGGATGGAGTAAAAATCCAAAACCAAAAAGACCTGTGAAATATATGGAGTCTTTGGTACGTTCCCTCAGAGGGGTTCAGATCACAGAACTATTACAATTCAGCTAGATCACATCTTTCTAATCTATTCACAGCACATATCTTCAGGAGTGCAAAGCCACTGCCGAAGAGGAACAGTCTGAATGAGCTAATCATATTCATGATGTCTGGATTGCCTGTCTTTTACAGAAGCCTTTTCCCATTTGGAGACGTAAAAAAATGTAGCAGAAGAGAGTATTAAAGTGTGTCAGCCTGGAAGGCAGAAACTGTACAATAGGAAGTCTGATGTGAAAAGAACTCATTAATAATTCACCCTAAAGTTTCAACTGCAGACAGAATTTGTGATATAAATGCATTTTAGATTACAACAACATCAAAGTTTCCCCTCGTTTTATTCCATTAGTTCTCACGCTGCACAAAAAAACACCTTTTTCTTGTTTTTTCTTTTTCTTGTGAAAAATGTCTAAACATCCCCCAAAAAGGAAACAGAAACACAATTACATGAGATTTTAAGACTCTTTTTAAGTTTTTTTTTTCTTGTTTTAAACACAAATGCAAAAAAAATTAAGTTTCGGCTTAAAATATCAAAAAACTATTTGCAATATATTAATTTGTCATTTTATCAACAATACAAAAATATATATATAACAAACAATCATTCAAAAATTGTGCCCACACATCATTCAAATGTCAGTAACATGGCACTACCAAACATTATTTTCCGTAACAGGTCTGTGACAAAAATAAGTTCCCTGATACAATGAATTAGAATGAAACATGATTCATGGCAGTGCTAAATAAGAGTACAACTGGCAAACAGTATTTCCCTAAATGAACAAGGGACTAGTGTAAAATTTGAGGTGCAAACATGAGTCATGGATATACAACAAAACATGTTATGCACTCGGTACAAAAGACTTAATGGAACTTATAATAATGGATTATTCATCTCACCACACATATAGCCATGTACAAAGAGGAATACACTGTAGTGTCACTAATGGATGTGCCGTCTTCTCTCTTCTTCTCTGTGAGACTTCAAATGTCAAGTCCTCAAAAGAGATCACAGCGTGTGGGCACCAGACGAATCCCAAAAGAGAGGATAATCAATGGATACCAATTTATGCCTTTGCATTGGGCTTTTCTTTAGTAACTATGGTCACATCCTTTCAAAGGATACCCCATCATTCATCTACCTACTAATAATTTGGATAAAAAGAGAGGGAGATCGAGAATTATGAGCTGATTATTGTATGATATCTTCATTTAATGAAAGCATGTTGTTAGCACCTGCTAGTAGATGTTGTAACTACACTTTGTCACAATTTCGGCACTGACAGCCATTACATTTTTGTTTTAGCCATTATAGCCAAATCATCCATTATATCTCTAATAATAATAATTACTAAGATAATTATTGTAAAAAAGTGGCACAATTTTTTTATATTGTGTAAATGTTGTGTTTTAATGGAAAACAACCAAAGTTCAGATTTTTTTTTTATTTTATAATATTTTTATCAAATCACCAGATTATAAAGAATAATGAATGTGCCAATGCATGGCATCATTTTCAAAGGTTAACATTTTAATTCTTGGCATAAAACTTGATTACAGTGTGGAAGGGTGTTAAAAGAGCACATTTGCTTCTCTTCTTTCCATTTTTTTGAGTTGATCATCATGTTAATCATATCTGATATTTATAATGAAAAGGGCAAAGCAGAGGAGAACCTCAAATCATGCCCAATCAGTGCATGCCATTCATCTGCATCTGTATTCATCAATGTTCATATCGTCATTGCAAACCCAGATGCAGCAGTTTGACATTCGAAAACTATGAAGTGTTCATCTTGCTGAATATCTCAGACTAACTGTTTCTCTTTTCTTCTTCAGGTACACAAAGATGAAGACAGCTACCAACATTTACATCTTTAACCTGGCTTTGGCCGATGCATTAGCCACCAGTACTTTACCCTTCCAGAGTGCCAAATACCTCATGAGCACCTGGCCATTTGGGGAGCTCTTGTGTAAATTGGTCATTGCTATTGACTACTACAACATGTTTACCAGTATTTTCACTCTGACGATGATGAGCGTAGACCGTTACATTGCTGTGTGCCATCCAGTGAGAGCCTTGGACTTCCGCACACCCTTCAAAGCAAAGATCATCAACATCTGCATATGGATTCTCTCCTCTGCTGTCGGCTTCCCAGTCATGGTTATGGCCGTTACTAGAGTAACACCCACAGGTGAGAAAAAATGAGTGAAAAAAGTATGTTATTCACCTCATATTAATTGTTTGATTCAATTTGTTAGTAAATTTATGGCCGTCACTCAATTCGACCACACGTAATCATAGCATGGTTATAATATTACTTTTTTTAGCTAAGTGATCTAGATGTTAATATTGAGTAATATTTTAGATATACAGTTAAAATCAAAACCACACTGAATTGCATGCTCTCAGAGCAACACATTATAGTGTTCATTTCCTGGATGAATTGTTCCCTTTAAATAAATCAGTTAAATTAATTATTCAATGACTCGTTAGGACTTGGGTCCTGATTGAATCAGTTTTTTTAACGAATCAGTTAATTGCATTAAATGACTCGCTCATAAAGTCAATATCTGTGTATAAAATTGCATTCTGTCTATTAGGTACATTTGGTATGAACATGTGTTTATTTCTGTAAAGCTGCTTTGACAATCTAAATTGTTAAAAGTGCTATATAAATAATGGTAACGCTATGTCCTATATATTATGAATGAAATTTGGACATGCTACATACAGTATATCATGTTGTCATTAACATATGACCTTCCAGCATCAGTTGTGTCGCTTCACTGCCATTCACAAATTCTCTCCAGAGGCATCATGGGATATTAAAATACCCATCAAATGAGCACTTAAGATTTTCACATACTGGACTATGAATTCGGATATACTCGTCTCACATACTATTAGTAAGGATGCAGGAAGTCACTTGTTGTCACCTTGCGCAATGATAAAACGTGGAGACTAATATACTTCAGTGCTCTTGGAATGCTGCATGGCCAAACAGATTTCAATTAAATACTGGAAATAATTGTTAAAAACGTCATTGAATTAGAAGTGATCAGTAAATTCAACTAAGAAATGACTCTAGACTCACCTTCTTATCTTCTTTTTACATAATTCTTCACAGGTAAAACAGTCTGCATGTTGAAATTCCCAGACCCAGACTGGTACTGGGATACTGTGACCAAGATCTGTGTTTTCATTTTTGCCTTTGTGGTTCCCGTCTTGGTCATCACCATCTGTTACGGCCTGATGATCCTTCGTCTCAAGAGTGTACGCTTGCTGTCCGGCTCCAAAGAGAAGGACAGAAACCTCCGGCGCATCACCCGTATGGTATTGGTTGTGGTGGCGGCCTTCATCATCTGCTGGACCCCTATCCATATCTTCATCATCATCAAAACTGTGGTGGAGATCGACCAGAAGAATCTGCTTGTGATCGCCTGCTGGCATCTGTGTATTGCTCTGGGCTACATGAACAGCAGCCTAAACCCGGTCCTGTATGCGTTTCTGGATGAGAACTTCAAGAGGTGCTTCAGAGAATTCTGCTTGCCCTTTCGTTCCCGCATGGAGCAGAACAGCTTTTCCAGAGCCCGTAGCGCCACAAGAGAGCCCATTTCGGTGTGCGCCAAGTCTGAATCGATGAAACAGCCCACATGACTAGACCTGGAACAGATGCCTTCTGATACACAACCAAATACACCGAAAGATCTGCAGTCCGAGGTCACCCAGATCTCCACCACTGAGTTTTAAACTCCTTTGAGGTAAATACAACTTGACAACAAGCCCATATACTGAAGGCAAAATGCCATGTTGGTTCGTTTTTCTACCTTTCTTAATTTCACTTTGTGGAAAAGCAATGGATGGCTCGTTGCAAAATGCTTTCCTAAATGAGGAAATGAGATAATTTGGACCAATGTACAGAAATCATGCTTTGAGAAAAACAAAAAAGCATCAAAGATGTGGCCTTGAAGGGTCAACAGGAAATCTACATTCATTAGTAGTATGTGACCCATCAAAGTGGATTCCCTTAATCTGATTTTTAAATGAAAATCAGTGCATTTCCTTGGAAATTGTGGGAACTTGTAACTGAAATACGAGTGTCCGAACAGTTAACTAAATACACAAATTCAATTTCTCAAGCAACAATATAAGCTGTATGATTTTCATTTAAAGAGAGAAGCAATCTTGCTTCACCGAACAGTGAAAATGTAAATTCCCACTCCATAACAAAAGGATTTAATTAAACCTGAGGATAAAGATATATGGAGAAAGAGAGAGGTGTTGGATACAGATAATGGAGCACAATTTCATCTCAAGGTTGGCAGGGCTCCTTCCCTCAGGATGGCTGTTAAAACACACTGTTATATAAACTCTCGATACGATGTTCATTTGATGGTGCTTGATAAGGTGTCATTTTGTAAATGTGTGCTACTAGTAAAGGTGTTTGATGACCTTTGACTATGAAGTTTACAGTGTTCATACTTTGAGCATACAGTATGTGTAGATGTGCTCTGAGACTATTACAGAGGGGCTTTTAGATATTTTCATCTTTGTTCTTTGTAATGAAGTATTTAGTGCAACCATTCTTGCATTTCATTGCCATTAGCACAGAATAGCTGTTTTTTGACCTTCTTCAAATTCCAAAGTTGAAATGACATTTAATGAGTCATTTTGTGATATCAGCGTTTGATTCTAAATGTCAGCTTTGCTGTAAAAGGAGAGTGAGTTTAGTTTCTTGAGCTGTTATAGACTAACTTTTTCCAGGCAAGGATGTTATGTATTAGCAGTGAGTATTGCTTTGCTGTAGAACCTGTATGTACTTTTGTGCAACTGTTGGATTTTTCCTCATGATTATATTTTTATGGATGCACAGTAATTAGACATCACAAATGATCTTAACTGTCTGTGTTTATGTTGTGAAAGCTAAAAAAAACAATTACAATTTTCAGCAGATTGCATGAATGTTGGGAAAAAAAACCTTTATCTAAAAAATGTTCACTACCCAAGACGAGCAAGACTTCTAAGATACACATTCATCATCTCATGAAGATATACATTTATCATCTCATTATTTATTGAATGATAAATAAGGCTGTCAACCTTTTAAAGTGTTTTAAATATTAAATAAAAAACTACTATGCTAATTTTCTGCAGGTACTTGTAAAGGTTGGAGACTAAAGCACTGTTACATAATTCTCTTCAGCAGATAATAGCCATGGACCACCTGTTATGAAATAAGCTGGATAAGTGCTTTTGAAACAAGATAAAAATAAAAAGAGGTTGTTGTATAATGACTGTTGTATAAAGACAAAATCGTTTGTATTTTTGCTGACTTTTGTCATCTGTGTAGTATTAAAAAATGCATCGTCAGTGAATAATTATTTGTCATATACTTCCATTGTATGGAAAGAAATATGGTAAAACTGGGTGTAGGTTTTTTTTTTAAACCTTGAATTATCAGTTTCAAAATCACTTTGATTGTACACTTACTAAATGTACACTTAATAAGGTGAATGGCTTCTATTTTTCCCCCTTGCTCCCTCCTAAGGTCTGGGAGTAGGCTTATATATGTAAGTTTGGAGAGCGGTATGTAATTGCGAGAAATGGGCTTTAGCGGCAGCAACAAATGCACATGTACAGCCAAAGCCTCTGGATGCCAAGCCTGCAACCTTTAGCAAAAAAGCGTAACGGCTAATGCTAACACTGCCGCTTTGGCGGTACGCAGGGAAAGAGACCAGAGGCCTTTATTACGGTTTTTGTTTTTTTGAATGGATATCATTGGAGGAGCCTAAACATCTTTAGTGAGGAAACAGCTTATCGTTTAAAGAATCGACAGCCCATCAGCTAATCTTCAACTTGGTTGTCATTAAACAGTAGTTTTGGATTGAACAATTTTTTAGTTTACACCGAAAAAAAAAATCTTTTTTTTTAAGAGAAATCACTGACTTTTTGCGACAGGTAGAATTTATTTTACTGCACTTCTCATTTATTTCTATAATATTCGTAAACTGCGGTTGACTGTTGCACAACTCATGTTTGATATTTAATGACTTCAAGGCTGTAATGTGATTGTTTATCAAGGCACACGTTATCCAAGTTGACTGTTACAAGGTAACATTACAGCTATCCACTGTAATTACCACGACATTGCACTCACTTAACAGTGTAGGGGGCTCCAAAGTCAAAAATTCTACAACATACTGTCGATTAAACTTAGCGAAATTTTGTTAATTTGGTCAAATTAAATAACTAGTCCACATTTATTTGTCACAAAGGAAAGAAACCAAAAATAAGGCATGAAAATCAAAGGATCTCTGCACTTTTCACAAACAGGATAAAGACTAGGTCCTGAAACTCTTATTTGTTGATTGCCAGCAAGTCAAGAGTAAAAATATGCTCTTAATAAGCCCAAGCTGGTTTGTTTTTGCAGCATTATTGAAAAGAGGGATCCTGTTTACTGCGACTTTCTAGATGCGAGAGGAGCGGAGCAGTTCACCCGTTATATTTGAAAGCAGCACCCTGACATTTAAAGCACTGGCGTATTCCTTGTGCCAAAGTAGGGATAATGGATACAGAGTCTCAACCGGCCAGAATGAGCAAATGATGAGCAAATGGCCTGAATAACAAACAACATTATGGTCAGAAAATAACGTTATGTGCTTCTCCGGTTCCTCGTTATTGTGGTTTGGAGTGTCAGTTACATAATGGTATAAACAGCAGATCAGAGAGCATCGCTGTTTATAGTCGATGGAGGGAAGCATCACGAGGCACAGTAATGACAAGAGACACAGCATGTCAGCTAGACTGATCAGGAGGATCACACTCAACCCCATTCAGTGTCCTTATGAGATGCGTTATTACCAAGCTGCGGGCTAAATCAGAGTCAGTGTAGATTTTACACTTAACTCACACTCTTATACATTTGGCAAGTGATGTTTAACATGTCCACAGGATAAAGTGCTACATCAAAACTTAAAGTAATATTTCTTTGCATAGCCTCTTTAGTTGACTATTTTTTATGATATATTTATTGAACTGTCAACTGTCACACACTCGCTAAAACAAAATATATGCATAGATATTAAATACATTATATATTAAGTCAGTCATGCTCTAAGCTCGGCAGTTCACATATAATATGGTAAAAGCATACGCATTTCCAGCAAGACCAATCTTCCATTAAGAGTTGCTCTGTTCAGTTTCCAGAGCAACCGTCAAGATGGGATGCTGTACAATAACTACTGGTCGAATTATTAAATGCATCCTGTTATAAACATACAATGCACATATGATGCCTGAAAGAACAGAACATATATCTAAATCCAACAATTACAGAAGTGGCTGTTTTCAGTTTAGAAAACAAAAGCGCTTTACCCGTGTCAACAGTTTTATGAGTTATGGTGCACTCTATAATTTTTTGGAAAATCTGTGAGGTGAGGACATATTTACCACTCAAAATTCCTGATTGCATGGAATCCTTTTGAAATTTCACCAGTGAAATTTAGTTTGTGATGCGTACATTATTAAAAAATGTTTTTAAAGAATTAACACGTAAACCTTTTTAATGAGAGAAAAATACTGAGTGCACCTTTGAAATGGGTCAGTCGTGGCCTAATGGATAGAGTGTTGGACTTGTAACCCGAGGTTGTGGGTTTGAATCTCGGCTCCGGCAGGAATTGTCCACGACTGAGGTGAGACCCTTGAGCAAGGCACCGAACCCCCAACTGCTCCCGGGCACAACAGTGTCTGCTGCCCACTGCTCCAGGTGTGTGTGCACTTGGATGGGTTAAATGCAGAGAACACATTTCACTGCTGGTTATACTCTGTATAATTGTGTATGTGACAAATAAGAAATTATTTAAAAAGCAGTGCTTTTAAACAATTCATGAACTGCTTGCTGTGAAACTTTTTCATGACAGTTTTGGAACCCAATGGAAACAATGAGTCATTTATACTCTTGCAAATAAGGACATCGCTCTCACACACATTTAATGTAGCTTGCTGGCCTTAAAAAACCAATAACATTTAAAGCCAGTGCCCTGTCCACTTCTCAGTGCAGCTGCCTGACGCCAGGCATCAGAAAACATTGATGACAGCATTAAATGATGCTGGTCAATTAAGTGCTTACAGAAAAAGCTATTAGCATTTCAAAGCTTTCAGAGAAAGTGGGCCTTGAAGGGCTTTTCAACCCCACGAAGTATCTTAGCATGACTCACTGTGGGCTGGAACATAAAGACCAGACCAGGAACACAATACCATTTCCCCTTCATGGATGCTGAAGTGGTGCTTTGATCTGCAAATTTCATCAATAGTGACCAAACCATTACCAGTCTCAAGTGTTTTTAACAATTTAGGACATATTTATGTAAGCATCAGCTCGGACATTTCATATAGCTGAGTATACGTTTTTTTTCTGGTTGCATGGGGCCACCTGCTTATAGAAGAAATTCAGGTAAATGTAAACAAATCAAATCTGTATCTTGTTTTTCATCTGTGGAACTAAAGCAAGCATTTGACAGACTGAGACAGTGGTTGTCAGGCTATTTAAAAAATATATATATTCATGCGTCTAAAGCCAAACACTTTGTAAGCAATATACTAAGATGAAAGCAATAAGACTGAAGAATGTCATGCTAATCTTGAGCACGTCGCTGCCATCCAGTGGATAAACAGCACAAATACAAAGAAACAGTTAGTACTTCGAAAAGTGAAATGTTACTTTAAAAATATATTTTTTACTTTAAAGTGCAGCAAAAAAAATAAATTATTGTAGAAACATTTAATAAATGTAATCCTCATGTATGAAAAATGAAAATTTCTAAATTTTCACAAATTAAACTTTCAGCCTAAAATCAAAATGTACTTACAAATATAGCATACCATAAAAAACAACACACAAGACCCTGTAAAAGTAATAGTCACTAAAGGTCTGAAACTAGACATTAAAAATAAATGCTTTTTACTTTATCTCCTCTAAATGTGCGCGTTTTTTACGAGTAATCGTACATCAGATTCGGTAAAACCTCATTTTTATTAAGTGTCCACAGGGCCAGCAATGCATGGATACAATAATTGTTTCATTTAGGAAATTAGGAAAACAGTTCAACACTGCAAAGTACAGGAATACCAAATCTGTTGTTTTTTTGTGAGTGATATAGATTAGACCTGCTATCATAAACCTTTTATTGCTCAGACCAAAATGTGGAATTTAAAAAAACGTTTTCCAGGACTTATCTAAAAGACTTATTAAATCACCTTTCAGCTCATACATGCATACAATCACTGACGACAGGCGGTCTCCAGGAAGCATACTAAAGATCCTTGTTAAAAAGAATTAAGATAAAGAAAAAAAGAAAGTCCATAAAAAAAAATATCTTTGATCATCTACCGGATCGTATCCAGTGAATGTTTGGGCTCCCCATAAAGCAGGATGAAGGGTTTAATTAGATGATACTCATCATACCCTCCCCCTCATTCGCTGGCTCAGCACAGGAAGCATTACCAACCCCAGACTCCCCCGATCACGATCAAGCTATAGGTTACAGATACCACTGATACAGTAGTTTGGCTCAGCTGTCTTTAGTCAAGGAGTTAAAGATCAGCTCTCCTGCTTGTCTCTGACCAGCAGGACTGTGTGCTGCCCTCCACTGGACACTGATAGAACTACACGGTTCTCCAGCTGCTTGCCCGTCATCTCCACTGGGCTCCATTCATCATCCTCCTCTCCTGTACCCAGCTGCAGATTGGTGCCCATGCCCCAGGAAAACACAGAGCCTGGCCAACAGACAGCGGTGTTAGAAAACTAAAACACAGCTCTGATGATCAAAACAAGCCAACGCGACATTCTGTTATTTGGTCATAAAAAATAAACTGCTCTGATTGGTGCAATTAATGTAATTAGAGGTTGAAGATACATTTGTGAACACACACATTGCGTCATTTGCCATTTAAAACTACAGGGACAAACAATGCTACTTTTATTCAGTAAGGATGTATTAAAATGTCACTAAATATTTATATTTCAAATAAATGTTCTATTAATACTTCTACTAATCAAAGAATCCTGAAAAGCAAAAACATTCAGCAGCACAATTTTTCAACATGGATACGAAACATTTGAGGACCAACTCAGTATATTAGAATTTCTGAAGATCACGTTATTTTAAATTGTAACATTTCACAATATTACTGTGATTTTTGAACAAATAAATAGAGCCTTGTTGTGCACAAGATTGATTTACTTCAAAAACAAATCGTATCAATACCAAAACCTTTGAATGGTATTGTTATTTTAGGTACTTTTTATATTTCATAGAGGAAGGACATCTCAGATACAGGTTAATGACTAGTTGCATTTAAACACAATTTGTGTGCGGTCTGACACCGTTTACAATGTACTCCAGATTTAGCAAAAGAACCTGTAGTGGCTAAAATATTTAAGATTGGTCAAAATGAACCCAAAAATGAACTGTTTTGGGTTAAAGTGGTCAGAGATCATTGTGAGTGAAATGTAAAAGAACCAGAACAGGGTGCAGTCTCACCTTGTTTAGTGACAGCGTAGCTCACAGAGGCACCACAGGCAACCACCTGAACGTCACTGATCCCGGTAACAGCTGCGGGCTCACTTTTCTCCCCTGCATCCTTCCCCAGGCCCAGACGGCCATACTCTGCCCGACCAAGACTGTACACTTGTCCTGTGGATGAAGATTGCAATTGAACAAATTCTGAACCACTGGTGGAACACATGATTTAAATCAAATGTTAATGTAAGAGTAACACAAATGAATCACCTTCTGAATTCAGGCACAGTGTGTGATGCTGCCCCCCAGAGAAACCCACCCACGAGGTGGTGGAGTTCTTGAAAGAACTGAGTTTCACAGGAGCAAAGCAGATGTTTGTGCTTTGGGTGCCTGTAAAAAGGAGCAAGAAGAAAAATTCTCTAAAAATTCAGCACTAGACAGACCATTTAATCTTCAGGACCGAATGAACTAGGAGTCGTACCAAGCTGGTGGTAATTGGAAAGGCCAAATCCATAGACGTGCCCTTCTTTAGACACAGCAAAGGTGAAGTACGCGCCACAGAAGACATCTGTGAAGACAACCTTCCCCCGTGGCTTAATGATAACCATCTGCGGCTCCAGCAGCCTCACTGAGGAAGAAAAAATTATATAAACACCACAAGATATTTATATGCATTACCCTTCAAAAGTTTTGGGTCAGTGACTTTAAAAATAAATTAATATTTCAATTTAGCAATGCATTAAACTGATCAAAAGTAAAGGTATAGACATTGTTTTATAAAAGATTTCTGTTCTATTGAACTTTCTATTCACCAAAGACTCAAATGTATTACAGTTTCCCCAAAAATATTAAGCAGCACAATGATTTTCAGCTCAAGAAACTTATCAGCAAATCACAATAGAATGATTTGTGAAAGATCATGTGACACTGAACACTGTAGTAATGGCAGCTGAAGACTCAGCTTTGCAATCATAGGTATAAACTACATTTAAAAAAATTTAAATAGAAAAAAAGTTGTTAAATTGTTGCAATTTCACAATATTCCGGTTTTACTGAAATTATCAAATAAATACAGCCTATTTTAACAACAGATTAAAAAAAAAAAAGTATATTTTTACAGCATATTTTATAACTTTCATTCAAATTCCTGTAGTGACAGTTTAATCAAAATGGAAATACATACTCAATCCCTTCCTGCCTCCGCGGTTAGCAAAGTGCTCAGCCACACGGCCCAGCTGTCCTTGTTCTCCACATCCTGAGGTGTACAGCTCTCCATTCACAGTCAGCATCACCAAGTGGTCATTTCCTTTAGATTGAATGCAAAATATTACTATGCAGATTATTTACATAGACAATGGCGAAAAGCTACAGCTTGAAATCCTATGACCCACCTGAGACTATTTTAACCACGGGCTTGTCTATAGGAACTTTGACGGGCAATGAGCATTTTTTCATAGGCTCCAGAAGTCCAATGACACCATTATTGTCCTGCAATAGAAAAGATAGGTCAATCAAAACTGATACAATGTTTCTACTCCGCTGCAGGATATAAAAGGGCTATACTCACTCTAAAAGAGCCCCAGACATAGACGGCCCCCTCCTCCGTGAGGGCAGCTGTGTGACTGTCCCCTGCAGAAACCTGCACCACTTTTTCACCAAGGTCCACCTTTGCTGGTACCATCTCGGAGCCCTCCTCAGATGTGTCACGGCCCAGCGCGCCCTCATCATTACAGCCAAATATATAAATCTACACAGGGATTAGAGAAAACAGGAAGGACATTAGAAAGATATGATAAAATAACATTGAACGGTCTTGTTAGTGGGCTCTGCACAAAGCTTGCGATTCATTTATTTTGTACTCCGCTTACATTTCCTGTGTCACTGAGGCAGACTGTATGCATGCCTCCAGCCACGGCCTGCACGATACCCTCAGGAAGAGTCACCAGAGCTGGTTTCTTCCTCTCCAGCACATCCTCTCCCAGGCCAAGCTGCCCAACATCACCCTGCCCCAGAACAAGCAGCAGGCCCTTCTCCTGCCCATGACTAATGTGAGAGACTACAAACAACCACAAAAACAGAATGAATAAGATATCAGATTTAAATATTACAGAAAAACTACTATTATTTGACTTCAATAAGACTGACTGTGATCTGTACTGTAGTACCACATTCAAGGACTGATATAAAACTATTATAACTAAAATGGCAAAAAAATGTCATGCATATCCATGGAAATAATTATCTTTACAACTATTTGTAAAGACTGCCTCACAATTAAAACAAAGAAAGGTTTAACGTTTTTACTGTAGCTTATTTAAGAGCTGTAGCTTATTAAAATGCCACATAAAAAACAACTGGCAAAAACAGCTACAATGTGGGTCAGTTTAATCAAAGGTCTGGCTCTAATATGAAAATAGAGACTTGCCTTTTTGTTTTTTCACAGCCGTTGAGTCCTCAGTTGCTGCAGTTGTTTGTCTCTTTACAACTTTTTTTGCAGGCATGGTTACTCAATTCTTGACAAAACCTAAAACTAGAAATGTTAACAATAAAGCAGCTTCTTATATATATATATGTATATGTAAATAGAAAGAAACGTGTGTTTGCGTGTATAAATAATACACATACACGCAAACAAAATAGGCCAAACTAAACAGCATTTGAGGCCTACACTAAATACAGGCCTGGTTTGCTGTAATGTATAGAAAAATGTACAGTTTGCTTTCAAATTCCTCAAACTCCTATGAAACAAATAAAACTTTCCAGGACCTGAACTGTTCTACATGACTTATATATTGACTGTATATCGTCTCGGCTTGTTTGGGCATCAATTGCTAAAATGTTGCCAAGTTAGGCAACTGGCAAGGTTTTGAGACACGGCCATTCTGTTTTCTGGCGCTGACTTCACTTTCTGTGACTGACAGCGGCAAATGCTTGCCTCGATGGCGGTTTATCGGCCCAACATGGCATTGGAAAGAACAGGCTCTTACTTTTTAGGATTAACAAATAATTTAAATGCAGAAAATGGTTTAAACATGGCGGAACAATATCTGAGCTCGAGTTCAACCCGCTGAAAGTGTAAACAGATCAAGCCTTATACAACGACTTTGGAGTTCGAGGTTAAGTTACATGGTTCAACCTCACAACACGTAGTTTGACGATTAATTATATCAGAGATCACGTCTCACACGATCGACTACAGTTTAAATACGATTAAGATCAATGAATGAATTAAACCGGGTCAAACATGATTGTTATGCACACAGCTCACTTGCAGTCCAAAGCTCTGTTTGTATTATTTTCCTGGCTTTCTGAGAGACTTATACTTATTATCTTACCGTCGGAAGGAAGCTGAGATGAAAACCTACACTTCTGAGTGCAACTTGCCCAGTTTCAAAGCTTTTACTTGGTCGAGGAGGTTTGTGAGCATAAGTAACTCCTTGAGAGAATGTAACGCGCGCGTGTCTCGCTCCCGCACTACTTCACGTGTTTCACTGGAATCGCGCTATTAAACAAATTCACACGCGCCACCTATTGGAAAGGCGGACTGGACAATTTTGTGCTTGATTTACAGTCGTGATTTCACTTTAAACTAAAATATTTTTTGCCTTAATTTTTTTATTTAGTTATTTAAGGCTTCAGCTAGTTATGGTCAATTATTTTAGAATTAATACTTTTAAGGCATTCATTAATATTTTAAATTAAAAGTATTTATATTTTCAATTAATTCGTTTTTTTGTGTAATGTGCTTTTTTGTCATTGTTTTTATTATTAGGCTATTATTTTTACAATATATATTTTTTGTTTAGCTTTAATTTAGTTTTATTTCAGTTTTAGTAATTTAACTACTTCAAATTAAATTTATTTCAGTTAAAAACACTAAGAAGCTGTAAATAAAACCAAGAATACTGGTGAAATTTACTAGCAATTTCTGAGAGAAAATTAAAAAGCAAACATTTAACTTTTTTTCAGCATAGTTGCCAAGGCAACATTTCTAATTTGGATTTTTAGTTTTTCATATTTAATATTATTATTATAATTCCTTTTTTTAGCTTTATTTCAATTATCCCAAATATTTGTTGTTGTTTTAGTTTTGGTTAACAATAAAACCGGGTCAAACACCAGGAAGCGTAGACGTAAAATGAATAGACAATTATCTTACCTGTTCCTGGCCCTTTCTCCCGAAAACCTCAGCACACACGTTATATGTTAGTTGTGGCACATTGTGGTCTCTTTTGCAATGCATTATGCGCATTTGTAATTGCATTTTTTCAACTGTGATTTCTCATATTTGCAATATAATTTCTCATTATTTGGACATTACATCTCAGAACTGTGAAAAGAAGGGCCTACAAGGACCATAATTTGTCTTTGAGTAACATCTTTATTTCGGAAGTTCTGGACCCCAGAATATCTGGCTTTAGAAATTTACACCATTACTGTGTGCACAAAATGATACAATCAATATGTCAAAGCAGGCATTTGTAAGAAAAATGAAAGTGACACAAACATTATCGGTAAGCATTTTAATTTAGATTTAGAGGGGTTTACATCTAAACAGCAAATTTACTGTCAGTTTCTAAAAGTTCACATATAATTAAAAAGCAAGAATATACAATGCTACATTACATTGTAGTGTCAAATAATACACTAATAAGTTTGTGCTTAAAAAAATAGTAACCTATATGAGTTTCAATATATTTAAAATCATTTTTCAAAATAAAAGGAAGACAAGATATACACAAACGGTCAGGTTCATCTACAGAATGGATCTGTACAGCAGAGCAATTCCTATTATCCTACTGGCCAAAAAACAACACTAATGACTAGTGCTGTCAAACGATTAATAAACGCTTTTGTTTGCATAATATATGCGTGTGTACTGTGTATATTTATTATGTATATATATAAAAGCACACACATATAGTATATATTTAAAATATTTACATGTATATATTTATATTATATACAAATATATTTATTTTATAAACATACAATTTTTCTTAAATATATTCATGCATGTGTTTGTATTTATATATACATAATATACAGAGTACACACACATATATTATCTAAACAAAAATGTTTATTTTGGATGCGATTAATCACGATTAATCGTTTGACAGCACTACAAATGATAAAATAATTGGAAAAAAATGAAGAATTCCTGCCGCAATAACCTCCCTGCCAACAATACTTCACAAAAACTTCATTTTTAGAGCTGTATCAGTGCGTGTCCCGACTAAATTCATTCTCCTTTTAAATGGGCAATAAATAATCAGGAAATCCTTTTTATTTAGAAATAAAATATTCTGTAAACACGACTTGGACGCTTCTTAAAACTGAAATAGCTGGACCTCACTTTCACAGAAGGCGATATGATTAAAAACATATCAAAATAGATCACAGTTTCGCTGTAGATCAATAGTGAAATATGAAATGCTTACATTCTACCTAAAAACTGATCCTATTTTCTTCTATTCCTCTCTCGAACAGCGAGGACCACAAAATGAAGGGAATCTTTAACCCTGTCTTGAATAAAGAGGGCCAAAGCCAAAGTTATGAATAAAAAAAAAATTGTGCCTTAATGTTTCTAACATTATGAACGTTCCAGAGTCAAACTAAGATAAAAATTACAGCAGCCTATACAAACATACACAAATACACAATTAACATTCAGGCTCAGGCCTTACGCTTGCAGTTCTTCTGTCTGCACCACTATGCTCAGTAACTAACACTTACTGTAGTATTACTCTCACATTATTATTATTACTATTATTTTTTTACTTTGTTACACTTCCCTGAAAGGAAATAACATGTATCATACGAAGTAAAAGCAGAAAAAAGGCAATTCAGAGAGTAGAGAGAGGAATATCTGTCATTGGCACAAGTAACATCCTCTAATAAGTCCTTCATCGCCTCTCTGTCTTGGCACATGGGTCCCCTAAAGTCCAGGAGAAATACTGCATCTGTCCCCCAGAGGTCACCCGTCCCACACTTCAGTGGGTGGTCTGTTTTGTTTGTTTTGATTGGTTTCTGAATGCTCCCTGTGCATCTGAAGTAGTACATTCATAGTAAAAGCAGTCTGAAGGAGCTCTGACACTCTGAGGCTCCTCACCTAAAAACAGCCATTTCTTCCCAATATCCACCGGCCTTTAAGTGCTTCATTTTCCAGTTAAAAGATGCCGTTAAGGACGATGGAATCTAGAAATGACATACAAATAAAAATACATGGTTAGATGCTTTAAACAAGAACTTTCTGTATTTGTATATGTTGCAAGTAACAAAACACTTGCCTTGTGTAGATTCTGCTTTCCTCGTGCACTTCCATCTCGGAGCTCTTAAACTCGTTGAGCTCTTTACGAATAGCAGCCTAAACAAACAGGTTAGAGTTGGTTGATCACGTGTAGAGCAGATATAGATCAATAAGCAAGAAAGTGTCTTTTGAGACTATTTATAATCTAAAAGACTGAAGTCAAACGATATATAAAGATCTCTAGATCTTTATATAGACACAGATGTGTGTGTGGTTGCAATTTGTATTTTATTTTGTAGATGTACCTTGTCTGCAGGAGTGAGTTTGGTCCATGGCTTGTCAGCATGGCGGTCGTAGTCCTGAGCGCATGTGACCTCCACGTACTCGTGGAAACGTAATATTTTTCGAGCCTGTAATTCGGCCACAGTTGGTCGTTCACTCAACTAAAAACAAACAAACAGACAAAGGCATGTCACAAATGCTGTCAGTTAGATTAAAATTCCTTAGAGCATTATTAGAGTCATTCTCAATTCGTGAAAAAAAATCAACGTTGATATTATATTCCAGGTGATATGTAAAGCGAGCAAACCGAATCGCACCTTTCTGGTGAGTCTGCGCTTGATCTCCCTGACCTCTGCTTGTCTGTCTGTTACATTTTTGGCTGGAGAGACATGAGAGATAACATTAATACCAATCAGGCTGATTCAAATCCAAATTTCATAGAAAAATGATGTGGAGCATGATAAACTATTAGTGCATTAAAGTACAAAATAAAAGTGGAAAGTCAAGTACTTTGGCTCTAATTTCACTTCCTACAGAGAAAATATCACAAACTAAAACACATAGGCTCATTTGAGAGAAACAAAAGCAAGGACTTCACTCCATTTAGCAGAAAGTATCAGTAATGTCTGTCGGCATATGAAACCAATAGAGACAGAGAGTAAAATATATGTGGGTCAGTGTCAATCCCTCAGTGAACACCGAGGGAATAAATGAACAGGAATAAATGAGTAACTAATGAAACGAGGAAAAAGGGACAGAACAGAACGGAAGCAGGAAGATAAATCACAATATAATAACTGAGTGAGTATAAAGAGGCAATTTACGCGGGAGAATGTTTCTCTGTTCCAACTCCTCAGCAGTAGGTCTCTGGCTCAATCGCCTACAGAAAATATTTAAAAAAAATATTAATATTCTCTTTGCACATAATTTAATATTTATATACACATTTATATATTGCCAGTAGGTGTATATATATATACAAACACAGCAAAAATATATATAGAGAGAGAGAGAGAGAGAGAGAGAGAGAGAGAGTGTAAATTAAGTTACTCCAGACCAGAGGTTCTCAATTCCAGTCCTCGCGCCCCCCGCTCTGCATATTTTGCATGTCTCTCTTTGTTAACACACCTGATTCAGATAATCAGCTTGTTAGAAGTGCGCTCCATGCATGAACTGTGTGCCGATTGACATGCTCCCTACACAGGGTCCATTGCTCCCTACTCCCTGAGCAGGGGAAATCCGCTGAAGTTTACTTTATTTCGGAACATTCATTCATGGATTTGCGCTGCGCAACGTCTTCACGCACGGACGAGTGTGACATCATATACCTCTGTAAATATAATTAATTTTAATTCACGTCTTGCACACTTCAATGCACTTTGAATGGAATATATACGTTCGCTTCGAACTGGAATCATGGCGGAATATCCTGTGATGTCCACTTCGCAGGGCACTTGCGTTCGAATAGAACAAACATCTGAAGCGATAAGAGTAACATACGAAATATGCAGAGGGGGGGGCGCGAGGATTGGAATTGAGAACCGCTGCTCCAGACTAACTTCATGCACTATCAACCTTACAGCTGTGTTCATATTCAGAACAACAGTTTTTCAGTGTAATTTGCATTTACGTGGGTGTGTGTGTGTGGCTGAGAGGGCTATTACCGTGTGAGTGCGGAACCAATCTGTGTGCGGATGGCCTCCCACTGCTCCCTGCTCTGCCACGACAGACCCGAGTGCTCTACTTTGGCCTGCCTCTCAGGAGCCTGCCTGTCTGGGGCAGAGGGCCGACTGCTCAACTTCAGCGCCAATGTGTCCTTCCTTTTCACCCTGCTGGCCAGAGCACCTGCAGCGAGCAAACACGCATGCACACACGCATGCAGTCAGAAGTTCTGGCTCTCTTTTATATGGACAGATGTCCGAGTATACGATTCTACTAAAAAAAACACTGTGAAATTAATACAGACAGCAGAAGGCACCTTCTAAACACACAAACACAAATGTATTTAAAACAAAATGTACAAATGCTATTTCACATTTTATATTTATCAAAAAAATACAAATGACAAAAATATTAAGCATTACAACCATTTTCAACATTGATAATTTTGAGAAATGTTTCTTGAGCACTAGTACACCACATTACAATGATTTCTAAAGGATATTGTGACACTGAAGACTTGAGTAATGGCTACAGAAAATTCACAGGAATACATTTCAAATATATTCAAAGAGATAGTTAGTTAATTAGTTAAAGTTGTATTGATTTTCACAATATTAATGCTTTTATTGTATTTTTGATCAAATAAATGCATTAGTCAGCACATGCAATATATAGTAATAAAAGCCATTCACACACTTGGTGGGCTGTCGTCATCCTCGTCTTCATCCGATTCATCGTCCTTGTACAGCACAGGCCCGTCCGAGTCACTCTCCTCCCGCTGTTGATCTTCGTCATCTTCCTCCTCCTCGCTGCTGTTGTTTCCTTCAGGGATGATGCTGATGCTCAGATCCCCCACCAGGCACCTGCGGCTACGAGGCTCAAGTTCTGGCTGGGACTGAGGGGATGGGAGGTAATCAGGTGGAGGTTCCTCATCGTCGTCATCATCGTCCTCTTCATCCTCTTCTTCATCCGAGTAGTCATCTTCATCCCTGCATAAATACAAATCTATTTCATACAGGATCTTTATGCATGTAATAAAATGTACTGTTTTTGCAACTTTTTAACTGTCACAGACAGAAATATATATATATATATTTTTTTTTTGAAAAAGGTCATCAGAGCCACATAACGCAGGACAGATTTGAACCAGCATCTCCCAAATGTTTATGGAAGTTTTTTTTTATTCATATCAAGAGGTAGCAAGAGCATAAAAAGGAAGGCCAGAAAAATAAGTTAATATTTCTAAAAGTTAATAAAAATGATTTGACTCACGTGATGTTTTGGCACAAAAATTAGGACCACAAGGAAAAATTATATGATATCACGACCCCTTTTATATGCAATACATTATTTTCTTTGAGAAGTTCAAAATACAAGTACTTGTAAGTGTGTCTCTATATACAGTAGGTTTAGTAAAATAAGCTTGCTTTGTAATTTTTTTAATAAATAATTGTTGCTGTTGCTTGTGAAACAGTTTACATTCACATTACAGGCCCAATTTTATATTTATATTCTTCTTATATATATACATAAAAATATAAATCTTCAAGCTTAAAGAGAAGGATGTGCTAAAATCTGGCTTCAGCAGTAGAGGCTGACGCAACGTAAAATATTTTCAAGTTAGATTTATTATACAAAGATGATCTGTTCACAATAAGAACTATAATACATATTTACAAAATAGAGTGAATTTTTATTTCATGCCAACTTGAACGTCATTACTAAGATTTTTTTAAAGTGCTTTTTTCTTTGTTTTGTTGTGCAGCAACAAAACTATATTTAAAAATATATGTTTTTATTTATAATACAATTTTTTGATTGATGGCTCTATTAAAAAATACAGAAATTACCCAGACTTCACTCACAGTTTGAGAGGCTGGATGCTGACTGGCAGTGGGCGGCTGCCCTGGTACTCCGGTGGCGTCTCAAACAGAAGTGAGTGGGCACGCTGGGAGCCATCTGGGTGTGGAAGAGCGGGTCCTGGGCTACTGAGCGCCCTCTGGATCATGATGTGTAAAGGAATAGGGGCTTGACGGGCTGGCCGTTCCTCCGGAGGGCTGGGAGGGTCAAAGTGGACAGGAAGTGGCTGGGGCAGGGGGTAGGGGTAGGAGTGTTGGTGGAGGAGATGATGGGTGTGGGCCCGTGGTGGGGAAGGGGGGATGTGTGTGGGGAGAGGTGGGGATGGGGGAGGCAGGGGCAGCTGGTAGCCCCCGGGGATGTTGGCCCTCATGTCCTCTGACAGAATGGAGGGAAGGGAGGAAATGGTCAGCGGCGAGTCCTCTGCATTGCGTTTGGTGACAGGCGTGGTTCTTTTCGGGGGCATAGGGGGCGAGGGCTTGGCACCTCCTTGTGTGAGTTCAGCTGTAGTATTAAATGCACAAAAAACATTGTAAATGTAAGTAACAATTTTCAAACATATTTCTTTGAAAAATGACTGTAATATTACTATATAACAGAATTACACGAACAGTTCACCTATAAATTATAATTCATCCTTTATGCCATTCCAACCAGTATGCCTTTTTCCATTTTATCAGACAAAAAAACAAACAGTATTGAATAATTGAAAATAACAGTATTGTTATTTTTAACAAACTAAAACTATTAAAATCATTTTCCTTAATTGAAATAAAGCTAAAACAAAGGAAAGTGTAAATATTAGATGGAAAACTGAAATACATTTTTTAAATGCTGCCAAGGCAAAATAAATAAACTTAAAAAAGCCCACAAAATTACTAAAACTAAAATTTAAATTATTAAAACTAAAACGGAATTCTAAATTAAAACTACATAGCAGTAAAAAAAAAAAAAAAAAAAAAAAAAAAATATATATATATAAAAAAAAACTAAAAATATCTAAATAAAAAGCCCCCCCCCCAATTCTAAACATCAATAAATATTATAATATATAATTAATACTAATATAACACTGCACAAAAGAAAATTAGTGACAAATGGCTTACATTTTCATCGGTTACATAAAAGTTATATGATTTTAGAAGTCATACGGACTACATTTATGATACTTTTAAAATGCTTTTGTATAATTTTTGAAGATGAATCATTTTGTGTTTCATAGAATATGTAAAAATCATACAGTTCTGGAATGACATGAAGGAGTGAGTAAAAGACTGAAATTTCATTTTTGATTAACAGAAACTTCAAAGTTTTTACATTTCAGATTAGTGATATATTAGTAGAATCAAATGGCTCCCATCCCAACTCACCAATAACACCACCGAAGACCAACTAATTCTTACAGAGCACATTCTGAGCAAGCAAGTTCATTGACAAAAAGCCATGTGACTGCTAAATCGATGCATTCCGAAGCCCATGTCACATGACTTACAGATGATTTGTTCTACGTAACTGCCAAAGATATGGTGTAAGTATAATGAAGTACAGCGGCCAAACATTATTTCTGTGAAAGGAAGCTTAAATCAGCTAAACAAGCTTTGGATTAGCCTAGCTGCCTCTCTACGAATCAAATGCATGAATTTCAGCCCTAAATCGAAGCAACTCGCAGGCTTTCAGCATGTGATGAGGTGGACTGGATTCATTCCTCATTCTCTAATCTCACGGATGCTTGTGGAGCAACTGTTGCCTGGAGTAGCTAATACGAACATATGCTAGCATCTGCTTTGGCATGATTGGGCATTTCCAGCAGCGGTGGCTAAGATCGGCTCAATTCCACAGGGGGTCTTCTAGCCGTTTAAACACCTGTTAATAATGTGCCAACGTGCTGCACGCTTGTGACAGCTTCAATGCCCGAAACATGCAGTTTTGCACTTGAGAATGTGAGTGAGCGAGAAAGAGTAGAGCAGAAGCAGCAAGGGGGCACGTAGTCCCATGCTCGGGTGGTGCGCTAAAGGCATGCTTTGCTGAGAGTGAGAAAGATGAAGCTAGCGCACACGGCAGCAGATGAAGGACGCAGCTTTGGCGACAGGCCCGGCCTCGACGTTTACCTGTGCGCATGCCTCCTACCTGCCGGCAGAGGTAGACAGGCAGGGACAGGTAGACGTCACGGTCACCCTCACGCTTCCAACAGGACCAGTAGAGGGGTGAATCACTGCCGTCACCCCCATGAAGGGTGGAGGCTGGCGGGGGACAAAAACACACAGTCCCCGGGCGTCAAACAAGACACATCTTCACAAAGCAGAGATGACTTATTTCTCTAAATGACTGGAAACATCACGCCAGTGTGCACGAAGGTGACATTACACCAGGCCTGGGGAGTAACGGAATACATGTAACGGCGTTACGTAATCAGGATACAAAAATCTAGTAACTGTAATCCTTTACAGTTACATCAAAAAAACTAAGTATTCAGATTAATGTTACATTTTGTAAAAAAGTGGGAATACTATCAGGATTGGTTTCATTTAAAATTAAATAAATGAGTTTTTTTTATATAATAACGCTATATTTAACGCTGCTTCATCATACAGTAGTTCCTGATTCTGTTGACTCACAATTATACAATTATTCTCCTCAAACGCGGGATGAGATGCTGCTACAAAGTAAATTAAATACGATGCTTCCTGTTGGGAAAAACGTTTTCATGTCTGGAAATTTCACATTTATTTTGTTTTCAAAGAGGATAAAGGAAATAGTCCCCACACCCCGGATCAGTCAATGAAATAAAGAAAGATCACAGCATTTCACTTACATTTCGACATTTAGGCTTATTTTAAAATAGACTAAAATATATATGTGTAAAAAAAATTATATTGTGTATAAACTATACTGAAATACAAATAAAACTGTAATATTAACTATAGCCACTAGATGTCGGCATAGCTTTTATATACGGGCTTTAATGCGATTTTAATAGTTTCAAATAGTTTTTATTAGTTCTCAGATATTGCTTTTTTAAACTTTTTGGCACTGCGCAGCATCTCGTTGTCTTGGGAGCCATCTTTATCGTTTAGACATCTTTGGACATGCACTTACCGCTCTTGTCATTTACCTACTATGTGCACAAATCAGTGGGCAGGGCTAAACAGGCAGTGATGTAAAAGCAGGCCCTGATGATCTTTAGTAGGGCTGAACGATTTTGGAAAATAATCTAATTGCGTTTAACCAATATTGCAATTGGATTTAATATGTGATGTTTTTTAAGCTCTTTATATTCTGTATTATTCAACAAAGACGAGAAATAAATCATTGTATAGTGTGCAGATGTAAAATGGTCACTAAATAGAATACATTATTATTATAAAACACTGTACACTAATCTACTATTTTAATGTTTCCGTAAAGTGAAGACACCCATCAAATTCAAATTATTGTTATGAATATGGACACCTAATAGAATCTCCAATGGCTTGTAATTTTTTTTTTGTTTACTCACTATCTATACTATATATATATATATATATATATATATATATATATATATACATAAAGCTTATGTTTGTAAAATGTCAATTTTTTTTAATATCTCACTTGGCATCAGTCAGTCAAACATTATAGGATATTATGATAATTTAGCATTCAATTTTAGCTTTATGTGATGATAGAACTTTAGTAATTAGAATAACCATGTATGAATACATATGTCATGTTGTCTGAACTTAGGACTGGTGGTGGTGCTTAAAATATTGTTTGTCATTTAGTGTTTCTATAAAAAAGGGGAAAAAACCTACAAATAATACTGATAAGATATCAAAACTACCACGAATTCTACTACTAATAACCAAATAAAACGCACCGAGGATTAACGAGCTGCTGGATTCAGGAATATTAATCAGGTAGTCTGCGTTAGCTCGAATTGATTCGCTGAAATCAAAACAGGGATGATAATAGGTGAGCGCCGGCCATTGAGAATGTCGTTTGCGCATTAGCTCCGCCCACTACCAGAGAAACCAGCAGTTCTTAAGAGCCGAAGAATTCCAAAGAAACTCCGTTATTTTGACATTAAAGTACAACAAAGGATATCGTTTACATGTAGCGCATCAATTCCGCATGTTATGAAAGACCCGCGGACATGATAACAACCCGCGGCAAACTGCGGACTTGGCAACACAGCGTGCCAACTTGATGATTCCTCTGAAGACTGCTTATATGTGTTTTACTTGAAGCAGTGCTGCTAGACTGATCGGTGTGAGTCAAAGTACTGGGAGAGCTATAAGAGAGCGGTCGTCTCCTTATGCTTTCTCTCGCCGCACTTTGATGTCATACATTACTCTCGCGTGTCACGTGACCGTGTAATCGCAGCCTCTGCAGTTGAAAAATCGTGTTTTTTCATATCGCGATATTGTCGCAAATGGAATTAATCGCTCAGCCCTAATCTTTAGTGGAGGCGGTGTTTAGCCACACTATTACATCATAAAGTGGCACATTCCACAACCTGTCATTTTGGCAGACTGGCTTCAATATAAGCGGTTTCTAGACTGAAGAGAAAGTTTTGAGTTCTGAAACTTACAGAATGTTTTATAGCACAAAGACCTCTTATATGTCAAAAGATCAAGGGAATTTTGATTTCAGTTCATTATCCCTTTAAATATACAGTTTCACTTGGAAATACATCACATTATGAAAGCAAAATGGGTTGCAAATGGCAATTCAAATGTTTAAAGCCATGAGATGATCCAAATGTGTGAACTATCTTACTAGGTTGAGCTAACTAGCAACAGTCATTTATATGCACAGCGGTGAAGGAATTTCCCTTGCAGTAATTTTGAGTGGCTCAATATATGTCATATATAAAAGATCAAGGGAAACTAAATTTAAACTGATTTAAACAGACAATAAGAGTTAGTCTATTATCCAACAGTTATTGCCTTTGAATCTGTTGATATACCTGCGTGTTCAATGAATTCACTTTGCCACAAGTGTAAGAGACGGTTGAGTCTTTAACCATTCATTCAATACACGTTCAAAAGCAGGGATTCATTCAAAGAGAGATGTAATGAAACTCTGTTGAAATCATTTTAACTGAGCGCCACTTTTAAAGGCTCAGCTGACCAGCAATGCGTCGATGTTAAGACAGATTTCGCTTTCCTTGGACATGACAACCTGTTTTCACAAACATACATGACTCAGCTTGAAGGACAGACGTAGGTAATCCAGCCCGATCTCACAGCAATTCGTACATATTTTACAAGGTGGCTAATTCGTTTTGCTAAATCGTACGAGTTGGCAATTCATATGAATTTGTACAAATGACCTGCACCTAACCTCGCCCCTAAACCTACCCGTCACTGGGTTTAGACAAATCATACGAGTGAAGTCGTACGAATTCCTATGAATTAGCCACCTCGTAAAATATGTACGAATTGGCGTGAGATAGCGTTGGGTAATCGCACGCGCTCAGTTGATCTCTCTCTCTCTTTCGCTGTCCGTTTAGGCTTAAGTGCAAATTTACTGAGCCTCTGAACAAATCAGAACACATTGTTATCATAACTAATATTCAGTACACATGCACGAAGTGTAAAAGGAGACGAGCGTAACCTTACAAAAAAGAAAACACGGAAATATCGCGGTTGCTGCATTCCTCTGCGGTTATGCTAGTCAATGGCGCGGGATTGCGATTTTCCATTTATCGCGACAGCCCTATATGTCACAACACTGTGCAACCAACCATGTTATAGTTACAAACACAAATGGTGTCAGCAAGACCCGTGTACAATATCTACTCTTATAATGCAGCAGCACTACATTCTGGTGGCTGCGGTTCAACAAAAAGATCTGGAACGTTCCAGTGTACTGTGACTCAGCACATTGTTTATAAGCAGTAACACAACACACAAGGGAGATGTACAGCTCTGCCTTTCAGAAGCACTGACTGACACGCTCATTGACTGTTTTCCAAATGGACAGCAGGAGCAGTGTGGAGATTTAAAGTGAAAAAGTGAAGTGAAAGTAATGTGACATACAGCCAAGTATGGTGACCCATACTCGGAATTCGTGCTCTGCATTTGACCCATCCAAAGTGCACACACACACACACACACACACACACGCACACCGTGAACACACACCCGGAGCAGTGGGCAGCCATTTATGCTACGGCGCCCAGGGAGCAGTTGGGGGTTCGGTGCCTTGCTCAAGGGCACCTCACATTCATTCCCCCACCTACAATTCCTGCCGGCCCGAGACTCCGTGCCTACAGACAAATCACAGCCATGCTGATTTTCAATTCAGCAGGACTGTTGTGTTATACTGCTGTAATATACCATTTCTAAATTAAACTGAATGTATTGATTATATTTCATAGTTTAAGTCCAGCACTAATACATTTTATTCAACAGATACTGATATCAGCAGGATGAAATTCTGCATGTGGTTGCAAGGAGCACTTCTCATATAATTTAACAAGCACATTTAAATGGACAAATTCTCCTAAATAAGAAAGACTTTCCATTAAATTGGAACAAACATGCCTATTGTTTTTCTGCAATAATCAGGGACAAATGACAAAGCCAAGATTACAGCATAAATGAAAACATTGTCTTTAGTAATAACAGAATCTCGCAATCAAAGACTATCAAGCTGATCAGCTTAAGGGTCAGAACCCCAAAATAAAAAAATTGACTCAGCAAGCAAAGAACTGCAGAAATGTATTAAGTACATGACCGAGTTCTCATGATGTATGACACATGAACGTGGATTTAATGCAATTAACACTACAAATCATGTTTCTTTTTTGGCACCACTGCATGCCACACATGCTTAGAAAATATATTAAAGAAAAACAGAAAAAGGAGTCTTGGTAAAAATGCTCTAACAAACATATAAGCATCAGTGTGGTCTATTTATGAGATGCTGTAGTGTGTGCCTGTGAGCAAGGGCAGCAGGTTTGCTTTCAATATTAGTAAGAATATTTTAAATATCCCTTAAACTACACTGATATACGGTTACAAAGACAGAAATCATTAATAATCGCAATCTTTATTTATTAAAGGATTTCCTTGCTATACAAGTTGTCACAGTATCTAACAGCTGAAGTGTGAAAGGATCTGAAATTTGACTGAAATTCCCATTTTAATTCTAAGCTGCTTTGACTTCCCTCACTGAGCTATTTACTCATTTCCTCATTTTCACCATTACACGTTTGCCTAAAACAGTTGCACAGCATTTTTACCAACCAAATGTTTCCATTGCTGATCAGTTGCTGATCAGGGATTTTCTTATATATATATCAATACACTAAAATATTTTAGAATATAAATACTGTAAATAAATATATAAATAAGCATAATAAATCTAAGTATTTTATCATAAGTAGTAATTAAAATATGTAAATTTTAATGCATAAAAATGAGTCATCTGTGGTGATCTGTCCTTACAACCCAAATCTACACCCATGCCTGTGCATTTAATAGGGAGAATTAAATATCACAATTTTATCAGTGAGCTCACATGAAGAAGCAAATTAATTGTGTCTAGTAATTTCACTGACTTTTATAGGGGTCATGTTATCTTGTATGACATATTTGTGACCACTCACCCAACATGGCGGGGTTGTGGTTACGGTTGATTGGCTTGGGTGGAGGGAGAGGGGGCTGTTTGTTGGGCTGGGCTGGGACATTGCCCATAGAGGATGGTGCTGAAGAGGTGGTAAGGGGAGCACTGCTGGATGCCTGTGTGTTGGCGCCTGCCGAGGATACGTTTCGTATTGGTTTTCCAGCCATGCTGACAGCTGAGGCGGCGGAGGAAGAAGAGAAAGCTGCTGCGGGGTTGTGGACAGGGGTGCGGGGCAAGCTGTCACCACCAGGTTCTGGGGTGGAAGTCATCAGCCATTTTGGCGGCATGACGGAATGCTTGGGGGGCAGAGGCTCCCACAGTGTGTCCCTCAGAACCTCGGAGTTAGGAATGTATTGACTGCTGTCAGACTCTGTAAGGGAATACATCATATTCAGAAAAACACATTCAAATGTTTATTTTGTGTTATGCTTAGTTTGAGCCTCATAATAAATCAAGCTGATCTGAAATTAGTTTAATGTTTAATCCTTCTAAGTTTAAGTTTCACAGTTGAACTGCTACAATGAACTGACTGAAAAATCTGATTCAGTGATTCATTTACGTCACAGTGTTGTTATTATAATCCAAAACTATTAAACATAATATAATAATTGTAGTTTATTAAAAATAAAGTTGGACATTTGAAGATTTAAGTACTTAACCTGAAAATTAGTAATGTTGACTTGGCAACTAACTGAAATTAAATGTGTGATCAGCAAAATTACTACAACTAAAAATGAAACAAATACATTAAAACTGAAATATTTAAAAACAAACAAAAAAAGTGATGAAAGAACATAAGAAAATAAGTAAAATTAAAAAAGGAAATATAAAAATAAAAGCTAATTAAAATATGAATAAATACCATATATTAGAATAGTAATAAATAGTATATAAACAATACTTAAAAACATTTTTAAAAGTTGCATTAAAAATCAAAACATTCTGACGTTTAAGTTGTCCAAATTAAGTCCTTACTCCTCCTTAGCAATCTTTTTACTAAACAAAAATTAAGTTTTAATATATTTACTGTAGGAAATTTACAAAATATCAATAAACTAACAAAATATCTTCATGGAACATGATCTTTACGTAATATCCTAATGATATTTGGCATAAAAGAAAAATCGATCATTTTGACCCATACAATGTATTGTTGGCTATTTCTATGAATATAACCATACTACATCAGGAGAGAAACCAATATTAAAAACATTAAATGATTTAAAGAAAAACTGTGAGCCACACATGCCTTGATTATTTTAACTAGATTCATACTGTATTTGTCTCATTATATTAAATAGTTTTAAGTGCTACAAAAAGGCTGGTTAAAATGATTGAAAATTAAATAAAAATATATATATATTTTAAAAAGTCTTAAAAACTTAAGACATTTCAGTGTGTCAAAATTGATACTGAATATCATCAGAAAGCTAAAAACATTTCTATATCTATATATAAGCTGTATTGCTCTAAACATAGAGCAACATTTTAATAGTGACTGAATAATTTAAATGAAAACTGTATCATCAGTCCTAGTGGAGGGCCAAATCTGTCTCCAAAGGACTAAATAATAATGTTCACTTTGATGAGGATTGAGGTGACTGGTTTATTAATTAGGAAAGAACAGGAGAATTCAGCTTAGCTGTGCTCAGTTCCTAAATAAGAACCTTAGCTGGAGCAGAACCCAAGGGAACATAGACACTCGTCTCACTCCAGTTGGCCCAACAGAAGGTGAGGAAGTGATGGCGGAAGTGTGGAGAACAAAGAAGAGGAAGGTAGAAAGGGAACTAGAGAAAAATGATTAGAATTGATCCCACAAACCTCGTCTTCCCCTTCCCTCTTCAACAGATGAGTGGCGAGGAAGCGTTGGCTTCCAGTCCGGTTCAGGACGAGTCCTGCGCCCATCCTCAGAGGGGGCTTTCATTAGCCCAGGCCTCTTGTCCATTTCAACATGTAGCCTTCCTCCATGTCGGATATCATCTCCCTGCCAAGCCAGATTAGATTTCCAGTCGTCTGTCCCAACAGACCAACCACTTCTCCTGCCTTCATCCTGATTGGAGGCCCGAGGGCCCAATGCTCCGTGATGATCCCCGTCAGAAGGGGCACGACCTCTGCGGTCATCGGGCTGCGGCAGCCAGACAGGGTTGACTCTAAATTCGGATTCAGAGGGCGAGTGAATCTGCTCTAGCCCCAGACCTCCACCAACTCCTACAGGCAGAGTGTGACCATTCTTCACATAAGGTGTCTTGTGGCCATGGGCCTCACCTGATTCTGAAAACAAATGGGGAAAAATTACATAAACATTTAAAAAAATATATATAACATTTACATTTTTTAAACGTATTATGTATTAGTTTTAATTGGTATGTATAATGTATATATATATATATACACACACACACACACACACACACACACACACACACACACACACAACAATACAATTATCCAGCCATGGCTTCTTGTTTCACAGAAATATAAAGAGGAAAAACAAAGCCCAAATACCCTTAATCATCCATCACAATGAGAAAAAAACAAATAATATTTTTCTGATGTGCAGCAAAAGATAACTGGGCTTCACAAATTAGTGAAGTGGCTTTAATAATTAAGAATTTCCAATCAACAGAAAATGTTACGAAACAACCTGGAAGAGGACGCGTGTCTATATCGTCCTAATGCACGGTGAGAAGGAGAGTTTGAGTGGCTAAAGACTCTCCTAAGACCACAGCTGGATAATTGCAGAAAATAGTTGAGTCTCGGAGTCAGAAAACCTTAAAAAAATTGTCAATCAGCACCTACATCACCACATGTTGTTTGGGAGGGTTTCAAGAAAAAATATCCTAGCTCATCCAAAAACAAACTTCAGCATATTCAGTTATCAGACACAACTGGAACTTCAAATGGGACTGGCTTCAAATCAGAGATCTCACTTATCAAACAACATCCTTATTATCTTTCAAATTCTAATTAATAAACTAATACAACAAAATGGTACAAAGAAAGTGCAGCACATGCAAAGAATGCAATGACATTCTTAAACATTTGAACATTTAACATAGGCAACTTTAACATTTGAAAGGAATCTATAGCAAAGTTATCACTTTCCTTATTCCTTATAATTGACCTGAAGAATAAAAGCTATATCGTACACTTGGGAAATTATGAGCTATTCACCACTTATCGACACTAGGGGTGTGGCAATGTACTTAGCTCACGAGATGAGACAAAATACAGACACCTGGTTCTCGATATTTTAATACTATTTTAAAGAAATTTTCAAATGACAGAATATTTGTCTTTTAATCACAAAAAGTAAACAATGCAGTTGTATTTTGAAATGTTTAACTAATCTAGGGCTGTAACTAACGATTACTTTGGTAATCAAGTAATCTACTGATTATTTTGACAATTAGAAAACAACAAAAGTTGCTATAAAACAATTAGACTTCACAACAGTTGAAATAAAGTGCTAAAAATGGACCTCTGTTATGGTGCTTTTCTGAATTTTACAACCGCAGGTCACCATCCACTTTCATTGTAAGGAAAAGAGAGTAACACTTTAGTATAGAGACCAATTCTCACCACTAACTAGTTGCTTTTTAGCATGCCTTTTATTAACATATTGGCTGTTTATTAGTACATATATAAAGCACATATTCTGCATGAACACATTCTACATCCCTAATCCCACCCAATACCTAAACTCAACAACCACCTTACTAACTATTAATAACCAGCAAATTTAGATAATTAATAAAATAAGTTTATTGAGTCATAGTTAATGGTTTGTTAATAGTGAGAATAGGACCTTAACATAAAGTGTGGCTGAAGAGAGCAGCATAAACATCTTGCTTAATGTCTCCTTTTGTGTTATATGGTGGAAATAATGTCATACAAGTTTTGAAATTTCATTGCTTTAATGAGAATGTGGCAGTACTATTTTTTATTATGTAGTAACAGCTTTCCACAGGAATAAAAGGCATTTGAAACGTATTGTGAATATACACAAACACAAGACGTGCACCGACAGAAACGACGCGCTTCTCCTTTTAAGTACTGTATTCACTAAACAAATATTTATGTTTCTCTGGAAGCAACAGCCCAGCAAAAATTCAAAAAGATTAGCATTTTTATTTCTAACAGATCAGGTTTGGAAAATCCTTTCAAATCGGGTTAGAGACTAACGTGGTTTGCTTCAGAAGTTCGACACGAGCCTGTAGCTCTAAATTTGCTCTGAAGTACAGGTTGCGTCTCCTCACACGTCTCTCAGAGATTATACGAGCAGCTCTCAAATAAACAAGCCTCTAAAGCAGTAGGTTCACAGCGCATGACTTTCAAAGCTTTTTGCTGCAGGGCACAATTTGCTCCACTTTCTTGTCTTAAGAAAAACGGCATGTAATTTCCTTCCCAAAATATGAAGAGTCAAAAAAAAGGTATCAAATTGAAATTTCCACCCTTCATCTGCCTCATACTGCCGAATTTGTCTCAGCTCCCCTGACTGCTACCACATTAACAGAGCCTGAGATGATATACAACCTCGCTGAGCTGTCTGTCTCTCTCTGCTGGGAAGAGAGACGATGCGCTGAAATTAATGTATGGCACATGTATCAAAATGGCTCTGAGGCACAGAATTGTGATTCAGCAGTAATGTATGCCACACAACTGTAAACTAGGGAGAAAACATTCCCAACGTTTATTTTCCTTCTGAGGCCCAGAGTTTTTTTTCTGTTGGTATGTTCAGTATTCTCAAAGACCACAATGACAGGAATGTAAGAAATACAGTGAGACCACTCAAAAGTTAAAGCAGAAAACCCCCTGCCTGACACGCACACATATTTGGGTGTTTCATCAACCATGGATGCTTTTGGTCCTATTATATGGACTTTTAGAAACAGACTTTCTTAAAAACAGAGCTCATACTATCACTAATTTACTTAATATCTACCAATAGCATCCAACAGTTAAGGCCCTTTCACATGGGACGCGGCAAGCGGTGGAATCGCCCGCCGCGCGGCTGCCGCCTTCTCTTGTAGTGGAAGCGAAATTAGTTTTGTAGAAAACGAGAGAGGCAGTTCATAGAGGAACTACAATAATGTATAGTACTTGAAAAATAATGTGTTTTTTAAACATTAAAGCATGTCAACATATTCTGTTACACCAAATACACAAAATAATGATCTTAAAAATAGCATCATATGACCCCTTTAACTTTTTGTTTAGATCATAATAGTTTTAAATATTTGCAATAATTAATATTTTGTGATGAATTATTAAAGATTCTGAGTGTGGAGAAAAAAAACCCAAATAAAATTCATTCAAATGTTTTATTAATAAAAATAGACCCTTGGGACATAAAAGTGCCCATAGTTGAATAAACACCCATATTCTTGGCATGTACACACAAACACACAGAGTTTATTTACAGCTAGTTATAAATGCTGTAAACCAACACTAATAGAAAACTTTCTGCATTTTGTAAAAAAAAAAAAAAATAAAATAAAAACATACCCAAACAGAGGTTTTGCTTCAGGGTACAAGATTCTTGGTACAAAATATAGTTAACACACACACACACACACACACACAGACAGACACACACTTCTCTCTCCTACCATTGTCAGAACGCTCCTTAAGCACTCCCTGTTCGATCAGTTCCTCTCTTGGCCTCCTCATCGACATCTTTCTTTCCAAAACTGTGGGGAGAACAAAAACACTATATATAAATGATAAACTCACAATGGCACATGATTGTCTACACCTTAATGGTTTTGAAAGCCCTAATTCAGGCTAATTCTGAATTTGAATAATATCCTTTGAATAGCTAGACATTTAAAACACACTTGGACATCAATAATGAACCTATATAAGGACAATTGAGTTTACTTTTGTTAAACATTTTAGTACTGTGTTGGGTCAGCATTTCATTTCAGATATTATAGAGTCTTCAAGGCAAAGGGATTTTGAAATCATCTCATTGTTTAAAACATCTGAGAAAACATGCATATCAACAAAGGAAAGAAAACATTAAACATTAGGCTGTGATTTAAGGAAAAAAAAGTCAAGGAAAGGAAAGCTCTTTTCCAACACAAACATGAAAAGAAAAGAACAAAGGACCTTCTGAAGTTTCCTTAAACGTCTCGCTGCTTTTCTTCTTCCTCCACTTCCAGGGTTTGAAGATCTTACCCAGGGTAGAGAACTTGCCCTTGCGCTTAGCAGGAGGGGTGCCATCCCCTGCCGTGCCCCCTTCGCTCCCTGTGCTGCTGTTGTGGTGGTCACCTTCATCATCTGGAGAAGAGACAGAGAATCAGTCCCCTGACTGACCCATCAAACACAGGTCATATCAATGGCTCCGAGAAGCCTTGGGTCAGATGGTTTACGTAACTAAAACTTAGTGTTGCGTAGAGTTTACAAAAGCATATTATATATAGCTTGCCACATCAGGATGAATTATAATATTGTGCCATTACACAAACACAGCAAACATATTGTTTGTTGCGTCCTGTGCACTAGCTTGAATCCAAAGACGCTCTCATCCACAAAATACTTGATACCACAACCCTTCTCCAACCTCCATATCAAAACATACTAAACTGCTGCGCTTTCTTACAGTCACTATTGTTTTAGACCCCAACGCAGAGTGTTTTCTGGCGGCTCTCGTGACAAGATGAGCGGATCCCCATTGCGGACCTCAATCACATCTCAGCATGGTGAGCTGGCCAGAGGCCACCGCTTCCCCACGTTACACACTCACATTCCTATCAGGTCCAGCACTGCCAAAAGACTCACAATCTCACATCTTTGGCCCATCAAGTGGGTGCTGAACGTGGCTTTGAACATTCCGGTTGATGGGGCTGGCTGGCCTCACTGTACTCTCTTTTATACACTGTTGAAGGAGCTGTGCGTCCCATAAGCACAGTGAACTACAGTACCCAACACATTTTTGCCATTTGGAGAATATCGGCCTATAAAAGTGCCTGTTAAGCTGACAATTATAAAACATTGCCTGTACTGAAATACTTTGAAGTGAACTTTAAGTACATTTTTAAAAGATTTGTTTACTTCTAGAATAAACATTTTCTGATAATTTACTCACCCACATGCCATCCAAGATGTTCATGTCTTTCTTCAGTCGAAAAGAAATTAAGGTTTTTGAGGAAAACATTCCAGGATTTTTCTCCATATAGTGGACTTCAATGGGAACCAACGGGTTGAAGGTCCAAATTGCAGTTACAGTGCAGCTTCAAAGGGCTTATATAATTTTCTAACAAAAAATACAAACATTCTATACTTTAACCACTAATGCTCATTATGTAATCATGTTGGAAAGGTCATGTGCAGTAGTTAGTTCGTCTTTGTACTCCGGTTCAAAAAAGATAGGGTAGGGCAAAAAACTCAATATAATTTTATCCTCCAACTTCAAAATCGACCGACATCGTTGTTTTACCTTTTTTGGGCATTTGACTTTCTTTGTACATTCGCTTTGTAAACACTGGTTCAGTACTTCCTGATTACGTCACATGTGACCTTTCCAATGTGACTTCGTAATTATGTACATTTACACATTATTTACATAATATACATTTTAGATTGACAATGATTCATTTTTGACCAATCGTTTTGCCAGACAAGACCCTTATTCCTCGGTTGGGATTGTGTAGAGCCCTTTGAAGCTGCATTGAAACTGAAATTTGGACCTTCAACCCGCTGGGTTTCACTTAAGTCCACTAAATGGAGAAAAATCCTGGAATGTTTTCCTCAAAAAAACAACAACTTGATTTTATTTTCAACTGAAGAAAGAAAGACATGAACATCTTGGATGACATGGGGGTGAGTAAATTGTCAGGAAAAAAAATATTTTGGAAGTGAACTAATCCTTTGATAAATGAATACTTTTACTCAATATAAGGATGCATTAGATTGATCAAAAGTTAAAGTAAAACCTTTTGAGAATAGGGCCTATTATGTTTTTTGAGTAAATTACAATTGCATATTATTTACTATATAAAGTGTGATATGAAAATATTATATTTTCCAAGATTTTTCAGCCACAATTTCCTGATATTTTCAGGTTTTGCAATGGGAACCCTGTTGGCTGTTTTTCTTTCAGTAATACGTTGTTCTAGAAAATATGGCATGTTAAATAACACAGATAAAAAAAACTAAAAGAAAAAAGAATAAATAAACCAACAAATTAGATCTAGAAACCAGTCGTTTTAATTAATTTGATGGTTTTTAGATGCCTATAAGCATCCTGATCCATTCTTGATCTGCAGAATGTCAAGTTTAGTAAAGGGCTTTACTGTAGTCTTTGGCACAGTGCAGCTGACATTCAAATATTTGCTAGATCACTACCTTTATACCTTAATACTTATAACTTACATTAAAATGGAAGGCATTTTAACAAAGCCCAGAATGCCCCTTGAGACCTACTACGCTGTGTGTAAGATAAGTATATATAAACCACCAACACCTGCAACCCACAAATCAACAGGGTGAAAAACCCATTAGAGCATAGAAGGCAAAACAGGCAACATAAAGACTCATGAAGCTCAACAAACAGGTCCAAATTGCTCGTTAATTATTAAAACATTAATACAGTGTCCCCCATGACTACATTTTAGTGTGTGAATGCATCAGTCTACCTGGACTCCAGCTGCCATAGTAACATATTTGAAAGCAGCAAGCCATACAAGCGTCCACTTCCTTTCCTGTTTGGCGTTTCCAAATCAAGAAGAACGTGAGGGAAAATGTTGAAGTAGGAGCACGAATGGAAAAGCGATAGTCCTAAATCCGACCATATATTCAACAGTTCAGATGGAAGATCGAGTCTGAGGAACAGGCAGAGTCACAACTCCCAAAAGTGTGAGTACTCTCAGTTCCTTGAGTACATAAGAAGTGTAAAAGCCTGAATGTCTCACAAAGGGAAACACTGCCATCTGAAAAAAGAGCTGCACCATAGACAGCTAAGAAACACCAGCAGTCGACCACACACCCATAATCAGATCCTAAAAGCACAGCTGGCGAGGAGTCCCAAACTTTGCAAAGACAATCAGCGAATGACGCACATCCACCGAGTTTGGTGAGAAAACAGACCAATGTGTTACGCAGATACCATCCAGCTGCATTAAACTTGAGCGTGAGCAGCCTAAGTCAAGATATTAGCCCTTAATGGATCAGACATCACTAATAGTGACGAGATAAGTGAACTAGTAGGAAACACATCCGGAAGACAGGGCTCCAAATGATATGCCGCGGAGCTAAAGATGTCACTTAGAGTGCCGGGAGTGAGGTGTTTAAAGAATGAAAGGCTGTGCATTAATGGCAGGGAGAGATTCAGATTGCCTTTGAAAATGGAGGGGGGCGAGGCCTGGGAAACAGAGGGAGGAAACGGCACTCCACCCTGATCCTGAAACGGGGGGAGAGAGGGGGAAGAGAACCAAAACGACCCCCTTCCATTGACCGCAGCGTGAAACACGGAAAACGGACGACGGCAGATAAAACAAACATGACCGCACATCATTAAATGTATGTTGAGTGAGTCCATGATGAACAGATGTGCTTTTACTTCGACTTTATTTTATCAGATATCCGGATACTAACAGACTGCTGACACAATCATATATGGATATTGTTTTCTTACGATATTGCATTGGTACTTCAGCGCATTGCATCAATATATTTATTTAAACTACCTTTCAAAAGTTGGGGGCCAATAATATTTGTAATGCTTTTGGCAGCCTCTTCTGCTCATGAAGGCTGCATTTATTTAATCAAAAATGCAGTAAAGCAATAATGCTGTGAAATATTACTTACAATTTCAAAATAACCGTTTTCTCTTTTAATACATTTTAAAATATAATTTATTCCTGCGATAGCAAAGCCAAATTACAATATGAAATCATTTAATATGCTAATTAGACAAGAAATATTTTTCGGGCACCAACGTTTTGTGGAACACTATTTTGTGGAAACTAACTACAATTCCTTTTTTAATAAAATAAAAAATAAAACGAAATAACAAAAAAAAATCTATTCAAATAAAAAAAAAAAAACAATAAAATATAAAATAAAATATATATATATAAAAAAAATAAAAAAAAAAATCAAATAAAAAAAAAAAAATCATAAAAAAAAATGAAAAATATCAAACAAAATGTAACAAAATAAAATAATTTTTTTTATTAAAACGGCATCACAACACTGAAAAAGACAACATGATATACAGGCAATTATTCATTTTTAAAGAAAAAATGGTTATAATTCTTGTGCTCTGCTAAAATCTAAAAACAGGTCCAGTCAAAATGTATTGAGGTATGAATCGCTGCACGAGGTAGCTGCCAATACCAGCCCTATAACACCAAATAAAGCTAAATCTGGACACACTCCAGTTCTTCCCACAGAATGATCCCAGTACTTTCAAAAGATGTTTAACTGTTTCTCAAAGGATGTGGCACTGACTGCTTATTCCACTTTAATGAGTTTGGCTTACCCTGTATTGGCCAAGTGATTTGAAGGACATCTCCGCTACATTACCTAACCAGACTGAAACAATCAAGCACTTAGGCAGAACAGCAAGAACTCAAAACCATTTTAAACAGCCCCACCACATCACAGAGCAAAACAAAATCAAATTGTCTTCCAAAGAGCGTCTCACTCTGTTCTTGCCAAGTCCTCTGCATTCTGTCACCCAGCATGAAGCATTTTTTAACACATCTTATTATATAAAACCGATCCTTATGACCGATTAGTTGACTTGTCATTCAGGTAACCCACCAACTAGTCGACTTCGAAAACATGCCCAAGCATGAGTGAACATGTGCATTTGTACATGCAACACCGGAGCCAGAGGCTTGAGGTGTGTATGCTAAGCAGATGAGAGGAGGAGTGTGTAGGCAGTTGTGTTGTCGGAAATAAGACCGGCATTCAGCCTGGAGCAGCTTGTTTCATTATGTAACAGTCTGTCTCCGCAGGGAGAAACCATGAAGAGTCAATCACTGCCCTGCCGCTACACACCACCCCCTTATGCATTGCTGTATATGCACAAATAACTACAGTCTATCTTTCCAGACAGCCTTGTTTTTCAGACGTATTTAATGTATAGTTCTTCTTAAATCTTCGCTTCAAATGATCAAAGCAGCATATTTGGAAAAACGTACACCAAATCGACTAGTCGATGGGCTGCCCGAATCACTAGTTGACTTATCGACTGTAAGAATATCAGATGTGATTCTTAAGGGGCTTTTACATGAGATGTATTCTTGCAATCACAAACAGAGCAAACAAACTCAAAAACACAAACGCAACTCAACAAAGGAGCATTTTTTACTTGAAACGGCATATTAAAAACGTAACACTTGGGACGAGATGCTCAAAATACCACATGAGACATAATACAATGGCCAAAGAAAACGTACTAAATATGTATCGCTGAGGTCTAGTGTATGGTTGTGCGTTATAGGGCAGAAATAGAAAATACCTGACATTTTCAAGAAGGTTTTACTGTGCAACCAGCTAATCTGTCCATTTTACTGTCAGACAGGTACTAATTATTATACTGTTAAAAAAATATTTGACTTTGTTAAAGGGTTAGGGTTAATGTCGGGTTCATCTTCGGGAACACACATTAAGATATTTTTGATGCATTCCGAGAGCTCTCTGATCTTCCTGACAGCAAGGATCCTAACACGATCAAGGTCCAGAAACGTAGCAAGAAGATCGGTAAAATAATCCATGTGACAATCGGGGGTTCGTATCCGCGTGATGCAGCTGACACAGAACAGCATACGCCATTTACGTTCAATGGATACTCTCCAAAATGGCGCCAGGGTGACGACGCGGTGGAGACGAGTTGTTGAATATAGTCGTTATTTTTGTTTTCTTTGCATTCAAAATGATTTCACATGGATTATTTTACCGATCTGCCTTGCTACATTTCTGGACCTTGATCGTGGTAATTACATTGCTGTCTATGGAGGGTCAGAGAGCTCCCTGAATACATTGAAAATATCTTAATTTGTGTTCCGAAGATGAACAAAAGTCTTACGGGTTTAGAACAACATGAGGGTGAGTAATTAATGACGGAATTTTCATTTTTGGGTGAACAATCCCTTTAACTGTCTAACAGCAAATACATATTATACAATATAAAAATGCAAAAAGATTTTTACATTGCTAATATTCAACACGCACACACACATAATAAAAATAAAATGATACTATATCGTTGTTGGACAATATTGTGACGCATCTCAATTTAGAACAGTTTTTTTCTGAGGCATCAATTGGACATGTAAGGGATAAAAAGATTCAGATGCTTCCAGCGAATTGACATTTTGCTGCAAGGAGAAACCACTGCAAACAAATACAGAGGCAACAGTGAGCAGAGTCCACTGAGAGAACAATGAAGCCTGTATTGTGACATGAAGCCTTGCCGTGCTGTTTGGTTGAGGAACAGTACAGACTTGATAGCTTCCTCTGTGCAGTAACTGAATGTCAGCTGCGCTTTGTCTCCTTGTTTGTCATCACTATCGGTGGCGTTTCACACCCTGCACTGGGGGAAATAGTACAAAGATCATCGGGATTCAGACTGCAGGCTTTTCTCCACAAACAGAGGAGGGTTGACAGCTGAAAACCCGATGTAAAAAAAGATGCATGGCATTTTGAGACAAGCTCAACTGCACTTTAATTGAAACAAAGCAGCTAGTGACCAAAAACAAGGACAAAAAGTTTGCATTACAAACATGTTTTTCAAGTGTTAACTTTGCCTCCTGAATAAAGTACAGTAACCATTCCAAAAGCAAAATTTATATTAAACATGAACAATAATGATCTGCTACACAGGGAAGAACAAAGAATAACCACCAGATGACAGTCAGCTCAATTAATAATCACAGCTGACAAGTAGGTACAGTTCCTGTAACTTCACACGCAATCATGTGAGTTCAGTAATGAGGACCAAAAAAGATAATGCTTAAGAATTTCTGCACAGATACTCAAAGACCCCCACCGCTCTCCCGTTCGTCTCCATGTCTGGTTTCCTTCCACTCACTGTTGAGACCCCCTGCTGAGTCATAACCAGTTCCTGCTGTGTTGAAGTCAAGCTGAGGTAATGCTTGCTGAGATTAACGCTTCTAAAACCTAGCGAGTCGCCTCACTGCTTGCTGCTTTCATTGGCATCTGCTTTCTAAGAGTTTCTTAGCTGCCTTGGAACCTCAAAACATTGCATGGAGAGTGCCATTAGCATGTTGTTGAGCTAATGAGCATAAAATACTTCTTTGAAAAACATCAAGTCATACTAAGCCTGTGTATCATTTTTTCATTAATAATTTAGTATATCCTTAATAATCTTCCATAACCATTGTGATCATTTGACTCAAAACAGTAAAAAAAAAAAAAAAACAAAAAACAGTTTTGTGAAACGGGATCAGTGAATTTAAATTAAAATATTTGTTTCACAAATTTAGGTTTCCTTTTCCATTAACAAAATGAGTTCATCTGTCATGATCTTAACTGTTTATCTTATTTCTACTTTGCAAACTTCAAAGAACACATTACACTGGAAGATTTGTTTATGTTTTACTGAGCTTTTTGCAGTGCATTTTGGGATTGCATTGTCCAAAAAGGACCACTTTATGCAATGCAGCAGCATAATTAATCTGCCGGTCTTTTGGAACTACCTTCATGCCTGAAGTGTGCCTACGATGCCTTAAAATGCTACGTCCATTGGCCTTTTTCTTGACTCACCCAAGTGTGCGCAGGAGTTTTGAGGTGCAGTCTCTAGAGGGAACGTCTGTCCCATGCTCCAGCCCCCAAAGAGCCTCCGTTTGCCGCTCCTGCCCAGGTGCACCCCAGTGGACAGCAGCGGCAATCCAGGTTCCCCCAAACCTTCCGCTTTTCCTTTCAGCTTCAAAGAACCCCTTTCCTCTCACCTAGTGTCGATCTCACGTTTCCTTCCACCTTCCTCCAATGTTCCCTTCCTCTCTCCCCGTCCTCCCCAGCCCTTCTCCTCCCCTCTCCTCCTCCACTGCTCCACCCCCTCTCCTCTTCACCTACCCCCCTCCACACCAAGGAAAACGAGGCAAAGCGCAGAATGCAGAGAAATTAAAAAGGCAGAGGTAAAGCATTCGGTGGCAGCTAGTGCTGAAAAAAAAAACGGATTAAAGGGAAATCCTGCCAGCGAAGGGAAAAAAGGTATCAGCTAGGAGCACACTTGACTTATTGGTTATGGAGAACACAAAAGCAAGAGGAACTGATCATCAAAAAACAGGTCATGTTAGTGAACATTTTAAATGAGATGTGAAATTTATCTGACATTAATAAGAACATAGTGACAGTCTTTAAATTTGAGGTGTTCTATGAGGTTTGTAAAAGATGTACAAATATAGCTGATAGTGATAATTTAAAAAGAAGTTAAACTAAAAAATGTCCAATTTAACATTTAATTCCATCATTATTTACTCACTGTTAAAATCAACCTGATTCGTTTATGCTACACTGATGGGGAATATCCTGGACAATCTTTTTAATATAATAAAAGTGAATTGAGATTTGGAGCAAAACAAATTCCAATTTGTGAATAAATTGTTTATTGGAGTCATTTTGAGTAACTCATTGATCCAGTGGGCAAAACCGTTGATTTGTACTGATCCGGTTCTCAACTCATTGGTCTGATTAAGGTTATTAGTAAAAGATGATATAATATTGTTCAAGAAACATTTCTTATTTTTATTGATGTTGAGAACATCTGTGCTACTTAAACTTTTTTTGTGTGGAAATGGTGATAATTTCCCCCCCCCCCAATTTTTTTTTTTTTTCTAACATTCTAAAAGTCTTTACTGCATTTATTTTACCGTATTTCTTAAAAAAAATATATATATTTTGAGGCCAAAACTTTTGAAAGCAAGTATAAACTTTAGAATATTGTGTATAAGTAATATGAGCAACTGTTATTATACGTTTGTGTCCTTTGTGAAGCTTAAAGCTCCAGCCGAAGGAGCAAGTCTTCAACATTTCTAGATTTAAAGTCAGACAGTTTTGGAATGACACGGTGGTGAGTAAACATGACAATTTATTTTTGGGTGAAATATCCTTTTTAGGATTTATACCGAATATAGGTATTGCCCTAAACAAACCCTCTGTTTTGCTTAAAAATTCAATCTATTAGTATACACTCAGTGATCAGAGGATCTGGACTCCTGCCCTCTGCACTTTAGCAAATCTTCATCCACAGGAATTCCAAGAATGTCATTTTATCCAGCAAAGTACATTAGCAGAGAACGGGAATGTGGAAGTGTGTAGCTGTGTAACTTGACTACTCCTAATCCCATTTCCTACAGCCTGACACAACTTCTCATTCCACAGCGTATAATAAAATGATTCTGTAACAAACCCCTGAATTACACTGATGTGCATATAAAAGATTTCTTTATACGGGAAACATCAGTCATGGACCAGATCCTTCCTATGATCACAATGCTCCAGGTCTTCGGTCACCATCCATGACCATGTGTGATCATAAGAAGGCGTTCACAGGAAGTGTTCTTGTGTTCAAAAGCAGCCAGATGAATCACAAAAGAAAGAAATATAATGATAAAACTTTAATTGACTATATTTGATCTCAGTTCCTGTCACATCTTAAATAGACCTCCAAGTCAAGAGATCAAGTGTACATTAATGCACAAATGAATCCGCGATTAGCTGACAGAAGTTGTTGTTAATGGAACCCTAGTTTATAAATGGTTAAATTATGCAAAACAGGGCATTAGAATAAAATTGGCTTATGCTGCAGTAATCTTTGGCTGAACACATCTTTTAAACTATTTGAACAAAAAAAAATACTGTTTGAGGCTTCGATGAAGTAACAGAGAACCAAGAACAAACAATCCTTTTTTTCTGTGGTGCATGAGCTATGAAATCCACAAACCATGCAATAATAATGCTGAAGTTGGGGCAACAGATACAGAAAGAGCAAGAGGGAAATACTGCAATGATACAACTCCATGAAACAATGAGGCAAGCAAAGGAAGAGAGCAGAGCAAAAATAGCTTTGTGCTACATGGTTCCCGCATGTTACATAAAATTTGTACATCTAAGTTGGATAGATCACAATCACAAAAGGAACTCTGACCTATTCATCTCGCAACTCAAGTCATTCCAAAATCTCTGATTTCTTTGCAACCGTTCCAAGTTCAGTACCACAGTAAGAACACACATGCATCTACACTAGGAAAAATAAAAGACTCAGAGGATCGAACTGAAGCCCTGCTTCTCTCTGTCCCACTTACAGCACCTACACTGGGCGTCTTTCCAAAGAGAGAACGAGAGAACAGAGAGAAGAGAATCAGCTCGTTGGTTCTGCCTAGACCCAGAACCTGACATGACCTGGAAATCAAGCTCCACAGATCTGTTCAAGGAACTGCCTTCATGACCTTCCTAACGGGATAACACAGAGCTCTTTACTAGTGTTTTGTTGGCCAACAGGAAGCTTCAAACAATGACTTCTGCAAGAATCCCAATTAAATCAAATATAGTTGTTCCTCATTACACTGCAATTACTGACAAATAACATGTTTGTCTACAATGGCTGCATCCCATTATGTAATAATTGTGATTTTGACAATAATAACAGTTAAAATGCACCAATACGTGCCATGTTAAATCAAGATCACACATTGGTTTCTAGAGCTTAATCAACGCCGTCTACAAATGGAATGTTTATTCTTAATTATTCAGCATCATTAGTATCAAGACAAAGTATGGCAATAAATACTTACCTCGATTTTCCATTACAGAATCTGAGACTCCACGATAAATGGATCCTGTAATTAAAGCAAAACAAACAGATAATTACATAAGCAGCCCATTCATTTACAGCACCACTCATTACTAATTATTGCAGACAGATGATATGGCATTAAAATGATTTAATAAAGCAATAAGCCTCAAGAGGCTGTGCATTAGCATTACAGCCAATTTACCACAGGTAAGGAGCGTCCTTAAGCATAATGCGATTCAAATTCCCTTACCTCTGGCAGAATTCAACGTTAGAAATAAATACATTTAATTTAAGTGAAGGTTTAGTGAGCAAAAAATGATATATAAAAATACACACAAAATAATATAATGAAAATAAAAATCTAAATAAAATAAATGAATAACAAATAACAATAAAAACATTAATTAAATAAATAATAAAATTAAATGATGTGTAGCCTTCGTTGAGTGCATAAAAGGACACACGTCTCATGAATCACCAATGGGAGCTTCGAATCAGATTCAGAATGAATGGACAAACTTACAATGGTGAAGGTCATTGGTGTTGTAAGGGGGTGGTCATCCGTGGTGCCTCTGTTCGTCTATATTAAAGTGTTCAGAGCAGCAGACAGGGTGCATTCGCTCATCTCCAGGGGTGTCCTGTAATATAGAAATAAAATGTAAAACTCACTTGATTGGAAGGCAGTTGTGTTCAAAAATCTTCCCAAATCCAGGTTCATGAGCACGATCAGTAAAGTGTCTAATCCTCAAGTACACTCATTGTCCTTGAAAGCTTCACTCCCAGACTCCTATGCTTGAACGATGCTTGTTATTTCACTTTAATGTTATCTTTGAGATTTGGTGGTTCCTACACTGATTAGTCGCACGTCTCGCACCATTAAGGTGGCAAGAACTTCATCCAACATATTTAAAAGTAGGTGTCACACTTCCAGATTGCACAACTGATAGGACAAAAACCATAGCGTTTCAATTAAAATGGCACCAGTGAGATTGAGAAAAGAAAAGCAAAGCAAAACGACAAGAAGAGGAGCGCAAGTAATGACCGCAAAGAGAAGACAGGCAATTATCTGAAAGGCGCTGATGGAAAGGACAGATAACCCACAAATAAAATGAGCAAATGTCTAACAGAGGGATACAAAAAACAGACAGGGCACATCAGACTGTAATGGACTGTCAGTAGAACTGGAGGATGGATGAATATAGGAGAGAGAGAAATGCTAATGAATATCTCCAGGGGCATTGATCGATTAAACAGAACGCAGACAGACAGCAGTCTCACCGCACTTCGACTTCTGCTTCGTCGCAGTCAGAGATAAGAACAGAAGAATCCTGCAAGACGTTTACCTGAGCTCAGCTAATGTCATTTGTGCCATAGGTCTCATTTAAAAACAAAAACCAAGTTGACACAAAATACAGTCAGTGCCAATCGAAAGCCATCTAAAACAAAACAGACACGGGAAACCGAGTCGGGGTTGGGGAAGGGTGGTCATTGGAGAGTAAACTGCATTTACATGATGAAAAACACAGTAAAAAATTGTAATATTGTGAAATATTATTCTAATTTAAATATCCTAGCTGTTTTCTATTTAAATACATTTTTAAAACATTATTTATTCCTGGAACGGCAAAGATACATTTTAGCAGTCATTACTCCAGTCTTCAGTGTCACATGATCCTTCTGAAATAATTCTAATATGCATATCTAGTGCACAAAAAATATTTCTTATTATTAACATTAACACAAATGCATTTTTGGCGTTTACTTTATTAGTATAGGACAGTGTAGAAGTCACAAGAAACGAAGTGGGAGAGAGAGGGGGGAGGGATCGGGAAAAGTCCTCAAACCGGGATTCGAACTCAGGATGCCCGTAGCGCAACGGCGTTATATGTCGGCATGCTGGCCACAAGGCTATTGGCTCCAACAACATTTGTGCTGCATAATATTTTTGTGGAAGCTGTGAAATTTTGTCAGGATTCTTTAAATAAAATAAAAAAACAAACAGCATTTATTTGAAATGCAAATTTGAGTAAAACTCACACTTTTGATCAATGTATCAGATTATCTATCGCATTTTTCTTACCGAAGTACCAATTTCTTTCTCCCTGATAATGCCAAACGTCTATATTTATGTATTTTCTCTGAAATAGCTTGAAAGAAAGATGTTTATAATAGGGGCTGCAGCTATCGAATATTTTATTAATCGAGTATTCTACCGAAAATTCCATCGATTAATCGAGTAATCGGATAAGAACTACTTTTTCTTTTTAAAGAGCAATCCTAAACATACAAGAGAAAATAAGGCAAGTCTCTTAAAATGAACAAGTAATTTGTTTCCTTTTTAGAACAATTGTAATTGTTATTGCTGAAATTGCATATTAATAACTGAAAACTAAACCATTTACTGCATTTAATTACCATATTACATTCAAAATGCAAATACAAATATATCAAATCTATTTCAAATTACTTTAAAAAAGGTAAACATAGTACAACCTAAAACAAAGACATAAATCTAAATAATAATAAAACCTAAACATTGTGCAACTTTACTTCCAACTTTGATCCTAACTAAATCTCAACCCATTTAGTGCATTTAATTGCCATATTACATTCAAAATGCAAATACAAATATATAAAAATCTATTTCAAATTAATTTAAAAAAGGTAAACATAGTACAACCTAAAACAAAGACATAAATACAAAATAATAAAACCTAAACATTGTTCAACTTAACTTCCAAATTCGATCTTAACTAAAGCTCAAGCATGACATAAGCCTTTACTGTCTTCTTAGAAGAATTGTGGCTTTTGTGAGAGGCAAACATTTAGTGGACAGGAAGTTCACCTGGAACAAAAACAAGAGTCCATACACATAACATTAACAATTTTTTCAGCAACATGAATTTAAAGTTATTTGGAGAATAAACCCTCTTAAATGTCTCTCTACATGTGTGTGTGTGAGTGAGTGAGAGTGTGTGAGAGTGTGTGAGTGTGAGAGAGTGAGAGTGAGAGAGAGAGAGAGAGAGAGAGAGAGAGAGAGAGATCATTTAAAGGAGCATGTGGCATGCACCGAAATAAATTCTGGGCCGAAAACTGAGAATTCTGGATGTGCTTGGTTGAAAACCGAAAATGCTTTGTAATAATTATTTATTTTATCAAATAATATAAAGTAATTTTGTAAGACTTAATTTAACTCAATTTTAATGACACGGAATTTAAAAAGCACAAGCCAATAAAACAACCACACTTTTATTGAAAGATATTTGGACAGAAAATATATTAAAATTAAATATCAATGTATTATTTTTATTCAGTTCTATGCAACAGAATCAGACATAACTGTTGTTGTTGTTTTTGACTAATTATCCAAATAAAGTATAGTCCTGCAAACAGGGTTTTTCCTTTCTCTGAGGCGGAGGTGGTATCCTGATCATGTGCACACAATGTACCCTTCAACTGCCTGAAACAAACACTTTTTACATGCAATGTATTTTAGGTGTTATAATAATTATATGATTGAAGAAAATGACAATTATAAAGTTATGTTTTATTTTCACTCACCTAATGTTTTATTGTTATTTGTTTTTAAAATAGCTTAATGAAATGTTTTCTTTTTCCTCAGAAATTATGTGTTGTGTATCTGGTTATCAAATGAAGGCATAACACATCAATTTCATTTATCTTTAAATTATTGACAATTAAACTTTTTTTGGCAAACAAAGGGAATTTACTATTAAAATTAAAACATGTTAGAAATGTTGTGTGATCATTCCTTGAAAAATAAAGTTTTCATAATTTTGTAGTAGTAGTAGTTGTTCATTCTGCTGAACAAAATTTCTTCAAAAACCCAGATTTTATTTTGATGGGTTCCTATGAATTGGTAACACTTTACAATAAAGTTCATTAGTTAACATGAACTAAGAATGAACAATACTTCTACAGCATTTATTAATCTTAGATAATGTTAATTTCAGCATTTACTAATTCATTATTAAAATCACAAGTTGTGTTTTTTAACATTGATAAAAGCACTGTGAACTAACATGAACAAACAATGAACAACTGCATTTTTATTAACCAACATTAACAAAGATTAATAGTTAAATTTAATAAATGCATTGTTCATTCATGTTTATTAATACATTAACTAATGTTAACAAATGATACCTTATTGTAAAGCCTTACCAATTCATTATACAAATAGATGTATTTGGCACAGAAAATGAGATGCCAGACAGAGACATTCTCTCACCATTGAATTAGCTACACTGTAAAAAAAAACAACAACATAAAACTCAGCTTTTTGAGTGTTTAAAACCATTATTCTGATTAAAACACTGCAAAAACAATAATTTAGGCAAGTTTTTAAATTAGTCACAAACCTTAAAACAACAACACATAGAAAAATTATGGATGCACCAATATTAAAATTCTGTCTGATAGTTATTTTCATGCAAAAAAAATTGGATTAAGCTGATAACCTTTATGGTATCAATATAGTGTGAGTTCCTAATATTTTATATATTTTTTAAACTTACATCCATCTATATGTAATAGTAAACAGCAATATTTATACACATGCACAATTATTAAATCAACCATGCTGCAGTTATAAAGTTAATATTTAAATAAAATGATCAGAGCTTATTGAGGCTCAATTCTGGATGCTGGTATGTCTTTTATGAAACATGTCATTGCTGAAGTCTACAGAATTTGCATCCGTATATTAAGCAGGCAGGAATGCAGTAAACACGAGACAGGCAGTGCTAGAGTTAAGCAGTCTATTTCAGGCATGATCATTATCCCCAGCTGCCTCACATTTTTGAGGTTTCAGACACCAAAATAATCCTAAAACCATGGTCATTGGGGTTTGCGTCTTCCTCAAGAACTGTGATCAAACCTAAAGCACACGCTAGACTCAAACTACAATAGCAAAGGAAGCAAGTGCAAATTTAAAAAGGACACGCAAAAGAGATTCTTTTCTTCTGGTAATTTAGGTTTTACAAAAAAGTGGAAGTTTTACATGTACAATTGTGGTTAGTTTTAAAAGGCAAAACAAGCTCTTACATCACCCCTGCTGGTAGTCAGATCATAAAGCTAGCGTTCTCTTATCACACTGTTCTTTTATGATGGGGGAAAACAACACAAATATAGACTCAAGAGAAAGGTGTATTGCTATTATTGTTGCAGACGTGGACACACTATAAAAAGCTCATCTGCAGGGACCCCACACTGGCCCTTATGCAAATCTCATCGAGAACAACATGGTATACCGCTGCGACGATGCAGTGACCAGGCAGCTGGAATACCAATACTGTGCAACATGCTCTCCAACTCATTCGTGTGTGAAAATCAAGCAGCGTTTTCACAATGTCGAAATTGATCTTTGTAAATCTAACAGTTTCATAACTGTTGTTTTTATTTGTGCTTTTGAAGCGTTCACAATAAGGATTATTTTGGCTTGGACTGGAATTCTTGGTGGATTTATTGTTGGTTGGTCTCTGAAGCCTTACATTCTTTTTTTGTACCAAGTGGTTAACATGTTGTGACTGTGGTATCAAAACAACAGCGCAATACTGACCAAAGCTATGCATAAATCAAATAATCAATCCTTCCATGCGGTCGTATCTAGCCACTGTAACAAACTAGTTACTGTTTTTTAGGTCTCCAAGCCTAGGTATCTACATCAAAATCACAAAAAAGACATTCTCCACAAGCCATGTTATACCACAAGAATACAGAAAAACCTGTGGTCTAGTTTGGAACAGTATACTCTAGGGGTGTAACGGTACACGTATTCGAACCGTTTCGGTACGGGTCTTTCGGTTCTGTACACGTGTACCGAACGAATACAGAATTTGTTTCCCCAGGAAATTCAAAAATAAATGCCGTCAGATCTCTGTATAAATGCCTTGGAGACCCGCTTCTGGGACAGTTCAATAACGTGCTGGTATAAACCCAACACAAGCATTGACTCGAGCGGCCGCGATCAGCTCTGGTTCCTGTGTCTGAGCCGTGACCGGAGCGAGAGTGAATGCAATCATTCCTTCCCTCTACTACTAGTTTTAACATGAATAAACATGACTGAACATCTCATGCAATTGCTCAATCAGTGTTTCAACCGCAGAAAGACATAAAAAAAACAGCGTGGAGAAAATGTTATGTAGCATTTAATTTACCTCAGCAAATCATCAGTGTCCACAGCTCGTTAGTTGAATTTCACAATCATCCATTTAAAAATAAATATTAATTACATTTAAGTTTGGGATAAGTTGTTAGGCTTAATTGTAACCTTATCAGTCCCTACAGAATTGCGCAGGACTTTTTTCAGATTTTTGCGGCCTAAAATGACTGATTTTGCTGCTGATTTTTTCAAAATTAGCGGTGATATTTGCGGCATTTCACCAGCAGCTGACAGTAAAACACTCACCCTAACTCGTGTAGCCCAAACGAGTAGCGCGAATTCGTTCCACTTTCGGTTTGTTTGCCCAGTGTAGCTCTTGTAAATTGGGCATGATGAGAACGCATGGCTCCCATAGTATATTTTTTGCAGTATGGAGTGCAGTATGTACTGTGCACACTGTGCTAACTTTCTGTACACACGGAACATCTACTGTACCTAATCTACTACATTTGCCTAGGCTTTATGTACATTTCTTATTACTTCAGACACTGTATTCCATAATGCAAAGCACCCTCTTCATTGCAGTGTCAAGAAAGAACAGAATATAATCAACAGCAATTTTAGATATTTAGATCATGAGACATTATTTGATCAAACTGCCAGTACTGAAAACATTTTTACACACGATTGGATTAAACACAGCGATAACTTCATGGCAGAAACCACTTTATGGCAAAAACAATAAATTGTTCAAAAGTGTCTATTCAATGTTCTCTAAAATTAATAATAAAACACACAAAAAAATATTTTAAATGTCACAAATATATGCAGACATCACAACATATTATGTTATTGATTTTAGACAGCAGTGTTATTAAATTATATTTTTAAAGATTAGATTTGTTTTAAAATTTATATTTCATTCTTGGATCATTATTTGATCAAATCGTTTTTAAAGATTAACGTTAAGTGAGTGTTAGAGAATGGCAAAACTTATTCCAAAATGGAAAAATTAACACGCACAATTGATAGACATCAAATAATCAAGCAATAAAAATAAATAAGCATTACTTTCTGAAATAACTCATAAAATGTAAGCCATTCACATTGTAGATTTAGCAGAATGGCAAAAGCATTTAGTTTGTGCATTTTGAGCTTCATGTTGATGGGGAACATGGATGGGCAAGAGCCGAATAAATAAGCATTACTGAAATAACTCATAAAATGTAAGCCATTCACCATTTATTTTAACGGGTATGTAGCAGACTGTTTGTGTGTCATGCTCAGATAAATCCATTCTCACACCTCTGGACCTGAAGCATCAACGGCAGTGAGTCACACTGTAAACTGGAAAAATGTGCAGCATATTTCCATAAAAGGTGAGAATGTATGCATGCATGCAGCATTCATGCGTCTAGTGTTTGAGATAGGGCTGCCACTAACGACACTTTTTTTATCATTAAAATAAAAATGTTAAATATAAAATCAATTAATTGGGATGCTTTTGATTATTAAAATTTAATGGAACCATTAAAATGGAATCCAGAAGATAATGGAAAACAGAATTTGGTACAGATAAAACTGTAAAACTAAATTAATTAGACAGGCTTTTTGATTAATAAATTTAATTTAACCATTAAAAATAGAAAAATAAAAATGGAACAAAATGAATTTGGAAAAAAAGCGGATTTCATTGGCCCTGTAATTATAATATTTTTGAGGTAATAAGAATAGAACTTCTGAAATAACTTAAAATACATATATAAATAGCAATGCTGCAATAATAATTAGTTCAAATAATGTATCAAACGTAAGAAATCATATGGATTTATTGAACAAAACTGTTAAAATACATAATGTATAATAAACAATAGAGCTAATGTAGATTACGCATAACAAAGGCCTGCAGGGGGCGCCGACGGCCTGATGATAATTTTTACACATTACTGTACTGCTGCGTAATCTAATCCTTATTTAATATTTACCAAGCACCATTTATGTACTTAACCTACATGCATGTAAATAATTAAAGCGCATACTGTATTAGAACTAGGGCTGCAACTAACAATTATTTTGATAATCGATTAGTTGGCCGATTATTCTTTCGATTAATCGGATTAAATCAAATTATTTAATTTTATTTACAAAAAACACACTATTCCACATTCTGCTCAATGTCCTTCAAACCATGCTATGAAAACATACAGTGCTTAATTTATTAGATCACCTGTCATAAAGAAAAAACAAATATTTTAGGATTGTCAAAAAAAAAATTAAATCCAAAAAATGTATTGTCATGTATTGGGCAAATTACAAACAGAAACAACTAATTAGTATTTATAATAACAAAAATTTCCTCATAACAGCTTGCATTGTTTATGTACTTTTTGACTGTAATTGGGTATCTATATTTTAGTCAGTTATTGCGCTCCTATTTCATTGAGCTCTGTCTGTTTGACGCGCATGCGTGCGACGGTGCTTGTTCAGAACCAAGTCTGTGGAGTTAAGCGAAAAATCGCAAAATGGAAATATTTACATGGCTTTCTAACATTTACAGATGGAGAATATACTTGTGAAATATAAGTAATGCATTTAGGAAAAGCGCACATAGCTCAAACAGCACGTCTCTGTCAGGGCACACGCAGCCTTTCTGTCAGAGCCGCTTTATATTCAAAGATTTATCATTGCTGATACACCTCATTTATTAACATTTAATCATATGATCGCAAGGTTCATGTTTACGCTTTTAATATGCACGTTCGCTAGCAAGCTAGTTTCTTAATCTACTAATTACAAAAGTTTTTTAAAGTTGAACTTACATTAATTGTACATGGCTTTGGGCTCTCTTGTGTGAGACGCGAGTGCAACGATGATAGATGTCCCTCTAGAAAATGCAATAAATATGCATTCTGTGTGAACGGCTTGGTTTCAGTTTTGAGGTAAACAACATTGATGTTCTCTTTTTCCGCTATATTTTGAATGTGCAGCACGCATCGAGTGGGTTCAACTGGACAGGCTAAAAAAAAAAAAGCATTAAAATGCAATGACACCTCGTCATCGCATCTCGTGTGCCAAGCTGCCTGACGGACGCCTAAAATTTGAATGCAGTGTTTTGCATTCGAATGTGGATTTTATTTTAAATTCGACAAATATTCGAAATTCACCTTTTTTTTTAACAGCCCTACTGACAATAAATGTATATCCTGAATGCACTGTAAGTCGCTTTGGATAAAAGCGTCTGCTAAATGCATAAATGTAAATATCATGCAGCCTTGGAAAACTAAAGTCTAATAATGTGTTTTATGGATTCTCATCCGTGAAATGCCCCACTTTACTTCGTATCCGTATTTTTCCGGTTAGTCGACGCGAGCAAAATGAAGACGAACATTTTTAAAAAATCGACTTGTCGACAAAAATAGACTAATCGCGACAGCCCTAGTTTGATAATAATGTGAATATGACCTGAACGTGTGTATCAAAGCCACTATAATAACAGGAATAAAAAGTGTGCATGTTGTCATATGCCCAAATAAAAAAAGAGAGTGTCACCTCAAGAACCTGACACTCGGCGATACCTAACACATGCTAATCCCCGACACACACACACACACACACACACACACAGACCCATCCTCGCAGCCTCCCTCAGGACATGAAGTGTGAAAAAAGGATGTAACTGGCCCATTTCTTCTTTGGGTGCTTAACTCCTCAGCCTCCGTCTTGCACCATTTAGGATGTGCACTCAGGGAACTAAAATCCTTCATACTGTAAATTACACATGGCAAAATCAGTGTGGTATCAAACTGTTCAGGTGCTGACCTATAAAAGCAAAATAAAATGATAAAAACTGATTTAGATGGAAACGGTATTAAAACAATCTCTTAAGACATATGACCTTGCAAGGTACTTCATTTCGCACATCACTAACGGTAAACATTTCTTACCGTAAAATTCAATCACCAAGCAAGAAAACTCTGGAGGAGAAATAGAACAGATGTGCACTCTATTATTGCATCTACTGCGTGTATCTAACGTCTCGCTCTCCTTCAGAACCCCTATATGTGAACACCAAGGCCAGTCCACACTCGGAACAAAAATACTCTTGAGCCAGAAACAAAAGCATGCAAAAAAGCTCTCCATTTGGTCCAAAGTAGGGCAGTACAAAACTACAAAATCGACTAGTCATTGATTTGCCTAATTAAGTAGACCTGAGCTTTCAAACTGGGGTCAGGCCACAGGACAAGGTAATGTAAGGTAAGGTAAAATAAAATTTACCAAATTTCTAAACACTTGCCAAGAATCATGAGATTAATCACAAATTGTATTATTCTGTTGACAGATGTGAAGCAAAAAAGTGTGAACTCGAAAGAAAGTTAATATCAGTGCAGAGTACTGGAGAAGTCTAGAGTAAAAATGTGTTTATATCTTAAATATAGAGCCGCCTTTACATTTTAGAAAGGGAGGTCCCTTGAAAAGGGATCATCAATAAGTCATCCATTATACATGAGACAAATACATAGAAATCTCAAAAAGGAGGGCAATAGACTAACAATGCATAAGACAAGACACTTAAAAAAAGGGTAATTTTCTTAAAAACAACACTCATAGTGAAATGCTCCAAAAATATAATGAGATGTGATGTAAAATGCAATGACCAAAGACTTCCATCTGAATGCTGATGATTGCAGGAGAGGTGCTTTAAATTTAGATTTATGAATAATTTTGTCACCAAAAACTTCCCAAAATACACCCACCTTAATAAATATATAATAACAAATTTGAGAAACAGGTCAAATAGTCAGTTTTTGGACCAATCCAAAAAGCTCTGATGTCCTTTAATTGACTGAAATGATGAAACGATAATAGAAATTGTATCAGAGCAGATGGCACGCTCAAACACATCCCCAAAGCTCGTTGTTAAAAGTGTGACACTACGGCACCACCCTCTCATGTATAAAACTAGGCCTACAACTTGACTGCCTAAGAATAGCTTAACACACATAAAAGTGGGTTTAGTGTCCTACATCAAGCCGCCTGGAGTACCACACGGTTGATTCTCCAAACACAAGTGACAGAAAAGAAGAAAGGATGACAGAATGTAGAGTCCTCTTCTATAAACAGAACTTTCAGAACTGGATACGCTGATTCAATTACGTAGCACAGAAATGGGAGCAGCTGGTACGCTTATGTGATCTTTAAATAGCATCCCACCTCTGCGCGTTGAGGCTCGGTCTTATGTTTAGGCTTGGGCAGAGACAGCTGCTGATGGCTGAGAGAGAAATCGTTACATGCACTGGAGGTCAACAGAGAGTTTCGTTTTCACAAACTTTTGCCAGTTGCGGGGGAAGACAGTATCTACGGTGAACTTCCAATCTACCCAAATGCAATCGTAAAAAAAAAAATACAATAAATAAATCGCTCTAGAAGTTGGCCTACCTCTCTAGCCGAGACCTCATCCAGAACGGAAGAGCTCCATTGAGGGAACTATGAAGCGAGACCTGTATTTCCTACCTCCAGACCACATATCACACCCCCGGCTCCCTTCAGAATGACTGGACGGTGCTGTACGTTCCCATTCCGAACCGCCTGTACGTCATTGCCACGCCTGCCCCAGAAAGGCTTCGCTCACCCCAGGGACCTGTGGCCCACTTTCCAAGGTGCCCAAAATGCCGGTCCGGACCAAACTTTAGACTTCCTCTCATTACGTCTTCTACACTGCCTGGGAAACTAGCGGCACACTCAAACCTTGACTGAGTCTTGCTTCATGGAAAGGATGTCAATCCTTGTTTCCTAATGAAATTCTGTTTTATAGAGTTGGGAGAAAAGCACTCTCCATTTCCCACCACTGAAGTAAGATCTTGTGACTGAATCCTGATAACTGGCAAACTGGATTTAGTGGGGTGAGATCTCCTGGACACAAACTAACTCAATCAATACTGGATGATGTTTAGGTGGAAGAGCAGCTCAGAGTGCCACACACTCTCATGGTAATTTGTAACTAATTTTACATTTTGGCGTCTAATTAATTACACATTGGATGTAAATGTGATCCACCTCCTCTCATGAATTAGACTTCACAAAGATCAAGTTGGTCATAAATCTCAATGGTCTACACCAGATAATCTTTTGTAATTTATAGTCATTATTAAATGAAACATTTAATGCAGTGACCCCCAAATCACTTTATTCTCTGCCACAGTTTCATTATGTTGCAGATTCACCATGACAGTACAATGCGAACCTGCTGTTATAGTTACGCCGTTGCTATGCTCACACACTACTTGTGGATGCGGTGTGAAACAGGCTGTCCTAACGGATGTAAAAAAAATAAAAATAACGCTTAGAAAATATACATTCTCACAAGCCATCAATTAAAAACAAAAATGAAATGACAATTTGCTATTTAAAGGAAAATTAGACCATTCTATCAACATCCTTACCAACTAAAACCACCTCATGTCTTCCTCTACACATCTCTCTGATGTAACCATTAAGATTTACTATGAAAAACTTCTAAGATACATTCATTTTTATACCACAGCGTTTAAACCGATGACTTGACGCATGAAAACTGTATAGGTTGAGTATAATAACTGTACTAAATACAAAATAGACTAAATATGTGTTCAGCGTTATACTATGTTAGTAAATGTTTTCAAAGTTAATTATAACAATTATTAAATTATCAAAGTTATTATAAAAAAACATTTCACACTCAAGTTTCTTGGTTTGTTTAGTGTCTCTGTGTTTCTATAAAAACCCCTGATATTTTCACTAAAGCACGTTCTTGTCAGCGTTTGTGTCCTCCTTGAAAAAGAATACCAGCGCGAGTCAAATAAGATGGTCTGCACTGCAACCACACAGAGCACCAAAGATAGTTCATCAAATTAAATAGCTAAACAAGTGTCCTTCACCCTACCTTGCAACCAACCGCCAATCCATCTCAATCTTTCACTCAGGCACACGAGAGAAATTAGAGCTTCACTGGAGCAATGAATGAGTGATGAATGATGGAGCTCCGAGCTGATCAAGTCCTAAAAACGACTGGAGCACAAAGAACAAATTAGACGCTCTCAGGATGAAATCTTCCTCGATGTTACGCAAGCTGGCGAGATCAATCTTTGAATGTGATAACGATCAGCCACCGGCTCTCGTAAAACGGTTGAGATAGATTTTGAGTAACAATGGAGAGAGAAAAAAACGGGTAACGTAGATGCGAAATGCTCACGGTGAGTGGAGGCGCGTGCTCCTGATCGCTCCGATTCAAATGGACCTGAAAACGAGCGGTGATACATTCGGAGAGCACGGGGTATTGTCTGTCAAATTAAAACGAGGGGATTCGGTCTCCATATATTTTCCTTTGGGAAAATCCCATAAACAAATAAAGATTCGTAGAAGCACAGCTCTCGTGCATTGATGAAAAATCAGCTGATCATCCTAACGGCAAACATTCTTACATGTGTTCTAGGTTCACTGATATTCTCAGTACTCAAAACCAGAATAAAGGGGAAATGCACGATTCATAGTGGTTATTACAAGCATTGAATGCATGCAATTGGGGGATAAACGGAACGCAAGCGTGCAGAGATGATGCGGAGCATCACGAATTCACGATGAGCGCAGCGCCGCTACAACTTTGAGCACAAGTACTGATGCTACAGATACTGATGCAGTGTTTTTTTTTTTTCATAATAATAAAACATACACGTTTGGCTGTGCTTGAGGGGGGGAAACATATGACGAAAATAAATTGTATGTGCACGAGCACCTTTGCGCATTGCACTTACAAAAGCTGAGATTTGCATTGCAACAACTTTCTTTCCAATGCGGTTCACCTGCGCATGCATCATCTGGTTAATAGCTAACATCTCTTACCTTCCCCTATTACGTATAAGGCACTGGCCCTCCTCTTCCCCCGTCTAGTTTCACTTCATGTACACGACATCACGGATACTTTTTCATTCATCTCTTTTTCCAACCCCCATTGAAACTTTTCCCAAAGATACCGGAAATCGTAGGACAAGAAGTATGGTAATTGTAGTTTTTAGTTAAAAGGACCTCTTCCCACTAGCATTGTCAGTGTCAACATAAGTGACTACATTACCCATGAGGCGCTGCAGGGGAAACGAAACACTGCAACTCACGCTATCTTATAGTTTTTTATGCGTGCCTCTGAATATTTAGCCTTTATTATTTGTATTGTTAAGAATTGTTCTAAAAAACGCTCCTCTACGCGATACCTTATCGTTCAAGTTTATTAATATATATCGGAATGAAAACGACGCCACGCGAAATATTTAAAAAGCTTAGCAACAACAAGAAATTGAAATGGGATTTTTTTTCTTATAACTTACTTCAGTAGAATTTTTTTTATCTGTAAGTACTAACGTTACTTATTAGGTTATGTAATATAAATAGTTAGAAAGGAGGTAGAAATTAGCCTACTGAATGGTGCAACCCTTTTAATGGTCAAAAGAATATGCTATATACATTTCAGGGACATTTATCTTGATGAATATCATGTATTAAATGTAAGATGAGACAAGATATACTGGGTAAACAGAGTAAAATATAACAACGAAATATCCCAATTAAAGTTTTTAGTCTGTGGCTGTAAATATATATATATATATATATATATATAACAGACTCATGCATAGACAAACTTTTAATACACAACGTGGTATCATCGCAAAACAAAACATCTACTTTATTGGTTATATTACACATATTGCATACTCACAAAATGACTCACGTTTAGCAATACTCACAAAATCTTTTACAGAACCAAGTGAACTATCATTTTGTCTCTTACAAATAACATGTATTAAACCATGAATAAATATATAAAACTAAGCCTTTTATAGTATTCTAATTGTTTGGTGGATGTTTTTTTGTGTGTTTTCTATCCCAGTGGAAAATCAATCCTTTGAGAAAACAGCTAAGATAGTGTGCCTAAAATCACAAAACTATATATTAAAAAAATTCCACACATCTGTGATTTTTATTTCTTTAAAGGACACATGCCATAGAAAAATAGCCAGACGCCTGTAAAAAAAAATGATTGGTTAAGGAAAATCATAATTTTCATCTGCATGTGACTTAAATAGGTCACAATCATGCACCTGGTTCAATTCTGCAATGTCACACCAGTGACAGGACTTGTGAACTTCTCAACCTGTAATGTATAGTGTGGTGTGTCAGTGAAAATTGTATAGTGAGATAACCTTAGTATTTAAATTGGTTAGATGGGTCAAGGTCAGGCTGAAACCCCATGACTCCATAAGTGATTCATTCAATGTAATCATGTATAAACTAGAATTTCTCTTACATGTAACTCTAGTGTATGTCCGGGAATGCCATTTTTGGGAGCTTGCGTTTACTTTTGAAAATTGTTTAAATGACAGCTGTAGTTTGCTAAGTGCCATTGTAGTTGTATAACATTAACAACAATGTAGTTGAAAAACACTTAAAACACAAAGGTTCAATGGAACTGTGATGTCTGTGTGTTTCAGATTTTTAAAAGTTGCAACTAATTAGGATTTAATATCTGCTGACATCCCAAGGTTTTATTTAACACAGCATGGAGCTCAAATTTAACTTCACCAAACTGAAAAAAATATAGTTTTGTCATGTAAGTGTTGTCATTTAAAAGTGATTCCTGTTGGGAATTGATAGTAACAGAATGCTGCCACCAAGTGGAACTCTAGAGAAGTGCTAATAGAGGCTTTTTATTGCATTTTATTATTTTTTTCTTTTCTGCTTTTGAACACCCATTTGTCTTGTGCAAATGAAAATTAGAAAAGTAAAATAAAAGGATGATGTGTTTATGAAAATTATACTATTTTTAGATACAGTAGGCATACAATAAAATAATTGTGGAACGTTAGAATCTGATGTAAAATAAAGTGTTGAAATAAATGTGGAGGAAACCCTGTGTCATATCATTTATATTTAAGGGAGCTTTCCTGATAAATGTTTTTAAAAATAAGATATTTAATTTACTAATGGAAAAAGAAAATAAATATTTTTTGCAATCATTCTTGAAGACTATTTAGATTTTTCCTTTTAAATACATCTGTATTATAAGCACTTTTAATATTTCTGCTTTAGTTCATTGGAATGTCAAATACCCACACTTGCTTATCTAGAGCCATGTAAGTAATAAGGTGAGGAATGTTTTATAAAATGTACACATTTTGCATAACTTCATTTGGTAACCAAGACACATGAAGGTGTAATCTTATTTGCAAGTCATGCATGATAATTTCTAATTCAGTTACTCAACATAAATCAAAGTTCATCCTCAACAGCTGACAACGCCTCGTATGACTGAGGCAATAGAAATAGTTTTAAACGATAATGAAAAACACAGTGTCAGGCATATTGTTGAAAAAGGTGAAATGTAAGATTTTAACAGCACTAGATATTCTGTTTCAAATATGTGGTTTCTCCTCCTGAGAAGGTTGAAGTTATAATTAATCAAAGACATCAAACTGACACATAGAATACAAACTTAACTCAACTCTCCATGAAGAAAATTCTAGAGGTGAGCACAACATCCATGAGTGAACCCCCAAAACAGGGAGGGCAGAGGGTTGGCTTCTCATGAAATATTTCAGCCAATCCTACTCCAGGCTGTAAAACTCAAGCCGTGAAAAACGTTCCATGCAATTTCCGAAATGAAGATCAGAACAATGGGGGTAATGTTAACATGATTTTATCCAGTAATAATCAAACATGGAAATGATCACATGTTTTCCACTAGCTGATGTCTTTTGTGCTATAGAGTCTTTCAGAAGCTGCATTTCTATTTGATAATCGCTTATATTGGTACTGTAAAGTCATCCAGGGTACTGGTACTGCTCTGATAAAAGTGTGTGCACTTTGCTCGGATCTATGAAAACAGGGATCCGTGAAGACAAAAACTCTTTGATAATGTATCGCTCCATGCGCATGATCACTCCATTTTCTTGGCAGAACTGTTTTACCAAACAGGCTGCACATGCTGTGTTGTGAACGTTTTAATAAAATAAAATACATAAATAATAAACATTACAAATAAAATAAATAAAAAATAAAACAATGATAGGTTGATCAATTAAGTAATGTTTGTTGATCTCAGATGTGAAATTTAGTAATATACTGTTATATATAATGTATCTGAGTGCCGAAAAGTGTCATGGACTACATGTTGATTTGCTGAGGATCCTCCTCCATTCAGTTCTATTAATAGCTCAGTAATAAGGCAGTGAGAGCATAACAAGCAAACATGATGTGCTGGAACCTGTGTTTAGTGGACACCTTTTGGAGATCTCTATACCACACAGCATGTATGGTTACTGTAGTGTAAGAAGAGAAGCAACATACTTACATATATCCCTGATGTAGGACGATTCCTTGATGTAATGTAGCCTATGAATGCACTCAGGTCTCAAAAACTGATATGAGAAAGACTGATATGAGGGCAAAAATGTCCCATACTATGGACAAAATATGGACAAACCCAGAGACTGGGTTGTTGACCCATCAGTTGGGTTAAAGGTTTAACCCAACTTTCTGGGTGGTTTTATTTAGCTCAACTGTTGTTTAAAAATGACTATATGGCTAGCTTAAAATATTTCACCCAGTGCTGGGTTGTTTTTAACCTAGCATTTTTTTAGAGTCTATAGACGTCATATTTGAGCAATATCACACAAGCAAAAGTGCTGTTTTTTTCCGAATATCTTCATGATTGCAAATGTGATATTACACCACAGTTCAATAAAGTTGTCACTGGACCGGTATCTTTTCAAAAGGTACACCTTTGTACCTAAAGAGTCCATATTGCTATCTTAAAGGCACATATGGTACAGCTCATATAGGGACGGCTTGGTACCTTTTTTCCTAGAATGTAATGTGTTAAATATTAGACACAATACAGCCAGCCTATTTTGCACAATGAAAATAGCTCCATACAAAGCCACAGCAGAACTGTTGTGAATCAATGTATTTGAGTGAATCGAGTGAGTCAATGATCCCCCCCGACCCCACCACACACACACACACACACACACACACACACACACACACACACACACACAACACACACCCAAACCCTCACACATGCTCCCACACACACACCACACAAAGACACATGGGGAATGGAACACACAACATTATTTGACACATGACTGATTGAAATAAACGTTATTTAAATAATTTCTGCCAATAATAATAATGAATAATTCCTTACATTTATATAGCGCTTTTCTAGGTACTCAAAGCGCTTTACATAGAAGGGGGGATCTCCTCATCCCCCACCAGTGTGCAGCATCCACCTGGATGATACGACGGCAGCCGTATTGTGCCAGAACACCCACCACACACCAGCTTATTGGTGGAGAGGAGACAGCTTACTGGCCAATAATAATAATGGAGGAGGAGACATAGAAGGGGGAGATCTCCTGATCCCCCACCAGTGTGCAGCCATCCATCTGGATGATTGTACGACGGCAGCCGTGGGGATGATGTAGGAGGCCATGATGATAGGCTGGTGGAGAGGAGACAGAGTGATGAAGCCAATCAGGCCAATTAGGAGGCCATGATGATCAGAGGCCAATGGGCGAATTTGGCCAGGATGCCGGGGTTACACCCCTACTCTTTTTTGAAGGACATTCTGGGATTTTTAATGACCACAGAGAGTCAGGACCTCGGTTTATCGTCTCATCCGAAAGACGGTGCTTTTTTTGGGGCATTAGGACCCACACAGACCACAGGGTGAGCACCCCTTGCTGGTCTCACTAACACCTCTTCCAACAGCAACCTAGTTTTCCCAGGAGTCTCCCATCCAGGTACTGACCAGGCTCGACCCTGCTTAGCTTCAGTGGGCAACCGGTCTTGGGCTGCAGGGTGATATGGCTGCCGGTGTATAGAGAGAAAGAGAAAATAAGATATTAAATAAAAGCTATAGAAGTTAAACAAATGTGTCTTGGCCACCAAAGCTATAAATTAATCATAATCATTGATATTATACTCTAGGAGGTGCTGGTTTATAATAAGAGTAATTTATTAAAGGCATTACTGATCTGAACTGTCTGAGCCTCATATATCACAGGACACCTGAACCGGGTCTAATTTCCCTAGGGACTGATTCAGTGTGTCTAAAAATAATGAAATAAATCTACAATAGCAATCTACAATATTTCAAAAGATCGCTTAGTTGATTGAGTGCTATACAAATTACTGAAGTAAGGTGGAACATTAAAAGCAAATTCAGATGAAGGCATTTTGACATTTGCCTATTTCAAGCATCTTTAAAATGCACAGTATTCATCAAACTGTTTAGTAACTTTTTGTTTAGTTTTTTTTTTACTGGAGGATGAGCCTCTAGTAAAAATGGGCTTGTCTATGGGCTTGTCATTTTCTTTGATAATATTGCAGCAATTAAGTCATGTGCGTTTTCAATCAGCTGTTTAGTATCACAACTAGCAATGCTACATTCTTGAATTAATTACTTGAGCTATTTGATCTCATTGGTCAAACGCCTTTGCAACAAGTATGAAATTGTTTGCGGTTCAGGTTGATTCATTTGGACCGTTCACTCATGCACTGAATCATTAAATCGAAATCGTTAAATCGAAATCATTAAATCGGGATATGTTATCAAGCACTGGGTGAGGTGACCTAAATGGTTACAAAAATCTACATTCAGAGAACTAATATGTAATCAAATCTATTTAAAACAAACAAAATCCATTTTTAAATTGACACATATTAATTAGCTTAAACACATTTAAAACGGACAAAATTAGCATCACATAAAATGAACCATGTAAAGAAATGTAACTATAATCACTATAATTTTCAACTGTATGGTAGAGAGCAGCGTGAACATACTTTCAAATATCTCTTTTTGGTTTCCACAGAAGAAAGTATACAGGTTTGAAACAACATGAGGGTTAGTAAATGATGACAGAATCTTTAGTTTATTCCTTCAAGACAGCTGCTCATAAATTAGCCTTCTTTGCATAGTGCTGCAATAATGATTTATCAATACTCAGTTAAATATTTCAATTACTTAAAACCCTCAAGCACAGGGCTAATAAAAAAGACAGATATTTCATCAGCCAGACAGCACATTTTGATGGAAAGGTATTCATCGGCAAGGGAACTGTGATTAGGAACTGTGTGTTTGTTTGTTTGGGTCGTGAAGGAAACAGTTCCTTCCTGATGTAGATACACAAGTGAGAGAGAAAAGTGAAAGGGGTTGATTGAGGCCAGTCCCACAGTACATAAAAACTGGCTTTGACAAATGTCCCAAATGCTTTGGAACGATAACTTGACTCCTGCTTCCCAAGAGGGACTGTCAAACGAAGATCTGATTAAGTACAGTATATCTCTTAGACACAGCTCACGCAATGTACTGTAGGGACAAGACTGCTGTAAAGTCTAAAATGAACCTTTTTCCTCATCTGCCAAAATGACTGCATACAACTATATTTTGAATTACTGTAACATTCAAAGTTCTAGTGATTCAATTATTTTGCATTACGATCTGATTGTTTTGCTCCAAAAGTTCAGTATGACTTAGTTTTTTTAAGAAAAGCGATAAACCTCTGACATTTTTTCCCCTGAACAATTCTTAGAAAAATCCTTACTAATTAACTATGAATTAATAGTTAATTAGTAAGGACACATTAAATTGATTACAAGTGACAGCAAAGGCATTTATAATGATACAAAAGATTCCTAATTGAAATAAATCCTGTTCCTTTCATCAAACTATCTATTCATGAAGAATATATCAAAAGTATCAAATAATCCACAACAACAATAACAGCATGTTTTTAACATTGATAATAAAAATGTTTCTTGAACACCAAATCTCTATCCTCATGCTGAAAACTCAGCTCAATTATATTTTAAAACATTAAAATATGAAATTATTTTACATTTTAATAATATTTATAATATTTATGTATTTGTGATCAAATAAGCTTTGGGGAGCATAAGAGGCCACTTTCATAAATGAAGTAATGTACACTGACAGTGTGTATGTATAGTGGATTGTGTTATTGATTGTGAACTCAAACACTTCACGTTTATTGAATTAAAACACTTCAACAGAAGCATAACTAATTATTAAAGCAGTCTAAGTATTCAAACAATTAAAACCCTCCAACAGAAGGACAAAAATAAAGAATTGAATGACTTCAACAGAAGTACAATACACTGTGTAGTATAAAAATGTCATGATTTCCTATGATTTACCTGCTTGTGTGTGTAACACGTTTTCAATTTAATATTCACACATTTCTATTCTTATTTTCCCCCGTCTTCTGCCTAGAATTTGTGACATTTACTGTAAAACAATACAATTTCTCACATTAACCAATGTATTATCTTTTAATTTATAGGCATGTTCCACCTTAGCTCGATGCTGTCCCAATTTATCGGAAAAAAAAAATTGAATGAAGAAACTGGCCCATCATTGCATAAAATATTCACATGAACACATGTAATATACATTTATTTTGAAATACTGTTTGTATTGGAATATAAACCTTAACAATTTTAATGTGCACTTACCATGTACTTTCCAGCATTTGAGTGGTTATCACACCCATATGATTTAGATTTTACACCATCAATTTAAGAGCAATATTAATTTTTAATACAACGAATTGTTTCAAAACCCCAAGGATGCCAGGAAATAAGTGGAAAACTGGAACGAAAATAAATACCACCAAAAAGGAACAAACTACATCATAACCAAAGATACTTCAGACAACAATACAAAGACATGAGACATAAGTAAAAAAAAAAATAATAAATAATAAAAAACGAGGGACAAATTAATAACAATCACAAGCGTCAGAATGCATAAACATTTCAATAACACAGTAAATAGATGGGAAGATATTAAATTAAACCAACAATAAGACTTACAGTCATTTATTAGTCATTCCTTCTCTAACTTCAAGAATTTTAAACTTTGAAATAAAAATCTTCATAAGTATCATAATTTGATGAAAAACATTACATTTTATAAAATATTTAAATGAACATAAGGTTTTATTTTTCATTTTACTACGTAACTTTGTAAGTTCAAAGCATCAGAGATGCATGGTATTAGGCTAATGTTATTTTGCTTTTGCAGTTCATGGAGTACATTCCTGTTAATGAAACAGCTGCATGCTTCTTATTCAACAATCTGGCACACGGACAGCAGTCTGGCTATGTAACAGCCATTGAACCCTCTTAACGGTAATTATAATCACATATAGCCTATAAACAATTGCTGATATCACTCTACTACGTAATGTCTCCTGGTTAGTTATCATTTGGTGTCAGTTATCTTTATCAGAGAGTTTTTGGATACAGAACACACTGCCATCTGATGTTAACCCCAGATTAACCAGGTCATAACCAGAAGCTTCTCTGAGATGCTAAGATTAAAACTGTTGATTAAGAAAACAACAATTCCACTTCCCCTACTGTTCGTGCCTACAGCTGTGACCGAGTGGAGAAAAGGTTCCAGTGTTTTTTTATGCTTTCCATTATCGACAGCCGTCTACTTCATATCACTTCCTCTGATTTACCTCTGATGTGCCTTTCCTGACATTCTCGATATGCAGTTGGGAAGGAATGTGTAAAGGCATCCTGTTTTTCGAGCGGACAAAGATGGCTGTTGGCGGCGCAACAGACCTTGAGCTCAAGGGAGAGATGGACGCTGCCATTGATTCAAATATGAATATTGTTGAGGACATAAACCTTGTGAACTTGTGATTTTATAAAAAATAAATTTCTGTAGGCCCAATGATTTACTCACCCTAACTGCAGTTAAGCAGCATCATAAAAGTAAACATATCATAAAAGTGGCTCATATTTTGTACTGTAGCCCTTTTGCCACTATTTGATCATAACTCAAGAACTAAATCAGTCCGGTTCATGAATGAATCATTCAGACAAATCAACTGATTCAGTGAAAAAATTAGACTCAAATGAATCGTTTGCAACTTGGAACAACTTACAGCAAACCACTTCCAGTCTGTTTGTTACATATATCTTGGCTTCAGAAAACTTGAAATAAAAAAAAAGTCATAACATACATACTGTAATTTGGTGCTTGACTGCCCCAGTCATTTAAGTCTCACTTCCCGGAGTCCATCATGTTCTTTTACCTGTGTTGCTCTATATTTGATAATTATTGAAAAAAATCCACTCAAAATAATCGTTTGCGAGTTTTTCAGGAATTACAGTGAATAACAACTTCGGAATATCGCGCTCAAGTCACAATAACTATTGTCATTTGGTGCTTGACTGTCCCAGTCTTTATTATTTTGAAAAGAGTGGCCAGGAGAAACAACGAGTAAATGATTAAATGTTCCTTGCTCTCAAAATCCCAGAGGTTTTGGTTGTTCAGCATTTCATAATTAAAAGCAGTTTTATAAGGCTTTTCATACCAGTACAATGATGTAATGTTGACGTATATGTTTCCCCCCGGTATTTTGCTCATTGAAGTTGCAGTTATCTCACCGTCAGTGACTGCGGTCCATTCATGTGGCTGCATTTCTCACACATACTAAACACATTTAAATGAGCAGACATGGTGAGAAACCTTGAGGCAATAAAGGTTATGCATTTGCTTCAGGAATGTCTGGATTGGTATAATACGCATACAGTAGAAATGTAATGTTTTACATGTTCAATAACAGAATAATGAAGCAATGCACGTTTTTAGTCCATTTTAAAAGTACACTAGTCTTAGACTAAAAGGAAAAATACAATTTGAGAATAAATAATCAGGATAAGCTCTTGGATTTTGGAATAATGGCCTTATGTACACTGTTGGCCTATATAATCTAGCATGGACAGGAAGATGGAAACCATCAAGACTGTTGTTGTTCTCACATTGCTATTGTCTACACTGTTTCTTTCCCATGCGCCTGCAAGCTTCCTGCCTAATTCACCTGCTCTGCAAGAGTCTACCTTTCACATCACAACAACATGTCAATGTGTCCAAACTAATCGCTTTTCAACCATGTACACACCCTTTGAGCTTTCATGCCAAGGTGCTTTGTCAACCGAGGAATAGGCAGTGATCCAGGGCAATTATATAAACATACGTATGCAAGAGATAATGCCAACGATGTTTTAACATTAAGTGTAATTGTAGGCTATTGCTTCATTTTTTAACAATCAAATAATGTCCAATTCCTGCAGGTGACACAGAAAAAACAACATCATCAGGATGACAGACGGACGTACTTCAGAAGGAAAGAAATCCAGCAATAATACTTGTTATTTTGAGATTAATTTATTAGGATTCTTGTTAATAACATCTAGATATCATCTAACATATTCAGAGTATGTGAAAATGAATACATTTATGGAATACATACATTTCAATATAATGATAACTTTTTACAACTTTGTTGTGAAACCATGTTGCTGATACAATACAGGAATCTTTCTCTACCGAATTCTTAATTAAATTAATGAAACATAATAAAATATATGTATATATTTATATAAATATAATAGTACAACAGCTAAAAATAAAGTGCATACTTATTGTGTGCTCTACACTGTTAGCGCTCTAAAATGTTCAAGTGCAATTCAATAAATTGGAAAGTACTCCAGCTTTTTTGGCAATATTAAATCTATTGACCGTCATAAGTTCATAACAACAGATTGCAACAACACAACTGTCTGCATCACTTATGAATACACATAATGCTAGGTAAAGCTAAATTGATATGAAAATCAATGGCAAAGTGGTCATCCTTATGCTATATTCTCAGAAACATCCCATTATTATGCCAACTTTGAGAGCATTTAGGTAACAAGGAATCCAGATGGTTGCAGTTTGCGGCTCCAATTGCCGCAGTCCAAAATGCCATCCTTTTTGGCATGACACTCAATTTGTAACTATTGTTTGTAAATAATTAACTACTCAAATATAGTTCATCTTTTGTCTCTCCTAAAACATAATTAGTCATTTTTTAAATTGATTTATTTTTACACTTTATCTGTTTTGTTAAAACGGCTCCAATGGTGCCAATAATTTGTAGAAGTATTGCAGTTTCTAACTATCTGTGCTCTTCCAACCAACTTTCATTAGCACTTCACCTGTCTCTTCTATCTCTAACCATTCAAACTTTTTTTTTTTACTAGCTATTATACTGTCAGGTAGCACATAGCCACTTAGCTAATGTCCTGTTTGCACTACAGGACTGTCGCTAACACCGATCCCTGTTTTGTGCTGTCCCAGTGGACAGGTCTGACTTGCCTTTAACTCATAAATATCTCCTTCCCGTCTCACAAGCCTTCATCTCTCCCATTGTGTCTGAAACGTGCGACAAAGGCTCTGTTTCCACAGGACTGTCCTTGAGGAACTCTGCTTCTAGATCGCAGCGCATGCATGCTCTGCTGCCCCTGGTTTCACAAGGGTCATTTTTGTTCAAGTGCTCGCACTCCCATCTCTCCTCCAGGTAAGAAATTCATCTGTAGCCAGGTTTACTGGCCTTGGATGCCTTTTCCAGGGCTCTGGCTCTAGCCCGTGCCAGGTTCCTGTAAAGTCAGATGGGTTTGTTGTAAGTAATGGTGTTAATGAGGACACATTTGCAGAATAAGGTGTGTAAACATGAATTTCGTGATTTGTTTAATGTGGCCTTACCTGAGGAAGGTTATGACGTCTGACCGAGCCCCAAGGGAGGAAGACTTCCCTAAAACCAGAACTCCTGGACTGGCATTTTCTGAGTTATTTAGGGCAGTCAGTTGATCTGATTTGGGTTGTTCCTGTTTTTCAGGCACAGGTTCAGAAGAGTGAAGCAGTATGATGGCAGGATTTTCAGAGCTTGGAGAAATATGCGCAAAATTAGACAAAAAAAAAATTCTGGCCAGTAAATCCATCAAAATAAACACAGCATTGTCCTGGATGACTACTATAATGGCTAATAAATCTATTAAAAAGTCAATATGTGTTGGGGAAGCTACTTCAAAAGATAATTACAATCATGTCTTTATAAACAGCATATAATGAAAGATTTGGTGATGCTACACCACTACTCATTATGGGTACAGATAAGCTACCCTTTTAAAAAAAGTAGTTAGCTCCACTATAAACAACTAACAAATAGCTAACTATATAGCTAACTATAACATGTTTGGTTGCGCTACATTGCTACTTGTTAAGAAAAACTAACTTTTTGACAAAGCTATTGAAAATCTAGCAACATTTAGCAGCATTGTAGCTAGTTAAGGCCCGTTTACACCAATGAACAATATAATTGGAATCAATTTCAGAGTGACTTTTTTTGGCCGATGAATGATAAAGACGTTGATGCTAAACCAGCTAAGACCAGTTAACAGTTGGTTTTCAGTTGTTTTTACCAGCAGTTAATAGTAAAGTAATTCAGTTTCAGTTCAGTTGTGGCCAAATCAAAACTATCATCTATTTGGTTGTCAAAACAACAGATTGTAACAACAAAACGGCATAGTTTATGGATACGTAACAGTGGTTAAATGCTGATAATAGATAAGATTAATGACTAAGCAGCCTGTCATAATGACATTTTTTTTTCTTGCGGTATCAAATAGCAGTCATGGCCTGAAAGCCATCAGCTAAAACTCTGACTCATTAGATGAAACTCATTCCATCTTAGTAATTCTAATTCAGAAACATTCTCCTGTCATATAGTCTGGATTCTCCAACAGTGTTTGTCTGGTATCACCCCACACACCCTAATCGTGCACACCCTTGCATTAAAAATAGCCTTCCAAAGAAGAATGACTGCCACTTCCCACAAATTTGCGCATGGCTGTCACTTGATCGATAAGGTGCAGATGAGAGATAAGGCTCACCTGTGTTGGCAGAATGCATTGCATGTCCGATCTGCAGGACTGGAACAGAAGCAGCGGCCTGTAGCCCTGCGCCGGCGAGCCAACGGACTGCCCAATCCATACACTGTGGTCTTACTGTGGAAGAGAGAAGACACCCAGAAAGCATCCAGTCATTGATTAACTCATCAGAGAGGGAATCACAGGAATAAGAGACAAAGGGACTTTGTACTTTTTTAACTTTAAGCATGATAATTACAACTGGCGCCAAAAGTATTCTAGATAAACAGTAATAAAATGCACAATAGCTCAAAAGTGAATCTTTTTAAACTATAAAACACTCTCATTGAAGTGGAAACAGATTTACAGAATACGTCCTTAATGTTTCCTTTCGGCCTCTAAAAAGTCTTCGGCTTTGGTTTACTTACATACAGTTTACGCGGGTTAGCCCATAGATGGGTGAACACTCACCTTGGCGTGTTCACCCAGATGATGTCCAGATGGCAGAAATAGTGGCATTCCGAATCCAGCTGGTTGTTGCAGGAGCAGCGTTTGCTCCTGACCCTATGGGTTGCAGACGGGTCACCCGGGTCAGTCTGGGGCACTAGAGGCAACCCCCAGCCTGCAGACAAGAGATATATTGCGGGCCATAAAACTTTCCGTAATCATTCTGGGCCAAAAAGCTCCAGCAGAGACTATAGTCTCCGAGAAATGATGAGCTCCGTACACCACACGTTATTATTATATTTTTGTGATTTTGATTTATCACCTCACTCTATTCCCACTTCTCTCCACTATCTTATGTAATGATAAACAAGGTCTCAGATGTTTGATCTTAACGAATAGCGGGCAGCAGTAAAGTTCACCGCTATTCACACACATCTGTGCTGAGCTGTCAATTTTGGCTTTAATTGTCAACACTGAGTCGACAGATTAGTACAAAATGAATATGAACCCCTGACTGTGTTCACATATTGTCAGACAGATGTTTACAATTATAAATAGTTATAGAACTGTACAAAACTGAGTTTAAAGTGAGTTTAAATGTTAAACTATCAAAGTAAAATTACAAATGTTTCATCTCAACAAGCTTGAGAATGAAGGCACAGTTAAAAAGGTATTTAAAATCTCAAACTTAGATTTATTATCAAGTAAAATCCTACCTAAAATCTTAATTTAAATGGGATATATACACAATAGATAAAATATAAAACATCATATTTACAGTAAATGACATATACAGTACATCACAAGAAATAAATACTAGAAAAATAACACACAAATGTTTTACCTTCAAGAAGAGTTGTGCACAAGGTGAAAATGAAGATCAGAGTAGTTCTTGATTCCATGTTGCATGTATGTTTCAACAGAAAGAAGTGCAGATGTTCAGCTAAGCAATCCTAATAGATCTTACTCAGCTGCAGGTGCTTGTCTAATGTTGAACTGTCCTGTTTGGCCACACTTATAGCTCGTGCTATGCACCACCCCCCCACTAGGTTGGCTGTTGTGGGTGTTAGTTACACAACTCCAGCTTGTCTTCACACTCTGCAAACTCCAATTCTCTGCTCCAACCTCAACAAACGGGGTCACTGGATTGTTTGTGAGGAAGAGACCCAAGCTCCCGAACAATGATGATAAAGAGTTTATAAAAAAAAAAAAAAAAAACTTTTTCTTGCCTGGAACTTAACAATGTGGATCTAAATTGACTAATGGGACTTGGGGGTGGAAAGGGGGTTGCTATGGAGGGCCAGCAGTAAAAGAGAAGTCACAAGAGGATATCAGCAGGTTTGCTGTTTTGCATGAATTCTGTTCCATGCACTTTGCAGGGAAAGACAGCGTCCCGTGGAAAGAAGGAACATTCTTGAGGGCAGCTCCTGTCTATGAGGTCCAAGTGTGGGTGGACAGTGGAGGAAAGAAGCTTCCTATGCCCTCTGGCCACTATTTGTTTCTGATTACACAAATTAGTCAGAGATATGAAAATGTAACTCAAAATTGATTTGATTATTGTGTGTTGTTACATAAGGGCCAGCATAAACCAGTTCATTTCCTTTAGATATTATTAAAGAACTGTTGTGGTACTTTGATCAAATTTAACATTTATGCATCGTCTCGTATTAAATTGTCATAAATCGTTCACTTAATGCCACTACTTATATTTCAATAATCTAAAATTACTGATCTTTTAACGTTTCTGAACATCTGAAAAGACTGTTATAAATAACTAGAGTTATTTATTATAGATAACTAAAACTAAAACCATACAAATATTTGTTTACTTGAAATAAAGCTAACTGAAATATTATTATATTATTTTATATATATTATTATTATAACTTCTTATTTTTTAGTTTGTTGCCAAGGACCATGGAGACATTTAGTATTTTCATTTAGTTTAATGTGCTAAAATAACTCAAACCTAAAAACTAATACAAATATTTTAAAAAGCAAGACATTATAAAGCAAAAGCTAATAAAAGTAAATGCAAAGTAGGCTAAATGTAAGGAGGTTTCCTATTTTTTATTATATTTTTATATCATATTAATAAAAATACTATAAATGTAAATACTATATATTTACTAAAACCACTGTTGCAGGTGCATATTAAAAAGCAAACACTACTAAAAAATAAAATGACAAAAAAACTAATTTTAACTAGATTTAAATGAAAATAAAAAACAAAAACAAGTTAAAAATCTTACAAAAACTATAGTAGTATACTAAAATAATATATATAAATAAAATAAAGTAATTTGCATAAAAATAGAATGCACTGTAAGACAAAAGCATAAATGAAAAGCATAAATGAACATTTTAATAAAATAAAACTATAATACTATCACTATAAAGATACATTACATTGTATGAGTGACAATACACGTTGAGTGCCTCTGCACTGTCAAAGAAATCTGCCTTACAGGAACTGAAGATGAGCCATGTTCATTAGTGCATGAGCAAAGTTGGATTTCCGTGATGGTTTCCCGTGACCGGGCAAAGATAAGATACAGGGGCACAGCCTCGCAGGTATCGGGCTGAGTTTGCAAATACAGCCCCCTAGTGTGGGATGTGCACACAGTGTCCCCATTCACAGACTTCCCAGCACATGTGTACTGAGAGTCAGCAGCAGCCGCTGTGGGTCATGCAAATGCATCATAAAATAATCTCACCACATACTTTGATTAGCATGTTTTATCAATTGCCTCATAAAACCCAGATGAGAGTTTTCTCTCATTGCAGCTGAGAAAAGTCCCTCATGCTGATAGGAATATTAATATGGAAATCTTATTGAATTACTAATCTGGACATACAGATTGCATACATCATCCCACACTCAGATGGAAAGATTTTATACACCGCAAATATTTCGAATTGTGAAGAACAGAACGCTTTAAACTTTTTTCCATGCATAAATTTGAGCTAATTTGCATCCAGTTAAAATGTGTTTTGACACATATATATATATATATATAATGTCTTGTGCCATTTATGAGCAAGAAATTAGATTTAGCAGACATTTGGCAGAAAGTTTTCTTCTCAGTGCTGCCAAATCCTATCTTCTGCAGATGGATGAAAGAATGTGTGACACTGTGGAGGAAGTCACTGCAGAGTGATAGAACACATTCCTCTGCATTCCACAGAGAGAGGAAATGTGCTCATCCCTCCAACATCCTATCATGTTCTTTCCGGTCTCTTCCTTCAGAGCATGTTGATCAGAGAGCTGCTCCGAGGAGGGGAGGGGAGTGCACTCTGATTAAAGACAGTGGTTACATTTTTAGCTTCTTTGTCATCCTTGAAGAACAGATAACACAGATGATGAATTTTTATACAATAAACTTTAGTGCAACACAGATGATGTTTTTTATACAATAAACTTTAGAGCAACACAGATGATGAATTTTTATACAATAAACTTTAGTTCACAGCACTTGGGTGTTCAAGGAATTCTTGATTCGGATTGGTCAGTAGCAGTATTCTGCAGTCACATTTTTTATGTTTATTTGATATGTATAAAATCTATATTAAATATACAACTAAACCTTGTGAGATTTCCTACACAACTGAGCTAGTTTCATATCTCTTTCAGTCTTTTTCTCCTCACATTATCAATTCCATACATCAAAACAATATTTCAGTTACACTTATAAGTAGTCATAATGAGCTTGACAGTGTACAATATTCAGGCACGGAGTAACAGAAAATGATCGCATAGTAACCTTGATTTATTTCATATTTGATGACTGTTTAAAATGTAAGGTTGCTCTGTAAAAAATCTAACTAACAAAATGTTGGAAGGGCAAAAATATTTAAGTTGAGCTAATTCTATTGCTTGGCCTTAGTTGAGAGGACATATTATATTAAGTCTACACAAATATATTTGAAAACATTGAATGAATGGTTATTTTCAAATCCAACTAAACTAATACAAACATGTGCACGTGCACTATAAAACTTCAGTAAAGGTTCAGCCAACTAGAAAATAACAATTCAGGCAACACTTTGAAGTCAGAAATTGAATGAACGTAAAATATATGTGGAACTAGTTACTAAATAATAATTAGTTTATACCGCTTGAAGTCTTTTACAGGGTGGATTTGTTTTTTAATGCTTACCAAGGCTGCATTTATTTGATCAAAAATATAGTAAAAACAGTAACATTGAAAACTATTATAACTAAAAACATTTTTCTATTTTAATATATTTTAAAATGGCTTTTATTCTTGTGATTCCAGCCATTACTCCAGTTTTTTCAGCGTCACACGATCCTTCAGAAATCATTCTAATATGCTGATATGATGCTCAAGAAACATTTCTCATCATCACAATTGCATAAGACTGGCCTGCTTAATAGTTCTGTGGAAAATTTGATAATTTTCTTTGATGAAAAAAGTGATTTTTAGAACAACGATAAAGTCTTTACTGTCAGTTTTAATGCATCCTTGTTGAATAGATGTATTAATTTCTTTCTTTCTGATCTCAATCTTACAGAATCCACCGTGTTACTAATGTTTAACCTGTTGTGTCAAACAGTTCAGGTAAAATACTTTATCCTTGATATTATCACAGTAAACAGATTAAAAGACACAAAGCTTAGCAGGTTTTATATAATGATTAACGATTAAATGTTTTATTTTCCCGGAATTTTTTTTGCTTGTTTCATAAATATGTGACATCTAAATTAAAGAATGCCATATTTTACGTCATAGCTATCGATACCGCTTCACATGAAACAAAATAAAAACATTTATTGATTGAAAAAATCCATTTGTACTTGAACTTCCTGTTCGTTTATATTCATGCTACCACATCAAATTAGTCTGAAAGCAGCAGCCACTCACTCATAAACGCACACAAGCACATGGTGTGTCCAGACTGTGGAGGGAGGTGTAGCATTAGCATTTAAATACTGTTAGTGTGTCTCTCTGTCCCCTCCTCCCATAAACACCTTTGTTTATCTTTAATTACAGTCCTTCTCATCCCTTCGACCGGTCCATGAACATTTAGTTTTGCTCCACACTTTTCATCCTCAACCTCCCTCCACCAATAAATGAGACTGACTGCTCTTCTGAGCCTTACCTTCAAGTAGTTTCACTTCCTGTTTCCTGGTTATATATATAAAGGATTGCAGCAGAATCTTGGCGCCAGACCTGCACTTAAAAAAAAATATATGGATTCGGGCATAATAGGTTGATGTTATAATATACAATTTTACCATAAGTTAAAAAGTAATTCATATACAAAACAATATAATTTCTACCTATATTTTAATTATTTCAGTAAAAATGAGCAATTCTGCAAAACAGTGTAGTTTTTCTATTAATTTTTCTATGAACTAAATAGCACTTTTACTTTAAAAAAGTAAGAGTGTAATATACACACCTGCATAGCTTTGTGTTTATGTCTTCCAGTGTTGTATAAAGACAATCCCAAGTGTCACACTGTTGCAAAAACAGAGACTGAACATAAAATACATTGTCGTAGAGTGTATCACTTAATGGGATGGTTAATGTTTACACCTGATTGTATTCAAGAGAAAGTTATAACGATAAGGCAAATAAAGATACTGGTATGGCACTAACTGCACTGGGGTTGAACCACATTCACATTTTTGACCCATTTAACCTGTAGATTTCCATTGATTAATGATTGTACTACTTACATGTTTGGTTTATGGCATGAGGATGATAATTGCATCATGTTGGGCTCATATAACTGAGCTCAATAGCATTCTTTCTATTGCATTTCTTATTGAAGGAAACCAGACTGAAAGAGAATTGTCTGTTCTTATTCAAACAAATCCCCAGTAAACGCTTGTTTAGTAGTATGAGCAACTGATTAAAAGTAATAATCTAATATAAGAAAGTCTGCATAAAATTAGTCATGAATGATGAAAATTTCACATGTCTTTCTGTATGTTTATGCCGATAGCACAGCTTGTACTTGAATCTTTTCAGAGACAAATTTGATGAAATGATAGAGGAGCTTCAAGGTCTGTGCAACGTTCTCCACAGCAAACACATCTGTCACACACAGCTGTGGAACTCTACATGGATAAAACAAAAAATATTACATCACTGAGTTCGAAAAGTCTCAAGAAGAACGAACTAAAACAAGAGACACTTCTGAAATAGTCTTGGACAAGCTGCCTTTAGGAAGTGAACAGATGATCTGTCACGTCTCAGACTCGAATGTTTTTCGCTTGGGAATAGAAATTCTTGCGGAAGCCCAGATATTTGACTCTACAGTGCTATATTTTTCTCCCGGAAACTATAAAACCTGCTTAGAACAGTCTATGAATGTCTCGCTCACAGCTCACATAAGTCCACCTGCTCAGGTCCCTGTGGGAGTGCTAGAAAATGAGAACGAACGTGGCATGAATGAACAGACTGCACCATCTGCTGGTCGCAAAACACTGGACACCAAAAGAAGCAGTTTTAGTAATTCCTGGTGTACCTTTATTGGTTCAGAAATGCAAAATGTCTGACAAATTTGGAGGGCATTTGATCCACCCAGAACTTCGGCTATTGACCGACTTCACTGAAAGCCTGTCCAGTTTCTTCATTTCAAGTCTTGAGGTCATAACTAAAAAAAACTAACTATTAACAAAAAGTGTAAAGAATAATACAAATTACAATAGAAATCCCTTTGAAAACCAATGTAAACAAAACATAGGCATTTTCATATTTTCACATGGCAATAAATATGGACCATAGACTTTCTATCTGTACAGAGACAATTTATCTAATCATTAAATCACTTGTATTATAAAAAAATATGACTTCAGTGCAATTTCCATGCAAGGCTCGCCGCCAAAACCTTTGTTTTTTGTCTATTCAACTGTCTCGTTTACCTTAATGTATAAAGAAAATCCTTTTGTTTCTTCAAATACCAGCTCAGTTGAAACACCAAAAAAATCTATATTCATAAAAAGAATTCACAGCCTTTTATCTTTGACACTTCAAGCAGTAAATCTGGACAGAAAAAGGCACACATCACTAGAAGTTGCGCAATACTGGACAAGAGACGAAATATTGGAATTACTCTTGATTTAAGTTTTCATCTTGGTCATTTAAAAATGTATTCATACCCATTCTTAAATGTTTTGCAAGTACAAGTTTTTTTCTTTTTTTAACATATACATATTCAAATAGATATATTAAGATTGCAATGTCAATAAAGATACAGGAGGGACAGATGCAATCGATTTACAGAAATATTTTTCCCAAGAAAAAAAAGTGCATCATATTACAATCTTGAATGTTGCAGAACAAACATTTACCAAGTTACCAATTGTATTGAAAATGTTGTATATAAAAAATAAGCGCATTACAAAACAAAACAATAGTAGTATTAGCAGTAGAAAGCATTTCACCATTGTGCACAGAGGCTTTTAAGTGCTATCTGGATCACCTTCCTGGCTCTGAGGAGCACTGCCAGATCCTGAACATCCTTCTGAAGAAGAGCCACGTCCCCTGAGGGGCGCCTCTACAGGCTTTTCCGTCTCACGCAGCTGTCTGGTTTCACGTGAGGAACTCGCTGCTTCCCCATGCGAGATCCTCTCGGCTCCTTCATTGCTGTATGCCGCCGCTTTCCTGGATGTTTCGGGACCGAAGGTGCGAGTCTTTGTGGTGGAGCTCGAGTCGCCATATTGCTTTCTGACATTTGCAGTCTGTTGCTCTCCTCCAACTTGTTGTGAAGAGGGGAGTTTGGGTAACGTCGAGCTTGTACCGGGACAAGACAGGTCAGACCGGCTGGATCCCTCATCTTGGCTTTTTGTCCTGTTGTCCGCCAGAGTTCTTTGCAGACTGGTTTCCGGAAGCCAGATCCATGGATAATCCCTCCTGGTGAGGGAAAAAGGAGAGTCCTCTTTGGGAGAGGTGGGCGAAGGGGTGGAGGATGACTGTCGTTCCAGTTTTGGGCGTGATCGGGGTCTGAGCTGCACCATTTGGATGCCCCCAATGGGAATCATGTGATAGGGCATGCGGGCTTGATCTTGGGAGTGTAAAGGTAGGTGGCTGAACATGCGGTCCACTGTCCGTGGCATCACAGGACTCGGAGGGAAAGACTCGCCTGGAGAGAAGCGTAGGGATGGGGAAAGCAGACAGGGATCCGGGGGTTGAGTACCAGGCTTGTCCTGTAGGGGGAAACATGGCATTGCAATCAAACTTGTATATTCCTTTGTTTTACTTCGAGTCTTCATTTTTTTCACTTTACTTTAATAGTTTTTGTCTTTTGATGAATATTTTTGACGAGCAGTTTTACAATGATGTGCATTGTTAATATTTGTCTTTTTTCATAATTTCCTAGCCAGCATATATTTTTAATATACAATTTTTTGGTTTGAGTTTAAAATATTTTCTGATTATTGTAATTTACACTTTTTGTTCCTAAAATCAAAAAAACAATCATCAACGTTCATCCCACACAGGCTGACAGAAAAAAATTGCCTCTACCTAAATGTAAAAAAAGCATAAATAAATAAATAAATAAGAAAGACTCACTGCAGAATCAATATTAATGGCAGTAAAACACCAACAACTTTTCACACAATTTCTGGCCTCTGGGGCAGGGTAGATTATTATTTTCATGCAGTTCCTTGCATAATACTATGTTATGACCTCAAAACACGTTTTACCATATATATTATTTCTAAACTAATCACAAACTGCTCCATATGTAGGTCTTTTTAACAAAGTAAACTTCCTTGGTAGCTCAGCTGGTACAGCATTGAACAGAACGCTTGGGTACGAGTCCCGTGAAATACAAAGATTTGTAAAAGTAAGCTAAAATGGCATAAATGCTCAATCAAATGCTTTTCTATCTCAGGTTTGTCTTTGCTGTGATACATACAACAATATAAAAATGTGTTGCCACAATAACATTCATCCGTTTCTAAGAAAACTGAGCTTTAATGTCACATTTGCCTTTACTAGGTAGGGTTTAGTAGGTGTTACATTATTTTCAAACACGGCAATACACTCACTTACTCCTGTGTCCCGCCATATGTACAACAAATGTTGCCATACATTTTTTTTACTTTTATCTCACGTTAGCCTCTGCCAGGCAGGGTTTAGTAATTTAGGTGGTATTTTATTTTCAAATGTGAAAACATTTGTCTTTCTTTTCTGAACTGCTGCAATATGTACAACAACCAACATAATATAATGTTGCCACATTCATGGCCATCTCATTTTTGTGCTATTAGTTCACTCACTGGACAGTGGACATTTTACTTTGAAAGTATCAAGAAGAAACGTAATATACTTAATATACAGATGCATGGTTTTCCAATAAGCCTGTATTGAAAACGTTATTTAAAATGTATTGCGTTACCCACCTTTTGACCCTCATTAGCTGGCGTTCTAGGCTCCCAGTGAAGCCCTGCTGGTGAGCTGTGCGGCCGATGCTGGGGCTTTAGGGGCGTATTAGAGGAGACAGCTCTTGCGCTCCTGTACCGCGCCGGGGATACAGGCCTCAGAGGTGAGAGAGGCCTTAGAGGGGAGAGGGCTCTGATGGGTAACGGACCCCTCTCTGGGGAAGGAGAGAGATGACGACTGGGTGAGCACAATTCAAGCCTTGGAGACAGGCTTCTAAGGGGAGAGCCTTCACTGCTAGGGGAGAAGGTCCTCGGGGAAACCTCCCAGCCCTTGCGGGAGAACGACGCCCTCTTGCTGCCTGGAGATGCGGCTCGTATGCCAGGCCACGGTCTGTTGGGTGAGGAGTATTCCTCTTTGGCTGTAGGGTCAGAGGGCTCGGTCTGTGAGCCTTGGCCACTTTCAGAGAGGTCACCTGTCGATTGACGCGTATCAGTGGAACAGGCTGAAGATGGTTCATCGTGGGAAGAGAAGTCTTCTTCCTCATCCTCATCATCTTCTGCTTCAGAATCTTCAACATCAGAGAACTGGTGTCCCTCCTGTTCTTCTGACTCACACACTCGCTCCTCACTGCCCCCTGTTGGACAGAAATGAATGCGTTCATAAATGTAACAAAGGTGTCAACACACAAAACAAATAAGATTCAACAGTAACACTTTACAATAAGGTTCATTAGTTAACTACATTAGTTATCATGAACTAAGAATAAACAATACTTCTACAGCATTTATTCATCTTAGTTAATGTTTTTATGCATTTTTATAGATAGGACAGTGTAGAGAGACGAAAGGAAAGCACTGGGAGCAGAGAAGCAGATTGGCAAAGGACCTTGAGATGGGAATCGAACTCGGGTCGCCGTGAGCGCAGTTGTGCTGTATGCCGACGCACTAACTGTCATTTCTAGACTGGACTACTGTAATGCTCTTCTAGCTGGACTTCCATCATGCACAATCAAACCTTTAAAAAATGATTCAGAATGCAGCGGCACGACTGGTCTTCAACAAACCCAAAAGGGCCCATGTCACACCTCTCGTTATATGTCTGCACTGGCTACCAGTTGCAGCTTGCATCAAGTTCAAGACACTTATGCTTGCATATAGAACAGCCACAGGCTCAGCACCCTCCTACTTCCGCTCACTTATAACAATCTACATCCCCTCAAGAAGTCTGAGATCTACGAGCGAGCGTCGCCTCGTGGTGCCATCACAAAGAGGCACAAAATCACTCTCCAGAATGTTTTCATTCACCGTTCCTGGCTGGTGGACTGAACTTCCCACCCCCATCCGGAATGCTGAATCCCTGACAATTTTCAAGCTACAGCTGAAAACTCATCTCTTCCATCATCACTTGACTTCATCAAAAAAAAAAAAACTGTGCTTTCTTTCCTTAACCTCTCCCAGTCTAGCTAGTATTTATTCTGAACAATGCCTGCAACTTTGTATTGCAAGCACTTCCTGTGTCTATTTGCCTCTTTATAATTAATCGCTTATAGTATTCCTCAATTGTAAGTTGCTTTGCATAAAAGTATGCTAAATGAATAAATGTAAATGTAACTAATCACGAGGCTATTGGCGCTGACTATCTTAATGTTAATTTCAACATTTGCTAATGCATTATTAAAATCAAAAGTTATGCTTGTTAACATTAACGAATTAACAGTGAACAACTGTATTTTCATTAACTAGCATTAACAACAACTAATTAATTAACGTTAACTGTTGTTTTGTTTTTTAAACACAGACACATTTGACCCTCTGTCAATTGCATATTTATTCTCTAACTGCTAGCTTTTCTTGTAAAACGAACAAGTTTTTTTTTCTACATTCTATATACTCGTTTTCAAAAAAAAAAAAAAAAAAAAAAAAAACCTTCCTACGTGTGCTGCGTTAGGCTAACCAGGACTTGTAATAACACTTGCATGTTGTTGCTCTTTTGTTGGTTTTGATTGCTTCTATAATGTCCTCATTTGTAAGTCGCTTTGGATAAAAGCGTCTGCTAAATGACTAAATAAATAAATAAACAAAGATTAATAAATGTATTGCTTGTTGTTCATTCATCCATCCATCCATTTTTATTTCAGTTTTAGTTTTTTAGTACATCAAGTTAATAATAATAATAACCCTGGTCACATGATCCTTCAGAAATCATTCTAATATGCTTATTTGGTGCTCAAGAAACATTTACTATTACTATAAAATGTTGAAAACAGTTGTGCTGCTTAATATTTCTGTGTAAATAATTTTTTTTCAGGATTTGATGAATGGAAAATAAAAAAATTGTAACATCAATTGTAAATGTCTTTACCATTACCATTGATCAAGTTGAAACTTCCTAAAAAAATTATAATACCAACCCCATTTTTTTTACGGTAGTAAATAATGTTTGAAAAGCATGTGGCAACTTGCCCCATTCTTGATATTTATGAAAAATGTCCTTGTCCTGAAAACACAATTCAAACTTTGGATAAATTCTTCATATAATAGTTGTTATTTGTCTGAATGTATACTAGATGTAGTTGTTTGATGAACGAGTGAACAATAAAACCACAACAAAAATCAGGAAAATACACATGTATCATTTTGACAATGCTCTTGTGACAACTGGCCCTAGTCTCCTCTCATAAACTCTTATTAATCTCTCTCCCATGGAAAGCTATATATAACATTCAAATGCAAAACAAATGGTTTTGAGTTGTGCTTTATTCAATAGCTACATTTAAAATCTAGTTAATGGAGTGTGGCTGAATTAAATGTCCTTGTAGCTCTTAGATGCACTGAGAATGAAAAATGTCATGAAAAAGATGAAGCAAGAGAGAGACAGACAGGGAGAAAGGCAATTTTCAGTTCTGGCTTTATATAAACACAGTAAACTGAAGGTCAGTCTTGCTTCTCTTTATGACAAACTATTCTCATTCATTTTTTTCAACTTTCAAGTCTGAAAGCACACCACAAGGCTGACATCACTTTTGCACCAATGAAGCAAACAAGCTAAATAATATCTGGATATGGTGGAATATGTTCTAGAATTAGTCTGTAGCCCAAAGGGTGAGCCATTTAAGGGTTTGAAATGTATACTGAACTATACCCACAAGCCCTCTACATTGTCAATGTGTGAAGTATCATATGAATGTAATGTAACACACTAAACTACGCCTGCGCACAAGGAATCATTACTGAGAACTGTGGTTAAATTATCAAACTGCAGTTACATATCGTCATTTACACCCCTAATGTTCATCAAACCACAAAAACTCTTTTTGGTAACCCTACCTGCTTCCTCAGACTCCAGCTCATCCACGGATGACTCTGACATACTCATCTCCAGGCATTTCTTGCCGTGGGCCTTAGACTTCATGTGTTTGGTAAGGTTCCCTTTGACGAAAGGGTATTCTCAATTACACAGAAAACAAAAATCACATCTTTTTTGTGACAAGAACACAAACACAGAGGAACTGTGCGTTTAAAGGGGTCATGAGATGTGATTTCAAATTTTGCAAGTGTTACAAGCTGTCTGTGCATATAAGAGATCCCTAAAGTTGCAAAGACTAAAGTATCAAAACCAAAGAGATATTCTTAATAAAAGTTAAGATTCGTCCACGCCCCCCTAAAACGGCTCATTCAAACACGCCCCCACATGTCTACGTCACAATGTGAAAATATTTGCGCAATGCCGCCCAAATGTTCACACAAAGTAGTGTTGATGCAGCCATGTCAGGGAGACGTGTGTTTCCAGGCGAAAGCAAAAGCACTTTATTAAAATTATAAAAAAGTAGATGCAATTAGGAATCATTGGTTAAGATTTGTTTACAACACAACCCAAATGTTAGAATTTTTGCTACGCATTTTATGGACAACAGTTTCATAAGCCTAGTAGAGTACAAGACTGGCTATGCACGAAGGCTATTTAAAAAAAAAAAAGCGCCAATTCCGACTTTGCTATGACAAGCTGGCGCTTCTGAATCAGCGACTGCAAGTATGTTAGTTGTAAGTATGTTTGTATTAGTTCAATTATTTGCTATTGAATGTTCAAATGCAGAGTTTTGCGCGTAACGCATTTTGTGTGTGTGAGAGTGTGTGTGTGAGGAGAACAGGGTCACATCACAGCGGAGTGTACAGTCCGTCAGAAATAGGCTTAACCGCGGCTTGTGTACTACAAATACATACGAGCATCATTATCACTGTCTGTCACCTGACTCCGTTTCCCTTTCGGGCTTGAACTGATAAAACTAACTTAAAAGCTGAAGCTTGCGATTATGGAAAGGGGAGTTACATTTCCGACGCGTGCTTGTGGTGTTTGGCCAATCACAATGCACTGGGTCAGTTGGCCAATCAGAGCAGACTGCACTCGTTGGAAGGAGGGGCTTTTTAGAAAACGACCCGTTTGAGAGAGGCGGGGCATAGAGGAACTACAATAATGTACAGTATTTTTTTTTAAATAATGTGTTTTTTGAACATTAAAGCATGTCAACATATTCTGTTACACCAAATAATGATCTTTAAAAAAAGCATCATATGACCCCTTTAAAAAAAGATATATGCCTACCTTTGGTTTTAAAGGCGAAGTTGCAGTGCTTGCAGACGTAAGGACGGACGTCTGTATGAGTGCGAATGTGCTTTTTTAGCATGCTGGGCTTCTTGCAGCGAATCCCACATTCACCACACACATATTTTCCTCTCCCCCGACCCCGAACATATGCATAGTCCTCATTTGATTTATACCTGCTCAGGTAAGAGAGAGAGAGAGCGAGAGAGAGAGAGAGAGAGAGAGAGAGAGAGAGAGAGAGAGAGAGAGAGAGAGGTTAATAAAAATAATAGATTCATTAAGATGAATAATATAAAGATAGAGTCTTCACTTTGGCAGGATCCTGATATAAGTTTCCCAAAACACTGAATCCCTCATTAGAACAGGTCTGGACTACCTCTATATATTTTCAGCACTTGTCAGGCCACTGATGGTCACAAGAAACCATGATTTGGCTCAAACTAGGTGTTTTTTGCTGGCAAGACAATTCCAATTGAGGACAGAAAGATAAAATTGGCCATATATAAAAATCTACTAACTCCATATCATGTGTCTGCTGAAGGTCTCTTACAAAATACACATTTACAATGTATTGCACAAGAGATTTAGTTTGTATTTAACGGCATTCCTTTATATTCTAAAACAATCAGGAATGTATAAAACAATGCTTTTAAAAGTAAACTTGGCTAGAAATAAAAAGAGTAGGATGAGAGAGAAAAAAAACTGAGAAAGACATGTTACATTGATGCTAAATACGCTAGATAACTAGTCCATAGAGAAAGTAATTAATGTTGAAGATTAACAATAATATATACATTAATTTTGTAATACTGTTGCAGTGCTTGTGTGGTTGCTAGGCTGATTTTTGTTGTATTATACTATTCTTTTTAGCAGACACATTAACCTAATCTAAGATAATAAGATAACTTAAATCCTCATTTCATATCTATATATTTATTTATTTGGTATGAGCAGTCATGGAAGTAAACCGAAAACTGCAGAGCCAGTCAGTCAGTATTGCAAAATAAACCTCTTTAGGATGATATAAGACAATCAAAATGGTCCTAATTACCCTCTTGGGGTTAACAAACACTTGATATATACACTATAGCAACAAACATAATTAATTTAAATAATACTTAATTAAAAATATAAAATATAAATAAGCGCATATATTTTTTTAATTAAAAAATATTAAGAATATAATTTATCATTATATTTTTTTATAATAATAATTATATATTTAATGTTCACTGTTCTAAAGCTGGATGTGACAATCTTTGTTACAGGCTTATGAGGCAATGCTGCGAGTCCCACAGTCGGAGAGAATATATTAATGTATAATTGCATTATTGACTGCTAGACTATGAATCCTGATATAATTTATGGCAGCTATGATAGCAGCAGGATGGGATGTGTTTTTATAGACAGCATATGCATTTTGAAAGCTGCCTGTAGGCTTTCATGAAAAGTGTAAAAATGGATGGGGTGGAGAGAAAACGACTTGCTAAACATCTGTTTCTAGGTAAAAAAATAAATATTGTGTACGCTCCATTATGTAGGACCCAGCTTTCATTCAGGACACTGCAAATGCAATCAGAGGGATTACATTAAAGTATTTTAATATACAAACACACATGTCGACTATTTTTAGAAATATGTCTTTGAAAGGGGCCGATGCCTACAGAAAAACTGGCACCTCTGTTCTTCAGGAAGACAGTGTTCTGCTCATGAGGAAGAAAGCAAACAACAAATACAGTTATGAGAGGTGCCAAGACAAAAGGGTGCTGATGGATGTGAGAAGTTTTGGAGACAAAATGGAGTGTGTGTGTGTGTGTGTGTGTGAGACAGAGAGCGCAGGGACTGATGTGATTAGGGAGTTGCGTGGGTGTGCAAGGCAGAAGAACCGTATGAGCGAAATAAAGGCAGAGAAAGAGACAAAGGAAGCAGGGATAAAAATGCAGGCTGTAGTGAGTTGTTGCCACAGTTTAAGCACTCAACCACATTGAGAGCCCTGCATAAGCAGATGAATTCAAGAGACCCAGCTAATGAAGCCAAAGCTTTTGATGTTTACAGGTCAGCTTTCCTATCTTTCCTTTTTATTATCCATTTGTCCATACATCTTCGGTCCTTTTATTTTTTTAGACTAAAAATTATATTCAAATCATCTACTACAAACTAGGGTTGCACGATTATGACAAATCATTGTTTCTCTTCATAATGTACTCATGAATATTAATGTTTTATAATATTTTGATTACCTTTTTCAACAAATTAAACAAACAACAGTTAGTTTTTGTTTCTAAGAAAAACTAACAAATGATTATCTCACTGTGAAGTTGTGTGGACATGAAATTCAATAGTTATTTTTAATCTTGATGTTTTTACTTGTTAACTGTGCTATGCAGATTTAGTTGGCACAACACTAATGAGCAGCAGACTTCAAAAATAAATCTGCAGAGCTTATCAGCACTCGCTCTATGCTCCATCCAAATTCATACCTTTGAGCAAGGAGTGAATTCTGCAGACAACTGAACAAGGCAGGCAAATGAAGTCCCTAATGGTTCGTAGTCTCACCTGTACAACCATGTCTTTGTCACTCACACAACAAATAAACAGAAAACCTCAAGCTGAGCGGCAACTGTGCTGTAATTGGCACTTACACAAATGCACTTCCATGGCAGGAAGATAATGAATAAATTGCACTATTAGTACTTTTTAACATGACTTAAAACAGCATATGCTACATAATTATTAGATATTACTATAGGTAAATTATAGTATAAGGTATTATCTACTAGTTATACAAATATTTGATAAAAATAGAATCTGCTGGTTAGGTATGTTTTTAAGGATGGCAGCTGGTTTGATCTGGTTAAATCTAGTCCTTAGTTGGTTTATGAGCTGGTTTATGCTGGTCCTGAGCAGGAGCTAGTTGCGCAACTAGCTTAGGACCAGCACATGACCATCTTAAACCAACTCATGACCAGCTAAGGACCAACTACAGACCAGCTTAAACCAGCTGCCCTGCTTAAAAAAAACTGGATATATAACCAGCATATGCTGTTTTTTTCAACAGGGTATATAGGGGAGGTCAACTATTTTTAAATAATGCATTTTCAGTGACAAGCTACAAGCTTCCTATAAATAGCAGTCTAGTATGAGAAAACATGACATAGCTATTTTTACAATATTGTTTTGTTAGTAGCTTGTAGAATAGCAAACTATTTAAGCTTGACTGAATCTAAACTACTTTGTCTTATCTTGACAAGCTATAGCTTCAAAATAAACAAGTAAGAATTTACTCACCCGCCCTCAAAAATGCAAATACGCGCTGTCTCACTCTGCGTCGAAGTAGTGGGCACGTCATCAGCACACTTCTTCTCTTTATCACCTTGTTCATTTGGTGGTTCGTCTTTTACTTTGACGGGTGTGTTGGGAGGAGAAGCATGTACCTACACTCCAGAAAGACAGGTTAATTCACCAACACTAGTAAATTTATACACAACACCAGCAGGTAGTTTATTTATTTTTTCTTAATCTCTGCAATGTGTTGAAATGAAAAATTACAGTGATGTTTACCTCTGACGCACTGGTCGTCTTGCTGTCTGTAGGAACCAGCTTGTCAGTGGTTGGTGGTGGAGCTGTAGCCATAGTGTATGTCTCAGCACTATGTTTCTGTTTGGAGTGCAGCAGGGACAGTAATATTTTGGTGGACAAGCCAGGTATATTGGGGTTATGCATGCTAACACTCCACGAAGAATAGACAGAAGTTGAATCTCTATGTGTAGAGGGGCTGGGCTTTGTGTAGTTCAAGTAGCACCAGCTGACGGATGTAGTGGTTTGCAAACTGGGGTATGAGGGGTCCACAGTTCTCTCTGGACTTGTTATCCTTGGAACATACCGATGTCCTGCCTCTTTCCTTCCCTCCTCCTTTAAGGTCTCAGATTTGTGTTGGGTTAATTCTTGCTTGCTTAACCTTTCAGGTTCTATTACTTCTCTTGGATCTTTGGCCCTCCCCGCTGTATCCACTGTTAGCCTGTGCTTATTTTTTCCCTGACTCAACTCTTGAGATTTATTGTCACATTTGTTATCATCTTCCTTGTCGCCCACTTCTTTCTCCTCCTCCTCCTCTTTCACCCGTTTTTGATGCCGTTGTGCCTCTAAACTGAGTTCTAGACTACCTGCAGGTGACAGCATTCGCTTACTTCCTCCAGCACCGAGCTGCCCACAGCTGTCACCAGATGAAGCACCTGCTCCATGCTCGAGAGGGAGTGGCAAGGGAATATAGCTCTTGGGGCTAGGTGAGGGCAGCCTAAGGTAAGATCTCTGAAGCTTGTCTTCCTCCAACTTACCCATGATTACCATAGCTGTGCAGCAGACTGGATGTTGTGTTGTGGCTAAAATTTGTGAGATGGTTGTATACATGGCACTAGCATAGGTAGGAATGTGAGTCTGTAAGCGCACAGGCACTACAAGAGACACCACTGGCATAAGCTGTTGAAGGCAAGGGGCAATCATGGGATGGGGGTTGTGGTGGACAACTAGTTGCTGTTGTGAATAACCGGGAGTATGCAAGGAGGAAGGTGATGAACTAGACTCACTGAAATGAGGCCCTGAGGGGACCTGAATAGTAAGACCACCTGGCATGGGAAAGCAAACAGCCTGAGCAACATCACTTGAATGTACAGGGTATAAAGTGGTGAGTGGCTGAACGGGTAATCCCAGGCGCTCTACATATTCTATGGTTCTGGGATGTGGTGGAGGGGGCTCATTGTGAAGGAAGGCTTGCTGAAACATCTGGGTAGAAACAACTGCTGTTGTGACCGGAAGGAATCTAGAGAGCTGACTTGGGGAATAAAAATCAGGGTTTGCTTGTTGTAGGGGGAAAACTGCTGGTGGGAGTGAAAGAGGGGATTGGAAGAGCCTAAAGGTCTTCCCTATATGCTCTGAGATCATTCTTGAGGTCCTACCTCCCATTCTATTCTCTGTGAATGTGAATGGAGGATGACCTAGGTAGGACTGGCAAACAGCTGAGATGCCAGGTTTACTACATGGCTCCTCCTGATCAGGTTCACCAAGGGTTCCGTGCTTCACCAAGAGACATTTCCTCCTCTCCTTCCAAGTAGCAGAAGTGCACTCATGAGAGAGGGAGCCATAGTCAAATGACTTACTTCTTGTTTCCTCTACATGTGAAGGGTGTGGAGGACTTGCAGTTGCCTGTTCAGAGGTTGAGCGTCGCATCTCTCTGTGAGAATGATGGTGCTGATGGAGACTTGATGGAACAGTCAGCATGTGAGAGCCTTGGGAGCTCCAGGTACCACTTTGCATCTCAGAGTCTGGCCTTCCAGACTCCTCAAAGGATACAGATCGACTGGAGGCATGGGAAACATTACTCTCTTGGCTTGGGCTGTGTGGCAAGGATACTGACTCAAAGCTAGATTCTCCAGATGATTGGGCTGCCTCAGCCAAACGGAGACGCTTCTTCTTTGGCGGTAGCTTCTCTGCAGGGAGCTGAGACAGACTCTGGCTACGCTGAGGCCACTGGAATTCCTCTACCTTCTCTGACTCTTTAGAGGTGTAAGTATTGGCTGGATGAGAGACCATCTCGGTATCTGGCTCCTCTGTGACCAGAATTTCTGGCACTTGAATGTTGTGTTGACGGATTAACCGGGATGTGGAGATTGGTTTTGGCTCATGTGATGGCTCATGTTCTGGCTCTGCTTCCTGATTTGCCATAGAGATGCTTTCCTGTTTTTCAAAGGATCTAGTATGCTGGATAACAGAAATTTCTTTCCAAGAACTCCTTTTTTCTACCTCACTTTGTGAAAGGCCATGAGGTGTGTCCTGATTATCAATACTGCCTAGCATTGATGGAGGCTGGGTGCTGAAAGACACTGCTGTTCGATCTGGACTGGGAGGGTCTTCTTCAAGACTTTCTTCTTTTTTTTTCCTCTTGCGCACAGCCATGGCCATTGCTTTGAATTTGTAGCTCACAATCTGTGGCTGATTCTCAATAAAATAACTGCCTTCCTCACTTTGCAGAACATGTGGAGATTTACTCATACATGCTAGTCTGTGTGCAGTGTAAGAGTCCTGGTTATTCAAGCGAGTCCCACAAAGTTCACACTCATAAAGGTGCAATTCCTTGTTTTGCTTCTTTCCTGATTCTATTTCTTTCAAAGTATAAGAAGGACCGGCATCCTCATTAATGAGGTCCACTCCAACTGGCACCTCAATAGCAGGTTGGCGTCGTAACATTCGTGGATGTGGCCCAATCCTAATTTCAGCTGCTATGGCCTGCTGATCATCAAAAGAATGACTTAGACGAAAGCCGCGTGAAGCTGTATCTGAAGTATTACAAGAAGACGGCACTGATTGACTCCTATAAAGAAGAGCACTGGAGCTCTGACCAGTCAGTGTTTCTGTTTCAGCCAAGTATGAGCCAGGTAATTCACTTGCAAAACTACCAGGAATAAGTGGAATAGCAGAGCCACAAGAACCTGGGGCATCCGCTTTTGGTTCAAAAACACAGGGTTCTTTGGGTGAAGAGAATTTTACAGACTCAATGCTACTTCTTCTAGAGAGTGAGAAACGTCTGGGTTTGACACTATCAATTTCACTTGTATCCACCACGGCTTCATTTATAGTAATTAGCTTAGTTATATGCTCAATGACTTGTGTCTTAGGAACAGTGAAAGGGATAGATTTTTCCTGTTGACCTGAAGATGATGATAATTGCAGTTGTTGATGTGAAATTCGTTGCTGTTGTCCTAGGCGTCCATACTTTCCTAGAATTATTTCAGCATAAGTTTTAGCACTGGCATTTGGTGGACTCACTTGAGAGAGCTCAGCACTCCCAGAACTGGAAAAATAGCCAGATTCCGTGCTCCCCTTGCTGCCGGGACCCAGTGAGGATCGGCTTTCATCTGAAGATGCTCTGGGAGCTCGCTTCCTCTCACTTAGCCTCATTGCTAACCTTTGCTTGACTGCCTGTGAATCCTCTGTTTGGGGACCCTCCTCTATAAATGACAATTCCACTTTACTGCTTTTTTTCAGAGTTGGCCTGCCCTGTGAGGTAGATGGTTGGTGTTTTCCCGTCTCATCCTCAGAACCTGAACTCTCTCCTTCTGTACCCTCATCTTGCTCATCTCCCAAGGCTCCACCTTCCGGCCCGGTGAAACTGGTCTCTTCTTGACTAGAGGCCATGCCTGCTTTTATTCGATGCGCATGGGATTTGCGGTGTTTGTACAGGTTGCTTTTGGTCTTGAAGGAGAAGCCACATGGGACACATGGATAAGGTCTCTCTCCAGTGTGAGATCGAATGTGTTTTTGGAGGACGCTAGGCTTAGCACAAGGACGACCGCAGTATGTGCACACATATTTCCCTGGTTTTTGGGGTTTACGTTCTCGTCTACATGGGGTGCCTTCCTGTAATTCCACATTGGGCAGAGACTGAGTTTGCTTAACATTATGAATTTGGGGAGATGGATCTCCCAGGGCAGAACAGCTGTCTCTTGAAGGACCAGGTACTTCTGAAAGCTGCCAAGATGACCCACCCACCTGTGATTGTTGCTGCTGCTTCTGCCTTTGGAGCATTTCAAAGCGTTTTGGCTGCCTGCGTTGAAGGCGGCCATGTGATCCATGGACAGATTGCGAGGTAGCTTGGTGCTGTAACTGAGGCAGCTGTGCTGCTAACAAAGACGCTGATGGCTGCTGTTGCCCACCTGTCCGCTCCCCATCGGCTGACTGTTTTTCCTCCGCCTCCATAGGATGTGGGGAGGAGGCCTCAAGAAAGTAATGGGAGTGCTGCTTTGAGCACCAATCTGATAAACATCATTGCATCAATACTCTTCCGATAGGAACAAGTCTTCACGCTCGCTTTAGGGGGCTAATTGTGTTATGCCATAATTAATACAAGAGACCGGATGGTGTCTTAACTGAGAAAGGCATAATTAAACAGTGTCAGTGTGCAGCCGCCATATATGTGAGTGCTGGTTGTGTGTTAAATGTCGCCTCTCATGTTCACAAATAGCCTTGGTGAAATTCATCTTTGGGTGTCTTTTGGGCTGATGCCTGGCAATGGGGCTTGACAAAGAATGTCTAGAGATGCTTTTGAGGCACTTTCTCTGCTAATATTGAATAATTCTTTAAGACCTTTTTGTCTCCCATCTTGTCACATGTTAGAACTTCACTGGCCCTGCATAGACACATAAACATAAAATAAGTTGTTAGTGTTGGCTAAGCTATTCAATAATGCAGCAACCAACTACTGCTTAGCTCATTTTATATTATTTAAATCAATCAACTTAAAAGATTAATTTGCAAACCATATATTCCCATTCCTGATTCTAAACTGCTATAAAAGAACTCCAGATAGATAATTATTTAAAACACTCTAATGTGAAATGAGACATGCTACTTGTTTGCTTCATTTAATTGACCTATATAATTTATCTTTTAAAGTTTCAACTTGCAAACAAGTTGAAACTAACCTTGGTTTGGAAAAAAGTGGTTTTGACAAGATGTCATCCTTCAGTAAAAACAAAAATGAATGAAACAAGAAACATAGCTTAGAAGCTGATTTTGTCCATGTACATACATCATATAAAATAGTATGACAATACAGGAGTGCTAGGTACCATCTCTTTAGTGAATTTTCAAGACTATTCCACAAAATAAACACTGTAAGTAAAACTTAGGTAAAACGCTTCCCCTGTTTGTTCATGTTAGTTAATACATTAACTAAAGTTAACTAATGGAACCTTATTTGTAAAGTGTTACCCTCATTCCTTACCCGCAAGAGGTAATTCAATCAAAAAACTAATTTCAGACTGTATTTTGAGACAGAAATTCCACAAATAGTTTGTATAGTTTATTACTGAACATTTTGTGTTTTTTCAACTCTTTTAGAAGAAAAGATCTTTCAGAAAAATGGCCATACATTGTGAATAAATTCCGGGTTCCAGGTTTCTGATTAAACTGGAAAAAAAATATTCTTCTTAATTAGTATTTAAGGATTGTTGTTCTCAAGTAAACAACTTAAGACTTTTTTGTTGTTCAGGGAACATATCTAGAATTAACCTTAGCCCATAAAGTAAGCCTAAATTTAATAACAAGAAAAATATACTTAATTCAATATAGGAAATACTCTCTATAAACAAGTCTTACTATCGTACACAATTTTGCTTCCAGTAAATTTATATTAGGTATAATTTAACTGGAAAACAACAAAAATATTAGATTTGGGCAATTATTTACTGTTTCAGTGAGGTGCCTTACATATTTTCCATATGCTCACAAAAACTATAGCATCTTAGGTTTCATTACTTGGTGTTCACTGAGGGAAAAGCAGTGAGCAGAAAAAAATAGCTTTCCTCTTGAAATAACTTGACAGATTCTTGACTGAGTTTGCTTTCTCAAACAGCTGCTCCTGGCTGAGCGATGCGCAACAATTTAATGAGCGTTCTCAGAGCAGAGGTAGGCTTTGGTTACACCGTGTTTTTATCATCAGCAAGCAATTAGAATATATAACAATACTAAGACCTTAATCATTATTCATGATAAAATAGGTATATATTTAACTGCAAAAGGACTGAACCAAAAATGTATAATGAATTCACCTGATTTGCATAGGGTTTTTACTGCGAATGGGGCATTCAGTTTATTATAGAATTACACTGCTTGGTTATTTGAATTTCTATCTGGATTTATACAAACAGATGTGTTCCTGTGGCTCAGTGGTAGAGCATTGCGTTAGCAGCACAAAAGGTTGTAGGTTCAATTCCCAGGGGGGGCTCGAGCCGCTGCCCCTTTGAGGTCTGACACTAAAGTGCCCTTGCGGTCCGGTCTGTGCGATATGAACGACACTAATATGCAGAGTACGCTGTAAGAGTAGGGCACCAAGTACCGGAGGGGTACCATCCCTGATACTCAAAAAAAAAAAAAAAAAACGTAACGCGCCATTCCAGCGCCGCAAACGGCGCGCACACCTCATGTTTGTGGCAGAACGCAAATGATCATAATTGATGGACAACTATGCCCGTGAATAGACATCAGCAATCCAGCACCGAGAAAAAAAAACCCCAAGATGAAAACGAAGCTCGCACGTCACTTTAAGGTAGGCTACATTCATAATCAAAGTAGTATCAAGACAATATATATGTATTTTTCGTGGTTATAAAAACAGACCTAAGCCAACAACAGCCTTTAAAATGACTTAAAATGCATTATATGGGACATTCTACCAGAAACGTACATTACCTGTCCTTGACTTCTTACAGTGAATAAAAAATATTTCATCCAAAAAATTCAAAAACTGACTGATAGTTGATTTCTGTGAGTTGTTCTGTAAAGGAATATGTCCTTCATTAGGTTCTCAGATATTATTTATTTATTAAAAACACTTAAAAATAAAAATCCTGTCTTTGTCCTTGTCCTCAGTCAAAGTAGATCTACAGCTTTCATAGTTGTGTTATGCTAACAACTGTTATTTAGAAAAAAATCTCTATCAATAAAAATGTTAAGTTGTTATCATTCACATCAATTGATTAAAAACATGAAATTAAACAAATTCTAGAAATAAATGTTATTTTACAACTGTCCCCATGTTTTCGGTCATTCCTGTCACGTTTACATAGACCTCAACATAAAATGTGTGCAATAAGACTTTAAGGGGTATGACTCAGAGCAAATTACATCATTTGAGGGAGGTGAAGCTGACACTCAAAGGAAGAGGTCTGTATTTGATTTTATAATTTTTTTGAGAAGGACAAGCTAAAGGGTTAGGCCCATCATGGTAAAACATCCCAGAAAATAATGAAAATGTTTTAAATCCAAAACATATCTAAAAAGGTTACTGCAATTCCTTGATTGCATGTTAACAGTTTTTATGCTAGCATGCTAACAGGCTGAGTAATAGCAGTTTAAATCCTGTGTGTCCTGTGACACGGCCTTACGAATTAATGGCATTGTTCTTTTTATTACATATAATACATATTTAACGCGTGACATTGTAAAACATTATTTGAATAAATAGACATTACACTGTAAATTTGAAGCTTTTTATGCTCAGACAAATTTTTAAAATTGTATACCTCTTTTACCTAGGCCTATATAGACATATAGATATAATTGCCATCTATATTAGCTTTGAGTAATGATGACTGTAATTATTCCAATTCATACAGGTGGCATTTAGATGGCTCCAGTTAGTGCAGCTGACAAAGGCAGTGTCGTGAACGACTAAATGCAGATCCTGAGAGAAAGGGAAAACATCTTCAAAAAGAAAGGGAGAGAGATGGAGGCAGAAAAAGGAAAGAAGGAAAAGTATTCATGAGTTCAATGAGCGAGACCAAAGACATAGGTGCAAATTATGGAGAGAGCAACAGAAAAAAATCTAGGCTTAGGAGAAAGGCCGCAGTTCCAGGGCCAGGGCCTTCAAGGTTAGAAAGGGCTACCATCACAGTATCACTTCATATTACAGCTTGGTAATAACAGAGTGATACCATGGTAATATCTACATGAAATGACATAATTTCCGCTATTACCATGTAATTTCCTAAGTAATAATGTAGATATTACTATAGTATTACTATAGCCGTAATGTGATGTGGCACCACAGTTACTTAGCAGAAGCAGAAGACGGAAAACTCTTAAACAAAGTTTGAGTGAGTAAAAAGGCTAAAATGCACTAGACTGAAAAAAACGCTTTAATTAATCAACCACTATCTATTTTAATGTTGACCAATTTATTGAATGCTCCTAAATCTCCTATTGTAAATACACAATTACAATTGAATGTAATAACTATTGTATGGAGTCTTTGGCCTAAATATCTGCCATTTTTTTTTAAATATTTTTACCTGAAAGGCTTTGTCTTTATAATAGGGAAAGTTTGGCTGTAATGCTCAAACAGACCAACATGACAAAGAACGGGATAATTCGTGATACCCCTAGCCGAGGGGGAACAACAACATTTCCCCCGGTCCGCGATTGTGCCCTCGTAATGCCATTTCGCCCCTGCCCCCTCCGGAGGCCTGTGCAAACCACTGTCTGACATGGTATTGATGTGACTCTTAAACAGGGCGATTGAGACGGTTTCAGATGGGGAGAGCACTATGTGAATTATTCATAGTCTCTATTACACTAAAACACCCTCTTTTACGACATTTTCAAGCAGATAGAAAATACTGAAAGGAGTTTGCACATGCTCAACCACGTATCGACGAGGACACGAAAGGTTCAGTAGACTGTTTGCTTTAAACTAATGGTTGTTGTCATGGTGTAAAGATCAGAAACTGCTCTTTGTTAATAATTGGTAAATCTTTTAATATTGGAAATCCTAGGCTTTTCCGTGCTGATGCTCCCCAGCAGAGTCGGGCGGAACTCCTGACGGACAACATTCCCAGGACGCTACGCTCCATCTGACAAGTAAGCCAATTCTCAAATACTGCTATGATGACTAAATGATAGAAGTACTTGCAGTGTCCAATCTATACAGACTGTGTCTGTTCCCCGAATAGTGAGGTCAAAATATAGATTTAATGCAGGAACTAGAAAAATATGATTGTGATTAAACCAGAAAAATGCTAAATAAATTAACAAAACCAATTTTTAAAGCTTGGGCTCCTAAACATTAGGTCACTCACACCCAAAGCAGTTATTGTAAATGAAATGATCACAGATAATAGTTTTGATGTACTCTGTCTGACTGAAACCTGGCTTAAACCAAATTATTATATTGGTCTAAATGAATCTACTCCACCAAGCTACTGTTATAAGCATGAGCCTCGTCAGACTGGTCGTGGCGGCGGTGTCGCAACAATATACAGTGATATTCTCAATGTTACTCAGAAAACAGGATACAGGTTTAACTCATTCGAAATACTTATGCTTCATGTTACACTGTCAGATATGCAAAAGAAAACTGTCCTGTCTCTTGCTCTGGCTACTGTGCATAGACTGCCAGGGCCATATACAGATTTTCAAAAAAATCTGTATATGTAGTAAAAATCTCTTGGTAGTACCTAGGATAGCAAAGTCCACTAAAGGAGGTAGAACTTTTTCATATTTGGCTCCCAAACTCTGGAATAGCCTTCCTGATAACGTTCGGGGTTCAGACAAACTCTCTCTATTTAAATCTAGATTAAAGACACATCACTTTAGCCAAGCATTCATATAATGCATCTCATAATCTTATACTACAGTTATATCTGATCAAACGCACATTATTATGCTTTAGCTTGGGTTGAACAAACAATTTTTGCTTGGATGGAACAACAGCTACGCTAATTATGTCTCTATTTGTGCCACATCCCGTGATGATTTAACATCCCGTGGTAACTAGGAATTACACAAGCTTCTGTCTGGATCCAACTCTTAAATGATCTGAGATGACCGAACATCTGAGAAGAGATTATGCCAACCCCCTCAGAGGACCTCAGAGGAAGCCAACCCTCAGAACGATTGCATCGTAAAAAGCGCTATAAAAATAATCTTGAATTGAATTGAATACACAGATCTCCAATCATTCATATTACATTTCTTTGATCACAAAGAGGCAAAAAAAAAAAAAACACCACATCAGACTTTCCATATAGTCATTGGCATTAAAAAGTGACCTCAAGTCTTGATGATTTCCGACTCCATTTATTTTCTATCAAGAAATAAGTATTTATTTGATATTTGCTTAATTATGTCTAAAATCTCACTTGAATTATAACGATGATACTGAAATTGCTCAACAGAGAAAGAGAGGCAGCGAGAGAGAACGAGGCTTTGACATGAGAAAGAATGTAGAAGAGTAGGATATGGACTGTGCATAGGCAGCAGAAAAACAAATAATGCTGTACCATGAACACTGGAGACATAAAGAAAAAAATACTACTTTTTGTCAGCCTTTCTGTAACAGACTCATGTAACATCAACAACAGTGAGAAAACAAAGCCAGGCAGAGGTCAAATGAAGGATGAACTAACTACACAAGGAGAATGTGACAAAACATGATGCAAGATACTCTCTTCATTCTCTTGCTCCCTCTCTCAAACATATGGACCTACAGCTGGGACCTCCTCAAACTGACATACAGACAGTGCTGTACTGACACTTCACAACACCATCCTACTTCCTATTTTGTAATTTACATGCATGTTAAAAGTGAATAAAAAACAAACAAAATAAAAAATAAAATGTTTAAATATTTACTTTCTGCAATATGCATAATTTTTACCTTGTGTAAAATACAAATAATTCAATAGACTTAGACTAGAACTTTATAGAAACACAAGGGTGACTTAATTTATCATTTAAATACACCTAGAAACCACCTAGTATATCCCTATAGCATTTAAACAAAGCAATGCGCTAAAACATTTTGATAACTGCCCATAAGCACCATCAACGTGTACTTTATATGTAGTTAATATTAATCTTGCACAGATATTGAAAAGACACTGAAATTCAAGGGAAAAAACAAACAAACTGTAATTTAAGTTTGATTTCACTTTCAAGATTTGCTGGCATGGTAATGTGATCTGGATCATGAACTAGTAAACCAGTCTTTGCATGTCGAAAGTCTCACATATTGTGAAGGAAACGTAAAAAAAACATGCTTGAGTATATGAAATAATAAAACCGTCAAGCCTTTTCTTAGAATAGCCCACAGACGCTTTTAGACAGGAGTGGAAAAACACGTTTTAAAGCTCTCCCATCTTGCTTTTTCTCTGCCTCCCACTGTCCTAGTGACAACTCGGCAGATTTGATAACAGAAATGTTTCCTTGTTCGTCGCATGTTAATTGCAACACCAAGAATGATATAAATATTTTCTGACTGGGTGCGGTTGGGTCGTTTCTAGTGGTTTCTAGGTGAGCTGACCCTGCTAGTGTAGAACATGGGCTCTTTAATGGAGTTGAGAGTAGACTTGAGGACTCTAGAGGCCACGTCGCGGCTTGTCAAGACTGTAGTAAATAAGGAGACCGTTTTGATTCAAGGGCTCATTTTGTCTAATGTTTGCATAACTAGGACACTAGGATCAGGCTCTTTCTGACAGAGCATGCTGCACAACTTCTTGTCCAGGCCCTTGTCATTTCTAGACTGGACTACTGCAATGCTCTTCTAGCTGGACTTCCATCAAACACAATCAAACCTCTACAAATGATTCAGAATGCAGCAGCACGACTGGTCTTCAACGAACCCAAAAGAGCCCATGTTACACCTCTCTTTGTCTCCTTGCACTGGCTACCAGTTGCAGCTCGCATCCAGTTCAAGACACTGATGCTTGCATATAGAACAACCACAGGCTCAGCACCCACCTACTTCCACTCACTATTACAAATTTACATCCCCTCCAGAAGTCTGAGATCTGCTAGTGAGCGACGCCTCGTGGTACCATCACAGAGAGGCTCAAAATCACTCTCCAGAACATTCTCGTTCACTATTCCTGGCTGGTGGAATGATCTTCCTACCCCCATCCGGAATGCTGGATCCCTGTCAACCTTCAAGCAACAACTGAAAACTCATCTCTTTCAACTCTACTTGACTTCATCATCATCATAAAAAAAAAATTCTTTATTCTTTACTTTTTCTACTTTTTCTAATCTTCATCTTTCTCTTTGTCTTTCTCTCCTTCCCTTGCTAGCTTGTACTTATTTGAACAATGCCTGAGACTTGGTGTTATTGGCACTTCCTCTGTATGTTTGCCTCTTCAAGATTAATCGTTTTATGTACTCCCCAATTGTAAGTCGCTTTGGATAAAAGCGTCTGCTAAATGACTAAATGTAAATGTAATTCCAAACAACTTAAAAAAACGATCGCAGTGCACTGGCTTTTAAGCTATCAGAATAATCCAATCACGCTGTATATGAAGACAATAACTCATTGTCTTCATGTCAGGTCCATTAAAATGGTGTTTTTTATTATTGGTTAAGCAGAATGACGGATAAAGAGTTAGTGCTTCTCTTTCCAGCTCTTACTCTTGGCAACCTGGCTCCGGTTCCCATGGAGACAGGCCTACAGCTAGCCACGGCAGATGGAGGGTGAGCTGGAGGTCTAAATTTGTCCCCCAGCATCCTATCTGAGTGTAGTGTCACGCAGGCAATAGAATGTAGATAAACAGGTTGACCTCCGCACGCCAGTGGCAGCATCTCATGACCCCACGTGTCCCCTTGCTGAGACCTCAACATGTTCATCAAAGACAAACCGGAGGAGGCGGTGCCGCTGGCCCACGCCACCAGAAGGCCCCTCCTGAATGTCACGCCGCAGGAATCAGAGGCACACCTCACCACCCCGTCTGTACTGGCACAAACATCAACGTTCAGTAAAGATCATGGGGGGAAAGACATCACGACCCCTCTGAATCGTGCTGGTTATCGTCCCTGTCCAACATCCTTTCCTTGCGACGAAATAATCACCGGTGACTTGTTCGACTAAAAAGATACACTACACAGCTTTGTTTACAGAGCTATAGGCAGCCAATGTGAAAATTATTTTCTTATGCAAATCAGTCAGTTACCACAAACTATTTATGTATAGTCGACCGTAAAAGTACATCTTGAGACTGTTTTCAGAACAAGGACCTCACATGGACGTCCACATGCCACACCCTGTCACAGGCCTGCAGTCTGTTGGCTCGATGAAGTTTGCATTTGTGTGGACACCACCATTTTTTTTTTGCTCTAAATCGGAACAAAAACATGAGCTTTCCAACTTTTTGTGAACATTCAGTCCAAAAGCAGAGCTGAATTTGGACAAAGCAATACAACAAATGAATATGCTTTAGGATTTTCAATAACAAAAAAAAAAGTTATGCAGTACAAAGGAAAATAATAAATCAATCAAATCAAAACAAGAATACAATTTGAGAGCTCCATTCAAACATTTAGGGTCAGTAAGATTTTTTTTAATTAAAACTTATTCTGCAAGGATGCATTAAATCGATCAAGTCCAAGTAAGACATTTACAGTGTAACAAAAACACAGACACAAAAAAATGTTAAAGACTCCAAACTTTTGAATTTATAATCAAAATAATCAGGCCTTATAAACTCAGGGCTACACTTAAATGAGCCTAATATCACCATGCATCACAAGAAAGACCCTACTAGTAAAACACCACACATGCTGAATGACTCTATGAACTATTTGGTTTACCTCACAGACCTTCAGATGCTGGCAGAGATTTGTTAACATGGAGTTCAAGAGGCTTTTTCTGTTTACTTTGATTAAGGAGCAACAAGGGCAAATCAGGTCAGCGGGTCTTCAGTTTCCAGCCCAAGGTGCTTGAGTAGGTATGCATATCAACAAAAAAGCACAAGCCATGCTAGATCACTATTTGTTCAGCCTCACCTTATTTAGGACAGAAATTAATGTTTTTCAATAAATATTTGACTAAAACTAAATAATTCTGTGAATATATCTAACATTTCAAACTAAAAAAAGTTTTCCTGATACTTTTAAGCTTCATAAAGCACCATAAAAATATCACGTGGTCAGCGACTTGTAAACTACTTTCTAGCTTTTCTGAAGTCATAGCTTTCTGTGAGGAACAGCCCAAAATGAATGCAGTTATTAACTAAAAGTCTTTAACATTCATCTTCAGAGATCATGAGAGAAACCAGCTCCTTTGTTTCAAAACCAGTTCGATTGACTCATTCACAAATCAGACTGATATAGTTCAGTGACTTAATAAGAGAGTCGCAATTTATGTAAATGTATGCATTTTGGTCCATTCCTCAAACAAGACTACAGATTAGCTTCATAAGATTTGAAATACAGTACACAAGCCATATGAATTGCTTTTATTATACCTTTCATCTTTTGTAACGTTCATTCTTCAAAATCAATTTTTTGTTTTTATTCTACACAACTGTATGTAAGAAAGTCACACGAGTTTGGAACAACTGTGTAAATACTGGCAGGTTTCATTTTTGATCAACTTAAAAAAGGTTTAGACTGGTTAGATCATAAAAAACACTAGGTGACACATGCCTACTTCAAGCGTACTGCTAAACATGGCCACTCAGGGCTTCCATAGTAACCCGAGACAAAGAATGAGAAAGATGAGCTGTGCGAGTTTCATTCATTTACATTCACAGAGGAACAAGTGGAACGGCTCAGTCTTCCAAGCCACCCACAACATCATGCTCCCGGGCCCGTCAATCACCTCACCCTTTGGCTTTCAGAGCACAGGGCTGATAGGGAAATTCCACCCACATCAGGAAGTGAATCAAGCAGTGCTTCTAACGGGGAGCGACGGTGAATCAGATGGCCCCCAGAACTCTAACAAGTATACGGGTCGGCCCACACAGCCGCCGCTGAGCACTCCGATATGATTAGTCATACTCCGGCTGCATTTCTGAGCTTCTTTATTCCCTCATTAACGCCGCCTCTCAGGTATCTCCTGGCCTAACCTTCCAAAAACAAAGCTGCGTTAATGAGGAAGCCTCTAAGGACTTTTCAAAAGTGCACTTTACCTGTACTCCACATCCTCTTCCTGATGGAGAGATTCTCTAACTAAGACATGGAAAATAAGGACCTCGGACACTGCAAAGAGTTCAAGCTCATCAGATTTGGCACGCTAGTACACAGAGTTAAGGAAACACGGTGTTTTGCCTAAAGAGCCTACAATCACACATCCTCAGGCGATTTCAGAAAATGTTTAGTTGACAGGTTTTCTTGAAAACGTTTAGAACATGCAAGACAAACGAAGTAATGAGTCTGAGTTATTTATGACGAATTTCCCTTGATGCACAGAACATGTGAAAACACTGCAAAAAATATTTAATGTTCTTAGTCATTATTTTTATTTTCGGTAAAATATCTAAACTTCATAAAAAAAAAAAACGAAAACAAAGAGGATGTGGCCAGGATTGTTCCCACAATCATGATTTGTTCTCATTGCAATTTGTTCCCACTATCTAGGTTCAGTTAAATCAGTGCCAAGTTAAAACGAGGTAATGAATTAATACAACATGTCCACAAATTAAATTGTGGGAACTAATACATTTGTGATCAAGATTTTTTCTTCTTCCTGTCATGAGTGGAGCACCATATGTAAACACATTTTTGCCGCATGGTGTAATATAATTTATTTCATTATACATTTCATAAATGTATTTAATGTATTTTTATTAGTGCTGTCAAAGTTAACGTGTTAATAACGCTTTAACGCAAATTCATTTTAACGGCACTAATTTTATTAACGCGCGATTAACGCCTCGCATTTTTTCTGTTTGACCCGTGACCCGACCCGTTGTTGGAGAAATGGATATGCACAGTGTTGCCAACTTAGCAACATTGCAGACCCCTTTAGTGATTTTTTTCCCTTCAAAAAAGCGCCCAAACCTTATTTAGTTTCTGAGAATCGCCACTGCCGGTACTGCCTCGCGAGGTCTTGCTGTCCCAGGGCGCGCACACACTCTCTCTCTCTCTCTCTCTCTCGTTCTCTCTGTGCGTCAGCTCGTTTCAGCGTACGGCAGCTGAGGTGCAGCGCTCTCAGTCAAACAAGATATTATGTTTCTTCTCTAATTTTACATGCAAGTATAGCCGTAATCACAGCACAGCTTTTGCCTTTATGTTATGTGTATTTGATTTCATCAAACGACGGCTCGATTATCAGGGTTTTTGTGCAGATTAACATCTTGGAAAGGAGAGCTGGTTCTGTAGTCTTAATGGGTCACGTTTCAGTCACTATTTCATATTCATTCCGTTGTCTGACAACAGAAACAGTAAAATATATCAATGAAAACTGTTTTATTGAGAATTTAGCTGCATCAAAATACAGTATGTGGGCACAGAGAGGGAAACAAATGTAATAATAAATAATATATGTACATTTTGCATGTTCAGAAGAAGTAAGATGGCCTGTGTGCAAAAATGTAAACAGGTTTGTGTAAGTAAATTGCTCAGTGCAAAGAAAGAGAAGTAATATGAACCTGGTATTTCTTTTTTCATGCATCTAATAGACATGAACAAGTTCTTTGAAAAACATCTATGACCTTTAAAACATGTCAAGTCTTCATGCTCTATGTTGAGTATGGTTTCAATAATAATAAACATACATTTGCATAAAGCATCCATATTTGTCCATGACCATGTTGATTAGAGAATTTAAAACTTCAAAAGTATTAATTTAAGGTATATTTAGAACAAATAAAAATGTGCGATTAATTGCGATTAACTGGGAGTTAACTCATGACAATCATGCGATTAATCGCGATTAAATATTTTAATCGATTGACAGCCCTAATTTTTATACAATAGACATGCATTATATATATATTACATATTTATATACATTATTATATATACACACACAAACACAGCCTAAAATTAATCCCGCGCTCTGCTGCCTCACTGGAGTGCACTCACCACCAGCTGGACAGGGCTGGTAACTCTCAGTGCAATCTGTCAAAATGACGGACGGCCTTTACATTTTTCCATCATTGCTAAAAAATTCCGTCAATGGAAAATAATGCTTAACGCGACCTCTGAGATATATATATATATATATATATATATATAGTTTGTTTTATTAAACATAAGCCACACTAATATTTTATTTATACAAAATAAGAATAAAAAAAATCTTATTTAAATGAATGAAATAAAATTACAAAACAATTGTTTTTTTTATAATTTACCTTAATAGTGTTTCAAACCGATTTGCATCTGTTTCTTGAATGAGAGATATTTAACAGATTGTCCAAGCTGCTTATTTCCACACAATCAAAGAAGAAGCACAAAAGAAGGTCAACAAATAATTTGTAATAAGATATGCTTAAGTTTATAATCACAACATTTTATTTTATTTTAGGGGAATTATGTCATTATTTCAAGGTACATCATTATGCCTTAAATTCACTTGAGAAGCAAAACTGCATAAGATGTTTAGATAGCTTTACTGAAAAAGACCAAAAAAAAAAAGATTGAGAAAATGTTTTTGCAGTGCACACACACATTCAGTCTTGTATAATGTAACTCAGACACCACGCACTCAAAAAATGCATTGACATTAAACTTAAACGCACCGTTAATAAAAACAGTGAAATACTCACTCTGAAAGCTGATCTCCTTATGTCTAGTAATTCCAGTTAGCGTTCATTTCCAAACAGAACAGAGCGTACGGTCCGATAGACGGGAGGTAGTGCCGTCCATTACCTGAGGAGTTCTGCCACCTCACACTGCTAAAACATGAATGAAAGCCACCAAACGACAGAGCGGATATGAATGTTTTTGTTTGAGTGGGTGTACTTCTGTGAAGTGAGTGAGGGGGAGGAGGGCGAGGAGGGGAGAGAGACAGAGAGAGATGGGAGGGGGAGAGTAAGAGTGAGAAAGACCAGGAGTAAGATAGCGAGTGGGTGTGAGAGAGACATGGAGACACATGGCGGGAACGAGGTGGCGGAAAAGGGTGTGTGAATGAACACAGTTACAGTGATTGAATAACAGGCTTCTCCTCCATGCACAAGGATAACAAGGAGTGTTATTGCTGTGATGACCAACTGACTGAGCCAGAATGCAGAATTGGTTATGTAGCTTATTACAAGGCCATGATCATCATAGACATTGAGGGAGACATTTACACTTTGACATGAATCAGAAATTATCCCTAGAATGTTAACTTATTCATTTTCTCTTCATTATTTATTTAAAAAAATATAATTTCTAAATATTGTGAATAAATAATTATACTGTATATAAATAAATACATAATATTTACACTAAAAAATTGGAGGTTGGTAAGGTTTTTTTATGTCTCTTGCTCAACAAGCCTGCTTTTGTTTGATTAAAAATACAGATACAAATGCAATATCGTGAAATATTATTACAATTCAAATTATGTTTCTATTTTAATACATTTGAAAACGATTTTGTAATTTATTCCTGTGATGGAAAAGCCAATTTTAAGCAGCCATTACTCCAGTCTTCAATGTCACATGATTCTTCAGAAATCTGACTAATATGCAGATTTGGTGCTTAAGACATATTTATTATGAACAATGTTGAAAACCGTTGTGCTGCTTTTTTGGGGGAATTTTTTTTGATACACGGAAAGTTCAAAAGAACAGAGTTGACTTTAAACCGAAATCGTTAGTAAGCGTTATAAATGTCTTTGCTGTCACTTTTGACTGATTTAATGCAACCTTAATGAACAGAAGAATTAATTTATTACAAAAATATAAGTGTCAGTACTATTAGAAATTATTTTTAATAAAATACTACAGATACATGATAGGTTGTAAATTGTTTTGTCTCAGTACATATGAATCAATCTACTGAGAATTACACAAGAACATCATGAAATCATATGACGTCATTACATAAAAGGGAACTTGTAAGCTTATGGTTAGTGAATTACCATCATGCCAACTCGGTTTGGCCTTCCTAACTTCCACAGTTCAATTAAAAAGCGCAGCTCCATATTTGGATGATAACATCATGATGAGCTAGTCCACTGGCTGGGTGGAGCTCTCTGAACTTTGGAAACACATATGACTACTGTATTTGTGAACATGCACAAGAAATCATCTGCAACCAAATCTAAAGAATAATTACTGATTATGAGTCTGAAAAGATGCTCTAAGCCTTTGTTTAGTAGCTCCTAGATAATGAGACCAAGAAGGATTTTGAGAAAAGTTGAAGTTGATATAATGTACGAAAGATTCAAAGCAAGATACATACCACTACTGACAGATAACTACTGGCCAGCTCTCAAATATTTATTCTTTCAAACCAATTACTGACAATAGCAATCAACTTCTAGTTACACACACCTATCCACATGTGGATTTATCAAAACAGCTCCTGAGCGTGAAAACAGGTCACAATTATAGGAAATTCCTCCAGGGCTGCGGCTCACAAATGTTCCTGTTGCACAAACAGAGAGCAGTAATGGTACATCGTGGGCCGATGAATCAACACACTCCAACGGGGCTTTCCCAGTGAACAAATGACATAAGCACTAAGAGTCCTGGGAGAATTGAACTGCCTACTCGTGACACCAACGGCACTGAAAACACTCTTTATTAAGGTGGTTTAAATTAACCAGTTTTCCTGATTCGTGACTGCTGATTCATGCCACCACATTCTATTACAAATGACCAACTAAAACACAGGTAACTTACAGAGGTAAAACTATATCTAATAAGAAAGCATGAAAAAGAGAAGCTTTGACTTACTGATATCACCCTTTGTTTTCTACAGAAAATGACACATTTCTGGATTAATAAAACCAACTAAAAATAGAAAAAATTGCATAGATAATTAAACCGAGTGTATATTTACAATAAGTGCAAATAGACTGCCTTATTGACAGAGGTTATTTACACTAACTTTGCCCACCAATGTGTGATTGGGCTATTCAACACTACAAACTGCACTAGTTTAACAACAGATCTCTAGTTGTGTAGATGGTGAAGCGCATGTTGTTGTATTTTGACGCGATCAACCCTTGAATCTTTGAATCTGCCTTTTGCCAAAAAAATTCTCCATTTTTAAATCTCATATCACATCAGAAAGGCATTTATTTTTAATAAAAATGAAAATATCGAAAAGTTGAAAATAAACTCACGGACGACTGCCGCACAAACTAAGATCCAGGCCTGGTCCTCTCTCGTCTTTCACTGTCGTAACTCCTCCTTTTACCCTTCCGAGAGATTCAACTATTTGAATTGTTGTAAAAAAAATCTAAATATTGAGAAAATCGCCATTGAAGTTGTCCAAATAAAGTCCTTAGCAATGCATATTACTAATCAAAAATTAAGTTGTTTTAATATATTTACAGTAGGACATTTACAAAATATCTTCATGGAACATGATCTTTACATTTGATTTTTGGCATAAAAGAAAAATCACAAATTTTGACCCATACAAATTGTTGGCTATTGCTACAAATATACCCGTGCGACTTATGACTGGTTTTGTGGTCCAGGGTCACATTTACATAAAATGCTGCCATAAAAGGTCAAATTTGGCCCTTGGAATTAATTTGAAGAGACATAAATTTTGCCGTTAGGAATTTTTAAATAAAATAAATAATAAAAAAGAAAATACAATTCAAAAATCATATTTTATGGAAATTTCATGGACATAAATACATTATAATACTGTAATATGGTCCCCTGGAACTGGTTTTCAGAAACATTATTAGCCCTAAAGATAAAATTCAATTTCTTTTCACACATTTTTACAGTTTATTTTTTCTACCTCGCTTCTTAAAATGTTTAATCCCCCCCCATTTCTTTCTTTCTTTCATTCTTTCTTTCTCTCTCTCTGTTTTATCAATTATCCCAAATGATTGGGTGACCTTCAGCGTCATGTGGAGCAGGGCAGTGTGCCGGCCCTGGGGCCATGCGTGTATTGTGTCTGTCTGAATGTGATCTTTGTGGCGATGGTCAGCCTATTTAAAGGAAGGGGGGTCTGTGGCCAGGCATTGCCCATACTGTAGCCCTCTGGGAGGAGAACTCACATTTCCGTCATCTCTTTGTCTTCTGTTTTTCCAAGAAGAGATGGGACAACAGAGGCTCTGTAAAGCTGATCAACAGGCCGAGGTGCTGTACAACAATGGCATGACGGATTGTCTTGTTAGAGCGAGATTTCCGTTGCCACAGCATACGAAGAGAGCTGGGCCGGTGTCCTTGGACCTTGTTAGACAATACAAGATAGGATATGAAATAAAAAACTGCATTGAATCAGAACATAATCCAGACTACCAAAACCAGACCGAAACGAAAAGAACTCTTAGAATGCCTTGATATCATAAAAGCTACATAGATTACATAATAAAAGAAGATTTAGAGTCTGTGTTGTTTCTGCAAACTGGAACATCTCCAGGAAACGGTTCTGGCCTGAGGCTCCTCTCCACTCAGGCATTTGTACAAGTATGACAGTGCGCGTAATGACCACTACTTTCCCAGTGTTTTACACCAGCTTGTACATCAAGACTTCAGGGGAGTGGCATTGTGACACAAAGATTCCACATAGAAGTTTCTACACATTTCATCCGCCCTCATGCCAGCCCTCTATATGAAATTCTCATTCCCAGACTATTGTGGCTCACAGCTCAACTTTTCAGCCTGGTCTCGAGGAAGCATGTTTGGTCATTTTACACCTGGTCATCCTGCCCTTGCCTAACCCAAAGTATGAGCAATAGCAATTACTTAGCAAGCACTACTACTAAGAATGAGCTTTTTGTGGCTGCTGAAAGTCATGTATTGCATTTCCTCCAGGTGGAATGACATGCATAAAGATGCTTGTCAGACTCTGTACCTCCAGGGTGACATCTCCACATGACTCCTGTTTGTTATTCTCATTTAGGCTCTTACGCAACTAATGCGTCTTCTCTGGGAATTCAGCTGCAGGCGCTAAAGCAACAGTTTAAACAGTTGGGTCCTGGAAATTTAAGGAAGTAATTTATAGAATGCGGACATCATTCTCAGTTTTAACTAAACTTAGGGCCCTATGATTTCTGCGATGTGGAAAATGCGGACGGAATCGGAGGATCCAGTTGTACAAAATCAATTTACTGTATAATTCGGAATGTCATAGAATTTGCCAAATTTGGATGGATGTGTCAAAAGTAGGTCAGTACACTTAAATCAAAACGCGATATAGACCTCTGTGAATATTAAGCCACAAAAGTACAAATAGCATCATATAATATACAAACAGAAACCTAAAGGTGATCAAGGCAACCCGTTAAAATAAATGTTTGGTTTAAATTGAAGTAACTGAAAGAAATATTAATGTAATGATAGTACTACTACTGCTAGTAAAATTATTTTTAAAACGTAATCTTTACACAAATATTTACCAGAAAATGTAAATACACAACCATATTTCTGGATTTAAAAAAATATAAAAATCAATTAATTAGATATGCTTTTGATTATTAATATTTAATATAGCCATTAAAATGGAATCCAGAAAATTAAAGACAAAAATTATATATATAAAAAAACTGAATTTGAGGGCCATAAAATTTAATTAATAAACTGCTGTTTAATATTGTAAGTTTCATGATTTCATTTAATTAGACATGCTTTCCAAGTAATACAATTTTATTTAACCACTGAAAGAGTCTAAAAAAATAAAATTAAAAATTAAAAAGGAAGAAAATGGAAAAAAAATGATTTTGGAAAAAAAAATACATTGTATTCCATATATAGGGCCCTATAAACTGTGCACAAAATGTACAAAAATGTACTTAGCACTCTAAAGCAGGACTGGAAATTAAATTATACTGCCAAGTAAACATGGTCAACGTGTCACCTATTCGAAAGCTGAAGTCGCTCTTTAAAAATAATTGAATCCATCTTTTATCAATGTCATTAGAAGCAACACAGATTTAGAGGGATTTAAAAAGGGATTCTTGGACTGAAAATGCTGGCACTGCGGCAACTTTCCCAGCCTCCTCAGCTAAACCGTCACTTCTGTTAGTGATGAGGGTTTGTTTTTAGAGCGAAAGCGGTATAGGAGGCCTTTGCCTCCTCAACTGTCACCACCCAGCTTCTCTCCAGAGGGGAGATGGTTAAAGGTGGGGGATTGAAAGTCAAAAATAACCCGATCCCCAACGATATAACACCCTCACATGAAAAAGTGAATAACTCCCAGCCATTGACACTCCCTCACACCCCTGATGGCAAACAGAGATAGTAGTTAGGTTTGGAACAAGCATCCACAGTGCCCCTCGTTGTGGCCATTATGTGGGTAATTCCACACTATTTTCTCTCATAACCTGTCAGGCTTATCTGTTATTAAGGTTGCTTGGGTAATCTTGTAACTTCAACATAAGTTATACTTGCTAGACGGGCGATGTGATGCAACGTGTGTATCAAGCTTTACGAGGGACATTTATGTCATTTTGGCCCAATCCTGGACTGTAATTTAAATCAAATTAGTGGTCTTGGATTTGCAGACAGATTAAATGTATTTTTGCACCGCCGCCCACAAAATGAGGACCTATAAAAAGGATAAGGTAAAAATGGATCTGCTTGTGAAAATATTTGCACAGAGATTTCAAATGTCAGACTAAATAGACAACAGGGTTTTGGGGTTCAAGGAAAGAACAAATCAACAAACTAGCAATTCCTCAATTTATTGGGGGTTATAAGACTTGGTAAATGCTTTTTATCCGCAATGATGGTGGGGCAAGACTCGGATTTCTTGAAGTCTAGGTCTTCAATCACCCCAACCTAGAACTAAGCTTGCAACTTTAGTAGCTCTACTATAGTATCAGCTGACTAGAACTAGATCATAAATCATTTCCCATGAACGTTTGGATGAGTCACTTTGGATTAATGCATCTGCCAAATGCATTCATGCAAACAGACACAAAATGTATGTGTATGGCTGTAAATAAGTGGATAATTCATGATTTATTTGATCAAAAATACAGGACATTTTTTAACAAATTTTTATATTTGAATTTATTTTAAAATGTAATTTACAGTATATCTATGAAGGCAAAGATGATTTTAAGCAGTCATTTCTCCAGTCTTCAGTGTCACACGATCCTTCAGAAATCATTCCACTATGCTGATTTGGTGCTCAAAATGCATTTCTAATTATTATCAATGTTGAAAAAAGTTTTTGCTGCTTAATATTTTTGTGGAGACTGATGCAAGTTCAGGGGTAGGTATGATTGAAAAAAAAAGTTACAAAAAATAAGTTGTATTAAATACAGATAAATGCTGTTCATTGAACAATCAAAGTTTCTACAGTAAAATTATGCTGCAGTAACTAATATAACCATCATTAACAATAATAACCAACTTAACCAATGATAAGTAATAATAATTTAGCAGCAATTGAGCATATCTGAATGATTTCTGAAAATAATGTAACACTGAAGACTGGAGTAATGACGGCGGAAAATTCAGCTTTGCATCACAAGAATAAGTTACATTTTAAATTATATTAAATTATAAAATAGTTATTTTAACTTTGTAAATATATTTCACAACATTCATGTTCTTTTGAGAGAGAAAAAATGCAGCATTTGTGAGACTTTTTCTTTCAAAACATAAAAAAACCTTAATTATTCCAACCATCTGGTCTACGCACACCACACACACACAAACAAACATATACGTCAAGAAGACAGACAGGGATGCACATGGATATCCTCCCACCCTACTGGCCTAATGTGAATGAGATCCTTATGGACTGCTGCATGGAAGTCCTTTTTGTTTTATGATCGATCAATAAGGCTGCTCTTTGGCTTGGATATGTGATCTGATTATGTCTGAACATAGTAATCCTGATTCTGTGTATGGTCCGCGCCGCACTAGAGAGACAATATCCCTCACAATTCTCCTCACCGAGCCACAGTATACAGAAAAGCAGCCAAGACTCTCCCAAAGTCATGGGCTCGATGCCAAATTCAAAATACACATAAATCTAGACTGTTTAAACTCAGGTGGCACAGCGCAATACTGCGGCTTGACGCTTTCAGCAGAAGCATGAGTAGGAGTGAAGCTCTCCGGTTTTGTGTGTTGTGTAATACAGCACTTGTGCATCCTACCCTATCATTTACATTACACTTATGCCTTTGGCAGACACGTCAGTGTATTCAAGATACACTTTATTGGTATATGTATGAATTGGACACATGACCCTGGTGTTACTAGCACTACGCTCTACCAGTTCAGCTACAGGAAATACTGTCGGCATCTTTGGGTTACGTTATAGAGGTTTTACCTGTATTGCCATTATGAGTGACAAGAAAAAGCACACACACACACACACACACACACAAAATACTAGAGAGGACGGGAGAAAACAATGCTCAGAAAGCAACCAAAGAACTGGGACGTCTGTGAAAGTAGAGGCGGGAAAATGAGACACATTCTGACAGAAACTTCCAGCAGTCATGGCAACAATCAGAATCTCAAGTTACTTAGCGGAAGAAAAATTAAAGGGAGCAACAAAGGCGAGAGAGAGAAATAAGCATGACATGTCATGGGAAGAGAACACAAGCGATAAAAATAGAAGGAGGAAGTCACACTTTTAGAAGCCGCCTACTCATTTCAAAGCTGACAGGTTTCACTCGCCACTGCGTGGGTGACAAGGCTCAAAGCACAGGGAAACCACAAAACACACTCTTCTATACACTCCCCAGCAACAACTTGAACTTGCTGAGACCTGACCGACAAGACCAGGAAGTGGTCTGAGCTGAGCTGATGAAAGAAAGAGCATGAAGTCAGAAAGAACATAACTGGTTTCACTTGCACTAGGTTAAAAATGAGGGCATCTGAAGCGGCCCGCATCAACCAGCAACTGATTTTTTAATTGTGTACTTTACCAGTCGTTATTTTAGACATTAGCTCCTTTCAAATGTGTCAGAAAATCAGCTCTTTTTCAAAGACATCAACCTGACCATGATCAAAGAGGGAATTTGACATTGTAAAAACAAACGAAGCATCATAAAATAAGCACGTCTGATTTCTAACTTGGCACAAGAACAGAGCTTCTCCAACCATGTGTGAAGAAAAAACAAACACAGCCAAGGTCACGAGAGACAAACTCACTTTTTTTGACAACAACAAACACATTCGTGACAACAAACATATTAAACTGTATCATTTGCATGCATTGGCTCTGATGTATCAAGCACACCAGACTGAGTCCAGCACTATGTGTGACTCACACAAACAAAACTAAAAAAATCTAAATGGGTCAATAAAAAAAAGGTTGAATGCGACTGATCTAAACCCACAGCTGGAACAGTAGCCCTCTTGGTCCTTGAAAAAATCATAAAAATCATACACTTTTTCACCTTATCTACCCCTAATGTGTGCATAGTTCCCTAAACAATACTAATATGCACCCTTTATGGCTAGAGAAAAGGTACAAAATGATCCCTTTAAGGGTACTATCCCAGCTAAAGGTGCTGACAGAGCATAAACCATTCAACTTTTAGAGTTAGTGTTCAGATCTGAGATTAGGGGTTGAACAACATTCTTATCTGGTTGACCGACACAAGTTTATATCTGTAATCATATCTATAGTGGTTGATCGATATAGTAACAGCTATAACACTGTTCAAAAACGTTTGGGGTCAGTAAGATTATTTTCTTTTTAGAGGGATTAGTAAAGTAGTTTAAAGGATTACAGTAAAGCCATTTTTTTATAAATGTTGTTTTGAGCTTTCTATTTATTCTTGAGCTCCAAATAAGCATATTATAATTATTTCTAAAGAATCATTTGGCACTGTAATGATAACAAGACTGCAATAATGTCTGCAAAAAAATCATACATTTTTAATAAATTCCATACAAAAATATATATTCAAATAGAAAACAGTTATTTTAAATTCTAGAAATATTACACAGTTTTACTGTTTTTCCCAGTAATAAAAATACAGCCTTGACAAAAAGACTTTATTTGAAAAAAAAAAATATATGGCTGACCCAAATTTTTGAATAGTAGTGTATGGAATACAAATCAATGAGGAAAAAAAAAGTAAAATAAAAAATTATGGAAATAACATTAATGTATTTCACACAATATTTGCATTCACAAAATACTAATATACCATTAAGGCTGCCAGTAGATTTGTAAATGACAATGTGGTCACTAATATGTACTAGTACATTAATATGCATGGTTATAAATTGTATATATATTGGGCTAATGATACAATAATTTCCCTGTAATTCCCCCGCTGAGAAGTAATTATACCACATACGAGCGTAAGAATTGGGTTACACAGTAGCACTGAGAGTACATTTAATGAAACAGAGAAAAGTATATGATTAAGTTAAATGCCTATTTGCCTATTCTGTGCTGATGGACTTTGTTTATCTTTCTATATTTATGTCTAACGGGTAAATCTAGTGGGCTACATAAGATTACCAGTGCCGTTCAAGCATTTTTCAGCCAATCAGAGTGCATGTGACAAATTCGTCCTCTGTTATTCATATGTACAGCAGTGGGGTCGCATACAGCCTGCTGCAATCATCTAGTAGTTGTCATTTTAGAAATTCAAGCCACTTTCAGCTTTAATAGAAGAATGAATCTATTTCATTTTGCCTGCACAGCTGTTTGAACAGCTCATATCACGCACAGCATATTTCCCGTAAGGCTCTCATTCCTAAAGGGCCATCTCTGTGTTTGCGTTTATCAAACACACGTAAACATAGCTTGCAAGATAGCAGATATCGTCTCATCAAGTTCTCCTAATCAGCAGACATCTACAGTTGTGCACCATCTGCTCTCCATCTCTCGTCGAGCTCTGAGCTAAAGACACTGTAAATCACACATGACAATAATATTAGGGACAGTTCAGCCAGTCGCACACTAAATTACAGTTGGCAACCATCAGTGCAGTGCAGCTCCAGTGCAAAAATCACCGCAGTTTAGTCTTCGCAAATAAACTGCACATTCACGCCCAACAAATGACTGCCTTAAAGAAAAACAAAAGGAAGAGCCTCAGACATAAACAAACTAAATGGAGGAAAAAAAACTCATCTGCCCATTGGAAATGCTTAATTAGCTTTCAATAAGGGCACAATGGTTGGAAGTCTGTGACTTGGTGGTAGTTTCTCTTATACAAACGGCCTGAACAAAATGAGACTTAATTCGCAGTTAGCTGTCGTTCAGAGACACATTAAGTCAGAGTAGGTTACTTTACGTTCTGTGGTTTATATTCCTGGATGAGAGCCGTCCCGAGGACTCTCCCCTGACACTGGCGTCTATTTCTATCCTCTCAGGTCTCCTGGCTCGCTATTAGAGCTCGCAGAGAAACAGGGGTTTGACTGTGCCCGATCTCCACTGCAGGCCTCCGTGGGGAGTGTACGGCTGGTGTACGAACACACACATGCAGACAAATATCATTTAAAAAGGTATTTCTCAAGTAGGGGTCTGAAAAGTACCCCAGGGGTTAATGGCATGCAAACTCATTCACTAACTAGAACCTAATACAGCATTTTGGAGGGAAAACATGATAGACCATTTAAAAGTTCTCCTCCAGTAGGCAAATCAATCAATCAATCATTGTGGTAAAAGTGAGCTAATGTTTCATAGTTCAGAGTAACTCTAGGTCATTATTCTAAAGGGGTGACAGCGATTTGCAGCGACAAAGCAACGAAATCATTCATTTTAAATCAGAATAGGAGATTTTATACTTTGCTTATGCAAAATAGGTCTGCCATTTCTGCAAATATTATTTTTTTCAGCTGAAAATGAATATTACATTTTTGACATGAATTCTACCATTCAAAAGTTTGGGGCTTTGTCATTTTTTAACAATGTTTTTGAAAGAAAATGCATTTATTCACCTTTTTATTATGTTACAATTTTAAAAATACAGTAAAAACTGTAAAATTATTAACTATTATTACAATTAAAAATAATATAAAATATTAATAACAACAAATATTAATATTAAATTATATTTAATAAATAATAATAAATATTAAACAATTGTAAAAAATATATTTTAAAGTGTCATTTATTCCTGTCATGGTAAAACTGAATTTCAACAGGCATTACACTCCAATATTTTGATTTGGTGTTCAAGATTTCTTCTCATTAATGATAAACAGTTGTGCTGCTTAATATTTTTGAGGAAACTGAAAGAATTTTGAGGACTTTTTTGATTAATAGAAAGTTCAAACAAACAGCAAATATTTGAAATATAAATGTAAGCGTATAAATGTTAACAATGCAAAGTCTTTAATATCACTTTTGATAAATTTAATGCATTGTTGCTAAATAAAAGTATTTGTAGCATTTAAAATTAATCATTTCAGTTTTTTAAGTGCTTTATTTTATCTACACCAAACAGCTTAACATGGAAATAACTTGTGGCTTGAATATAACAGTAGTTTGTTAGAGTGAGCCTTTATTTAAAGGTGCAGAGACTGTATACCGTTAGCAGTTGAGACACTGAAACTCATGTTATCTGCAATCTGATGTGGCTGGACATATCTTACAACAATAGTGACTTAGCACCTCCAGCGAGGTGTGAACGCACCTTTACAGTCTGTAGGGACCAAAGCACAGTTAACGGTTGTATACTACCTGTCAACAAACACACATAAGTTTAAACAGCTATCAAATATATATAAAAAAAAACAATGGGGTGGCTAATGGTCATGAGGACGATTTAAAAAGAAGCTGGCGTGATGTGATATGGCAGTGCTAACCTTTTCTGGAATTAGTGAAAGATTCTTCTCAATTGCAAACCCAACTGGCACTGTTTTCCTCCATTCAACAAGGCAGAAGTGTGGCAGAGGAGCGAGCCAGGCTCACTGGTGGTCTGGAATCAGGTCAGAATGGACTCCAGGGATGTGGTCGCACACACCCAATGAGAAGCAACGGTATCTACCTTATGAGCGAGTGGATTTGTAGTCACATTGCTGCGGCAGAGAGGAAGAAGAGTGGTTGGGGATCCCTTTCATGGGCTGAAGCAGAAACCCTGATCTACTGTACAAGCAACGCATTTTGAATGACTGCTGACAGGGTAACTTTAGCCTACATCTCTATACTATGCCACATGTGTCATTGAGAAGCTGAGGGTTGGCTCAAGTAATTGAGGCAGGGGTCACATGACTCTTGTCAGGGGGATTGGCACCACACTCCGGCAGCTGTCATCAACTCATAAAAATCTGTTGAGGGGAAATCTGACCTCGCTTCCACCATGGCCCGTCGCTCCCAGCAGCTCTCAAACAAAACCCCTAGGATCTCATCTTCCCTCTCACTGTGACTCGAAGCGTGTGGGGAGGAGGGCACGTATTAGTGTCTCTGCTTGATGGCTCAGAGCTTCTGTTGTGTATTGATTTTGTTCTCTCAATTTTTTTTCGATGTGTCAACCAAGACCAACACATCCAGGAAAAGGGGACTAATTCTTGAACACTGGGAACAAATTGATATAGAGAAGGAATACTCGTCTACCTTCATCGAGTTTAGCTCAATAGTTGGTTTAGGTGCTGTTGGTTAATGAAGTTCTACAGGATTCACTTTAAATGTACAGTTGGAACCAAATGCTGCAAGTAGGCAGATCCAGAAAAAAAAAAAAAAAAACTACACACCATCTATAGTTGAGGAACTTTATTCTACTACTAATTAGGGATGCAGCGATTATAGATTTTGCTGGTACGATTATTGTCTGAGGAATAATCACGGTTTTACGATAATGACGATTATTATGCATTTATTCATTTCACCAACATTACTAATATATAAAAATCACATGAACTCTCTTTAGATGTTAAAGTGTTATTTATTGAATAAATAAATTGCTTTTGAAACAGAAATAACACCGTAACCAACAATACAGCACAAAATAACAATAAACAAAAGACAAACAAAAGTCCATCTCTCCCATTAGAATTAAAAAAGGTGACCGCTGCTCTATAAACATCCATGAATTTCTCTTTTGAAATTAAGAAATGGAAATAGATCACAAAATGTTTTTTTGTATTTAATGTTTTCAGTTTGTACATTCTTTACATTTCTTTTGGACCAGGGGTAGAGAATTTCGAAACATGGTGAAAAAAAACGGTTCCGTTCCGTGCAAAAGAAACGCTCGGTTTTGCAGAACCTTTACGATTAATTAACCATGACGTTTTAAAGCGCGGTTAATCGTGGAACCGGTTAATCGCTGCATCACTACTACTAATATCGTACTTCTGTTTTGCCCCATTATTTTAGGGTTTTTTTTCAATTAAGGATGCAGAATATTTATGTAGCATATCAGTTATTGGCTGATATATATATTGTTTATTAATGTTATCATTTTTATCTGTAAATACTAATATATATAGGCCAGTATTGGATCATTTCTCTATTTTTTACATTTAGATTACCTTTGCAGTCAGCTAACACTCATTTAGTGGTGTTCCTGTGGCTCAGTGGTAGAGCTTTTCATTAGCAGCGCAAAAGGTCGTTGGTTCAATTCCCAGGGAACACACATACCGATCAAAAAAATGTATAGCCTGAATTCACTGTAAGCCACTTTGGATAAAAGCGTCTGCTAAATGCATAAATGTACATTTTCAAAGTTTTAAAAAACACTAATAGTTAATAAGACCATTAAATGTTATCTTCAGCAAATGAATATCCATCTTTGATATTGTACATTATTATGTTGTGATGCCTTTGATCACTAGCAGAATAAAAAAAAATAGAATATCATGAAAAAGGTCAATATTTTTTTTCACTCGTTTCAGAAAGTAAAACCCATATATTATAAACCACATATATGAAATATTATATTTATATATGATTATGGGTTAGAGATACCCAAACTTCTGAAACATGATTCTCTTGGGGTGTCAGGAGAGTTTGCCTGGCCAATCAAGCACAGCAACACAATAGTCATTGAACCAGCTTTTGGTACCTTTGGCAGTGTGGGCAGGTGCCAAGTCCTGTTGGAAAATTAAATCAGCATCTCCATAAATAAAGCTTGTCAGCAGAAGGAAGCATGAAGTGCTCTAAAATTTCCTGGTAGATGGCTGCATTGACTTTGGACTTCAGAAAACACTGTGAACCCAAACTAGCAGATGACATGGCAGCCCAAATCATCACTGACTGTGGAAACTTCAAGCAACATGGATTCTGTGCCTCTCCACTCTTCCTCCAGACTCTGGGACCTTGATTTCCAAAATGAAATGCAAAATTTACTTTCATCTGAAAAGAGGACTTTGGACCACTGAGCAAAAGTACAGCTATTTTTCTCCTTAGCCCAGGTAAGACGCTTCTGACGATGTTTCGGTCTCAGAAGTGGCTTGGTAGCCCTTTTCCTGAAGATGTCTGAGCGTGGTGACTCTTGATGCACTGACTCCAGCTTCAGTTCACTCTTTATGAAGCTCTCCCAAGTGTTTGAATCTGCTTTTCTTGACAGCATTCTCAAGCTTGCTGTCATCCCTGTTGCTTGTGCACATTTTCCTACCCAATTTCTTCCTTCCAGTCAACTTTGCATTTAATATGCTTTGATACAGCACTCCTATAAACAGCCACCCCTTTCAGTAGTGACCCTCTGTGACTTACCCTGTTTGCGGAGGATGAGTCAATTGATCATCTTCTGGACCATTGCCAAGTCAGCAGTGTTCCCCATTATTGTGGTTTAAAAGAACAAGAGATACCCATAATTTATACTGTATGGATGGTCCATTTATTGAAACTCAAATGTAAATATTCTAATATTTTGAGATACTGATTTTTGACTTTTCATTAGCTGTAAGCTCTAATCATCAAAAGTTAAAACAAAAAAACTTGAAGTGTTTTACTTTACATGTAATGAATCTAAAATATATGAAAGTTTCACTTTTTGAAATAAGTTACAAGAAAAAATGAACTTTTTAACCATATTCAAATTATTTTATATGTACCTGTAGTGTAGAATCTTGCTTCTCCTTATATAGACGTTATCAGCCATAAGTACAAATCCTGTAGGATTTATACTTCCGTTTAGCAACTTTCAAAACAAAGTCACAAAGTGATTTACGGTAATAAAAAGATGTTGTGCAGTTAAAGGCTGTAACAAAATACAGACAATTCACAATCAAAAGTGTTAACGAAAAAGACATGCAAAAAAAAATTAGTCTTAAAAACAAGACTTAAGAAGAGGATACTGTAGTTGCCTGCCTTAATATCCCCAGGTCAACGTGAGTGCTCCTTCCAGCTTTGTGGACGCACTGATAGCAAAAGACAGTCACCTTTGGTGACAAGTCGAGATTGTCAGGACGAAGGTGGAACCATTAATGGAGCCCTAACAGACGTTAATCAAGCAGTGATCAGGCTCATAAGAAATTAATAAATCACAATTATAAACAGGAGCCTGACCCTTCAAGGCCTTAAAAACAAGCAACAAAATCTTAAAATCAATTCTAAAACTCACAGGCAACAGTGAAGAGCAGCTTATAGAAATCGGTGTGTTAATTTGGTCTCGTTTTTCTTAGTACGTGTATACATCTGATAGCCCAGCCTATTAATATTATTGATATTGGCTTATCAGTACTAGCCAGACAATATTTAGAATTGTGCATCCAGTTTAAATCAGAAAGGATCCTTTAATTGTCCAACATTAATACAATGGAAAAAAATTAACTATATTTTAAAATAACTTAAGGTGTGGTCACATTTTCTGTAATTCATTTTTTGGCAAATTGCCATGTGCGAAATTTCAGTGTATTGTTATGCAAGCGCTGATCCAGATCTAGCATGATGACGTTTGAGCACTTGCTTGTGTTCATGTCATCACGCAGTGTGTTCAATGTAACATCTACGCTTGGATCAGGATCAGCACTTGCGCCACCACTCACTTGCATCAGAGTGTGCTGTCGTGAACTCACGTCCACGAGCTGCAACAGTAGGGATGAAATATGGTAACTCAAATACAATCAAAATTATTTCGGTTTATAAAATGTGGAAAGTCAGCATTTTCTTTGCGCAATTAAAAGTGTATAAGTACTAAACTATTCTGGCATTATTATATCCCAAAATGCCTTCATAAAATTACGGTCAAAATAGAAACCCCTGATGTAATAACCCATGGATTAATTGTTACCAATCTCCTTGCTACGTTTTGGACATGGAAACTTTTCAGTTGTGTTGCTGTCTATGTTGGAACACAGTGGGGTTTGAGAGTTCTCAGATTCAAACAAAATATCTTGCGATACTGTCAAGCCTCCTAGTCTGTTCTGAAAATGAACGGTCTCCCACTCCACACATTTCACACACCTTGGGCTGTGTCGGTGGCAATTTTTTACTACCGCGGTGGGAAATCACCAACAAACCGCCGGTGTTGCGGTGGTGGGGTCCGCATATCAGGAGTGGGGGTTTTATACACATATACATACTATAGTCTTTGAAAGATCTGATATCAGTGTGTGCTCCCCAAACGAAACAATGGGGTGTATTCGTAAGCAACATTGAATCCCGTTCGGTATCTTAGACGCATTACAAACCGAACCTAGATTCAAAGGTTGGACTAATCATACATGCCACTACTAGCAGGAGTCATTGCACTGATCACGTAAAGGGAGGTGCTGTCAGTGCGAGCGGCATCGTGGTGAAGAGCCTGGTTTATACTCATCGTGTCAGCATGAGCGCGAACGAACATCACAGCGAGCGGCGATATTGAGGAAATGATAGCGGACAGAGGATTTGGTTTTCACGCTAAAATACAGCTGTAAAAGTCAGTTTCTTAAAACCAGAGATTAGGAGACTGAATATGTTGATATTCTTGTAGAAAGAAAAATGCAAGCATGGTCACCGGCAGCCAGTTTAGTTGAGTTTTTCTTTTTGTTTTCATTATTAAAAAGCTTATCTTTGCTGTTTACCTCAGACGTTAGATGCTATCCAATGACTTTTTTATTTGTTATTTTTATTCCTCGGCAATGTTCAGACTGCTAAACTAGTCATATCCGTATATAATACTGTATGCCAAGCCTCATCTAATATTCGTTTTTGTTAATAAAATGATGCAAGCTGTACATGGTAGCCTGCAATATGTTTTATTGTTGTCCCTGTGCTTTTTAATTAATAATAATCAAATAATCCATCTTTTTTTGTCTTAAAATGTGAATTGATGCAAGCAAAACAGCTTTTTTGACAATTAGATTTTCTTGTAAAAGGTGACTACAGGATCGCTGAAAGTGAAAGCATCAGAAGTCCGGTTTATAATATAGTCAAAATTCTTTTCTGAGGAATTCCCTTGCATAAACACTCAAAATCAAATCACAAATAATACTAATGACGAAAAAGAACTTTCGTTACCATAGTACATCACTATAAACTATAAGAGCTAAATATAAGTTAATCAGCATTGCATTGATTACTTATCAACTAATCATGTTGTAGCAAAAAAGAAATACATAAAATGTTGATGCTTGTGAGCAGCAACTGATGGTGAAAGCTAGTCGCAAAAGAGAAACCAGTGGGAGAATCAGCCTAGAGCCCTGATTTTGGTCGTTACTAGTTCAAATTAATGTAGGCCTGTTATATTCTATAGACTGACTCGGCTCTACCTCCGCTTTAGGCCTATTATTATTATTATTATTATGAAGTTATTTTATGAGCTCCTCGCCATTAAAGGACAAAAAAATATTGATTTGCCTCACAATAATTCTGAATTCTGAATAATTACCACATAATGACGCGCTGCGTCAACTTCATAGGATAAGATTATATATTTACTCCTCAATTTAATGTTTTTAAAACGGGTATTTAAAACTGGTCTCATTAGGCATATAGGCTACCTACAATTAATTATATTCCTATAATTAAAATAGTGTAGAATTTGAATAGACGTTATCAGCCATAAGTACAAATTTATTTATATAGCAACTTTCAAAACAAAGTCACAAAGTGATTTACAATAAAAAGATCAGTACTGTAACAAAATACAGACAATACAATCAAAATTAAGAATAAGACATGCGAAAAAATGAGTCTTAAAAAAGACTTAAAAGAGGATACTGTAGTTGCCTGCCTAATATCCCCAGGCAGTGAGTTCCACAGCGGCGCACTGATAGCAAAAGCACAGTCACCTTTGGTGACAAGTCGAGATTTTGGAACCATTAATAGAGCCCTACCAGAGAATCAAGCAGCGATCAGGCTCATAAGAAATTAATAAATCACTAATATAAACAGGAGCCTGACCCTTCAAGGCCTTAAAAACAAGCAACAAAATCTTAAAAACAATTCTAAAACTCACAGGCAACCAGTGAAGAGCAGCAAGAATCGGTGTAATTTGGTCTCTTTTCTTAGTACGTGTTAAAAGCCCAGCCTAAATAATAATTATTGGCTTATCAGTACTAGGCCAGAATTTAGAATTGTGCATCCAGTTTAAATCAAAAGGATCCTTTAATTAGTCCAACATAATACAATGGAAAAAAATATCTTAAGGTGTGGTCACATTTACTGTAATTCAGCAAATTGCCATGTGCGAAATTCAGTTATTGTGACGCAAGCGCTGATCCAGATCCAGCATGATGACGTTGAGCACTTGCCTTGTGTTCAACGTCATCACGCAGTGTGTTCAATGTCATCACGCCAGTGTTATCACGCAGTGTCATCAATGTTCAACATCATCACGCTGGATCAGGATCAGCACTTGTGCCACCACTCACTTGCGTCATGTGCTGTCGTGAACTCACGTCCACAAGAGCAACAGTAGGGATGAAAATATGGAATACAATCATTATTTTTATTTTCTTTGCGCAAAAACTATTCTGGTGCCTTCATAAAATTACGGTTGAACCCCTGATGTTACATGGATTATTTTACCAATCTCCTTGCTACGTTTCTGGACATGGAAACTTTTCAGTTGTGTTGCTGTCTATGGAGGGTTGAGAGTTCTCAGAGTTAAACAAAAATATCTTAATTTGTGTTCCGACAATGAACGGAGGTCTTACGGGTTTGGAACGACATCAGGGTGAGTAATTAATGACAACATTTTTATTTTTGGTCAAACTAACCCTTTAAGGAATTCTGTGTGAGGACAAAGGATTTCCCCACATATTTCACAACCGATCAAGTTAGTTCCAACAGAAAGATGCTTGGTTTGAAAGCGATTATGTGAAGTGAAGCTGTGCTCCAAACATCACTTCATTATTGACAATGGACATTTTTTGCCTGTGAAATTTCATCAAAAATTATTAACCAAATTCTGTCTAGACTGATGCAAAACAAATCTAAATCATACAAAACTTCAAATCAGTCTCATTATAATCCAACAATCTGTCTACAGTGGAAGAGGCAACCCAAGTTCAGACAAACATCAACAAATATGTATTTTCTATCATTACAGCAAAAGCAGCTCATGAAGGCAGGTTAAAAAGCTACGTTATTTCTCACTTTTCAATTCAACGCAAAAGTGAATTCACTTCATACACAGGTAGCCTGCCAAAAACTTTTGTCCACTGCCAAAATTCCATCATCCCTCAACTTTAGGCCAATGAGGATGCCATTTAAGAGGACTGGATGAAATTCAAGTAAACTAGAAAGGTCAAACAAGGGTAGCAGCAGTGCAATGTCCTAACAATAAACTATCAAGTAATACATTACATTTATATTGTGTTATTCTGAGTGTTTGTTAACCTGACCAGCCACAACTGTCAACAGTGTTGCACATCAAGCTATTTTGACGGATGCTTGGTCTCTATTTTTAACGCATCCCGCTAGATAACCTCACACAGTGATGCACCACACCTAGTTAGAAGGAAGACGTGTAACAATTCGAGAGGTAACATCTCCAAATTTAACTTTGAGAGAATGCAGATTTGTATTCAGCAAGGCATACTTATTTTTCATACTGCAGAGACAAGGACAAAGGATAACAGCTGTAGGAGGATGTCAATGTTACGGCGCCCCAGAGAGATGGTTCCAGCCGGCCCAAAATGAGTTTAGTTGCAAATATTAAATGCATTGGGTGCAAGCTTTTTTAGATTCTACAACATTCAAGTATGATAAAACACCTGAGGTTTACGGTGCAGTCTTTATAGGTCCTTGGGTTGCCGACTTTGGCCTCATGCTGTCAAACAGATTTAATACCCGTCAAGCACTGAGCTCCAATAAAGACGCTTTATAATTTAAAACACTGTCTATTCTGTCTCTGATCTACCCGCTGCTTGAAGAGTAGTGATATGTGTGTGTGTGTGTGTGTGTGTGTGTGGAGGAAATGTAGACGAGGAAGGGCTCTGATCCACTGAGCTCACAGCCAGTCTTCATTATACTCTAAATGTGCTGTACAACGACATCCTGCTGTTATGGAGACAAGAGTGACAGTCACAGTATTCTGTCTGAACGCTGACATCATGCTTCATTAATCTTTCCTGATGATCCCCGGGCACATCTGAATGATTCTGATGGGGTCTAAATGGTACATGTGCACAAATATCAGTCATTTTAAAGGGATAGTTCACCCCAAAAATTATATGTTGTTCCAAATCTGTATGCTTTTCTTTCTTCTGTGGAATATTTTGAGAAATGTTTTGATATGCGTTCCGTTAGGCAGGGTTACTACGCAGTGCTCGCAGTGTCGGATTAATGATTTTCATATTTGGGTGAACTATACCTTGAGATGATATGCAATGACTGGCTAGTATGTTTTCCCTTGTTCCCTATGCTGTTCTCAGGGCCCTTCAAATTAAACATGTACATTCCATTTTGATTGGAACTCACATAAGTTGGCAGAATGGAAAGCAACTTTGGCATTTTATTTTTGTTTTGTGTTGTTTTGACCGCACTGACTTTCAAAATGTCTTCACTCTACAGAAGGAAGAAAATCATACAGGTTTGGAATGACATGAAAGGTGAGTAAATGAAGACGCAATTTTCATTTTTGTGTGAACTATCCCTTTTAATCATGTGTGAAAAGCAAAAACGAGTGCAAACCAAAAAGAGCAACTTGGAATGATGATTTTAACATTTACATCATTGCTAAACAATGCTAAAACTGCTTCAAACTTGCTAATGATTGTGATCTTTTGTATAACCCCTGCAAGCCAAGTCATTTTTAACAACATAATATTTTCTGAGAAAAGGGAGAGAAGAGAACCAATATAGGGAATCTAAACCACAATATCTGATATCCCAGGGCCTTTATCTCTGGATCCCACCCAATGACCTCAGCAGCTCCAAGCAAGACATGAGAAGACAAAGAAAAGACATTCTCTCTCTCCCTATCTCACTCTCTAACTCTTCTACTCGTGAATTGCCACAGAATGGGAACGGGCCAAGGCCTTCAACTCCAGCACTGCACTCAGAAATCAATATACAGTGTGTATTGAGTTTGGAGAGCCCACAGAGGAAGCAGAGATCAAGACTGTTTTATCGAGCACACCAATTTTGGGTTCCAGCCAGAATCTTTTTATTTCAAGGAACTGATCAATTTCTTTTACTTAAAACCAAACTGCTGTATAATGAGACCAAGGGAAAAATCTGGTCTTCTGTATACAGGTTGAATGAAAGCTAAATGTGAGCGAATACTTGAATATAATAGTATCTGGCCTGTGTTTAAGGTCCTTTGATTGAAATGACAAACCTTTTTTCCAGTAACAAAAAGTATTCGTTCACAATATTGTGCTTCGGATGCAATGTCCACTTTGAGCACAGATTTCCATTTTAATGGCCCTAATATGCTGCTCGGTCATATTTGCTGATCTGAAAACCACCATCTCACCATGTCCTACAGGTTAGTAAACTGCTAGTTAGCTACTGTTAACAATTGTTACAAAAAAGTATTCAAAAATCCCTCAGTAACGCTTTATTCAACACCCCTGTAACTGGGGTGGAGGGAGGGATTCCTTTCTTTAACATACATGGAAACTTTTAATTGCAAATATCTTTATAGTGGAAAAAGTTATGCAGAATATTAAAATGTTCATAAAATATTTATTTTAATTTTTTGGCCAGAAAGTTTAAAGAACTGTTCATAGAAAGGTTATGTGGGGAACCCAAAATGGTTCTTGCATGGCACTGCTGTGAAAACCCCCTTTTGGAACCTTTATTTTTAAGTGTATGTTAAAAATAGCATTTATAGTATATTGTACAATATGATGTTAGTGTAACACCTTAGAATGCTCAATGTGATTAGTTGTTGTCTACTACTTTTATACCTTGGAAAGGAACCCAGGCGATCAGTCAAGTGCAAGTTACCATGTAAAACTATTTGAAGCTTTTGAAGTGACCACTTTCAGCCATGCAGCTCCAATAAGTTATCACTAATGAAAAGATCAATGTGTCCTGACACCTTAAAACGATTTGCTAAACCAAGTCTCTACAGAAAATTACACGAAAACTGTTCAAATAAACTAAAACTCCAAATATTAAAGGCTTTTTAAATCGACTTTTTAAACCCTTTGCCATCGAATGCAGTTATGACACAATAGTTTCTCCTATCCAAGTCTGATGTGCAGAGACAAGTATAAATAATACATTAGTAGAATGACTTCCCAAAGAATATAAACACTGAACCTCTGTGATGATTTCAAATCACTTTTAGGATTTGTTGAGTCTGACATGCAAACTAATGGTGTGAGTTGGGGTAGGTGAGTTGAGTACCTGACTTTAAAAGCAAACATTATGTTAGTAATTCATTTGGTGAGAATAAATATTATTTCAAAACAGACCTTTGCATCCTTGCATAAACACATATACCTTTTACAATGGAATACCTCTACAGTATGTGAAGGACTAGGGCACAACTACAACTAACCCCTAGGGGTGTGAATAGTTATGCTATGGTTAGCTATAACTAAAACTAGTATTGCTATCTGTAACTGAAACATATATATAATATTCTGCCTTCATATATACTTACAATAAATAAATAACAATAAAAATGACAAAAAAATTACTAAGACTTACCATTGAAACAAAAACTGAAAAGATATACAAATGTTAATAAATACTGTTTTAGTACTTAAATAATTCTAAAATAATACTAGAATGGATGACCACAAGACAGAAAGAGCTCAAGAACCTTCTCTAAATTATGTTATACAATATTCCACTAGCTAAAACACATGGGAGGACTCAATGCTAATTGGGAAGGGCTCGAGAGCGTGAGCAGAAATTGTGGCACTTCCTACTGAGTGTGAGACACAGGCAGACTGTTACAGAACAGGGCTGCATCCTGTCCTCTGGCCCTCATCCAGTTTAACATACACACCCTCCCTAACACTCCAGCTCACATACACATATCGTCCTTAATCTTATTTACTGGTAAGCTGACATGTCCATTTTCTGGGTGCTAAAATGGCTGTAAGGCGTTGAGGTGGGGAAGTCTCCTCCAGGCAGACTGAAGGGCTGAGTCAGCTCTAACAGACACAAAGCCAAGAGCATGATGGATAGATCCAGTCACACCCAGCACAGGAGACAGAGGGGCCTCTGGGTCAGTCACATCCAGTCCACATACTGCACAGGGCCTCCACTGAGCTGTGTTTGGGCTAAACGTCATAATCTTAAGGGCTAGTCACACTACACTTTTCATTCTATTGACTCCATTCATATGCATGCGAGTGTAGGAGACAGGAAACAATTTCATGTGAATCTCACTACATTTTATAATTCTAATTTTGTGATTAATTTGTTCCATGTATCGTGTGGTGTGACCAATAGAAGCTCGGTGTGACCTCTTAGCAGAATAAAAAAAAAAACACAAACATTAAATCTGCAGGATTGCAGTGTTGAAGTGCAAAAAGCAGATTACATACAGTATTTGTACATTTTGGATGTATTATATTTAGAATTGTGTTTTTAAAAAGACACCAACGAGTATGATGTCAACAACTGTTTCAGTGTGTGTATAAATATTGCATGCTTATTCTTGCGTGACCATTACTTTTTTGTAAGATTCTGTTCCTTTAGTTTTGTTCACAAAGCAACAAAACTCATGTAAGAGTTAAATAAATATATAAATAATGTAATGTATACTTGTCAAATGTATTAGATAAGTTGTTATATATGAAAAAAAACTAGTTATAATATTAATAATATCTTAATTCAATATTTTATACTTATTGATTTTTTTTCACTTGTAATTCTAAATTTGTAAATCTAATATGTAAATTAGTTTATGTTTTTTTTAATTATGTAATTTACATTTGTAACACTATATTTTGTGCTGATTCTTTTTTACCGTGGTATTAAAATGCTAAAAATCTGCTGTGTGAGTGTTTCTAATTCAAATTTTAATTTTAGTTTTTTCTCTGCTCTGACCAACACAATGTCCCTATATTTTTCCCATCTTTTAAAAGTCATAGTAATGCTATTGTGGATGTTTTATTTATTTTGCTATTGAGGCAAATGACTGCACAAATAATAATTAGAAAAGTTTAGTTTCCTTTCATCACTATAGAAGTATTACTTCACCCCCAGAAAAGGGTCTATTAAATATTTTAGATTAAACAAGTATTTTTAAATTATACATTTGTTTCAACCTTTTAAAATCTCAAGTATTCTAGAGGAAAAAGCAACAACAAATAACTGAATAATTTACTTTGGAATTTCAGCTGCAAATGATGCATCTATACTTCAGTTCCATAACAGTTATAAATTCATTAACACATACTTGAGCCAAAATGTCAGCATGTCTGGAAAGTTATTTATTATCAGTCCTCTGCTGTCAACCTGAAAATTGCTCAAGACTCATTTCTGAACAAATTGTTCAGACTGGTTTTGTGAACTGGATAAAAAGATTAAAAAAAAAAAAAAAATAATCTGGCGCACCTTAGCCAAAATAGAGTACAATGCTACTGAATGTGAATAAACAGCTGGAAAGAGGTTGGGGGGGGGGGACCTCTACAGTGACTAAGCACAGACATTCCAGTACAGTCTTCCATAGACTACTGACACAGCCCAGCTGCTCCAAGTTGAGAAAACGGATGGAGTGAAAGAAAATAATGGATGTACACATCCACTCCGCTCCCTCCTGCTGGCGGCTGAGAGGAGCTGTCACAGCCTGGCAGGGTTGAGGAACTTCAGACGAAAGGAATTTGCATGATGCGTTTGCAGCATGTACATCCCAATGCAAACACGCAGACAAAGAAAGGCACTGTCAGAGACACACTAAGGGGATTGTGCTACACTGCACAATTTCCTGAAATTCAAAGGCATTCGGATAAGCAAAATTTCTCAGAATCTAATACTGCGCCTACTTTTACTCTTATAAGGAAAACATTAACAGACATGTATCTGGCGAACGGAGCTTCATGCAGCAAGCAATACTACATCCTGTGATCTCCACTGGGTCAGGTGTGGGGTGGGAGGATGAGGCGGATACAAACCCATCCATCTTCGTGTGCAGAGGGAATTCCTCACAAAAACCAATATTTTTCCATATTTTGAATGGAAAAATTATATATTTCACAGTATTGTTTACTGTATTATTCATCATCAAAAATAATTTGTATACTCTTTTCCACAATTGGAGCTCTATTCCTTAAAATGATAGATGTCAAGCTCCTGCAAAAGTACAAATACTGTATATCACCTAGAGAAAGGCACCATAATAACAGTCCGTATTCTGCACTATTCAAGTCTTCTAGATGATACCAAATACCTGAGAAGAGATGATGGCAACCCCTCAGAGGATCTCAGAGGATGCCAACCCACATACAACATACAGAATTACCAAATTTTGCCATAAGTTAAATATATTAAGTTTCTACTATATATAAATATATTGTAAAAACTTAGTTTCCTGTAAAGCTTATGTACTCATGTAAAGTTTCATGTACTGACAAAAAAATGTATAACCTGAATGCACTGTAAGTCGCTTTGGATAAAAGCGTCTGCTAAATGCATAAATATAATTGTAAAGCTACTTTGCAACGATTGTATCGTAAAAAGCAAAAAATTCAATGCTCAATACCAGAGCATTGTGTCATATGGACAGATAATATTGGTATTTAACTTTAGTGATATTAAACTATGCTAAAAAAAAATATTAACTATTTGCTATATATACCAGGAAAGACCAATTATAATCTAAAGAATACCAGTCATTTATGGTGTGGTGCGGCGTGTTGCGGACCGGGTTTGGCCCCAGTCCGCCCCTGGCTCCAGGGGGAATGACCCTGTACTGAATTCATGAAAGCCCATAAACCAAGAGAAGTGTGATCTCGGAATCTCACGACTGGCCAACGCATCAGGGTGAAATTAATTTCTGAGCCAAGGCTCATTGACTGAACTGAGCCAGACATGCTTTCTTTACACCTCACCAACTGTAAGGCCTGTCGCTGACCCAGCATATACTCACAACTAGTCATAGGTCTGTTGAGCTTTAACAAGGCTCAGTCAATGTGCTGTTGGTGCTTCGGGTTTGGAGCAAGATCTTGTGCGATTGCCGTGTGTCAGTGATCAGCCTATTCAAAGTCAGTGATCACTGCCAAAACATTCAAATGGGTACTTCACTGACCTTCCAAAACAGTCTATTTTTCATGAGTGGGAACAGTTGGGACCTGAGCCGGAGTTAGAGTTATCTGAGACTTCCAGTGTGTTTCCATGGTTACTGGTTTAGAGAGTGTGTCTGGGTTTTCATTTCATTTTAGGTTGCTAAGTTTAATATCACTGTAAGGTAAAGACAGAGCTTAGATGAAGTCTGAAACTGGTGTGACATTTGTTTAACACTTTTCCTTGTGTTCATTTCATGAATGCAATTTTTGTGAGATTGAAACATGGGTATGACGTAGTCCTAAAAATTAGCACATGAATGCAATGAGAATTTTGTCTTCCAGCTTAAAAACATTTTGTCTTAAACCAGACTAAAGTGGTCAAAACCCGCAAAGACCCACTGCAGCAAAACCACAACAAAGCAATTAAATGATACCCATTTTGACAAAATATAACCTAAAAACTATATATAACAACAGTTCCTACTCTAAAAAGCTTCAGATAAGATTAAAGGGTTAGTTCACCCAAATATTTTAATTCTGTCACATACACATTATCATTAATTACAAGTGGAGCACCGACTGCGGCGCCCGGGGAGCATTCGGTGCTGTCAAGGTCTCACCTCCGCACTTCCTGCACTCGAACCTCGGGTTCAAGTACGCTCTATCATTAGGCCACGCTTAAAATCAACGTGATCAGTGTTGTTCGCATGCCGAACATAAACAGCGCTGATTACGTTCTGGGGTACTCTCCAAAAAGGCGGAAGACTGTAACTCGGGGAGAAGAATTGCTGAATAAATTGTGTTATTATTGTTTTCTTTTTTATCAAATATATCTTAATTTGTGTTCCGAAGATGAACGAAGGTCTTGCGGGTGTGGAATGGCAGAAGATAGCAACTCGGGGAGAAGAATTGCAGAATGAACTGTTATTATTATTTTCTTTGCACACAAAATGTATTATTGCCTCTTTTTTTCCTTTGTCATTCCTATCCTGTTCTTCAAACTCGGAGCCTTTCTGCCAAACAAAACAATGACCAAAAAAAAATAAAAAAAATTAAATACCCGATCTAGCCCTTGTTCAAACTAATACTTTTTAGTTTAAAAACACATCACACTGAGATGGCGTTTTTCTCAAGGAAAATGTAGCTTTTTGAAAACGCTCTCCAAAGTGGATAAATGTGAAAAAAAGCATTTTCAAGCTGTAGTGTGGACTGTGAAAAAGGAGGCTTTTTACAATTATGACGCATGTTTAATCATGTATCACATATTGTACCAATATTGATATTTATGTTTATATGGGTATTGTGCCTGTTATGTGCTATTCACATTCCAACTATTGCTACAGATGTGTTACTTTGTACACTCTTCATATCACAGTCCTGCAAAGATGACAGAACATTTACTCAGGATTGCTGTTTGCGGCAAAACATGAGGACAGTTGCGAGTGAGCTTCACTTCACATATCACTTCAGCTCGATATCAAATGGGGTCCCTTTCTTCTTTGGCCTGAGGGAATATGAATGAATTTGACGCTAATGGCGGGCAGTTTACAAGCTAACATCCGTTCTATTGGCTCATGCCATACAATGTGATATTACGATAGTGCTGAAAATAGCTGCTGTTGTAGAAAGATGAACTGTGAGAGAAGCAGAACAGAGACATGAGTAGGCGTTCGTTTGTAGGAATATTTCTGTCCATTGAAATACCACACGGGCGTTGCGTAATGCAGCGCGGGCCATTATTGGATCTCAAGGTGAAGGAAATGAGCTAGTGCATTCAAGATTCTGTTTTACAGGTAAAGTGGTTCATGCAGAGCAGGGAAAAAACTATTGGTTCTCAAATCTCCTAAGAATAAACGTTTTTAAGCTTTTCGCCGCTTTTATTAAAAAAAGAGAGAAAAAATTGGGACATGATGATACAGGCAGGGTTGATTCCCACCAATCTAGCTCAAATAAAAAGTTTGGTAAATCTAATAGAACGTTTATAAGCACTGCTCTCCTCTTTGCCTGCAGAAACAGCATCAGCATTATTAGAGTTGTAGCTATATAACTGCAGTATTATAGTTCGGTAATACTGACTTAATTGGTGACTTATGAAACTTATAACAATACGTGTTCCATGATATATATCCCAATGTAATTATACGTGTTCCATGTAATTTTATTTAACAATAACTATATATCCCAATGTAATTATTTTTGCTGGAAATATAGTTGCTACAATGCAAAAATGTATAATGACACTGAAAAGTCACAAATATACAATCTAAACAATGCTATGCTAGCCGAACTAACTTAAGAAAAAGGTCTCAAGCCTACTAAAGATAACTAAACAGCCAGTTATAAGATGTTAATAAAGAAACCAATTACAACCAATTGACCCTTAGCAGATAGTTTGATTGACAGGCGATCTGACCAATTATAACGCTGATTCGCCATTTTGTCCGACAAACAAATCAGACAGGAGAGTAGATTAATGTAGGTGGACTCAAACTTGAAAAATGGTGTGCATTGATGTCTTTCCAAGGTTGAAATAAAATACCGTCTGTTGGTCATTTAAGTTTATTTCATGCTTTATGTAAATATGAAGAGATGATCGCTTCACTTGCTGCTTGAACTGAGGTGCTACAGAGATCGGACACAACACATTAAAGAGCCACAAAATGTTATTTATTTGTTTGAATTTCTTTAGAAAGACTAATTTCAAATGCAAAGACTTTGTTTTATACCATAAGTAACCTGCTCTGTCTTTTTTGTTGGCACGTTGTAAGTATCCTCTTTGCTCCGCAATTTATATATTTCACTGCTTGTCGAACATAGCAACAGTAACCAAGGGGGTAGCTCTGAACAAAGATCTGAAAACGGAAAAAGATTTGGGTGTGCGCATAGAAAGCTGCATGTGAAAATCTAATTATTTCACATATTGCTGCCCTTGGATGATTTGAAATCAACTGAAATTGTAAACCGACAAGGCTAAAATGGCATGAAAAGGATAAACTTTTGTGACGCCATAATGTCAAGGGAGTGCAACTGCTATAAGATTATTATTAAGACAATGATCAAAATATTATGATGTTTGAATAGGTAATGCTCATGTATAGGCTAACGATACCTGGATGATTTACTGCACTGGTTGATTTGAAAGTTTGCTGCTAGTGAAAACGTTGCTATCCCATGAGGCCACTGGAAGCTGTTAGATACGAAAAGTGGAATATTAACATAAATATGGCAGAATACCAAGCAGCCAAATGGCTTTTTTCAAGTGTAAATTAATCTGAATTTGTAAGAATAATAAATATATATATTTAAAAAATGAATTAGGCTACTATAAGTGATAAGCGATTGAAAATCAAAAGACCCTAAAACAGGACTCACGTCTAAATACTTTACTAGAACATTTTTATATTTTTCTCCATATCTTGGAATATTTATTTACCCATCAAAATGAAAACATGAGGAACAAAATCACTATATGTCTTCACATTTTCATAACAAGGGCAAGGATTTATTATATTTATTTCATATATGATGATGTGAGTGCATCAGTAACCAGCACTGTTTGTTATTAATTAGCAACAGAAAAGCTACATGATACCAATGTGATATACAAAAAAAAAAAAAAACAAAGGTTCTCAATAAGACATAATTATGGAAGAAAATATTTGCAATTCTCCTACCACTGGCCATTTTAGCACGCTAATAATGATACAACATATAAACAACAAAGACAAACAAAAAATAAAAGGATGCTAACTAGATGGTTAAGAAATCTGTTGTCATTTGGGTTTGTTTGGCAATCGTGTAGATCCAAATCAGGTTATTCTTGTAGTCTGGCATGATGGCACAGACAGGTCTGAAAATGTACCCTCTCTTAGGGCTGTGCAATTAATCGAAATTCAGTTTCGTTTTCGATCTCCAACGATTATGAAAATACAGTAATCGAGAGAAAACAATTATTGCGCCCCATTCCGCCCTTTCCAGCGGTGCTCTTTTGTACAAAATGGACGTAGTGTCCGTGACGTCACCCGTCGGATTCTGAAGAGGATTTTTGAAGCTCAAAGTGGGCGGAGCCGGCCGTCGCCATCTTTAGCAGCACGCTCCCAGATAATCGAAAATGGGCAAAAAGGCGGGAGGTGGGTGGAGCTGGTTGCTGAAACCACGCCCACCTAGCCAGTCACTCAAGTGGCCACGCCCTTAATTATGCCGAACTTTAAGGCTGAATATAATTTAAATGTATGAGTAATAAAAAAAAAGAGCGGGAGGTTGCCGCTTGTCAAATACACGCACAAATGTGTCAAAATGCGGCGCTTAGTGATTATTCATGTAAACCCTCGTCGGTTATGTAATTAATGAACGTAAAGAGTTGAGGATGAAAATACATGTGTAACAGTATATTGGATCCGTGCGGCTCTTAAAGTGACAGCGGGCTATATTCCTGCTGCGACTGTGTGATTTATATTAATAATCAAACAACAAAAGACAAATTCAAAATCACTCTCTGCTCTTGAATGAAGGACTTTTGTAGTTTTAATAAGAAACAAAAGGAAGTTTAAATCTTACAGTGAAGACTATGCCATTTTATTTTACATTAGGTTATTCAATTTCTCAAGTAGGCTGTTAACTGAATAGACTTGCATTAAAAAAAACTTAAAGCACAGTTTGTTTCATTTGTATCTTTTTTATTCTATTGTATTATTTTGCCTTTTTATTTCTGGCATTGTATTCCTTTGCTTTTTTATTACTGGCAGTTTAATTATTTTCTATAATTTTGAGGACCTGTTTTTTTTTTTTTTTTTTACTAATATTGAGAATCGTGACATTTCGTTGGTCTCTAAAATGTAGATGTCATAGCAACCTTATTTACAGAAAATATATATTTGATATATATCACTATCTTTAAATAAATCTTTCATATAAAGTTTTGGTCATATGGCCCACTAATAACAGTTTTAAATAATCGTGATTACAATGTTGACCAAAATAATCGTGATTATGATTTTTGTCATAATCGAGCAGCCCTACACTCTCTCACTCTCTCTTGCTCGCCGACACAAAAAAACCTCAGACAGTACAGCTGAGAACAGACTGTACTATGTCAAAAGGCAGGTAGATCTCACTTCAGGAAGCTCAATGGCCTCACACTGCAGTCTAACTTCATGCATTACTTGAGCTGTGTTCACAGAGGGCTGGGGCACAATGGCAAAACCAACATAACACACAAACTGATACCTGAGATTTAAACACACTAAAGTGCACACTAGTGTAAATACTCAGACAAACACAAATGCCGAGTTTGTTGCTCCTGTAACCAGGCAATGCGACAAAAGTATACATTATGGTAATCCATTATACATTACACATTGATTGAGCTTGAGTGCAAATCATAAAATTCTGTCATTTGTATTTAGCTAGTATTTACTGTTTATTTACTTTGTATCTTTTGCAACCAGGTGCTTCCAAAAAATGAAAAGTAATAATTTTGCTCCAAATATTTATTGTGTGGAACATGAAAGAAGGAAATTAAGAACGTAAATGGTCGTTATTTTTTCATGCAATTCCAAGGGTTGAAAATGATGCAAAAGCATGATGAATGTACCTTAAAATGATACATGCGTCTTGTGCACTATATTATAAGTCTTCCAAAGTCCTTTGATAGCTTTGTGTGAGAAATAAAACATGAAATATTGACAAAGATACTTTCTTCCAAGAAGTGGTGTTATTGTTAACTAAAACTAACAAAACATTTTTGTTAATTGAAAAAAAAAAAAAAAAAGATGAAAATTTGAAATGTTGCCTTAAATTTAAATTACCAAAATTACTAGGAGAAATCAAACTAAAACACTACAACTGAAATAATAAAAAATATTTAGAATTGTATAAAAAAAAAAATATTTATAAATTAGAGTGAAAACTAAAGATATAAAAAATGATAATACATATTAATACTTAAAACTATAATTATATATAAAACTAAAATAACATTTACTAACGAATTACTGACTCACTTGAACTGGATCAGATCATTTGTGATATAAACATTCAACAACTGACTCGCTGAAAAAAATAACAATTTCACAAATTACATATTGATACATCTCTTGTGAACTCTCTTAAAAGAGCTAGAACGGATTTCACAGTTTACAGTCAATGACTTCAATTTAAGAACAGCAGAACATAGCCGTTACATAAAGCCACGTTATTACAGGCTTTATACGGAGGTCATATGAAAAGAAAATGCACTGACTGAAATTTGAGTTTACAGGTATGATTTAAACACCATAAATCACACAAAATATGAATTTTTCATCATCAGTAGAACGAAACACGACGTTGGCATAAATGTGGATTGTTTGGTTATTGCTAAATGCGTTTTTTTGAAACATGACATGCTCACGTTTAATTAATTAATTCACAGCCGTATAAAGTTTAATGATCACATTTAAGCAATAGGACGATTCCTATTTTTCCATCCCTGTATGTAAAATTAAGACTTTGAAGCAGCACCTTTATCTAAAACCTTCAACTGACACCACGCAAATTACTGAACTCACACTATATCATGTTACAGAAAGTTGTCCGGTCCAGTTCCTTTCACACAGCAGTGTTGTTTCTCTTGTTAATCTGCACGTTAATATAAAGACACTTGTGCTGGGCTAACGTTACTTTACTAGCAAAATGAGCGAATGCATCGATTGATTGTGCATTCCGTACAGTAGTATATCGGTGGAACACGTGGAACATACCAACTACACAAACTGTGTGCGGGGAACCTAAACTGAACCAAGGCGTCGCTGAAAATGAGTGTGTGAGTTTGTTTACAGAATACTGTTGTCACTGCTGCAAACTCCCATATAAATAATTATTCGAATAATATAATTTCCCTGCAGCCAGTGGGCCCCTTTCTAGTGTAGGCCCCTGGGCTTCAGCCCCTTGAAGCCTGTGCATTAATGCGCCCCTGGACACACCATAAGTGTTTCTGGGCCGATCATTCATTAAAACAAGGCATGAGATGTGACAGACTGGACTGTCAAATGAAGGTGTAAAGTCAGCTTCTGTGTGATAGGCAGCTTCTGTTGGACTGCGAGGATGTTTGGCAGCTCTCTGACTGCTGGCAGCTGGGCAGACAGCTGCAGCAACGAGCGACTCGTAGGACGTGTGGTTATGTAACCATCAACATAGTTTCAGACACGCAGTTTAACATCAGCTGCTCCACAACCAGGACCAGCACTGACTGACATCTGATACAAATATGCAAAGGTGTCCCTGAGATGCTCCAGCAACTTATGCAGCAAATACAAAAAATAATGGACAAAACATCATGTCCTCAGACAATGTACAAATTGTCCTGCACTTTGCAGTCCTAACCATTGTCTTCCACAGTACCATGCTTGTGCACACAGCAAAACTCAAGCCCCCTCGAGGCTTACAAGGCAGGCAGAACTCAGAATCACAGGTGTGGGATATCACAACTAGATCACGCTGAGAGGCCCGTCAGAGATTTAGGGAATTGAAGCGGCCCATGTTAATGACAGAGCTGATGCCAGAGATGCTTTGCTGGAGCTCAGCCTGGTGCTGTTGATCCCCTCTGCATCTGGGGATTTACCAGCCAAAGCTCCCTAAACCACTCCTTCCATCTGAGCAAAGAGAAAAGAAGCAGCTCCAGTCACACGGCCAATCGCCAGCCCGGCACCCAATCAGCGCGCCGTTTTCCACTCAACTGAAACACATCATTCATCAATCAGGTTCTAAATAGGCCTATTCCTTAGCTCCTCTTAGGAGTTATTTATGTTTCTAGCTACTAATAAAGTACGTTTTTTCATTCTTCGCTTCTTTTGAAAAGTTAGTAAAACCTTTGCAGCAGTATCCTGTTAGCCAGCCACGCTGTTGAGAGCAGAGTTTAAATTAATATGTAAATATGTGCAGCACACATAACCAAAATGCCAGCAAAAACAGCAGTTAAGAAAGTATCTGATCTGATCGTAGTGATATGATGAGTGGATATGTTTGCACCAGTTCAACAATGGCCACATTTATTTATATAGCACTTTTTACAGTAGGTTTCAGATTTACAGCATTAAATATGAAAAAAAAACAGTGTCAGTGTTGCTTTCAATTAGAATTACAACTTAAATTTCTACAAGAAAGCCCCTCTTAAGTGTGTTCATGTTTTTGATTGCATTTGACCTAGATGGACTGAACGGAAGACATATTTCCAATGTCAAAGAAGGCAGAGCCGCATCTACCCATAATGTAATCGCCACTGACGCCAATGTCTGAGTGAAAATTTGTTCAATGTAAATCTAACACCATATTTCTTTCATTGTAGGATAGAGGTGTGTAGAAGCATCTGATTGTAAGAACCGATTGATAATGAACTAGTTGATTATTTGTATTTTTTTTAGCAGAACTGATGCAATTAGCATGGCGAAAGATATTTTCACTTAAAAGTTGCATGGCTAAATGTATGCCATTTAAAGCACCATCTATACAACCTTACATACTCAGCTGGACATATTCCTTGGCCATTGTGTCACATTTCTCAGTTTAAAAAATGACATATCAAGTTATATATAGTCCAACTTTTAAAAAGTGTTTCAAAGTGATGTGTTGTCTTCCAATCTGTTGCGCGTCATTCAGCTGTTTTAATGCAAGATGATGTACTATGTATCCAGTTAAATAATATAAATGCTTTAGTTGGTCAGACGAAGTCAGACTAAGGTTCAAGCTAAGTTTTGACATAAACGCTAGAAAATACGTACAAACAAATGCATAGCATACCTGATGATGAAATTTATGTGACATGCACTGTGTGCATACCTTAGCATATGCATAATATTCCAAGTATACTTTGGGCAAATTCAGCCTGTAGCCTGATGATAAAAATCTGCTGTAGTTCGATTATAACTGGGCATGTAATAGTAGATTTTGAAAATACATAGTTTATTCCATCCCTAGTAAGACCGCAAGGGATGTAGGGAGGAGGAATGTGTGCGAGAGTGAAACAGACAGTGAGTGTCTGTCTCTGACTGGCTGCTGAGCTCAGCCGTGGTCAAGCGCCTCGTTCTCTCTCTCTCTCACACACACACACACACACACACACACACAAGTTAGGCCAGGCCAAGCATGAAGACACATGCAGATACACATGTTTTCAGAGAGAAAAGTACGAGAGGCGGAGAAGTCTTAGAGATTTTGGATCGGCTTTCCTTGGGGTAGAGAATCTTATTTGTGTATGACGTTGAAGTCAAGAGCCGCTTCATGGTTGTCAGCACTCAGATTCTGGGAAATTGTATACATTTGACCCCAAGAACAACAAGATAAGACAGTTTAAAAATATCACAATACAACAGTGTAGACCTGAAAGAGCCAAGTGTTCTCCTCCCGTTCAATAAGATCCATTTCAGACCAATCAATAATTATGCAAGTAAACCGCAAACATCAGACAAATGTCTTTGCACTCCAGCGAATCTCACAGCTGTGGCTAATCTAAATAACTGAAACGTTACTTTTGGGTAACGTTGGGACACTAAACAAAGCCAGTCTGGACGATGTTCCAAAATACATCAATCCAAAAACAACCCTATTGTATTGAATTCTGTCCTTGAACCTAAATGTTTATATGCAGACTACATAAAGGAAATATTTATACGCAGACTACATAAGGTTCAACTGAGTAAGAGAACTAGCCACTGGTATAATGAAATCTGCAATGAAATCTTTAGGGATGCAAAACTAAACAAAAAGAATTCAGTCAAGTTCACATCACTTTAAACGTTCTACATTAAAGTTTCTTTTCAGTTGGAAAAATACATAAAAACACCAAGTAATGTCTGGCAAAAAATGTACAATAAAAAAGCAGTCTTTTACAATGCTTAAAGGAATTTAAGAATGTTTTAATGATGAATCTGTTTATTACAAACATAGCTCAGCGCGTACAAAGACATTAATTATTTGACTTGAGTCATGCAGATTACTTTTGATGCTTTGATCAGCTGTTTGGATGGCATTCATAAACTGCAGAGGATTCAATGGTGAGCAAGTGATGTAATGCTAAAATTTCTCCAAGATGTAGATGAGTTTGTTTCCTCATTGGAACAGATTTGGAGTAAATTTCCATCAGTCTTTCATTTTTGGAACTATTCCTTTAATTCCTTTTTAAGTTGTTACAGCTTATTTGGTTGGCACTACATTGCAGAAACTGTGACGATTCTACTTTTGCCAATATGATAATTTTTTTGGGTATGGCCTAGGACAGCCTCTGACAAACAGGAGCCATTTTTATGTCTTGAAACTGTGCAGGACAAAATATGAACATTTTCAGGAACACCAATAAAAAAAGCATTAGTAAAAAAAAAGAACAAGGGACCTGAGGGAAGAATGAGGAATTATTGCTCCTACTTCATTAACTCCCAAGCTATAATTTCTGATCTACATCTGCCTGCTTTAATAAACATGCAACACAAAATATAGAAAGCAATGATGTGTTATTGTTTAGGCAGTCATTAGTTTTGGTCATGCCCATAGCTATTTGCATTACAGGAGCTGGCCATCCTTGCCGGTACCAGACAAGGAAATGCAATCCTCATCAGCAGTGGTAGCCAGCAGCCCCCTGGGATCAAGCCAGACGATGTTCAACACAACTGCACAGCGCAAACACAAACACCTGACCCAAATTTTGCATGATAAGACACTGCTAAATGGCACAAATAAAGGGTTGTGCACAGAATGATGAAATGTATAAGGCATTTTCAAGGCATAAAGCAAACTCACCCCTATTGCACTCCAAATGTTTTCTGTTGTTCATTTGCATAAAGTTTAACCTTTCGAAACTTTTTCCACAGTGGTGGGCATGCCCACAATGCATCACCAATGCCCTCTTATATTGCTAACTCTATTCTAAGATGAATGACTTCCGTTCACTTTGTCAGACCAACATATGAACAATAGTCACGTTGATACTTTTAAGACTGCAATTGTTTGAAATTTTACAGTGGTGTTAGCCTAAATGCCAATAATAAAACACAGATTAAAATGGAAGATCAACAAAAGGTCTTAAAAGGATAGTTCACCCAAAATTTTAATTATTCCATTAATTTCTCACCCTCATGTCATTCCAAACCCACAAGACCTTGGTTTATCTTCGGAACACAAATTAAGATATTTTTTATGAAATCTCAACTACCACGTTCAGTGCCCAGAAAGGTTGTAAGGACATCATTCAAATAGTCATTGACATCAGTGGTTCAACCTTCATTTTATGAAGGCATTGGAATACTTTATGTGCACAAAGAAAACTAAAATAATGACTTTTTTCAATAATTTATTTTCTTCCGTGTCAGTCTTCGATGCGTGTTCACAAGAGTAGCACAACGATAGCTTCAAAAAATTATGGTTGAACCACAATGATAACTGATGTCACATTGACAATTTTAACATGTCCTTACAACCTTTTTGGGTCTTGAATGTGGTAGTTGCGTTGCTTTCTATGCAGGGTCAGAAGAAAGCTCTCGGATTTCATAAAAAACAAATTTGTGTTCTGAAGGTCTTACGGGTTTATACAACAACATGAGGGTGAGTAATTAATGACAATTTTCATTTTTGGGTGAACTATCCCTTAAATATATTATCAAGACTGAACCAAGAAGAAACAAAAAACTTCCAACACAATACAAAAACTATAAACATGCTATCAAACACTCTGAAACCCCAAAAATCGACAAGCTAAAGCTGTTGACTTGTTAAAGTATGATGCAGAGAGAGTGGTTGGAATGTGGATAGTAAAGTATGTGACGGCACCCAAGCTGGTATGTGGAACTGTTGTGGAAGGACTAATGATTAACCCATTGCAGCTGTGGGCACAGTGCTTATTCACAGCAAAGCGTGCAGTAATTGTACGTAAATGTCATCTATTGGGGTAGACTGATGAAAAGTGGAATAACTTTATAAAGGCAACAGTAAAAGACAACTGGTGATGCATGTAATACACAACATGCAAATACAGTAGGGTCCAAAGTCCAAAAGTAGTATTTTCTAACTTAACACAAATTAGATGTTTATTATATATTATATTATTAGCTGAACAAAATATTGTGCAATATTTTCTCATTTAACATAAATTAGAGTTAAATATGGTCAATTCATTACAAATTATATTATTTATCATCTCATATATCAGCTTATCTTCAATGGAAGCCAGTGTTGTCATTGTTAACTAAAACTGAAGCTATTAAAAACAGTTTTTATTAACTGAAAGTTGAAATACTAAAATAAAAAATAAGTAGAAAAATAAAGTAAAAGTAAATAGAAAAGTAAAAGCTAATTAATTTTCTTTAAAACCAATAATATAAAATGTATTTTATAATTGAATTAAAACGTAAAACAGTTTTAGTTTTGTTCTCAGATTTTGGGCCCAACTATGTGCTTCTCCAGCAGCAGGAATGCTTTCATAAACCAGATGCCAACATGAGGGAGGTTAGTAGTAGTGACCCTTAGTAGGGTGCTAGACTACAGATGATGGTGACAATCACCTGCTGTTCTCTTGCTATTACATTACTACACCAGAGGCATCACATTCTTTTAAAAGCAAAAACAGAAGGTTGTCATTTTCTGCTCCTGAAAACAAGAGCTAAATGCTCAGCACTGGTGTATATGAAAGGTTGAGGAAAAAATGAAAGCCCGGTGATCAAGGGATCTCCCAGAGCTTTGCTACTCATCAGGCAGTAAATCAAAAGAGCAGGGAGTGAGCGTTCAGGTGTCATTTTCCCCGTGGCATGGCAAACACCGAGTGAGTCCCTGACTGATGGGCGACGAGGGATATCAGGCTCATTCACTGTGGAATTATAGCACCTGCTGCCCTTTCCATTCATTTCTTCTCTCTTCGCAGGCTGCCGTGCGTCACTGGAGGACCCTCAGTAGGGAACAATGGTGTGATGACTGGGCATTTTATCAGTTTGGGTTGTTTAAGATAACGGCTAAGTTCTTATCTTTCTGCAATAACATACCTGACAGGATGATGATTCTGTTTTCCTACTGTGCTGCTGATACGGTGTCCCTAAAAAACACTTTCCTGCATTTCAGATATTTGGAATATAAACTGTTGCAAACCACCCAGCAGTTTGTATATTAACCACCCAGAGTCCATATTTGGAGGGCTACTGTGGAATTACATTTTTTTCAGTTTATCCAAATTTCATCAAGAATTCAGAATTTTTTTTATATTATTGCACTTCTATGAAAATGTAATGGCTCTCTCTATCAGAAGACTGAAAAATGTAATACAATATTAAAGTTACAGATTATATTATAACTTTTACGGTCTACTGCAATTCAGAAATGTGCATTTAAATAAGGTAAAATGTGTTAAAGTTAAGTGTACTTTACATTTCTACACAATTTCTTTTCAACCACACTGACCAAATTTGATAATGCTGCAATATCATTCTGCTTGGTAAAAACTGGTCAAAAATCACAAACAATTCATTAACTGCGATATTATGTACAGCGATGGTTTTTCACAGTAAGAACCCTGTAAGAAAATTATAAAATATTATCATTAAACCTAAAATCTTAAGAAAAAGTTTGTTACCTGAAGCTATACAAATGTTAACTTAAATAAAATAAATGGTTAACTGACTATATTTTATCTAGTTGCCAATGCAACATCTCATTTTCATTTGGTTTAACTTTAAGTTCCATAACAACTAAAACTAAATAAACTAAAACTAAATGAAAAATGAATTGTGTGTACATAAATATAAAAAACTAAATGACAAAACAACTAATTTACTAAAACTTTAACTAAAATTAAAATAAAACCAAATTTAATCCAATTCAAAATATTAACAGACCTTTAACAGTATATAAATAATACTAAAATAACACAGCTGTTATTTATCTAAAGCAGTGGTTCTCAACCCCCGGCCCGTCACAAATCCAAATGCGGCCCACCATGCTCAACATAATTAAAAAATAACTTTCAGTTTTACAATTCATTAAAATGTTTACATTAGTTGTACTAAACAAATATAAGCTATAATGTTTTTGTTATGTAAAATAATTTAGTTTTTCATATATTATTTTCAGACATGAGCAAACCTATGTACTCACGTAATTAATGTTACGCATTTAACGAACACTTACAAGTGCACTTTGGCAGAATTCAATTCAAATTGTCATCAGCAGGCATATTAGATCTGTAAAATTGAGCATCAGAATCGAAAAATTTGTTAAGGAAGAAAACGAAATGTGGAAAATGCCAGCGAAGGAATGCATTTCAAACAAGAATAGTCGCAGCATCAGCAGTGAAGAGAGTGCTGAACTTTCAGCATCGACTTTCGGTTTGCCCCGCCACTCACTTGAAGATGTTCAGGCAAAAAAGAAACACCCATAGGCTACTACGCAGCAATCATCCTTATTAAAGAAATGTGGCAAAATATCTCTGGAGAGAACCTCAGATTATTAAATACGAAAATGCTATCCATATTTGGATCAATATAGGCTACATTTGTAAACGCACACTTTCTGCAATGTCGCGTGTCAAGTCACGCTTCTGTGTGCATCTTACAGACTGCAACTTACAATCGCAACTTCATTGTGCTGTTACTCATTTCGAGCAGAATTTCACAAAATTGGTCAGCTCCCGACAACATCAGGTGTTTTATTAATGGTGAGTAGAATAATTATAAAATATTAAAATCAAATAATCCGTGTCAAAACCAGATTTTATTTTTGGCCAACTAATTTTTAGGAATTGTTATTTTGAGGAATTTATCTCTGCATTCAAGCAACATTTAAAATGTGCCAAGTATTTTCACTGTAGCACGTCTTGGGTAGAGAAAGCCTGTTCTAAGTTCTAAGTAAAAAAAAAAAAAAAAAAACACCTTGCTAAAAGAGTGTGGGCAGTGGAGAAGCAAGCGTGAACTTGATGTCCAACCGGTGCGTTTATGTTTGTGAATATGTTTGAGGATGAGGTGAAAAGGAGAAAAGAGAAGCCGTGAGGGCTCATAAGGACAAGGCACTAGGCACATACTGTGATAATGGCCAGTGAGCTCTTCCTCAGATCTAAAACACTTCATGCCATCCGCCACTGATGATGCCCGTGTGGCATGCTGGCATGAAACAAAGGACATTAACATCAGCAGAGAACGTTATTATTTTTCCTCAGTGTGAATTTCAATGCCATTGTTTTACTGAGACAAATCTTTCATGTCCTCCATTTTACATGTGAAAGAAATGGTAATGGAGCAGTTAAAGCCTGAGAAAACTTAAAGACGAAATTCCGTCAACAGCTCATTAGTCTGATGGTTGGAGCACACCACAGGTGCTGCGGTGTCCTGCCTAACGAGGTAAGCAATGGTCATTAAAGATTCTCTCACACTTACCAGCAACACACGGCCGTTAACCTCTGCAACCTCTGTGGATTTCAAGAGAGTTTGACTATGAAAGTTACAAATGTTTTTTGACCTTGCCATGCTCTTTTCTAATGAAACCATTAGGAGGAAGATACGCGATTAAAATTCAGTTTCCTTAGAAATACAGTTTACTTCAACATAATAGAGCCATCTATAAAAATTATTAAAAAGACAGTTCACTGAAACATCTATATTTTGTCATTAATTACTCATGTTTATGTCTTTCCAAAATTGTATAACTTTATTTTCTATGTGGAAAATAGTAGACTATATTGTGGAAGTATTTTTTTTAGGTATTTATTTGCTTATATTGTTTTATAAATACTGTGTATTCAGTACAGCCCAATATATGCTATTTTATGCATACTATATATACTTTATAGCATGCATAATAGAGAAGTAGGCATTCTCATATGCAAGGAGTCCATATTGAATGAGTTGTTTTCAACAAATCAATTGATCCAGTTCAAAAATCTTCATGAACAATTCATGAATCAGAATGGCTGCATCCAAATATGCTAAATTCCCTACTAAATAGTAGGCGAAAAAAAGTAAGTGAAAAGAGTTGTATGTCCATTTATTAAACATTATGCAAAAAATACCCAGATGACCTACCTTTTCTGTCAAGATTCTAAAGTGCACATCCAATGGACACTTTACCATCCCATGAGGCCATGGGAGAGGATTTGTGAATAGTGAAGCACCACACCTGACACTACATGGTAGGTCCCATGACAATGACAACACTAAAAATGTAGCACATCCAGATTACATACTACATAAAAGATAACATTACAAATAAAAATAATTTAAATTCAAATGACTTATTATTACCTAGCCATAAGGTAATGGTAATAGCCATTTATCCTACAGGTGTACCTGCACTCACTCACATCATTAACACATCCCTCAACACTGGTGTTTTTCCCTCAGCATTTAGACAGGCTCTTATATCCCCACTACTTAAGAAACCCACCCTTAACCCATGTCTTTTTAGAGAACTACAGACTGGTTTCCCTTCTTCCTTTGATTGCAAACACAGTTGAACAAGCGGTGTTCAACCAAGTCTCTGCCTTTCTCACACAGAACAACCTCCTTGACAGCAACCAGTCTGGTCTCAGAAGTGGACATTCAACCGAGACTGCCTTGCTCTCAGTTGTTGAAGCTCTAAGACTGGCAAGAGCGGATTCCAAATCTTCAATCCTTATCTTGCTGGATCTGTCCGCTGCTTTTGACAAGGTTAACCACCAGATCCTCTTGTCAACCCTATTGGCAAAGGGCATCTCAGTTACCGCACTCCAGTGGTTTGAGTCTTACCTCTCAGATAGGTCCTTCAAGGCATCTTGGAGAGGTGAGGTTTCCAAGTCGCAACATCTAACTACTGGGGTGCCTCAGGGCTCAGTTCTTGGACCACTTCTCTTCTCTGTCTACATGGCATCACTAGGTTCTGTCATTCAGAAACATGGTTTTTCATATCACTGCTATGCCGATGACACTGAACTCTGCCTCTCATTCTATCTTGATTATCCGAAGATAGCTGCTCGCATCATTCTCAGCTTGTCTAACAGACATTTCTTGCTGGATGAAGGACCATCACCTTCAACTCAACCTTGCCAAGACAGAACTGCTTGTGGTTCGATCAAACCCATCGTTTCAACACAATTTCACCATCCAATTAGGCACATTAACCATAGCTCCTTAAAAAACAGTTATGATTGATGATAAGCTGACTTTCTCAGACCACATTGCTAAAATTCCTGCAAATTTGCTTTATTTAACATTAAGAAGATCAGGCCCTTTCTTTTTGGAACATGCTTCACAACTCCTTGGTCAAGCTCTTATTCTGTCCAGGCTGGACTATTGCAATGCTCTCTTAGCAGGTCTTCCAGCCAGTTCAATCAAACCTTTACAATTAATCCAAAACGCGGCAGCAAATTTTTAATGAGCCAACAAGAATGCGCGTCACACCTCTGTTTATCAATTTGCACTGGCTACCAATAGCTGCTCGCATAAAATTCAAGGCATTAATGTTTTCCTACAAAACCACCACTGGCTCTGCACCCCTTTACCTAAATCCATTACTTCAGACTTATGTGCCCTCTTGAAACTTGTGTTCTGCAAGTGAACTTCACTTTATTGTGCCATCCCAGAGAGGCAGAAAATCACTTTCACAGACTTTTAAATTAAATGTTCCCTCCTGGTGGAATGACCTGCCCAACTCAATCTGAGCAGCGGAGTCCTTCGTCATCTTCAAGAATCGGTGAAAAACATCTCTTCCATCTTTATTTGACCCTCTAACTCTAGCACTCTCTATTCTAATTCTATTCTTAAAAAACTTGTCCCTTTTAGACTTGCACTCTATCCATTTACTGCTTGTTTTCTTTAAAAAAACACAACAACTAACACTAGCTTTTCTAATCTTTTTGTATTTTAGCTATTTGTTTTTATTTATTATACAATTAACAAAAGCAAAAAGGTCTCTAACACTAGATTTCTCTATTCTTTTTCTACTCTATCGGTTTTCTTTTTATTTATTAAATAATAATAAAAAAATCCTTGCTACATGTACTGCTTTAAGCTAACTGCGACTTGTTATAGCACTTGTGTATAATTGCTATTTTGTTGATTTTGATTGCTTCCATTGTCCTCATTTGTAAGTCGCTTTGGATAAAAGCATCTGCTAAAAGACTAAATATAAATGTATTACCATATTTAAATTACTTGGAGAATAGGCATATGCAATTTCTGATGCAACCACTGACTCTTTTACACATTTTGGTTACTATGAGCTGTTTTTTTATGGAAAAAGACCATATAAAAGATTTTCATAAATTATTTTCTAGTCCACAGGAAAAATAACAGCATGACATGAAGGGGAGTAAATAAATGACAGAACTTATTTTTTGAGTGAACTATTCATCCAAGCGTTATAAATATTTTCCATGATCACACCTGAAAGTTTTCTCACATCAGCTAGCAACACATTGTTTTCAGTCACTGTTGCCAAAAAGTCACTTAAAAATATTTAAAATTTAAACAAGTATTCATAACGAAAATGAAAATTGGTCTAACTTAATGCACTGCATATAGTGCCATACAAAGACAATAAGTAATTTACTCTCTAGTCCATTTAAGGAAGATTAAAGCTTAAAAAAATGCATTCTTTAATGCAGACTGAAGTGTAACTCCAAATTACCAGGTTAAAAGCAAATATTTTTCCTGGGTATCAGAAAAACAAACTGTCCCTCTTTACAAAAGTCTTGCTTATGCTATATTCAAACAATTATGACAATATGGTAAATAAAAAAGGAAAGAGGCCAACACCATTCCTCCCTTCAGATTTTGCTCAAGCACTAGTTCAAGCAATAACACGTCTCAATCGCTGAGTTCTTCGTTTTGTGCTGATACACTCAAAAATAATATCATTAAGCTCTCCCTCCTCACCGCATTAAATTAAACTAGCTCTAGCCAAGTGTGTTTGAAGCAAATTAAGTTTTTCCATGTTACTTGATATAATGGAAACTGTTTGCATCAAATTAAAGAGTTGACTCCAAACAAAGCCAGCCGGAATCAAACACTGACATCAAGAACAGTGCATATGGAACATACTGTTCAAATGCATGATAACACTGACACCGGCAAAACTGAGTGACTTAACTTGAATGGTTCAGAACTAAAACATGTCTTTCATGTGAGGATATGAATCATCTGGTTGACAACTGATAACCATGATTATATAATCACAATATGAAATATGATCATAATAAATATGACACAGCAAACTTTCCAGATTATACCATTACAATGTACAATGTTGATGTTAAAGTCACAATGAAACGGAAGTAGCAACACTTTTCTTCCTTATTGTGATATAGGCTACATGAAATGGATTATCAAAAAAAAACAAAAGACAATGTAGGGCAGGAACTTGGTTCTATTCATAAGATTTTGAGATGCGTGTGTAGTAGTACACAAAAGTGGTGGCAGATTAACATGAGCTTGAAGGGGCAGAGTTTTATCAGATAAAATGATTGGAGAAGTTCTACGGGAGACCGGGGATGGTAGTAACACATTTTGTTTGAGCATCAGTAACTCAGTGGTTGTTTGTGCTAGATCTCTCAAACTTTGATATATCATAGCCACATTTGTCTACTACAAATAAAACTCACTTGGACATGTACTGCATAATCATAGATTATGTGAGTTAATGTCTTTTAAATTTAGCACAAAAACAATTGCTGTGTGTGTGTGTGTGTGTGTGTGTGTGTGTGTACTGTGTTCCTGTCACATAAGGGTTCAGTCTCTAGCTGTGTTGCCATCTAACTATTTTTATGTGAATTTTGGAATGCTGGATGGAAATGTCAAGATGCGCAGAAATTCTATAAATGTGCACAAAAACATATGTGCTCATTTGAGGCGGACAGTGTTTTTGTCCAATAAAAAGTTATGCACAAACTATGATGGAAGCACATTTTACATAAATCCATTGATGTGCAACAAAAACCTCACATGACATTGCCTCAATAGTGGATGTGATTGGATAACTGGACTCATTGTGATCATTAAGAGTTGCTTGTAACATTTTTAATGAACTGTTACAACTATCCCCACCCCAAGCAGCCATAACATAGCTAACTGCTTTAGCATGTGGGTTTTAAGTTAGCATGAAAGCAAAGTATCAAATTAAACTAGAGAAACAGCTACCTTAGGTTATGTAAGTCAAAAGATTGTATCTACAACACAATGATTGCTAGGCAAAAAATAATCTTATTGAAAAATATTGGTTTCTTTCCTGAAAATTTGTTTTTTGGTCATAAAATCTACAATGTTGCTCACATTCACATGCTACTTCTGCAACATAAAAAATGTGAATGGAGTGTATGATATTGATGACATAAACACAGCTCTGACTTGTCAAACTGACCGTGTTACAACACTCCCCGGTCTCCCGTACATTAACAAATAAAGTCTGTTGTCAGTCTGGAAGGTCCAATTATGACCTTTTTATTAAACATTACAAGGTCAAAACATTTCTAAAAAATAGTATAGTTCACTATAATATTTAGAAAGTTTAGAGTTTTCATTAAATTGCATGCCAAATTTGAACTTTTCCTCACAGAAATCAATCAGAAAAATGGAAATGAGCTTTTAAAATAATAGTTCTCCTAAATTTGACTGAGCCTCATGTTGTTCCAATCCTGTATGACTTTATTTAATGAGATGTTAGGAACAATGACAGCCTCACTTTCACTGTATGGAAAAAAAAGATGCAATGGAAGTGGATGGTGACTGAGGCTGTCAGTCCCCCAACATCCTGCCTCGGCTCATCTCGCTTTGTGTTCCACGGAAGAAAGTCATTCGAGTTTGGAACAACATGAGGGTGAATAATTACAGAATATACAGTGTTTGAGTGAACTACCCCTTTAAGCATATTTTTTCTATGAGCAAACGTCCAGTGCTCCCTGTATACCCCACACACAGGGGACTCCGTTTATGTTCTGTCATTTCCAAGAATTAGGAAAGAGCGTCAGATTCCTGCGGCGTGTGGTTTGCCATGTTACTCTAATGTAGCAAAACGTTATTCTTGGCTGACCGTCGGAACAAAACCATGGGCTGTAAATGTGTGCTTGAGCTACATTTCTCAACTTGTTTGAACAATCCAGACAGCTGATTTGACTCATATTGTGCCGCATCGTTTACAGGAAGTCAGTCTTCATATTTAACATATAAAAAGTGTAACAGCTTCCACGAATTTCACTTAAGAAATAATTCTTGCAAAACGCCACGTCTAAGTTTTACTAACAGACTTCATAAAAGGTTATTCCTGCCGAATCAAAACATCAAAGAAAAATGCGTACTAAATATGCTTACAAATCAATCTCGACTAAGACGTATATATAAAACACAAAACATTTACACATTAAACCATACCTGACACAGCTGTTGGCGTTGCTGTGGCCATTTACTCTCCAGGGCAGCGTGTTGTGGTCCGCATCCCATCGCTTGTCAAACGGAATCGCTGCTGACGCCTCTCTCGGCGTTATTTAGACGAAAATAACAGGGCTTCCCCTCCCGCTTGTCAAACTAGAAGCGCAATCATGCGTTCAGCTGATCCGCGCAACAACAACAGCCTCAGTGTCGCGCAACGCAAACAGTTCACACCGCACCAACCTGCACGCGACGCCCCGAGGGCCCCGCCCCCTCCAATGCTCTCGCAGTTCTAGGGCTGATTAATAATCATGAGGTAGTATACTTCCGCGACGTTCATTGGCCGAAGAAAGTACCTTAATTTTTTAGCTCCCTACTCGCTGTCAGCCACTGCGAGGTGACGTCATGGAACATTCCAAAAATTCCTTGTCCCGGTATTCTTCATTTCAAGGGGACCCTGCAAAAGTTGTTGTGTGTTGATATTATTAACAATCAATATTCCTGGTTTGTCTGCTTTCTCATATATTTTTGTATACATTACTATTTAAAATGGACAGTTTAGCCAAAACTAACAATTCTGTCATAATTTAACCACGCACATGTTGTTCTAAAACTGTGATTTTCTATTTTCTTTAAGAATGCAATAATGTACAATATCTTTATCATATTGGTTTGTAACAATATGAGGATGAGTAAATATGATTTGTGAAGACAATATTCACAATCAACACCCTACTTAATTTGATTTATGCTATTACACACACACACACACACACACACACACACACACACACACACACACACACACACACACACACACACACACACACACACACACACACACACACACACACACACACACACACACACACACACACACACTCACACACACAACACACACACACACACACACACACACACACACACACACACACACACACACACACACACACACACACACACACACACACACGACCCTGGACCACAAAACCAATCATAAGTAGCACGGATATATTTGTAGCAATAGCCAACAATACATTGTATGAGTAAACATTTTTTTTTTATTATTTTATGCCAAAAATCATTAGAATATTAAGTAAAGATCATCAAATGATCTTCTCTCAAATATTGTTCACAAATCGGTCTAAATCTGTGTTAGTGAGCACTTCTCCTTTGCCGAGATAATCCATCCACCTCACAGGTGTGGCATATCAAGATACTGATTAGACAGCATGATTATTGCACAGGTGTGCCTTAGGCTGGCCACAATAAAAGCCACTCTAAAATGTGCAGTTTTATCACACAGCACAATGCCATAGATGTCGCAAGTTTTCAGGGAGCGTGCGATTGGCATGCTGACTGCAGGAATGTCCACCAGAGCTGTTGCCAGTGAAATTAATGTTCATTTCTCTACCATAAGCCAAAGGTGTTTCTGGCAGTACATGCCTCACAACCGCAGACCACGTGTAACCACATCAGCCCAGACCTCCACATCCAGCTTCTTCACCTCCAAGATCGTCTGAGCCCAGTCACCCGGACAACTGCTGCAACAATCGGTTTGCATAACCAAATAATTTCTCTCAGAAACCGTCTCAGGGAAGCTAATCTGCATGCTCGTTAAAGGTCTCGATCTGACTGCAGTTTGTCATCGTAACCGACTTGAGTGGGCAAATGCTCACATTCGATGGCGTCTAGCACTTTGGAGATCACAATCCCGGTTTTCACTGTCACAATGGCAGACAGCAGACAACATCGAGTGTAACACACCACACTGGTTTTCAGAGCCCAGTAAAACTGGAGTGGCCATTAATTGTGGCCAGCCCACCTGTGCAATAATCATGGTCTAATCAGCATCTTGATATGTCACACGGGTGCATGCTCACTAACACAGATTTAGACAGATTTGTGCAATATTTGAGAGAAATAGCCTTTTGTGTACATAGAAGTCTTAGATCTTTGAGTTCAGCTCATGAAAAATAGTGTTGCGTTTATAATTGTGTTCAGTATAATTTGTACAACTGATTTTCTCGTACCCTCAGATTCCAGATATTCAAATAGTTGTATCGCGGTCAAATATTGTCCTATCCTAACAAACCATACATCAATGAAAACTTATTTATTCAGCTTTAAGGACGATGTATAAATCTCAATTAAAAAAAAATTACACTTATGACTGGTTTTGTGGACCCATGGATCACGATGTGTTTCTAATAATTTTATATAATTTATATTACTTCTAACTGCTTGTGCAATATCAGCTAAACTGATACTGAACTGTAATCATAACCAAAGTCACATATTTTATGTAACATTAGGGTGAGAATGCCTTAACACATCCAGAACAAGTGCTTCATGAGCTGGCCTGTCTTGGGGATGCATACTGGGTTGCATATGTCAGCACAATTCCCTGACTCAGTTGTACTCTTTAGTAGAACTGAAGCTTCTCAGTTGCACTAATGGTAGCATGGCCCACATGGGGACTATTAGTGGGGTTAACCATCAGCGTGAACTTTAATTCAATTAACCCTTTCCCAGGGGCATGGAAGAAAAGTAAATTACTAAACTCCTAAGAAAGTGTGGTTATTCCCAATTATCATAAAAAAACGTTATTCAATTCAATTCAAGATTATTTGTATAGCGCTTTTTACGATACAATCGTTGCAAAGCAACTTCACAGGAAATTAAGTTTCTAAAATAGATTTATATTGTAGAAACTCAATATAATTAATTTATGGCAAAATTTGGTTAATTCAGTATAATCGCTGATGGTTGGCTTCCTCTGAGGTCCTCCGAGGGGTTGGTCATCATCTCTTCTCAGGTGTTCGGTCATCTCAGATAATTTAAGGGTTGGATCCAGACTGAAGCTTGTGTAATTCCTAGCTACCACGGGATGTTCTCAGAAACAGAGAAACAAATAAAGACAATTAGCGGATGAAATGATCTGTTCAACCCAAGCTAAAGCATAATAATGTGCGTTTGATCAGATATACCTGCAGTACAAGATTGTGAGATGCATTATATGAATGCTTGGCTAAAAAGATGTGTCTTTAATCTAGATTTAAATAGAGAGAGTGTGTCTGAACCCTGAACATTATCAGGAAGGCTATTCCAGAGTTTGGGAGCCAAATATGAAAAAGTTCTACCTCCTTTAGTGGAGTTTGCTATCCTAGGTACTACCAAGAGTCCAGAGTTTTTGCTTTAGTAAATTATCACTCCGTGTTTCAAACTTTCCAAAAGCCATTTGTTTACCAATTCCCAAGAAAGAAGAGCTAAAAAGCTCAAAGCCGCACCATACCTGTTGGGAATAATTTGTCTTTTCATTTTCCCTGCTGTATTTATTTTTACAAACAGATTACTTCCTCATTGACCCAACTTTTAACACAGCCTTTAAAAATTCTCATACCATTGTTAAGTTGAGTTCAATGAAACACAATGGAGCTTGGGTATCTGTTCTGTTGTTTCTCTGAATATGCTATAGTTTTTTACAACACTCTATGAATCTAAACACAGTCACCCTGACTACCATATGACAAGCGGTTGACAAAGGAATGCTTTGGTTAACGAATGCAAATACAGTGCTGGTTCAATACCCCAAGGACAGTTTAATTACTGGGCATAAATATAGCTTTCCAAACTCTACGCCTGCTGGGCCTCCAACCTGTTATTATGCTTTTTATATTTATTTCACAAGAGTCAAATTACTTTCAAGGAAGCACAATAGTGGTGCTTGATGAACTGAGAAAAAACTACAAAAACTTGAATGCGTAAGAATAATAATAATTTTCAAACTCTCCAAAGATTTTAAATAGCAGACTTTAAATGTGGTCACAGACTTTTGGACTCCACTGTATACCAAATATAATCATATAACATTTGATATTACCCAGTGTTATTTAAAAAAAAATGTATCATACAATATCATATTTAAAGGTTTCAATGTGATTTTTACTTTGTTCATTTTGTTATGCGTTTATCTTTTTGTTTTTTTCATTTACTAAGAATTTATCTTAATTATATTATATTTTAATTTTAGCCATTTTTAGTAAGCTACCCTTTTTATAAGTGTTTAAGTTTTTTAAGTATACGATTTTATATTTTATTTTATTAATTTTTTATTTCAGTTTTATTTCAATTAACAAAACGGATTTAGATAGTTTTAGTTTCATTTTAGTTTAAGTTCAATTCTACCGCTGCTGGGCCTCTAACTTGTAATTATTCTTTTTAATATTTATTTCAAAAGAGTCACAAAGACACAAAGAGTCACAAAGGAAGCACAAAGGTGTTGCTTGAGGAACGGAGTAAAAACTAGAAAAACCTGAATGCATTTTTATATGAAAACTTGAATGCGTTTGAATGTAATTATATTATATTTCAGTTTTAGTCATTCATCACCAAGGCAAGTTACCGGTTTTTATTTATGTTGTTTTTTAGTTTAGTTTCTTTCCTAATATTTATATTTTATTTTATTTCAGCTTTATTTCAATTAACACAATTATTTTTGATAGTTTTAGTTAGTTCATTTTAGGTTACACTTCATTTCAATATTCCACTTTAGACATTCTACTAACTATAATTAACTTTGTAACTATGTCAACTAATTCTTATTAATTTGCAACTACATGTCTACTAACTCTTAGTAGGGTAGGTTTAGGGTCAGTAGAATAAGTGGACATATACTTGCAAAGTTTCTCATACTCCGTGTGCTGTATGTTGTGGACTTATCAAAATATAGTGTTCGAAGATATTAAGCAAACAGTCTACTAATACACTAATGACTGCTAGTTGACATGTAGTTGCAAAGTTACTCATTGTTATTAGAATGTCTAAAGTGGACTGTCGAAATAAAGTGTTAACTCATTTTAGTTTTAATTCAACTCTGCCCCTGCTGGGCCTCTAGCTTGTTATTATTCTTTTTTATATTTATTTAAGGAAGCACAAAAGTGTTGCTTGAGGAACTGAGTGAAAACTATCAAAACTTGAATGCGTAAGAAGGTCACCATGGGGTGAATTAGAGCGACATTGCGTGACAAAACCAGAGCGTTATTTTTAATGTAATGCCACAATAATGTCGGACTGAATGTCTTGCTGTTGAGTAGGTCAACGTGTTGGCTCTAAAATTAGCGAAGAGATAAGGTGAGGCTCTCACCAGCTCAGTGGGTTCAGCGCTGTGTATTTAGAAGGCTTAGACGGACTCCTGGAGACTCTTGGGTGTCCGGTAAAGTTCACCTGGCATTCAGGTGATGAGTCATAGCCCCCAGCTGCCTGATCCTGTCACTGTCGTTCAGACTCCCCATGGAGAACGAGAGGGCTGCTGGCTCCATCGTCATGACAGCCGCTGTCCTCGCCTGAGTCAAACAGGACAGACTGGGCGTCTGTGGCTGTGAGGTGCGTGACGGCCGCGTGGGTGGGGGGTTCAGGCCATGCAGAGAGGTCTGCTTTAATTGGCTGAAGCGTGATTGCACAGTATGCGCTCTTTGAAGTGCATTGGACCACACTTTTGTCGGGTTTTCTATCCCAAGAGCGAGAGGGAAGCACATTAGCAAGGACACTGCATTGTGAATGCTCCACAGTGTGACAATATGATCCTAACAGGCTTATGTAACAGGGATGCCTGCATGCTCGTCTTCCAGCAGACAACGGCTGCACCGACTGTTATATAACTAGATCAGCCTCCCCACAGAGCCTGTGCACGGCACACAGCAGCCTGCCAAAGAGAGCGAGCGAGAGACAGAGATGTGGAGAGTGAGACAGAGAGAAACAATGCTGCCTGCTGCAGGAACACAAAGAGAGTCAAAGATAATGCAGGAGTGACGGAAAACATTCGGAAGAGGATACCATCAGCAGCTTAACATTAAAAGTAATGCATTAAATAATCAAGCCATTGCTTACAAAAAGTATTTTGGTATTACTATAGTTTTAATTTTTTAGGAGGTATGCAAATACAATGGCAATAGTGTACTCAGAAATTAGTCAGTTCCATTGTAGACAGTAGGGTCAAAGGGTCTAAGACTGTTAAAATATATTATATTATATTTGGTTAGTGACCTAGAAAAAAACAATAAGCTTAATTTCAAAGTCTCCGTCTTTCTGGTTATGTCCAGGTTTAAATAAATCGGTATGTATAATATAATTGTCTTAGACTTTTGGACTATATACTTTTATATTAATAATTTGTTTATTTAATCAGCAATAGTTTACATTTTTTTTATTTTGGCTTACGTTTTGTAAATTTGTTAGGTTTTTTATATTTTTTTTTTAAATGTATTTATTTTTTTACCTTTAATTTTTTTTTAATTTCCGTTTTAGTTGTAGAAATTTTAGTACTTCAACTTAAATCTATTTTATTTGAGTTAATTACCATAGTGACATTTCTTATTAAAAAAAGTTTATATATATATATAAATAACCAATTTTTCATCTAATATTTATATTTTATTTAACTTGAATTTTAAGATAACATTTTTCAACAATGATTAACAAATCAACAATTTTCATAATTTCAGTTCCATTTTAGTTAACTATGGCAAGACTGATAACACCGTAGTACTTCCAGTGTACTTTCTGTAAAGGACATGAGATATTATATAGTGACCCCACATGCAACATTATAGCTCAGAGCTAAATCAATAGGTTGTAATACATCTCACTTTGTTGGTAATGTACCCCATCACCCTTGTAGTATCTGATATTTCATTGTCCATTACTTGATGCACACGTATATCTGAGCCTTCCCCATTACATGGAGTTCATATAGTCCCAGATGTATTCCATATATAATGGCTGATAACATCATTTAAAGAACAGGCTGAGATGAGATATGATTAGGGGGGTCTGCAGAATGCATTTAAATATGGTAAAACATCATATATGTAGATATAGTCATACAGTATGGTTAAAATTTTGAATAAACACACATGAGCCTGACAGTGACCTTTATATTCCCCCAGAAGTTCCTCTTATCACATGCACAAGTGGATAATTATTGTAGTATTTTTGCATAGTGCAGCAAAAGCTAGAGGCAGTTGCTCTTGGGATTTAGAGCAGATAAATCCACCCTTGCAGGAAGGCATCACAATCCTCTGCCACTCTGCTGCCAGACTCTGGGCTGTGTGGAGTCTAATGGGTGGTAATGTTGGGTAAATGTTTCCAGCACACATGTGCCAGCAGGACCAAAACTCAATTAGCTTTGCTACATACTGCCGTGTAATCCAATGTGCTTGGGTTTTACACTTAGAATGCAATTAGACCTCTCGACAGCCGCTTTCAGTGATTTCACTATAAGAGCAGTGCCTGCAAATAGAGTACAGTAGCTCTCAAAATGATTTTTTTCTCTTCTCAAAAATTATTTGTTATAAAAACCGGCTACATCTAGTTTTGTAGACTCTCAAATGGTCACATAAAACCCAGAATACTCTCAAGAAGTAAAATGATTGTTTTTGAAACTTCTTTCTGCTTGTGGTGTAAGTCCTGGAGCCTGTTAAGAACGTGGTAGTCTCCCAAAGCCAATCAATGGGTCTTAATTCAGCTTATCCTGAGGTAAACCATCCGCTTAGACAGGAAAGGGGCATCTGACTGATATATAAAGGGAACAATCACAGTTCATTGGGTGGGTAAATACATTTAGACAGACAGAAAGACAGATACAAACAGACAGATAGAGAGACATAGACAGATATATACAGGCAGACAGACAGACCGGTAGCTAGATGGATAGATAGACACGGACGGACACGGACAGACAGACAGATAGATGGATGTTTAGGGTTTCTTTTGCTTGTTCAGATGATCAAACATAATACAATACTATGGTAGCATAAGTTTGGTTTGTGAAAACTTAAAATATTCAATGACGCAGACAATGACTGATTCAGAATTTCTCTTGCAAAACTGATGTTGTTATAATGCACAACTGCACATCACATCCCACTGCCAGCGGGCCGAGTATCAGCATTGTGATTTCACACTGGGTTAAAGGGATCCCTGGAGATACACTTACCAGTCTGGCTATGGGAACTCAGGAGCAGAGAGGGTCAAAGCAGAGACAGAACCTCTTGCAGCACTGCTGAGTCAGTGTGTGTGTGCTGGTGCTGAGGGAGTGAGATCATTTTGTTGATGCGTCTCTCTCCCTTGTTCATTGTTAGGCAAGCCTGCCAGAGAAGGAGAGTTTCCAGACAGGAGTAAGTAGTTTATATTAATTAATGGGGGGAGTTATTTTACTTTTATGCTTCTTCCAAAGTTTGTTTCTCATTTAGCAATGAGATATTGTGAATGCAGCTCTGAGAGAACAACACAAGCCTTTAGATGAAGAGTGGGCTGGGAAATGATACAGTGAGAACACAATACTTTAAAACTCAGGGAAGAACACAGCATTACACAGACTTAAAGCTCAACAATGTCCCCGATGAATAAACAGCATGGTTTGCTTGTCTTAGCTGGTTTTCACTGGTCTCCTAAGCTAAAAAGCACCCAAAACTCCTCAAATAAACCTGCTGGCCAGCCAGAAATACCAGCTAACCATATTAGGTTGGGGTTTCTAAAATGTTAATGGAGAAAACAGGAAACATTGTTCCAACAGTTTGGGGTTGGTGTGGTTTTTGTTTCTTAAAGAAATCTATTATGCTCACAAAGGCTGCATTTTTGATCAAAAATAGAATAAAAACAGTAATATTGTGAAATATTATTACAATTTAAAATAACTGTTTTCTATTTAAATACATGGCATATTTACTCTGGTAAATTAGAATTTTCAGCAGCTATTACTTTAGTGGCAAACATTCTAATATGCTGAATTGGTGCTAAAGAAACATGTCTTTTTATTATTTTAATATAGTTTTTTTGATATCTGTGAATAGAGAGTTCAAAAGAACAGCATTTTTTTAATTATATATTTGTGTAACAATATAAGACTTTACTGTCACTTTTGATATTTTTAAAGCATCCTTGCAGAATAAATACTTTCTTTAAAAAAAAATCTTGCTGACCCCAAACTTTTGGGGGTCAATGGTATAGTATTGTAAAATAAAAAAATAAAACAATTACATGTTAAACCAGCTTAAACTGCTGATCTCTTTTCTGGTTTTGATGGTTCAAGCTGTGAGACCAGCTGGCCACCCAGCTAAACACCAGGTTGGCTGGACTGGGAGACTACCAAAAACCAGTCAAGACCAGCAAAGCAGTTTTTCCTGCACAATTTCATTTCGGGGCTTTATTAAAGTGATGAGGATGTGTGTCATTCTCATAGTAAAGTCATAAAAACATAAAAGAATGCTTCAAGCTTACTCTGATTTCATCTAATATCATGTTTGTTTTAGTCTGGAATGGAGAAAGACTCACAGTCCCTGCCCTGGACAGCTGCAAAGCCCCATTTGAAAAGCAGAAAGAGAAAAACACACCCTCACTGGCACATTTATTATCCTTATTATCCGTTTTGAGTTGGCACCAAGTTCATAGTTCTTAGAAGTTCTGTTCCATACTAGGCAGAGTCCCAAGATGCTGAACTCTAACAAGAAGAAACCAAAGGTTTCTGGCATCAGCTACGAGACAGACCCGATTAAAAATATACTCCACTACAGCAGCCAAAATCAACTGTGCATTCTGATAGCCGAGCTGAGAGAGAGAGTTCTGTGACACAGCAGCTCTGTGGATCAAGAGTAACGTCCTACAGCGTGTTCAGTCAATATCTCTTCGCTAATTGGGAAGCTTTATCTCTGCAAACACACATTAGCTCTCGGTCTTTATTACTCAGCATCAGAGTCATTATCGTCTCTCCTCATCGGCTGTTCAGTAAAATATAGCTAAGGCCATTTCCATCCTCTAACTCTCTTTAGTTCATTTTAAGTCAAAGTGAAACTCGTAAACCATTTAACTTCAGTAACGTGACGGCTTAAAAGTTGAGGGTCAGTGAGATTTTGAAAGAAGTTTCTTATGCTCAGCATTTGACAGGAAAAACTGAATATATTATTACATTTCATAGTAACTGTTTTCTATTTTAATATCTTTTAAAATGTATTTTGTCCCTGTGATGACAAAGTTGAATTTTCAGCATCAAGTCTTCAGTGTCACATGAACCTTCACACATCTTTGAATATGCTATTTGGTGCTCAAGAATCATTTATCCTTACTATTATCATCAATGTTGTCAAATGTTGTGCTGCTTCATATATTTTTGGAAACCATGATACATTTTTTCAGGATCTTTTATGTATAGAAAGTCTCAAAGAACAGCATTTATTTAACATTGATTTTGTCTTGTAACAATGTTGCTGAATACAAATATTAATTTCCTTCAAAAAAAAAAAGTAAAATAAATAACCATACTGACTGAACCTAAATGTTTAGTAATAAAAATAGTAACAATAGCCTATTTGACAATGGAAACAACATCAACAATGGAGCCTATTTGATTCTGAAAAGTGTTTCATATCAGATTTGAAACCCAAATGCAAGTTCACAGTCAACTCATCCAAATAGCTATAAACATAATTGTTTTGGAAAAGAATTGAATGCGTTTTATAAACATAGCCTACTCACTGTATATTCTCTGTAGACCCCCTGGTTAAAAATCTATGGGCCTAAAACTGTCTAAACAGATTTGTTTCTCTCTTCAACATTATTATCCCTGCCCCAACTTTCCTAGCAGAAAGTAATATCAGCGTTGTTTTTTTTTTTAAAATATTGCACACATGCAGTTTTGTCTTCGTGAATGATAAATCATACAAAATAAGACTAGGAACATGTATTAAAGTCAATTTGACTCCAATTTCAGGTTTAGCATACAGTGTGCACTTTTCCTCTCTTTTATGTTTCGAGGTTGTAAGAACGGTTGATGCAAGAAAATCTTACAGACCATTAGCTAATGTTCTAAACACTTGGCAAAGAGCAAGGCCACTCCTATAAATTGCATTTAATATCAACTGGTAACTTTCATAAATGTTGCATAGTATGCCATTCGATATTTAAACTTCGATGCTCTCATAAAACCACATTGAAAAAAACCCCATAGCCTGCCTACAGAGGGTAAATAAAGCACTGCTGAGCTCATCTCACCTCATGGGTGTGTAACACACCCACCCGTTTCTAAAGGAAAATAACAAGAGAGTCATGGAACCCTGACCTACATATACAGATCTCAGGCGTCCTTTTGCTGCCTTAGTGTTACACAAGTGTGCAGAAACATATCAACACTATTAGCAAAACGTTCTTTCATAAGCAAGCATTATCTATGTTTAGTCAAGCTGCCAACTGATAAACCACACATTTGAGAAGAGGGGCCTGATTTGCAGGGCCCAAAAGCACTTAAGGTTCAATAACTTACTTTCTCGCAAGCCACTCAAAACATCTCCAGCACTGAAAGGAATTCAAGAAACACGCTCCCCTTTGGAATTGCAACTCTCTAGGCCTGCTTTACTTAGTTTTTTACGGCTATAGTAAAGTAATGTTTTTTCTGTATATACTTCCAAAGACTACACAACTGGGAGCGTGGTAATTGCTTGTAACTGGAAGAGTGTTTTATGGTCAGTGAGGCCAGTTTGGGGCACGGAGACTAAATTGGGCAACAACAAAAAAAAACATAGCATAAACATAGATTGAGATAGAGGACCAACAGAGCTTAAATGACACATTGGTGGAGGTAAAAACAATATCACTGATGTGATTTTTTTTTATCTATGAAAAAGTGCTGATATGAAATTGCATAACTGGAGTAGTATCAAGTAATTAAAGGCTACATTGTTTGGCCAGTGATGACCATCAGAATTGAGCAATGAATATCATCCATGACAAGGAAGATAAAATCAACAGAACATCAGTTCCACCTGGTGGGCAGACAGCAAATATAAATACAACCTTCTCATTCTGTTGAATCAGCTCAACATTATTTAAAATAAAATAAATAAAAAAATATTCAAATATAAATGTCTTGTATATACACACACATGTATGTATATATATATATATATATATATATATATGCAAGTATGTATGTATGTATGTATTTTTTTTATTAAATCTTCTTTGGTTCTTTGTTGTTTAGCCCTAAACAAACTTAAACTCCATTGTAAATTCTACATCCAGTAATAAAGTGCACAACATTTAATTTTGATTGGCAGTCGGATCAATACAGTTGACTTGTAAAGACTCTAACCAACAGTTTACATGAGTTTATTGAAATATATATAGCATTAGCACAGATTGAACAGCACCAGATCACTGACAAACTACTTCTACAGAAACAGCCAAAAGAGCAATATTGTCCATGGTATGAAAAATGAAATGTTATAAAAGAGCAAAGGCACTTTTTCATAGGTCTGAAATAAACCTGGTCGCTTTTGATAAGAAGTTATCGTAGAAAGGCACATGAAGAAATAGTAATCTTGCATGTTGCTCCTAATAATAGACTACAGATGAACCGTCATGCTTATGTCAAACTACTTTGGGAAAAGTTCAAATGTACTAATATATATATATACACATATATATACACAGTACGTACCTCACAATCAGTTTCTTCCAATATAACTAGCATAGCACAGGCAATACCGAATGACTTGAGGCAGACACACCTACAACACTTAGTTATGAAATTCGCCAACTTCATATTTTGCTTTCATAACAGCTTTTTAGCAATTTTACACAAATGTTAACTAAATGTATGGTCACTTTTAGAAGATTTTCTTATGTAATTTTACTCCAGCATGTGCTTACAAATTAATAACAAAAAGTAATTAAAAAAACAAGTATACAAAGTGTCACAGGTGGAAGGATTAACATTCAGTTTTCAGAAACATTAACTGATTAAATATATCAACTTTAACATATTAACCAGCCCTGAACTGTTCATTTATATGTAAGTGCTATCTAAACACATTATTTCACACCAAATTATCTATTGCCACACCAAACTATGCAGCCAAACAACAAGCTAGATATGCCAACATGTGCCTCTGATGGACTGACAGCACCATAAAATATTAATTTGGATCAGCGATTAATATTACAGCACGGTCTGTTGTTCATGGCAGTGCGGTAGACCCGGTCAGAGTGTGGTGTAGTGAGTTGTACGGGGGAAGGGTGTGTCGGATTGGGTTTATCTGCTGGATGCACAAGTTCCAGGGGCTCTACAGAGGACATGGAGTGAAAACGGCCCCCTGTTTAAGCCCCTCAGCGTACATGGGCCGCCCACGACCCTCTCTCCCCATTGCTTGAGAAGAAAGTAAAATTGTATATTAGAGTGTCTATCATACAATGCTTTGATTGAACCCTGAAGTTGAAATGCTATCACTGTAAAAAAAATCTTCTTTATGTAGTGTAAGGTTTCTAGCAGCAGTATCATGCATATTTGAATTCGTGGCTAAGACCACTACGTTGATGGTCTGTAGGATAGTTATTGTGTTTATTTGTTGCACTGGAAATATGTGGCCTTAGGTTTGAGTAGCTTGCATCTGTTAAACCGACGAGTAGTGTTAAAAACAAGATAAACTACCAATATTGACTTTATAAAACATACTTAACAGCCATACTGAGTTTGAAATGACAGCGAAATAACCCTTAAGGATCATGAGATGTGAATTATTCAGGAAAATCGACAACACGATAGAAGCAACTAGTTTATATAACTCATTTCATTCAATTATCCTTCATGTGTGGAGACACAGCGACTCTTTTGCTAGACGTATACTGTTCAAATGTTTGGGGTCAGTAAGATTTTTTTCACATAAAATAACACTTTCATTAAGCAGGGGATGCATTAAATTGATCAAAATGGCAAAAAAAGACTTTCACAAAAAATCGATTTCAAATAAATTCTTAAATGTTTTTAACAAAATATTGAGCAATGCAACCGTTTTCACTGTTGCTAATAATAATAAATGTTTCTTGAGCACAAAATTAGCATATTAGAATGATTTCTGAAGGATCATGTGACACTGAAAACTGGATTAAAGGATTCTGAAAATCCAGCTTTGTTGTCACTAAATAAAGGATATTTTAATATGCAATAAAACAGTAATTTTATTACACAATATTACGGTTTTACTTTATTTTTGACCAAATAAATGCAGCTTTGGTAAGCATAAGAGATTACTTTCATTTTAAAAATCTTACAGATGCCAAGCATTTGAACGGTAGTGTAAGAAATGAGACGGCAGTGAATCATTCATCAAGCAAAAAGGGTGCTTCTCATTTCCTTAACTGTCCATCCACCTTATCTTTACTTGCATTTTAGCTCGTTTAATCTTAATATCTTAAGGGCGTGAGTATGAGATAAAAGGATTGAGGAATCAAAGCAAAACGAATTTCGTGTTCACTTGAGCATTACCTAAAACTGACATTTTTGTGCAGCTATATTACTCTAAAAAAATATGTGTGCTTCAGGTGAATGGCGACTTTCTGCACAGCAGTAATCCTCACGTCATGTGTCAATTTACTGAACAGCAGAAATAGATTTAAGTGCCATTTTTTAAATACTTGTCACGGCATCATATACTTTTGTTGTTGTCCATGCATTTTTTTTTATGTGTAAGTACCTACCAGGCCTATGAGACTGGTCACCAATCATCTGTTTCAGATTTGAATCACGTTCAGTCTTGGCTATTAAATGGTTTTTGGAGATTGTAATATTTATAACATAGCACAAACATGGTCAGCTTGAATAGGTGAGAGAGTTTCACCCACTCAAGCTCAGTTGAAGTCTCGATTGGAGCAAATGACAGGAGCCACAAGCGTCCACAGGTAGAGCCCCAGACCCAGCCAGCTGGAGCTGATCTTCACCCACACTGCAGGAATAGTGCTCTGCATGGCCTGAGTGGTTATATCAGGTCTGGAGATAGATGTGAGGAAAAGGCAGAAAAAAGAACAATATTTAGGCTTCAGCTAGTCTATGGTCTGTTGTATTGTGACTGCATGAAAGAATGACCAGTACATCCTTTAAAGGTCCCATATTGTCAAAACTGAAATTTCCTAGCTTTTTTCATGATAACAGAGGTCTAGGGGCTATGTAACTACCATATAAGTTTCAAAACAGTCAATCCACAGTAAAGCTCACACAGCCTGCATAAAGTAGCTGTGATTTTTCACGAGCCCTTGAGACTTCTGTAAAAATGTGACGTCCGAACTACGCCGTCACCGCCTTCAGTCACCATCCCGAGCACCGCCACCGTCCTTTTGCCAAACCCCCAGACAGCATCGTGTCCATGCCATTGCTGAGCAACAACAACACGGAAACATGTCAAAAAGGTTAACTTTAACGGACGAAACTAGATCGGTCGACCTGTAATGTTACACTCTCACTCACAGGATGGACGATCTGACAGGATTGTTACTAGTATGAGGTGGATCACGTCTAACATGATAGTAAAGACAAACTCACCATGTGTCTATCTAGTCATGATGAAGATGTAAATACATTTCAATTTCAGCAGGCAACTATTTTTACAGCTACATTATTAATCCAGCCACAATTAATCACAACACTGTATATACAATTACAAATAATTATATATAAATCGCCAAGTCTGTTGTTTTACACACATGCACACAGACATTATTTCATACACAACATATGCGTGAGATGCAAGAAATCTTCAGACACGCCCATAACAACAAAAGACAATACTTTATTGAACCTTTTCTGATAAAAAGTGTTCGCTGCAAACGCGATCATGTTTGACGATCGTTTCTGTCCAGTCCACTCGTTTTATCACGTTTAACCACAGCTGTCGTCGGTTTTTTTGTCTGGCAGTGGCAGCAGGTATACGATAAAATTTCTAAGTTGAGGCTGTATTACATCAATTCTGTCACCCAACATCACAACAAGAAGATATTTTGAGCTCCTTAGGTAACTTAGCTGAAATCTGCGCTGGTTTGAATGGACCGCCTCCTTTGTTTTGCAGCTAGCGCTGTGACGTCGGCCCTACATGACCCTAGTTATCTGTGGTTGGCCTAGCCGTGCGTCACTCAGAAAACAACAGGCCAATCAGAAGAGAGGCTCATGAATATTAATTAGACAGGACAAATCGATCTGTTTTCAGCAGAGCTCCTGAGAAAAGAGCTGTACAAATATATTGAGATGGTTTTTGGTAGTTATACCGCAGATATATATTCTTAAGGACATCAACACCTAAAATAAAACTCCAGAAAGGTGTACAATATGGGACCTTTAAAATTCAAAATAATCAAATTTAAAGACTGCCATACAGGTTTTGAACTTTTTGGTTCGATCGAAAATCCAAAAGTGGAAGAATGAGCACTTACTTGTACCAGTTAGTGAGTGTCATCATAATGTAGAGAGAGGCCAGTAAGAGGTGGAAGTGGAAAAAGGAATAGTTGTATGTGACGCCGTCCTCTTCATTATCCACGACACGCCGCAGTCCGTCTTTGCCCACCTCCTCCCCTCCCATAGTGCCCTTCCCTTCCTCTGTCTGCATCAGCCGGTTCACCTGAGCATTACTGGATGAACGGATGCTGAAAAGAGAAAAGACATCACATGGACACTAGCATGAGAATGATGTTTACTTCGCTCAGATTCATATTTAGTTGATGATGAGCTAGATTGGGGTAGAGTTTAAAGGCAGAGAGGCTGTTTTTTCTGAGATGGTTCTCACACTTGCCAATGGATGGAAAATTAATTGAGGAAATTTGGATGTCAAAGGTTAATACGTTTATTTAGGAAAGATCAAAACTGACAGTAAAGAAAAAATATTTTACAGAATATAGTAAATGCTGTTCTATTAAACCGTATATTCATCAAAGAACCTCAAAAAAAGTTCATGATTGGTTTCCAAAAATATATTAAGCAGCACAACTGTTTTCAACATGAACAGTAATAACCATGTCTTAAGCATCATATTAGCATATTAGAATCGTTTCTGAAGGATCATGTGACACTGAAGACTGGAGTAATGGCTGCTTTGTACAGCTTTGTTTATTTTACATTGCTACAATCTCACAATAATACTGCTTTTATTGTGTTTTTGATCAAATAGATGCAGCTTTTTTTTTAGCATTATCGACTTCTTTTTAAGCCAAAAAAATCTTACCAACCCCAAACTTTTGAAATAGTGTATATATTAGTGCCATTCAAAAGTCTGATTGAAAATTAATACAAATCTGATTTGAAATAAAATTAACCCGCAAAAACATTTGATCATTTATTTTATTAAAAGCTTTTGGATTCTGGAAAATCTAAAGAAATGCTGAAGCAAACTAAATACAAATGTTTAACATTTTAGGAAGCACAAGAAGCATAACTAATCTATAACTAATAAAATAACACATTTAATGACACTGACCATGTTAAAGTTACCTTTTAACTAGTGACTCTTACTTGCCAAGGCCAATTTGAACTCACAGTTGCTGCTTGGCAAATATTAATTTTGGACCCTGCCTACAGGTGTCAACATCTGACACAACTAATCAATCAATCAACCCATGCCTCTGTGCAGCTGGTTGTGAATGTCAAATTGAAATGTACAATGAATCTGCATAGAAAACACCAGTTAACTACAGCAGCTGATGTAGAAATGTACTTGAGATTGTCTTTACGCATTTTAAAAGCAGATACTGACAATAACAAGAGCTCAATGAAAGAAAAAAAAAGTAATGTTCAAAATGTTTGATTTGCTTAATGTACCTGGCATAAAAGGTGCAGAAGAGGAAGATAATCAATCCCACAATGCCTTGAGCATCCCACCACTGCACCATCCCAGGCGAGCTTGTAGGCATGGCCTCCGTTGTGCTGATATTAGACACCAGGCTGAGCAAACTAGGGTTACATTCTCGATCTAAATTTAAAAGTGAACATCCGAAATATAATATATTACAACTACTACGCCAATTAATCACATAATTCACTACTAAAGAAGACTATGATCACACCTAAAAATGGTCAGGTAATCACATTTTTAAAGCTTATCTAGGCTGCTAATAGGTTTACTTTATAGACCATAACAGAATGTGGGGATAGTAGTGGGTTACATTTACAATCTGGATTCTAGCAGGTAATTTGGCTTTATTCAGTAACAAGCATCAAGAGACTATAAAGGCTGAGCATCTGGTTTGTATGGCACCACAAAACTCACCAAATATTGCATCAACCTGAGTAGGAACAAAATTAAAACTCATAAAATGAAAAGAGAGACCTAAGACAGACAGTAAATATTTTCTGGCATTTTTACTAGGATTGTTGTAAGTTTTACTAACTTACTAGGATTGTTGGTCATGGCTGACCAGGTGACGTACATAGTGTACAGAGTTATAATAGAGGACTGAAGTAGACCAGACTGAGGTGAGGCATCCTGCAAACACATGCAAAAATAGAGAAACATATTTAATAAGCACAAATCAGACTTAGTCTACCCTTGTAAGAAACAACCTGCAGATTTTCATAATGGCTGGCACAGTAAAGAAAGCTTGTCTGTTGTGGCAGGCCAGCATTGATATTCTGTATGCAAAGGAGGAAACAAAGAAGTTTCCTTACAAAGACAAAAGCTGGAGGCTAATGTAAACAGTAGATGACCTTCAGTACAACAGAGAGGCTGTTTTCTTATGCACATTATTATAAATCAGCATTCATGTCAGGATGTGTGTGCTGAGGCAATTGCATATTTGGAACAGTTAGTTAAAGCAGTTTGATCATTTCCTGTTTGCTGCGTTATGTTCAAGGTCTTAATGCTGCTTAATATCATAACATGGAGTTGTTTGGCCTTTTATCAGGGATTTGGAATTGGGTGCAGAGATGAGACGGGAATGAAAAGCACGGTTTACCTGTACTTTTGGCAGAACGGAAACCACAGATATGATGACGCAGAGAATAAGGTTGAAGCTGATGAAGAACTTGTGTTCGGTGCAGTTGTCGGGTTTGGTGTAGTAGAGATAAAACAGCACGACTGCTGCAAAGGCCAGAGCGTAATGCAGGACAGTGAAGAACAACAGACCTGTGGGCATAGAAAACAGTCTCGTGTTTCATTCTCTGAAAAGAGTGGATTTGGACACACCTGTTTGCAAACCTATTGTGATGAACAGTGTGTATTTCAGTGTATCTGCTCTCTACATACCTGAGAACCAACACTTGCTGTTGCCTTCCTCAGCATTCCTCACCCACACCTCATTCCAGGAGTGGGCAAAGTCGATCAGGAGGATGAGCTGGATCAGGATGAACATGAAGGAGCCCACAATACCAAAGTAGAACCAAACTGTGATTCAAAAAAGAAGAGAAGTTATGCTTCAGTTGCATACTGATTAAATGTGCTTAACCACAACATAAAATCAAAAACAAGCCTTTTTACTATCTAAATAAATGATCATCAATGATCTTCAAATCTCGTATGCTCACCATGGCTACATTTATTTGATTAAGAACATAACAACATTTTTCAAAATATCTTCTTTTGTGTTCCACAGAAAAAAAGGAAAGTCATGCAGGTTTGGAAAGACATGAGGGGGTCAAATGATGACAGAATTTTAGTTTTTGGGTGAACACTTTAAACTACATTTATAACTATGTTTAATAAAACATTCATCTCTGAAGGGGCCGTATTTTCATACTTAAATTCACAATGAAACATACTAATGTCAAGGTCTTGTTTTGGAAGTTACCCGTGATCTCTGAACACAATGTTCTGCATCTTTAATTCCACACCATGAGAATTCTGGCAAGACAGTAACAACGCGTTCTCACTGCTAATGTAATATGCTATGAAAAAATAATAACATCCTATTCCACTTTCAATACGGTCTTTTCCCATGCATCTCATAACATTCAAAATAGTCATTAAAAAGTAATTGACTTCTTCCCTACAGGAGACCAGGCATTTTCTGCATCCCTTGACATTTAGCCCTGCGTCATGACAATGGCTTCCCAGAATAACATTATCATCACTATGCTGCATTTAGAGCTTAACATCATTGCCATGTTGTCATTGCTTCTATGTTTTTCTCAATGTGAATATATGGAAATTGTTCTATTATGTGCTGTTAACGGAATAGTTCCACCTAAAATGTACCATCATGAAATGTTCCATCTGGGATGAAAAAGGCTCCGACGGTGATGCCAACAAGGATCAGAAACTTGAAGAACCAGAACCTGACAAAATAGTATAAAATCAAGCAAATTTCAATTAATTTAGTAAATGATACAATGACAATAGCATAATAATATAACGGTACATTAATAATAAATCAGGGTTACCCGTTCTGAACAGCGGCACGAGGGTCTTTGCTGCTCTTTACACGAATCATGATTGCGGAAAACAGGAAAAAGAAGCATGTCATAGCAAAGCACATGCGGTACACAGATTTGTAGCCTACAATCACGTCACAGTTAACATGGTTGTCGATTCCTGGTATTGTGGTTCCTCCTTGACAAAAGCCAGGAATCTGAAGAGACATTAAAAACAGAAAATTAACACAATGCACTGAAAGCACAAGTGAGGCCGATAAAGACTGATGGTGGGCCCACCTTGCGGAGCTGCGTCTCCATGCCAGGCAAGATCATGATTACAGACACCAGTGTCCCCAGGAGGAGGAAGAAAGAGAAGATCAGCCGGGTGACGGTGGAGTTATTGGAAGAAGGACAACAGCCACAGAGGAGACATGGAGCGGATCCACACAAACATGAGGCCTGTAACATGGAAGGAGTAAGAGAAAGAGCAATTATATCACCAGTTCAAGCATTTATTGTTTAAAGGGGTTGTTGACTTTTTTTTATTCTAGGCTTGATTTTGTTTATGGGGTGCAGTCTAACATGTGTTAATACTTCGAAAAAAAAAGCATTATTTTTCACGTAATATACCTTTATTCTGCACCGCTCTGTACATTCTCCCTTGAACTCTCTGATTATTTCCTGTTTTTATGAAGCCCCCTCTCAGAAATAGGCGATGGGCTCAGATTGGTTAGCTGGCCCAGTGTGCTGTGATTCGCTAAACCGCCAGTGCGCGTCTAAACGTAAACCCTCACCTCAGCAGCTTGCGCTCTGGTTGTATTATAAATAATGGCGTTGTCAAACAATACTGCTGATCAATTTGAGCACGATTGAGACACAGAGAATATTCGTGAAGAGGATCGCACAGAACCTGTGCAAGCTTAATGCTATGTTTTTTGTTTGTTGTTGTCCCATACTTTTAGATATGCAGTTATTAAAAGCTAACTTAAGCAGTAGCATTTACAAATAAGTGGTTTTATCCTGAATAAAGCTTTAATACAGCACGGCAGTCTGTCTATGCACATAAAGTGTATAATTGGAACATAGTTTATTGGAGCTGATAAGCTGATGATCAGGTGAGAGAGAGAGATGCAAACAGAGCGTGTGCAGAGCAGGGGATGAGTGGAACAGGATTAAGAACCGCTGCTTTAGAATATTGATTTTGAAACGTGAATCCATTAGAATCGTTAGAAGACAGAATCTCGATTCATATATGAATAGATTTTTTTTCGTGCACTCCTAGTTTTGACAGCATGGCAACTCTTCCTCTTCTCTAAAGCAGCATAACATGGCCTCGCCCCCTTCATTGCATGTTCCCAGGGGCCGGGTTTATCAGGGTTTGTGACATCACAAACCCAGGAAGTAACTCGATGTAGTACCTACGAGCCGTTTTTGTAGGCATTAAACTGCCATAATTGTAAATGCACTGACACTAACGAACTTTGTGTTGTATTTTAAAATTCATTACCTTTTGTAACTACGGTGATCTTTTAGAAATAATAATATGCTAAAAAAATAATATATATATTATTAGCAACGCTGAAAAAGCTTTGAAGAAATCATAATAAATTTGGTTCGGGATTCTTTGATGAATATAAAATTTGTAAATTAAATTAACAAACCAAAAACTTTTGAAATGGCAGTTTTCTGAGCAAATGTGTAAATGAGAGCTGGTGATATATATATATATATCACCAGCTTTGATTTACAAATTCACACCCTACAGGGTGTGTAAATATTAATCATTCAAGGTTCAAGTGATTTTTTTTTTCTGGGCTCTATAAATAATTCCTTTAGTAAAAATAAGTGAATTTCCTCCATTAAAGTATTCTACTCATTTTCATGACATTCATGGTCTAATTTTTGTATATGATGGCAGAAGGAAGAAGGGTTGTTCTGTTGCATGAACCAGTGAGGAAATAAATGTTAAAGACTTTGATCCTTATAAATTCAGTCATGTGCACTGAATAAAAGTTCATTTAAAAACATTAACCATGACCGTTACTCATGCTAGGAGTGGCTGATCAGCTGATTAACCAAGGCTGACAAACCAGAAATATTTGATATACAGTGCCCTCCAAAAGTATTGGAACAGTAAAGACAAAATTGCTCTGTTGGCTGTGGAGTCAAGACATTTACAAATATGATTAAAAGATGAATATGAGACAAAACTACAGAATGTCACATTTTATTATTGGGTGATTCAACACATAGATGTTTTACCAGCTAAGAAGTTCAGCACTTTTAGAGTTTCATCCCCCTATCTGATGTGAGCATAAGTATTGGAACAGTTGCCTCGCAGGTCTTTCTAAGTGATCAGCTGTGTCCTGTTGCATTAATTCTTCAGGTATTAAAAGCAGGGAATGTGTCGTATCAGTTATATCCATTACTTCTGCATTCTGAATCTTGCATTCGATGATGACACACACAAACCAGAATGAAGACGAGGGAGCTGAATCTGAGAGAAAAGCAAGCAATTTGGATGCTAAAAGAAAAGAGGAAGTCAATTAGAGCTATAGCAAAAACAAAGGGCATGGAGAAATCAAGAGTTTGGAAACCACCAGCAACCAACAACTACCTGATCGGCTGAGAAAACAACAGTAGTTGATTACAGACAAATCATAAAAGCTGTGAAAATGAACCCTAAAAGACGTGTCTGTAAAATCACCAACAACTTCCAGAAAGCTGGGGTGATGCTCTGACAATCTACTGTCCTCAGGAGACTTTGACACAGAATTACAGATGCTACACAGCAAGATGCAAACCTCTGACCAGCACCAAAAATAGAAAGGCAAGATTAGAGTTTGCAAAAAAGCACAAAGTTGAGCCAGAAGAGTTTTGGAACCGTGTTTATGGACCGATGAGACAAAGATGAACCTTTATCTAAGTGATGGGAAAGCAAAAATGTGGAGATAAAAAAGGGAACCGCAAATGATCTTAAGCATACAGCCTCATCTATAAAGCATGGTGGAGGTGGTGTCATGGCATGGGCATGTATGGCTGTCTCTGGAACAGGCCCTCTCATCTTTACTGATGACTTAATGTATGATGACAGTAGCAGAATGAATTTGGAAGGGTACAAACCCATCTTGCCCACCAATATTCAAGAAAATGCCACCAGATTCATTGGGAAGTGCTTCATATTGCATCAGGACAATGACCCAAAACACCCTGCCAGTTCAGTCAAGGAATTTATAAGGGCAAAGAAATGGAAAGTCTTAGATTACCCAAGTCAATCTCCAGATTTAAATCCGATTGAACATGAATTTCACCAGCTGAAGAGGAGAGTAAAGGAAGAAACTCCCTAAAACAAGCAACAATTGGAATTGGCTGCATTAAAGGCTGGGAAAAGTATTTCAAAGGATGAGATCAAGAGTCTGGTGATGTCTATGGGTCACAGACTCACTGCTGTGATTGTGCGCAAGGGATGCAACTAAATAATAGCCTTTTAATCTTTTATATCTGCCTTATGTTCAACTGTCCCAATACTTATGATCACATAAATGAGTGGGATGAAACTCTAAAAGTGCTGTTCTTTTTATTTGGTAAAACGTGTGTGTTGAAACATTAGATTATTTTTTATTACCACATTTCTTCAGCTTAAAATCATTTTTCGTAGCTATATATCATGGCACAGGTCAGGTCAGTCATTCACTTTTTACACTTAAGTATTTAAGACTGCTGTGTACGCTTCAATGCTTTGAAAATGGGCGAGAAACATTATTACAGGTGAACCCAAATTGTTATTCTCAATTACAAAAACTGACGAAAACTGAAAACCTGTATAACCTGATTTTGAACAAAGCATCTCAAATAAAACACATTGAAACTACAAGAAGACTCATCACAACCAAAGACTACATTACAAAAACCATTAACAGCTGACATGGAATTATCATCCCTTGAATTACAGTAGAATTTCTTTAAATGATTCAGTTAATCATGTGATCGTTTTTTGTTAGGAAGTCATGGAGGATCTCGGAGTCTGCAATAATTAATCACAATGCAAATATGAGCACACTTCCGTGTAAAGTTACTCTTATTATTCCAGCGAACAGCTCTTGGTAACTACACATTTTCTATTTAAATATCGTCATCCATTACGTTAACTTTTTATAAATATGTTGTCTTAGTTATATTGTTCTCTATTTTCGGTTCATTTATTGATTTAGCAACGCTGTTCATTAGCAGCTCGGTTAGCTAAACCATGAAAAAATAAAACAGAACACTTACACAGCTCGCAAGAGAACACAACGCCATACAGGCTCCCATTTTGTATTAATAAACAAACAAACGACTCCAAACTTTCAGAGGATGACGGTCAATTACAGCATGAGCTATTTCTCGTTCTGTCACTAGATTCCGGTGTTTGAAGCTAACGACTCTAACAGGCAATTCATTCTAATTCATAATAAAAGTCCTTTATCTCAATTTCCCATAAACTCTACAAGTAAATCGAACAAAACAAATAACTAAAACTAACTAACTAACTAACTAACTAGCTAACTAAATAAAAAACAAATCTATATATAATGTATTTTTTTTTTTTTTTTGGCATGTTATGTATTTTGAACTACTTTGTTTATATTACTTGATTATATTAGTTTCCTGCTTGTGCTGAAGTTCATATGCAAATTAAGCAAACATGATGCGTTGCTTCACATTCTCATTCGCTATTATGATGTAATATGTTATTAGATAACTACGCAGTCTAAAATACAGTATTTTAATTGTGTTAGTTTCTTATTATAAATATCGGTTATGAATATGTAAATGAAAATAGGCAGTTTAGGACATGGTAACTTTTATTTTGAAACGTAAACTTGGTGCAAAACATAAACGGCTTTATTAGTTTATTTATCAATTAAAAAAAACATATAGCCTACCTCTATAGATAAGTAAGAAATTAATAATTTATATGTGATATTGATATTTAAATTAACTTGATATTCTACATCATTACATTTCTTTGATTATATTTGTACATTTGTAATTGATAGCCTATATTTTGATTAAGTAGGTCAGATATTTCACAAACAAATGTATTTAACCTACATCTGTTTGGCATTGCAGTGGCATTGAACACAATAATGCCATAACAATGCTTTATGTTGGATTAGATCCACAATATTACGTTTATATGTTATAGATAAGATATGTGATTTCACTCTTACAAAAAAAAAAAACAATCCCCACTGGCCATAGCTGTGGTTACAAACTTTACTGAAATGACAATTTCGAAATCTGACAGGAAATTCTCCAAGACATTTGAGTGTAGGCTATTATAGGGAATAGTACTGACATTTTAAGTTTAATAATAATAATAAAATATTGCAGTAGAGTGTGCTTCATTTAACACGGGGGCCTAACCACAACCTAATCCGATTGTAGAAAAAACATACATGATAAATAGTAAACAATAATCAGAAAATCATTATTTTGGCATCTTAACGCCATGGTTATTTGAAATAACAACGATTTTATTCAGTATTCATTCTCGATGCAGTGTACCGTCTCCCCTACGAATAATGAATGGTACCGTCCTCTTTGCCCCTGTCAATTATTCCTCTGAAATCACGATCGCAAACGGGTGCCGAGATGGTTTCAAACCTTAGGACTGGGGCAGGTGCCTTCAAAACACACGGCCTTCCGTAAAAACGGTGCATTCATTTATCAGTACCGTGAAAAATCTGCTTCAGTCAGGGATATTGTGGATATCTCTCACCGCTGGTAAGTTCTCGCCTCTTCCTTATGCTGTTTGAGCTCGGTTTAAGCTTCTATCACAGTGTATGAAATTCATTCATTATCATTATTAAGGTGAAACACTGACACGTTGTTCGAGGCTTTGTTATAACGATCACTTGTATTAAAATGCATTCAAGATTAATACTAGTATAGTGATAAATATCGGGAGAATGAACAGCCCTTTTATTGACAACAATCAAATAAGGATGACAACACAATTATACATATTGAAAATAAACGCACTTATTAGATTAAAACTGTTGAATTGCGATATTTGATGATGACAGAGCGCAGATGTGAGGCTGGAATTAGGGGACGCGTTTATACATGTACACCCATGGGCACGTACTGCTGTCAGATCAATTTCAGCTGTAACCCGAGGGCAGCTTTAATAAATTCACTCTAAAAATGAAAAATAACAATATTGGAGTAGACTTCAATGCTTTAGCTAACTACTTCATATATACTGTATATAGAAGTAAAAAGCATTAATCACCTTATTTAGAACATTTTATCATTTATTTTTTTATCTTACATATCACACACAAAAACTAAAAATGCCCTGCTCATAAGATACAAGATTTTACAAATAAAGGAATACACACACACACACACACACACACACACACACACACACACACACACACACACACACACACACACACACACACACACACACACACATATATATATAAGTAAATATATGAATAAAAAGATTACCTGCATAAATGTGTGAAAAAATAAAACAACAGATGTTATTTAATATTTTATTATCCTATGTGTTATCTGTGCTTCTAGGTAACCCTGTGCTCTGATTTTTTTTTTTATTGTTGGACACAATTGCCAGAGAGGCCCATTTTGAACTTTAAATCATCATGTGCCGTGTTCCATTTGCATCATCACACATTTTTTATAATTAGAAATGGATTGCAGATTGAATAGGTTTGTATATTAAATTGACATGAAATACAGTTATAAACTGTAAAATATACAGTCAGTGCTGATAAATAGTATTTGGCTGTAGGGATCAAATCATATCTTAATTCAATATTTGTGTAACATACTGTTGGTACTAAGATGATTTTATCTCATCAGGGCCCGTATTCACAAAACATTTTATCTTAACACTAAAAGTTATACTAAATATATTATCCTGTATATAAAGTTATCCTGTATATCCTTCATTGTCGATTATATTCCACAGTCCTGCATGTTGGAGCAGCTGAGAGAAGTAAACTGATACATAAATGTCCATTGTTTAAATTTTTTTTCAACGTACGATTCTATTTCTAGCGAGTAATTTGCCTAATTATTTCTAAAGCTCATATGACTTTGTTCCAGATCATTAGAAATTATGTTATGGTGCCTTGGAAGTCTGCGTGAAACCAGTAGAGGAAGTACCGTCATACACAAACACCACCTGAGAAGTCATTACCTGGCAAGTGAGGCATTGTCACTAGATTTTTTACTGTAAAACATGATTAATAGGATTAACATGACATCATCCGCTCCACTTGATCACAGGGAAATTAAGCGTAAGCAGTATCTGTCGTCTTGAGAATGACCACACCACAGTTCTTAAGATCACTTTAGTCTCGTCCCATGTTGTTGTCCTAAGATTTCCCTAATGCAGTGTCCAAATGTGTCGTTCAGTTTGAGAGACAGTATGAGGTCATGCCCAAAGTGTGGCCAAAGTTGTTCAGTCTGAATGCTTGGACAAGTGAAGTGACCCTTGCGGTCCACCTCTATTTGTTTACACAGCCTGTCATATAAAGTCTGTCACTTCCCCTGCGTCTTATACAACACTCTCTCTTTGCACTCTTGTTGGATGGACACTAGCAATGATGGACATCAGGCTTGATATTTTGCTTTTCTGTGGATATAGAACAATCACGAAATGACATCTTTCTACAGAATGTATTATCAGTAATCTGGATGCACCGTGCCTCCTCTAACAGAATTAGGTTTTCAATGTGAAGGTCATTGCTTTGGGCTTCCAGCTGTTGCATGACTGATCATGTGAGACTGATAGGAAAACAAACCCATCATCCAAAAAAGTGCATTCAATCTGCGCCATGTTTAACGGACAGCAGGTTCGATTATTTTACCCAAGCACAGACTGTGTTTTGCTTTTATTTGGCTATTTGTGTGAGAAAGCAAACCGGTACAGATGGTGTAATTTTGCACACGCTGCTCAAACGAACTCATTACTTTCTTACAAGAGTTATTTACAGATTCAGATACAGAAGTTGTCAGGGACAAACAGGTTAAACAGTAAAACAGCCATTACAGGAGTTAATATTTCTATAATTAACCTTATATAATAAATCTATGGTTGGCAACATATTTTCCAGTACTGTATGATTTAAAAAAAGAACACCCATTTAGTATTGTTTTTCTTTTAAAGATTAAATATATATTCACTATCATTGTTGGTTTGATAACTGGGTTAATTAATTATTTTCATAATTAATGTTCAAAAGTTTAAGCACTGTAAGTAAGTAAAAAAAATACTTTTATTCAGCAAGGACACATTAAAATAATACAAATTAACAAACGATTCAAAATATGTCTATTTCAAATAAATTCTGTTATTTTGACCTTTCTATTCATCAGAGAATCCTAAAACAAAATGTATCACGGTTTCCACAAAAATATTAAGCATTTTATTAATGTTGTACTTTTTATAACATAATAAAAATGACACTGAAGACTGGAGTAAAGTGCAGAAAATTCAGCTTTGCCATTACAGGAATAAATCACATTTTAAAATACATTAAAATAGAAAATTAAAGTGTAATAATAATATTTCACAACATCAAATAAAAGCAGCTTGGATGATCAAAGGAGACCTCTTTCAAAAATTATTATTATTTTTCAAATAACAATATTTTCTGTTGTCTTTTTTGCATTTCTCCAACTTGCACATAAAATGTTAATCAGCGACTGACTTTGAACTTTGTTTACTGCAGTTGTGTGATACAGGCACACTTACTGAAAGCAGAAGATTACATGTTATCCATCTACTAATCTACTAGTACAAAAGTGTGTCTGTAATTCTTGGGTGAGACACTGCTCTTTGTATCTTCAACTTTAAGGCAATGACATCTAGTTTAGTTGAAGATCTGTGGTTAAGCAAGTCTGAACGAATGAGAGGTTTAAATAAATGATAATAAATAAGAAGTGTAGCTGAGAGTGCAGTGGATCCACTCCAGCGCTGTCTCTCATCTGTAATCCTCCAGCTTCATACAATATGGATTATAAAACTACAAGAGCCACAGCTAGCCAGGCAGCCTGTCAGTAGATAGACAAACAGAATGAGAGAGAGGGACTGATGCTGTCTTAAGCTGTCTTTAGCCTAGATGTGCTTTTACCAATGTATAGTGTTTAATTGAACGGTTCACCTAAAAATACTACAAATTTGCAGAAAATGTACTCACGCTGAGGCCATCTAAGAAGTAGATGAGTTTGTTTTTTCAACAGAACAGATTTGGAGAAATTTAGTATTACATCACTTGCTCAACCCATGGATCCTCTGCAGTGAATGGGTGCCGTCAGAATGAGAGTCCAAACAGCTGATAAAAACATCACAATAATTCACGAGCAATTCACATTGGACTCCAGTCTACCAATTAATGTCTTGTGAAGTGAAAAGCTGCATGTTTGTAAGAACAACCTAATCATAGGGGTTTTAACTTTAAACCATCGCTTCTGGCCAAAATGCATAATAACGCTTTTTTTTTTGTGGGGTATGCAATGTGGGGTAAGTCGTGGCCTAATGGTTAGAGAGTCGGACTCGTAATCGAAAGGTTGTGAGTTCGAGTCTCAGGCCGGCAGGAATTGTAGGTGGGGGGAGTGAATGTACAGTGTGTTCACTGCTGTGTGTGCACTTTGGATGGGTAAAGGAAGAGCACTAATTCCGAGTATGGGTCACCATACTTGGCCGTATGTCACGTCACTTTCAGTGAAAAAGTCCATCCTCTGTTGTCCTCCTAAAACATAATTGACTGACTCATTTGTTTAGAATGGTTTTTACTTGTAAACGGTGCTTAATGAATGTTAATTAATGGACTGGTTGTGTGGATTACTTATGAATTATGTGATATTTTTATCAGCTGTTTGAGCTCTCATTCTGACGGCACCCATTCAATGCAGAGGATCCACTGGATCCATGTCTCCAAATCTGTTGTCTCCATAACTCATCTAATTCTTAGTTTGGCCTGAGGTTGAGTAAATTTTCAGTCAATTATAATTTTTGGGTGAACTATTCCTTTAATAGCCTGAGAAGAGTTTTTGAGATCCTTGGTTGAGAGAGCCGTGAATATACATTTTTGATAGCCTTGGTAGGCCATAAAATTATGCCCCACATTTATATTTGGTTAATCAATGTTGTATAGATGATTTATCTTCCATCAGGCAAAAGGTTACTTAGGAAAATAATAAAACGACATGTGATATTTAAGGGATGATGTTTAATTCTCCCCTTTTGAAAAAAAGTATAAACAATTGCAATGCTCAGATGGCAAAGGTTCAGTGTATAAAAATTAATGTGTAAATTATACTACCTGTACACTGCAATAAATACTTGAATCATAACATCAAAACATTTGACGCAATACGTTTTATGTCTCCCATCATAAAGATATGTTATCTTTGATAATATGTGTAAAAGAAAATCTCTGCATCAGTTCCTGTTCAGCATGGCTTTAGGTGTCAATGATTTATTTATACTTTATATACACACTCATTTATTAGGCTGTTTTTGAAAGTTGCATTGACAGAGTGTGTGACCAGGTCTTATAAACCAGTTGAACCGGCATTGATGTAATCAGCATTCAGCATATTGATGCTGGTCCTGATGGTCCGAAGATACACTCATGGCATGCAAATGTTGCAATATTTATGCACAGACATATGTTTGGGCAAGCACATGCTATAAGACAGGGATGTGAATTCATGCATATGGTCAAGCCACCCAAGAGTTCACGTACACATGCATGTGAGTGCATATACAGAGACTGGGCTCGCGTGGAAAAATAGCTTACTTGTGGCAACAGCTGTGTCAAAAGAAAACAGAGCAAAAGTGCATCTCAGCACTGTTTGTCAGAATAGATTACCTGTTGCTATGCAATATAGGTGATCCATTCTGTTGCCAAGGCAACTGCTTTCTGACTGAGAGAGAATGGAGAGTAATTTGGGAAGGCTTTGCGTTCTGTAGAGTGGCCTATTTGTGCTTGTGAAAGACAAGCCTCAGGCCACGATGGAACCATCGAGATGGGTCAAGCATAAAAATGTTTGCTTATATAATTCTGTTGTTCTTCCTGTGGGCGAGAAACAATTTCTGGGGTGCCACCTCCGTCTAGTGGTCAGAAAACACAATGCATGTACAGTATTTGGATAACGATGATCAGTTTTGTATTGACTGCAAGCCTCATGTGAGCTCTGTGTTTTCTTTAGAGATGACAGAAGTGCAGCCGGTGCTGGATTTTGCCTCATCGGGCCGCTCTGGCCGTCGCAACGCACTGCCCGACATCCTGGGGTCTCCTGTTGGAGTCCCGCCTGACCTGACTCTTAAACTGGCAGAACTATCCCTCACAGGTAACTTTTTTATGCTTTGTATATTATTTATTTAATATTTATTATTTTAATGATAATAAGAAAAAATACTTAATAAAATAAAAAATAGTAAAAATTGTATATATAAATTATATATATATATATATATATATATATATAATTTATATATTATAATAAATTATTGTGTACATAATCATTATAATAAATATGTAATTATAAATAATTGTATTACATATATATTATTTTTATTAAATAATAATAATTTCTAATCATTTATTATAATAAATTCAATTATGAAATATTTTTTTTTAAATACACTGTCGTTCAAAAGTTTGGTATCAGTATTTTTTTTTTTTTTTTATTTAAAGAAATTATACTTTTATTCAGTAATGTGTGTGATTGTGTTAAATGGATAAAAAGTTAAGGGAAAGACAGATTGTTAGAGAAGGTTTCTATTTTGAATATGCTGTTCTTTATAACTTTTTATTCATCAAAGAATCTAGAAAAACGTATAACAGGTTACAAACATTTTTTTTTAGGGATCATGTGACACCGAAGACTGGATAATGACTGATGAAAATTCAGCTTTGGATCACATGAATAAGTTATATTTAATTTGTTTTAAAATGGAATAATATTTTACAATATTACTGATTTTTTTTCTCTATTTTTGACCAAATGCAGCCTTGATGAGCAAAAGATACTTCTTTGAATTTTTTTTTTTTGCTGATTCCAAACTTTTCAACGGCAGTGTATGTAATTATATAGGCTTATAGTAATTTAGACTATTAGCTATTTATGATAACCTGTAATGGGCAAAACATATTGAAAATAAAAAAGTACTAAAATTGCAATTATTATAAACAAGTATTATATTATTGATGCATATAGTTATATAGGGTTTCATGGTAAACCTGGAAATATTGCTTTTACAGTCTGGAAAAGTCACAGAAATTAAAGTTTTAGTGAATAAACATTTGTTTTAATTATGCTTAGTTATGTAATATGTATTCTAAAAATATTGTTCTTAGCAGAGTAAAACTTGCTTGCAAGCTATTCCTTCTAAAATGAGTCGGTTCTTCTTCATGAATTGATCAAACTAGTTTACAAATGATTCATTAGTGAATCACAATTTTTTTTAATTATTATTATTATCCTTATCCAATTATCACAACTGATTGGAAATCTGATGGAAATTCAAAAAGTGTGGGAACTCTGGTATTAGGTGTAATGATAATTTCAATACTGAATAATAAAAACGTCTTTTATTCCTCAGTCATGTCTCTTTGTTTCAGACGGTCCAGGTGATGCTCAGTCCCCGTCTACAGAGGAAGCCCCCCCCACTCCTACAGAGAGCCCAGAGGTGAAAGAGGGTTCCTAGGTGGCTGAGTCTATGCCTAGACCGCAGAGATGGGGCCTCAGCCGCCCCCGCCTTTCCTCTGGAGCTCATCCTCTACCGACTGTTCCTGATGCCTGTCAGACTGCATTATAGGAAGCAACAGAGGGCAGCTAAAATGTGAAATGAAGGACAAGGTCTTCAAAGGGTCCGTGCAATGAAAAAAAAACAGAATGTCCAAAAACGGGAAAGGAAGCAGAATATTGCAAGAGGATGTCGAAGAGCAATCCTCACCTTTTTTTTTAAGCCAAAACACGGGGGGACCTGCTTGGGAATGCTTTAATGGATTTTACGCATTTGTTTGACAAAATGCTGTTCTTTTTATGAGCTTTCTATCCAATAATGACTATTGTGAGTGACGTAAACATCCAGTTGTGGTTTGATATTGTATGATATTACGTGATCTTAGTAATGTGTCTTTGAATATCGCCTCCGTTTTTGGAAAGGGTTAGTGTGAACGAACACGAGCAGATGTTTGAGAATATTCAAGCATCATGTAGCATTATCTTCAGCCTTCAAAATAATAATAATAATAATAAATTTGAAAAAGGACATAAATTACTTTGCAAAAAAAAACGAATTTATATATATTAGTGCTGTCAAATGATTAATCGCATCCAAAATAAAAGTTTTTGTTTACATAACATATGAGTGTTTACTGTGTTTATTTATTATGTATATATAAACACAAGCATGTATATATTTAAGAAAAATGTCATGTTTATATATTAAATATATTTTATATATATAATATAATGATATAAATGTATAAAAATATTAACATGTAAAATTTTCAAAATATATACTGGTATGTGTGTGTATTATATATATACATAATAAATAAACACAGTACACATACATTTATTATGTAAACAAAAGATGAGTTGATTAGTCGCAAGTAATAATTTAACAGCACTAATATATATATATATACAAATATCAGAACTGCCAAACATGAAATCCAGTATGAAAAGGCATTTATAATTAATCATAAAGTTAAGAGTATACAGTACTAGGAAAAATTTGTTGTGTTTTAATAAATATTCCAAATGCCCTCCACACACATGTTTTTTTATTTAAATTTGAATGGTTCAGCGTAATAAAATAAATAAAATGCTAAACTAATTTAATCTCAGTGTGCAAAGGATTTTATAACTTATATATATACAATATATGTTTGTGTAGTAGATCTTTGATGTCAATTTGATTCAAACTCAAGTTTGAATAATTAAGCTAATCCAAACTATAGGATAAAAAAGAGTACTTATACCTTTTTTGAATGTGTGGTGTGAGGATGTCTAAGAGCCTTTTAAAGGTCTATATAGCCTAAACATGCAAACTGAAGGAAGGGATATGACTGTGGTGTTCAGAGAGATCGTTTTTTAGTGTCCGTGTCACGATACGTGTGAAGCTGGTATTATTTAAGTGAGGGGCGTTTTGGGATGCCGGTTTTTGTCTATTTTAATACTTTGTGTTTATTTTACAGTATCGTCCCATTTATACTCTACACTGATAACTGTTAATGTATCAGTGTAAAATGTTGTAATTGTCAAACTGGGATAAAATTGCCTTTCTTTGTATGTTTTGACACTACAGTAACTGTGCTGTTAAAAACACATCGATAAAGTCACACAATGTGTGTATTGTATCTAAAATTACAAAGACAATGTATATACACAAATATAAAAAATGATGATACTGAAAGGGGTCAGTATGAGAAAATCAATTGAAACCTGCTGTACCTCAGAACTTCTTTATATGCATTAAGTGCTGTTGTTCACCACCAGGTGGAGCCACTGTTCACACGTGGACATTGCAAGCTGCACGCCATTTTTTGTCAATTTGAAACAATAAGAGGGTGACCGTGTGTTTCTCTGCAATAAACGTCTAATGTCATACACATATGCCATAATATATTAAGCTTGGCTTTTTACAGGAAGTAAAGAGGCATGCGAAGCTGTTCTTAAGTACACAATCAATACAAATGGACTGATCTTTGCAGGCTCTACAGTCGAAAGCTATTTATTTCTGGGTAAGGCATTCAAGCAGTGGATATAAACATGTAAGTCAGGGGGAAGGAAAAATCCTCTGATGCTGAGATGCTCTGTCTGTACATCGCTGAGCGCTTTGTGAGGCATGGCAGTCAAAGTTCATCTAGATTTGTTGGAAGAGACCGGGGGCAATTGTAACATTTTTTACATTTTACATAACTCCCAGACTACCTGAAATACACTAGTCATCTTTTTATACAAGAAACAGATATAGGTGAAATAATTAATAATGCAACTGATACATTTTCACTAATAAGGACAAGACTATAATATTAATTGAAATGCAATAATTCAGTGTGTTACAATTGCCCCCTTGATGGGGGCAATTGTAACGGAGTTTGGGGGCAGTTGTAACACTGAAAAAAAGTCATGTTAAACCACTGTATCTCAAATAAAAAGGAACTTTACTGTAGTATCTCATATTATCTAATTATATGAGTATATATCTAATATTATATATTATACATAATATCTATATATGGTTCAAATTCGCTTAAATGCCAGGCATCATTAAAAAAATCTAAAGTCTATTTATATATTTGCAGAAGACTGCAACTTTTCTAGAGGTAACTATATTTTAATTATTTAAATATATTTTATTGAAATACATTATTTAGCTGATGAGTCAAGAACAGTCTTTAATGAAATGGTACAAGATCAAAATATTAACAGAAGAACTCAATGAGATCATGTGGAGATAATAGAGATTTAAAAGCAACACTAATCATTTAAATGTAGTTTTTTTAAAATATGTTCTTAAAATGCAACAACAGTGTTACAAATGTTGCAGCCATGATACAAACTCATATAGCCACGCCTTTAGCATATGTTCATGTCTATCAATACCATGTATGTAGCTTAAATTGATCATCTAAACTTTAGACAGCAGTAGAAAAATACTGTAAATCCCCCCCCAAAAAAAGCAAAATCAGTATGTTGTTAAACAATTCTGCTGAGGTGAAATGATTGTGCTCCTTTTCCACATGCAGGGAGATAATATTACTGAGCATTTGCAGATTAAGTTTCATCACTCTAGCTTGATTCTGATTGGAGCAATTGAGTGTTTTACAGTTGCCCTCGGTCTTCCTACTTATTTGAGAAAAGTCTTGTGGTGAAAAGTTCATTATCTGTTTGTAGGAACAATTTGCCCCAGAATACTGATGCTACACCATACAAAACACCATAAAAATAACACAGGGAGTGGCTGAAATTTTGTTCTGTTTCTTCACAAGACATCAAATATAGCACACTATTGAAGAACTGACTGTTATGGTTGGCTACTTTTATGATGCTATAGCATGATCATACATATCCGATTTTGTTGTTTATAAGAAAGTTACAGTGGTTTGGAATGACATGACGGTGCTAAATGTCAGAATTTTCCTTTTTTGAGTGAATTATGTAAATCTTCACTGAAACCTGCATATTCTTGACGACATTGTACACAATAGGAGCTATTTTATAATCTTATACTTAATTCTTATGAATCAGAAACTTTTCCCTCAAGAAATATAATTTGTATTGAAAACACACACAAAATTAAAGACTGGCTAAGTTTGTAAATGGAGATGATGATGCAAAATGCTATGTAAGATAATTTTTTTAAATGTGCCCAACAAGAGGAGAAGCTTACACACATACTACTATTACTAATAATAATTATATATATACTGACAATATGTGACCCTGGACCACAAAAACAGTGTTAAATTGCTGGGGTATATTTGTAGCAATAGCAAAAATACAGTGTGGGTCAAAATGTTTCTTTTATGTCAAAAATCATTACGATATTAAGTAAAGATCATGTTCCATGAAGATATTTTGTAAATTTCCTACCGTAAATGTATCAAAACTTAATTTTTGATCAGTAACATGCATTGCTAGGAACTCCATTTGGACAGCTTTAAAGGCAATTTTCTCTGTATTTATTGTTTTTTTGCACCCTCGGATTCCAGATTTTCAAATAGTTGTATCTCGGTCAAATATTGTCCTATACAAACCATACATCAATGCAAAGCTTATTTGTTCAGCTTTCAGATTATATATCGAAGAATTTACCCTTATGACTGGTTTTGTGGTCCAGGGTCTAACGGGCTAAACATGGCAGATTGGCAGATCCCTTGACATATCCAGCACATGCATTGACTTTGTGTCTGGCTGTCTGAGCATGGTGTTAGCTTGCATGTAGCACCCAAATATGCTGTGAGAGAGTGTAGTCCCACCCCCCGCCTCACACTTGTATAACAAGCCAACGCAAAATGGTGCCTGTGCCGTTGCTATGACAACACGTTGCCAAGGAAACCACCTCTGCTAAAAAAAATGCACCACATTGCTAAAAAAGCTCACTTACAGATGTGTCCGTCTTGTATGTTTTGCACGAGGAACAATCTCAAGACTCTTTCATCTGATGTACTCAGAACTCTTGCAAGGACGAGGGCCAAACACCAACAGCAGCCTGCATGCATTACGTGATTCTGTTCGTATTTACTGAAGCACAACATGGAGGGACATAGTGTGGATGTGGAAAGGGTGAAACTAAAGCTGAAAAACAAAGGTTACATCCTCACAGCAGCAATATACTACCGCATTTGCCCACATGCAGTGCAGACAAGAAGCACGCTTCCTCAGTTAATAACTAGATGTTGTGTGAAAGCACAGCTATTAGTGACAACACCAGGCAGTCAACGACACCCTCAGATCTTCCGTAATATAGGTGAAGACCTTAACCGGGGGGTGACCTTTTCTTTGGTGCTGAGCCTAATAGTATTTTTGTGGCTGTTTGGCTCTAGCAGGGCAGAGGAATTTGTTGTGTCGTCACAAATGATGATGTGCTGATTTGAGCCAATGAAAAATAAACGACAGCTTTTGCAGCTCAGGGGCATGGGGTGGCAGTACCCACTCAGACACATGGCACATGCCGTTTAACGTGCCAGTCAGACTGCCTGAGGTGGAGAGAGTGGGAGTAAAAGATGGAGCAAGAGGAGGAGGGGAGAGCACAAGTGAGGCAGAGGTGCAATAATGGAAAAAGACATGCAGACAAACATTAGGTCAGACATCTTGGCGAAAACTACAATGAATACCAATATGTGATTTACTGCTGAGCTACAGTGGTCCAAGATGGGAAAAATGGTTTTCATTGGTTTATATTTTGTAATGGCTTAAATCACTGGAGCTGGTTTTACTCTAAGAAATAGGATTTATTCTGGACATATCTAGTAACCAAACATACTAACAAAATTGTTTAAAAATAGTCAATTAAGGAAGTGTAAATGCTTCAATTATTAATAATAATAATCCCTTTTATAAACAAATGTATCATTATTCATTTTTTTTTTGCATGATAATATGTTTAGTTGCATTTATCGTTTCTTCTCTGTACACCTGCATTTGAGAACCACTGATTTGAATCAAAGACATCAAAGGGAACGAATGAGTGGATCATTTGAAAGTAATCATTGAACACAAGTGGATGACCTGTCCTCTGGACACTTGATGTTAACACTTAACAGTGTAACTCAGTGTTGCACTGGCGTCAGATTGATTTCCTGTATATTATGTGTCTGCCACACAGATCTAATATAAACATGCGATTTATTTCCTTGTTTACCTTCAGAGACATAACTGACTGTTTTTGTAACTTGTGTGTTTTTTAACATAAACTTGATATTTGACAGTTTAAGCACTATAAGACATGAAAGCAAACTTAGTTTATTACTCACATGCTGTGTGACAGCCGGGTTCTGTGCACGTGCTTCGGATGTGTGCACTTTTAAACCATGAAGTTTAAAGTTTAAACTGATCTGGCTTTAAAATGCATGATTTCAGCGCAATAGACATGATAATCAAAACCAAACAGATGTTTTTTGACAGAATATATATTGTACGAACTGTAAAGGAAGCCCTGTTCTTGAAAAGGGGGCGGGGAGCAGCAGCTCATTTGCATTCAAAGAGACATGCACAAAAAAGGCGTGTTTCTGCTTCCACTAAAATGCATTTTCAAAATGATATGATAAATGATCTGTGGGGTATTCTGAGCTGAAACTTCACAGAAACATTCTAGGGACAGCTGAGAATTACTTATTGTAAAATAAGTCTCCTTTAATATGAACAACCAGTCAATGTAGTTGCAAGCTATTTTAATTCACCAAACAGAACCGACTCATTAAAGTCAACCATTCTGGAATCTGACTGCACAGACTGCACTGTTTGCTTTTGTTACACTAAAAACAACCGACTCATTAGATGCATTCATTCAAGAATTGAACATTAATTATGCTTTAGCTGTAATAAAAAAGTAGTCTAAGAAAGAGTTAATTTGCTGCTTTAAGTGTTTTTTGGCGTTACTATCATATGTTAAGAGCAGTACTCTGATCGGTTTACAGTGTGTTTGGTGTCATTCCTTGCATAGGGATAAAAGACCAGGAACAGATTTAACAGATTTTACCATTCCCTTGTGACCGACTAGGCGGGTATTCAGCTCACCCGTTTTCTGACCGTTATAATCGGATCTTTTGTTGAAATGTTGGCGAGCCGTTCTAGGCTGAGGAAAACTAGGCAGCTGATATCTGCCTCTCCATTGTGCAGTTTGAACGAGGCGCCTACCAGCATTACAACTTTATACTGGAGCAACCGTCAGCCTTTCAGCACTCCCTCCTAGGACACGCTGGTATTTTTCCACTTGGGCACCGTTGGGAGAGACTCAAAAGAAAAAGTGCCATGGAGAGCAGTAGAGTTTAGATTGTGAAGAGACTAGTCTCATTGTTGGGTGTTATGTCATTTTTAATCTGATCGTGGAACAGTCTGCTTTATGGTAAAAATCCTCTCTAATGATTGTGCCTAGGGATGAATATATCCACAATAGTACTCAAACATTATGTGATACATTAGTTGCCCATTTATAGTCTATATGAACTTCATGCATTTACTGGTGGAAGAATTTTCAACCACGGAATAAAAAAGGGAATTGGGACTTCTCACAAATCTCACAATTGTGATCATATTTTTTTGCAATTCTGAGTTTATATTTCACAATTTTCGCTTAACATCTCAAAATTATAAAATTTTCTTGAACTTTCCTGAAACATCTAGACTTTTTTCTCAAAACATAATATCTCAAGCTTTTGACCTTTTTTCTCAGAAACTCAGAATTCAAAGACAAATGTCGGTATTGTGAGATGCAAACTTGTATTTCTGAAAAAAAGTCAGAATTGATAAATGCTAACAAAATGAGGAGCGCTAAACTCTAAACAGAAATGCAAAACAATAAGTCAAAATTGGCTGATGTAAACACAGATTTGCCAAATATAAAGTCTGAATTGAGATAAGTTTTAATATTTTTTTCATTCTGTGGCTGAAATTGTATTCTATAAGCAGTGGTCTGAAATAAACTAGCAAGGAGAAGAAAAAAAGCTGCATACATTTGCATCACATACTTTATAACAAGATATCTAATTTTAAAGTATTCCTTTATATTGAGACATTTATATTTATTTATTATTTATATATGTATGTGTGTGGAAGAGAACAGAAAGCATCAAGAATACTCTATAATATCAGATGTGTGACATTATCAATCTACATGCTTGGTCCTTGACAGCTCAGACAGAGAATAGGGAAAGGGAAAAAATATTGTTGGGCTGTCATGCATAGATGATTACCTATTACATAAGCATCAAAATATACAACAACCTTGATTGTATGTGCCTTAATTAAACCCTGGACGACCCAGGTCAGAGATGTGGGCTTCATTTATTTATTAATTCATCACCAGCTTATTCAGCCTGTAATGGAGGCGGCAGAGAGCACGTTAAACTTAGATCCCAGTGATGTAATGGAAAACTAATGGTTTACACACTGCATATTTGTCTGAGATTCAACTTTTGAATATGTGGAATCTGAGTGTGCAAACAAATCTAAATATTGAGAAAATCGACTTTGAAATTGTCCAAATTAAGTTCTTAGCAATGCATATTACTAATAAAAAATTTAGTTTTGATATATTTCAAGTCAAGTCAAGTTGAGCTTTATTGTCAAATTGGAACATTACATTAAACATTGGAACATTAAAAAGGAACATTACATAACAGTATAGTATTACGTTTTATGACATCATACATGCATCCATTATTATTTACGGTAATACATTTACAAAATATCTTCATGGAACATGATCTTTACTTAATATCCTAATGATTTTTGGCATAAAATAAAAAATTGATAATTTTTACCCATACAAAGTATTGTTGGCTATTGCTACAAATATACCCCAGCGACTTAAGACTGGTTTTGTGGTCCAGAGTCACATAGAAATGATGATCAATTTAGACATTTTGTCTTGATTTCATGTTTTATTTATTTTATATAGCAAAATATTGATAAACAAATCAGACAATTTGATTCCATATGTATAGATGCATATATTTGAGATATATCATATACACATAATATTTTATTTTATACATATTTAGGCTATACAAAATAAAATAATGTTTTTAAAAATGAAAAGCTCTGCACTCAATTACCATATAATGTTTGCAAAAACAGGTGGCTTTTCTATGTGTTGCTTTATTTTGGTTCAATTAAAAAAATTAGATAATGGTTTCCTTTTTCATACCTTAAAGGCTTTGGGAGACAGAGAAGAGAGACATTGGGAGGGGATGTGTTTGTGTGTAAAAGCATGTGGATCCTGTATGCTATTGTGGCTAGACTAGGGGAGGAGCTTCGCTCTTCTGGGAGTATAACAGTCCCCAACCTGTCCAAAGAGAAGGAACATTACATAACAGTATGGCATTACATTTTATGACATCATCCATGCATCCATCTTAAAATGAGATGACGTCAGTCTATAGGGCCAGGAAAAAAATTCTGCATCTCAAAAAACCAAGCATTGCATTTTATATTACATTTACATTTATGCATTTAGCAGACACTTTTATCCAAAGCGACTTACAGTGCAATCAGGCTATACATTTTTTATCAGTATGGATAAAAGTATGGTCTGTTAGAGACAGAGAGAGAGAGAGAGAGAGAGAGAGAGAGAGAGAGAGAGAGAGAGAGAGAGAGAGAGAGAGAGAGAGAGAGAGAGAGAGTGGGTCACTGTCAGCGGTGGGAAATGAAATGCACATTATCTATCTGTCTGCCTGCAGGCAGTATGATCCACAATCTAGCCAATAGATGTTCCAATGCATTTATCTTAAAATATTTTGGCATAAAGTCTTCCAGCTTACCTTCATCTATGCACATTTGGTGTATGTGGGTCAGTCAAAGTGTACATCTGGCTGTGGATAAAGTGGCTTTAAAAACATATTAACAGATCGTGTGTCAGCCTGTTAAGTTAAGTGGGTCTAGCCCAGTAATAATAAGGGCGACACATAACACAGGAAAATCAATGCTTGGATGTATTGGCATATTTCCATTGTCTGACTGCAGAAACTTTAGACACACACACACACACACACACACACACACACACACACACACACACACACACACACACACACACACACACACACACACACACACACACACACACACACACACACACACACACACACACACACACACACACACACACACACACATATATATAGTATATACATTTCTTTGCTTAATTCCAAACAGTCAGCAACATGTGTGGGAAGCAACATGTGTAGCAAATATGTCTTATAGTTATTGAAGGCCTGCTGATTAACTTATTTATACTCACTTAAATGTTGTTTAAAATAGCTTTTATGATACCCTCTGCCCCAGTGATAACAGCCAAAATATGTCCTTGGCAGGGGGTTTCTCAGCTCCCTTTGTGTCTTTGTGTAAGACACCAGAGACCCTAGACAGGGCGAGGCATCTAAGCACCATCTGCTCCCCTTTTCCCTGGGCAGATTACAAAATGTCTCCCCCTCAAACAGGATGAATGAGATCCTGGGTGGGGCAGGAGGAGACTGGCAGAGGATGACACAGGCACTTTTGAACAGAGATGAGGCCTACAAGGAAAATATTAAAGAGATATTTAACCGAGGAGCAAAAAATATCAAATAATCTCATGTAATGCAAATTCATACCAGTAAGTGTTGTGTTTTCCTCATTTGGAAGTCACTTTGGATAAGAGCATCTGCTAAATTAATGAATGCAGTGTAATGTGAATGCATTAAAATAGTCAAAACAACTGACTCCCACATTTGCTTTTCTCAAGCAGAGACCATAAGACCATTCAGTGGCACGGAAACAAACACCAGCAGTAAAAACCAGTCAGCTTGAAACGCAGTGCTGAGACTATCAGCTCTGCCATTTAGCTAAAGTTCATGCACTGACAGAGGATTCATTGAGGCATTGGAAGAACAGAAGCAAAACAATCTCTAATGCCAAGTGAACTGTTAATTGCCATATTGCTTTGCTCCAAAAACAGTTTGTAAAGCAGGTCACAGCCATGTTGCTGCTTTGTTCTACAGATTTATTGGGCTGTAAACTAGTTGTGAAATGACTAACAATAAGGGCGAGGTCAGGACTCGCTTGTTCCATTACAACCTCATCTTATAGAATAATACATTTCCTAGTCACAAGCTGTCAAATTTTACTACTCTAAATTAAGCTTTCATTAAATTCTAAACTGGTAGGCCTATTAGTAGCCTATGTTTAACTGTATATCTGGTCAGTTTTAATGTATATTTTGCTATGATATCCCACAATTCTGTATGCGTGGTTCAGTGGTTAGTGGAAATAATAAAAATGGTTATGTTCAATAAATAAACAATAAAAATTGCGTCTGAAATATTAGTCAAAATAAATTAATTTGTTTAATAACTGTCCATTTATAATTTATGACTCAATTTATTTTGAGAAACAAGCATTTTACACACATAATGTGAATGTATTCATATATTATGCAAATAATTTAAAAGTAAATCAGATATTTTCCATCGAAATCACAGCGTACTACATATCCCAGAGTTCTCTACTCGACGATCATTGGTCACATCTAAATATGACGTAATACAATTTGGTCCTCTTTTGCGCGAACGGTTGATGCTGAGGGCAGACAGAGAGGAATCTGCGCGCGGTCCAGTCCAGCTCTGATTTCCACTGCAACTAAAGGTGGGTGGGGTTTTTTATTGTCAAAAATGTATTTTTGCTATAACGTTACATCTCAACCGTGGCTGACGTGACAGGAAGAGAAGGCATCTAACGTATAAAAATTCAAATGATTTCGATTTTAATTTCAGTCACACCCTTATTTTACCTCCCTTTTTGTGGAGGAGGATGTAGATAATAGACAAGGGCATCAGGAATATTCTGTATGTTTAGAGAATTACCATAACTAAATGAGTAAATAATTGAAATATAGCAGCACGCACAGCCATCTAACGTTAACGCTAAGTGCTCGTCGTTGCGCGACCATTAACGTTAAGGTTTTGTGTTCATCGTCGTTGAATCGGAAGGGAATTGCGCAAACGGTCGAGCTCAATATTAGCCAACTGGCTCTCGTTTAGTTGAGCTTTGCTTGTTGATTTTGCCGTTTTGCTAGTGCAAAATCAACTCTATTGTTAGCCACAGACTTGAACAGTTTTCTGTTTTACCTAAAATCTTAACAACAATCTCATTATATTACATAAAACAGCGACAGGTGATCAAATGGGCCTCGACGTCTTTTGTCTTCGTTATGTGTGCCTTCACCAACTGTGCTGCCAAATAATATTATTCACCTTCGAATCTATCAATAACATCGGTTAGAAGACATGTAGAACTGTGCGTCGACTGCATTTTGCATGTCGACACTGAGATTATTGTGTACAATGGGCAGTGCAGGACAGGACAGTTGTGTCTGGTGTGAAATGAGAGATTAGGGTGTGATCTGGTTTGTTGGAAACGGGTGATACATCAATATCACTATTTGTAAACGTTGCGTTGCATATTTGCATGTTTCTTGAACATTATTAGGGTCTTGTTGATCCGTAATATAGTATAGTTTGTTGTATTATGGATTTTGAGGGCTGTTATAATGGGGGTTCAGGGTGTATCTCGGCCATCTATTGTCTCCAGTTGAGATCCTGCATCCCATGGGATAGACACAAGGGCTGGATGTTTATTTTCAGCCATCGAGTGATGATTTGTTGTCAGGTCATATTTAAGATGACAAGTTTGTCTAAATACTTAATATTTGACGAATCACTTCCAAAGGATTAGCCTGCCTTTGTTCGTTTCTTACACAATATCCCCTTTGTTTTAATCTCTCCGTGCCCAGTTGCATCTCATTACATTACAGAAATAGATGCTGATTTGTTTTCATCTAAATTTCACCCGAGTGTTCACCCTGTAGTATATATTTAATTGAACTACTATCGTTTAATTAAATGATGATGACAGCACGTCTGAATAGATGGATCCGGTGGTTGTTGTGCTGGCAGCGACTCGTCCTTTTCTTAAAGAAGGATATATTGCTATTTAATAGGAAGTAATTTTTTTTGCATTTTTAACAGCTTGTTTCTTTCCCGTAATATTATTAAGTTAGTAAATTGTGCATGACGATTGTAGCGTCGCCACGCCCTTAAGTTGTGCATTTTAGATATATTTATTAGGTATATATATTATTTCTTGTATATACCACAGTAGGGACAGACTCCACTTGAGGATTTTCCATGAATACCTTAATGTTTTTGAGGTTTGTTTTAATATGTGGGGAGGGGCAGATGGTTAAAATAAAAGATTCTGTAATCATGATTTTCCTCAACGTTTGTAGCGAAACGTGTGCATTTTTCTGATATTATTGGGTGCATTCATTTGGCAGGTGTGTAAAACCGTCGAGGTTGGAAGTGCAATGGCGTCCTCTGGAGGTAAGATGCGAAAATAAGCTCAGCTAAGCTCCAATCTCGAAATCAGCATGCTTCACTATAACGTAATTTGAATGAAATCATTCTGCAAAGGAAAGCAAGCATTGGTTATTGAATGCAATGGCGTATCCATCACAGAAATTCAGGTTAAGGAACTGGACAAGCGTGCCTCAGGACAGGCTTTTGAAGTCATCCTGTGTCCTTCGGCTCCAGATGTCAAGGGAGAATTCCCACTTTCCACCCCCAAGAAGAAGGAGGTATCTCTGGATGAGATCCAGAAAAAACTGGAAGCAGCAGAGGAGAGACGCAAGGTAAGTGGGCGTTTAGGAATCAATTGCATGGTGATTGTGTTTTCTGTTCCTCATTTGTTTACGTTCTCATATTAGAACCATGAGGCAGAGGTCCTGAAGCACTTGGCTGAGAAACGAGAGCATGAGAAGGAAGTCCTTCAGAAAGCCATGGAGGAGAACAACAACTTCAGCAAGATGGCAGAGGAGAAACTTAACCAGAAAATGGAAGCCAACAAAGAAAACCGCACAGCACGCATGGCAGCTATGAACGAGAAGTTCAAAGAGAAGGTTTGTGTGTAGATACATTATAGGTTACTTTGTAAAGTTTAAATGTTAATGAATGTATTTTTCTTTATTTTAGGACAAGAAACTCGAAGAGGTACGAAAGAACAAAGAAACAAAAGAAGGGGCGGAGGGTGAAAACTAAGTTTCCTCTTTCATTTTCCTTTTCATTTAGGGTATAATATTGGGTTTTTTAATGTATCCAAAGATTTATTTTTTGTTCCATTAAATGGCCAGTTTTCCGTGTTTGGAGCCATGTACTTGCCACTTTTTTTATTAAGGGGTTTTGGGGAAAAGCTGGTGCACAACATTTCATCAGTTTATGTGTATTCAGTTCTGTCTTTCACCATCCCCTCTAACCTGTAGATTTGTCCAGTTGCAGCTCTATAGTGTTTAAAATGAGCAGTGTTTTACTGATAGGGAAGCATGACTGTGTTATGCATAGGTCTAATATATACTTGGTATACTGCATTGTGCAAGTCCACCTATTCCCTTGTATGTCAGTCCTGCCATCTTATGAGCTTAATAAAGTTGCACAGTTGTTTGTAATGGTACCAGTTTTGCCACTGCCTCTTTGTTGATCTGTCAGTCAGCCAGAGTGTAATGTGGAGTACAATACCTTCTTAAAATTGGTACATTATTGAGATAAATGGCAGTTTCTGTAATTCTATATGGAAAATACATTTTGCCAGAATAATAATTCAATCTATTTGGACATTTTTTGATGTACTCTTTATAATCTGCATGAGATTCCTAGTGTGAAAACTAAACATTCCATTACCCACACGCATGTTCTTTACTAGATCATACTTTTATAGTAATTCATACTCAGTATGCACTAATACAAAAAATTCAATGCATTCCAATAAGTACTTGCAAATGTTTGAGAACTAAAAAAAAATAAAAAATCTTATGCTTGAGACTGTACTTGAACTATACTGGCATCTAGTGGTTTTGAGTTTGTCTAACAGCTATTAGAAAAGGCTTTTTTTTTTTCTCTTAAAATGATTTCAGAAGAAAAAAAATCCTAAAGTTGACATAAAGACAACTATTATTGATTTATCCTTTGTTGCCAAAACAGAGTTAGTGCATGGAAATTTATGGCAGTAGTAAACAGCGTTGCAGTGATGAATGGCTTGTTGTCCACATGTTGTCACATTATTATGTGTGCAGAAATAGTGCATCAATCTTTTCTAAAATAAATTATATATTATTTCCAAACTCTGATCTCCCTTAGTAGAAGCAATTACATGCATCTAAAAAACTGATAATGTCCAGTAATATATTGTGTGAATAAATGTTTTTTTAACTGAATAAAATAAAAATGAAATCATGTCCTTGTCTGTGTTGTAGGTAGGGGCAAAATGTTCAAATGTCAAAATGACCTTCAAAGTGCCCATACATTGTTATGACCCAGTCTGAATCCTTCAATCACACATCGGCATTATAGCTGAAGAAGCCAATCAAAAAACAGTTACCACTGTCACATATAAGAAATGAACATCAGTACACTCACCATGTGACCACCACATTAAACAATGTGTACATTCAAATTACCTTTAAATTCAATTAATTGTAATTGTTTTTCGTTGCTACTGATTCAAACGACTGACACTGACAATAAAAAAGTGTCAAATATGTGCTCTGTTAACTCTGAATGTAGGGTAAATCAGCTACTGCCCACATATGGGCGCAAATATGTGGCAATTATAAATGACTTCTGTATATCCTTGTCTGTGTTATATCACATTGGCTTTCACCTTGTCTTTTATTAAAGAGGGCATGCAGGCGATATTAAAAAGAAGAGGGTAGTTTTACATTTCACAGCCCATACATTTCACAGGGTGTTGCCACCTTAAATGACGTTTCCTATTGGCGAGTTACTCTGGACGGGGGCGGGGACAATGCTATTAGGCTTTTCTGATTGGACAGTCTACCTGTCCATCAGGAAACTTTAGATTACGGCCATTTGACAGCGGTACTGCAGGGAGCTGACAGGAGCCTCTCCCGCTCAAGACATTTTCACGTAATATTTTTTTCCATAATTAAATTTTCTTTGTTTAACTACGTTTCCTGAAGGCGCGGTTAAATGCAGTTCACCGACTGAGGAGATTATCCTCTGATAAGGTAAACCAGTTCATTTACCGATTATACGTTTAAGGCAAGATGAAAGGTAAAACATTAAATCCACATTCGTTTATATGCTTTTAGATAAAGTTTTCAAGAATATAACGTTACATAGCCTTTGTGTGGTGTGTTAACGGGGAGAATGAATAGTCAGTAACGATATAACCCAAGATTGATTATCGACATTTGGTAAAACATGTACAGTAACGTTACACGAGGAAAGAAAGAACATTTTTTGGGTTGTTGCTTGCTCCTGTAGACGTTGTATTTCGTAAGATATTTCATTGCTGCTCTTCCGGCATTTCACGTTTCTTTTTCGAGATTTTGCGAGAGAAACAGCTTGAGGGTGTGGGAAGGGTCTGTCTTTTGGGATGCCATCGCCAAAATCGTCCATAGCTTTTTCCTACTATCTTGACGTTTTAAAAGATTTGAAAATAAAAAACAAATAACGTATTTTTCCCCAGACCTAAAGTTTTCCGGACATTATCGATTAATTCGTTTCATAAGATTCGTCCTTATTAATTTATGTGCACGGGGAGCTTTACGCAGAGAGCTGATGTTACGTAAGCGGTGATGTCGATTCATTGAAATGCCCGTTTTACATCACGTTACCTTCATTTCAGGATAAACCAGTTTTTTTTAGGTTTAGCAATACTTTTACATTCATAACATATTTGTCATAAAATTAGGTTTTCAGAATTCTGATATTTTATTTACGATATTTATTAACGCGTATCAATTTGCATTACTTACATCTCTTAGATTGTGCCGGTTGCATTCATAAGACATGAAATAAAACCAATAAAAAATGTTTTTAAAACGGCACTTCTGGCACTGTCATGTCCCAGGTATTGATTTGTTTTTAAACTAACAGGTTTCAACTTTGTTGAAATTCACATTAAAATGTTTTAGAAATGCCTTAAAATGCCTTTATGATTTATTTCAAATGTGTATTTTTTTATAGTTTTACTATCGTCCCAGCTCATACTTTAAATCTTAAACTATAAAAATTCATACTGGGATGGCCTAAAATAAATACAAATGCATTATTTATATAAAGAAAATTTAAAATTTTTTAATGACATTTTATCCTTTCTTTTTTTTTATTAACCAAAAAAAGCAGTTTTGCCACAAACAAAATTACTGCAAGTCAAAAGTTCTGTATTGTGAGTCAATCAATCTTTAACTTTTTACACACACACATACATAAAATGCTATGCTAAACTAACCTTAGCAAGTCAAAGTGGTCAGCTGTTTTTTTTTCAACAAATGTTTTTAAATAATTTCCAGAGAATATTATAAAACACATAATCTGATTTACATGTAATGCATGTATTCACACTATTGGTACACAAATTAAAGTATTGAGAATTTATATTTAATATTTAACTGTTGAATACTTTTCCCCCGAACAGATCTCACAGTAGACTGCTGATTAATTATTCCTCACCATGGCGACTGTTGTGATGGAGCAGATTGGGCGGCTGTTCATCAATGCACAGCAGCTTCGCCAAATTCCCCGTTTCCTGGAGTCAGCCTTCCCTAAACTGCCTTGTACTGTGATGGTGAGCGACGTGCCGTGGGTTTTCCGTGAGTCACACATATTCACGGGTTACAGGCCGCCTGATCAGAACTGGCGCTACTACTTCCTCACTCTGTTCCAGAGGCATAATGAGTCTTTAAACGTGTGGACACACCTGCTGGCCTCCCTCATTATCTTAGTCAAATTTCAGGAGCTGTCAGAAACCGTGGACTTCCTGCGAGACCCTCACGCCCAGCCGCTGTTCATCCTGCTCCTAGCAGCCTTCACCTACCTGGGCTGCAGCGCGCTTGCCCACCTGCTCTCGGCCAAGTCTGAGCTCTCCCACTACACCTTTTATTTTTTGGACTACGTTGGCGTAGCCGTCTACCAATATGGCAGTGCCCTGGCCCACTTCTATTACGTCATCGAACAAGAATGGCACACTCAAGTGCGACGTTTTTTCTTGCCAGCCGCGGCCTTCCTGGCCTGGCTGTCCTGTACGGGCTGCTGCTACGGCAAGTACGCCAGCCCAAGCTTGCCCAAATTCGTTCACAAGCTATTCCAAGTGGTTCCCTCGGGCCTGGCCTACTGTTTAGACATCAGCCCGGTGCTCCATCGCATCTATAAATGCTACAGCTCCGAACAAGGCTGTGCTGACCAGGCGGTGGTGTACCACTGCTACCAGGTCATCTTCTTTTTAATCAGCGCCTACTTCTTCTCATACCCCCATCCTGAGCGCTGGTTCCCAGGACTTTGCGACTTCATCGGGCAGGGCCATCAGATCTTCCACGTGTTCCTTGTGGTCTGCACTCTAGTGCAGATCGAAGCCGTGCGACTGGATTATAGCGAGAGGAGTCCTCTCTATGAAAGTCTCCATGGAGACTTGGCTCACGATGCAGTGGCTCTTTTTATCTTCACAGCGTGTTGCAGCGCACTCACTGCGTTCTATGTGCGCAAACGGGTGAAGGCGTATCTAGAGGAGAAGCAGGAGTAGGCTGGGGCCTTGCTTGCACATGTAGGAGGAAGGATTGCACTGGTCTACAACAATTGAAGCAACTAACAATGAAGGACCTTTTTGTTATTTTTCAGTGTATCTTATATTTGTCATTCATTCTTATATTTTTTGTGGCCTGCCAATGCATTTTAAACCAACTGCTTTCTGTTTACCAAACTGGTGACGTGCTTTAAAACCGATATGAAGAATGGCTCTAAAACAATGGATTGCCAGCTGAAAGGTGCTGATCTGTTTGACGAGTGCCATTACAACCTATTAAACCTGGTTAACATAACATAATCTGTGAAGGGATGTCAGCATTTTTGCTGACAGTTTAGTTTGCATACAGGATAGTTTAGGTAGACTGGATCATTGGAAATGTTCATATTTGCATTGTGCCTCTAAATCTAACCTCATTTTGGTGCAGTGTGCTGCTCTTAAGTATGTTACTCATATGGCATTTGCACATTTAGCAGACATATATTGCATTCAATATATGTAGTACACCAAATACGCTTTTTTTCCTGCGTTCCCTGGGAATTGAACCCATGACCTTGGTGTTGCTAGCACCACGTGCTATGGTTTGAATTACAGGGATGCATACAGTTAGTAAAATGTCAGTAAATAAAGTTCCCATACCATCAGACCAGTTCAATTAGCAAAATGTGGAGCTCAGATGGACTTAAATTCACAGGTGTTTTAAAACGTCACAAGGAATACCTTACTGAGAGATGACTGAGTAATAAACAGTTTTTTTTTTAAATGAATCAGATCAAATTCTCCACTCTGCAGTGCTTTTTTAGACAATTTTCTCTTTAGGCTACTATTACCTCAGTAAACCAATGCAAATTAGTGTCAAATTGACTACTGACTTGCCTTATAGTGTCTGACCAGTCCAGTGCCATGATGAGGTTAGTTTATGATTACTTGCGAATGCAATCGATTGGTTTTGCACTGCCAGTACATACTTCCCTTTTTGATGTGTAGCCTGTGAAGAGGGCTGAAATACCGGATGTTATGAAAAGGACAGTAGTCAGGATGTGATGTCACTGGATTGCAGTATAGTCAGATTGTAGGATTTCAGATGCAGATTAATAATTTGACAAAAATGAGAACTCTGCATGTTCTTTATGCTCCAAATTTATTTGAAAGTTGCTCCATGCCATCAACACTCTTTGTTCTGAAAAATTTAAAGGGAAAGTTCATTCAAAAATGAAAACCAATTATTTACTCATTTTCATGTTTTCCAAATCTGAATGACATTTTGAAGATTGCTCTTACTGTTGCCCATACTATGAAAGTCACCGGGGTTCAAAATAACTTTGATTGCTTCATTTAATTTTACATTTAATTTAATCCAAAATATTTTTTATAAATGTGACCCTGGACCACAAAACCAGTCTTAAGTCGCTGGGGTATATTTGTAGCAAAGCCAAAAAAACACTGCATGGGTCAAAATTATCGATTTTTCTTTTATGCCAAAATTCATTAGGATATTAAGTAAAGATCATGTTCCATGAAGATATTTAGTAAATTTCTTACCGTAAATATATAAAAACTAGATTTTTGATAGGTAATATGCATTGCTAAGAACTTCATTAGGACAGCTTTAAAGGCAATATTTTTAATATTTAGATTTTTTTGCACCCTCAGATTCCAGATATTCAAATAGTTGTATCTCAGCAAAATATCGTCATATCATAACAAACCATACATCAACGGAAAGCGTATTTATTCAGCTTTCAGATGATGCATAAATCTCAATTTCGAAAAATTTACACCAAAGACTGGTTTTGTGGTCCAGGGTCACAAATAACAGCAGAATGTTCATTTTTGAGTGAACTATCCCAGGCAAAGAGGCTTTTGAGAAACAATGATGTATGTCCATTACAGCTATGATGTCTCCGTTTGTCATGAAGATACTCCTTTTGTATGCAAGGGCTATAACTATGGCCTTTACCTTTACTCATCCCCTGATATGAATGCCTTTGTGTGTTTTGTGGATATGTGGATTTTTCTAATAGAAGTTCAGCACTTTATTTACAAGAACAGACTGAGCATTAAAACTAATGTGTAAAATATATATTCTAATGTGCCTGACTACATGCATGCGTCCTTGTGTGAGTATGCATACAGGTGCTTGTCGCGTGTGTGTGTATGTGTGCAGTTTTGAATGTTTATGTATACCTGTGAGAGATGGCTACTGATGAGAAAGGATATGAAGGTTCCTAAACCTGTCCGACCTTTTAATGATCGTGAAATGCATCTAGCTCTTGTATCATGAATTGTGTAGCTCCCCTTGTCTTAGCCCTTGTTCATAAACCAACACATATGCATCAGATTGAAGGTGGAAGGATGACTTATTTTCCCATTGAAGTGATTCATATTCCCTTGAGATGAGTATTGTGTCACTAGGCTATTGCTGCATTAACCAGGAAAGCACCTGTGCGATGTAGCATAAAAGCTGGTTTATGATCCATTCCCAGAAAAAAATTGTTTCTGTGGTATGAGCCGTTTGAGAAGTAGCAAATAAGCGAAGTCATGATAAACGGTGACCAGCATTTATTTTTGCAACCAGGAACACATGGAGAAGGAAAAAGGGGCTGTTCACGCAGAACGCATTTTTGCGTTTCAAAACGCAAGACGCTTGTAATGGAATTGAAAAAAATCCTAGATATATTTTTTTAAAGCTTAACTTATTTTAGCACTGCATTTTTAAAGCAGGAATTGTGTGCGCTCAGAACAAAAAAAAACAAAGCAAAGGTTCTCAGGTGCGTAGAACAAAAAGAAGAAAGTTTTTAGTCCAATAGGTAGCTGAATTTGTCCGCACACTGCAAAAAACAGACCAAAAAAGTTCTACCAAAAATGTAATTATTTATTTTTCATATGCAAAAGGGCAAAGTGTATTAAAACAGACCAGAGAGCAGACATTTCAGCCCATGATTTCTTCAGTGTTCATGAGGCAAAAAAGCAACACCACACTTATATAGACACAATTGCAAATTGTTGACAGCTGATCTTAATCAATGAGGGATAATTGCCATGCCAACAATTTCCCTTTACAAAAAACATGCAAGATCCATCTCTTCATTTAATCTTGTTGGGTTTCAATACACTTTGCACCTTTGTCATGTTTGCATAGGAAAAATTAATAATTACATTTTTGGTAGAACTTTTTTGGTGTGTTTTTTTGCAGTGTGCGGACAAATTCAGCTACCTATAGCACTGCATTTTTTAAAATGCTGTGTTGTAAAATGCTACAAAAGACTCGAGTAATATGGTCAAAGATGCCATTTACCACGTTTATAAAGAAAACGAATGAAAAACAATACAGTGGAATACAGAACACATTTTTTTCTCGTTCAAAATCATGAGACACCGGGCAGTGAAATCTAGAGACTTTTAAGTTGCACTTAACATGTGCATGTGGCACTCATGTCTAGCGCATGTTTACATAGAATAATAACGGAAAAGTAGCGCAGTGGAATGCAAAAACGCATTCTATACAAGCATGCTTTTATGTTTGGAAATGATGCAGGGCAGTAAAAAAAAAAAAAAAAGATTAAGGTCTAGAGTGGCATTTTTTAAAAGTGAATTTGAGCGCTGTTTATTTAGAATGTTGTATTATGTGCAAGATGTAGCGTGTATTTAGCGTGGAATGTAAAAACGCATTCTATGTGAACGGCCCTCCAGTTTTATCAATACCAGCAGACAATAATGATGTCACAGATTGATGATGTCATCAAAGACTAGAACTGATGAAGTGATTGAAATGTTGTCAGTTGGCTCATTGTGATGATTTACAAGGCAAATATACCAGAAAATGATTGCATGGGGGTGCTTTATTTAATGAAAGACTATATTGATTACAACTATTTTATAATATTAATTACATACTGTAGATATTAAACGTAAACTATTAACAGAATATGTTGTTTTAACTGCTGTACCACAGTTTAAGAAATGAACAGACCATTTAAAATCACATAGATAGTGAACAGGGGGCCGCCAAGAGCTGATGTCACCGAGAAAAACAACAGATGAGGTCATCTCCTGGCACCACGGGGATTTGGCCTAAAGCCTCAATTCCTGTAATGCTCAAATGGAATTTTAAGGAACTCTGTAAAACATTTCTCAAATGTACTAATCTCCTCACCTCAGAGACGGTTACATAATCTTTTTCTATTTTAAACATGATCCTGTTTAGAGTTTGTTTTAACAATTGTGTTTCATTTTGTATTGCATTTAAAGAGGAAGGACTGCTTAGAAAGTTACTTGAGAACCTCTTGATTTTTGTTCAGCACTTGAACTTTGTTGTTGTTGACTGTACTCAACCACGAACCCTTGCACGGAGCTGAACTAACACTCATGTTCTGCTGCAGTGCAGAACAGGAACAATAAAGACTGGTGATTACCTAAACTATACCGTTGTGTGTGGAAATGACTGTGTTGATGTACTGTGGTATTTAAGTGAATAAACAACTGTAAGTCCCACCTTCCTCTTCCCGTCGTTGTGTTTCCTGTAAGAAAAGGTCAAACAATGTTTAGAGTAAAAAACATCAGTTTGATGCATGCACACAACAAGCGAGTAACAATCTGTTATTGTGAACAATAAAGCTATTGTAATCCATTCAATGCACCGCTGCAGCAACTGTCACATCAAATGAAGTGATAAAACAACATGTCAGATCACTTCAAAGGCTAGTTCACCCCAAACTGAAAATTCTCTCATCATTCACTTGGAACGACATGACAGTGAGTAAACAAACGCTGACAGAATTTTATCTTTTTTTGTGTATGTCTGCATATGAGTTTGCAGTGGATTTACACAATCTATTAAACTAGTCTGTCTAATAGAAGCTTATTCTTTTAAATCATCACTAATGTATGAATGCAATAAATCCATACCTTTTAGGAAGGCATATGCGGATTATGATATTTAATCTAATTGCCTAATTGATAGACATAACTCTGCAATGCTGAGCCTATTTTAGTTTTATTCTAATTCTAACTGTAAATAAGTTTGACAGCATTATTTAACAAGTTTCCACAACAGAATTGACTTCACCTAAGGGTCTTTAACCAGATTCCAGAAACGTTTACATAATTGTATAGTTCACTGAAGTATTTATTTATTTAGGTCTGTTTGATTAAAGATTTGTATAGTGCTATGCCAGTTTGAAACTTCGCAATTATGTAGTTTACCAGTCAATGGTTTACATATGGTTTCATTTTTGAAAATAACAGATAAGAAGTAAAATTTTTTTTTAGGAATTTATAGGTGACATGTTAACAGTACGTCAAACAAGATAGGATTAATTTACTCAAGACCATACTGAGATAAATTCCCAGGTATTATATATTTTATTTTTTATTTCAAACTGTTAAGGCCATAATTTGAACCATTGAACATCTATATTATAAAGTCTGTTATAAAATCAGCAAAAGATCCAATACTATAGCATCTGTGAAAAGGGGCAATGCTAAATTTTAAATCAGTTATGTTTTGCATGCCATCATTTCTCAATAAAAGTGTGCTGGAAATAATAGCTCTTTAATTTCTAGGCTAGCTATAAAATCCATGTAAAGATAGCAAATATAACAACTATAGCAAACAGGTATAGGTAAAGGTTATTTAAAAATAATAAAATATTATAATCTGAATTAATAAAAAAGTATAGTGTTATGATTTTGTGATATCTTGAGTTATATCTGATACTCATATGTTAAATGGTTCAACATCATAGTCTCATTTATCATCAAACCTTCTCATCATCATTATCATCATCTTAATGGCGCTCTGCACTTTGTTAATTAGCAACAGAACTCTGTAAAAGCACATGCATCTGCCACAAGATGGCAGTGTTGTCAAAGACTTTTCAAGTGTTTTTGTAAGCTGAATGATGTAGCACAATCCTTTCAAGCCATTTATCATCAACAACGCACTTAAGCATTTCCGTACTTCAAAACATTCATTGTGTCACTTACAAACCAAGGTTTTCACCTGCTTCTGCAATTTTAACATGCACATATTCTAGAGTGGTTTGTTATTCTTTTTCTTGTGGAAATGTTGGCTAAGAGTCATCTAACATCAGACCTCTCTAGAAAAGTGCATGCCTTTGACACGCAGCATTCAAGGCTCTGATCACTTTCATCTGGGCTCCAAGGTCCACTGCAAGTCTGAGGGCTGTTGACAGTCTGAAGCATGTCACATGAATCGAGGGCTCTATCTCACACTTTATATCTTTCTTAGATTTAATATATGCTAGAATGGTTTGTTCCTTTCCACTCGGTTTCTGTTGTTCTCTCGCCCCCTCTTTCTTTTGCCCAATCCTGAAGACAAAGGCCTGCTTGTCTATCCAGTGCTTAATATTCTGAAACGCTGATTCTTGGCTGTCACTTTGCTTTCAGCGCTGCAAAACATAATAAAATAATAAAACAAATTGATCAAAAATCTCTCTGTGAAGCTATAATCTGGAAATCTGTCTGAAACAGAATTGTGTCATTTCATTTTAACATGTCATTCTTGCATCAGAATGGTGGTGGACAGGAAAAGCTTTCATCTTCAAGGCTCAGAAAAGTATCTTTCGCAAACCGTGACCAGTTCAATATAGTGTAAACTAATTCTGGGCTCCTTTATCATCTTATAAATCCAGTCTCTGTAGATTAACTTCCCGGTGGGTTGTACAGGGGTTTGAGTAATGTGAGGTGGGAAAGCTCTGATGACTGAGGGATTGTGGGAGTGATGTTCAGAGGTCAGTTGGAGTGGGCTGACTCATGTTGGTTTCTGCACTGTAAAAATACCGTGCAACCTGCTAAAATGGAAAACCTATGTTTTTAAATGGTATCAAAGCTACAACCTGCACTGATGTGGTTAGTACACTTCTTAAACCACTTTCAGTTTAACTACTGATGAAGAAAATAAATCTAAAACTCTTACAACTTCGCATATAAATTACAAATAATTTTAATTAAATGAATAGAAACAAACCAATTCATAATGCCATGTTTTACATATATACTATATTGCCAAAAGTATTGGGTCACCCCTTATAATGAAAGGTTTGACTACTTTAGTAATTTCCATGAGTACAAATCTTTAAGCATATAATGATATTCTAGGGAATTGTGTGCTTCTAATTTTATAGCAACAGTTTGGACAGGACCCTTTTCTATTCTAACATGACAGTGCCTTGTTACATTTTTTTTTTGGGGGGGGGGTCTCATTCTGTGTGTAACACTGTATACTACAACACCATGTGGTTTTTTACAACCAAGATGCAGTTTTTTGAGCGTGAACTATTCCAAAACGGATACAAACAATAAATATCCCTGAGGAAAGGAGACATAAACAAAGGAAAATGCGTTCATAGAACAACGTTATTGCTTCGTTGGACTTAAGTGCTCGATGGGATGTTGTTCCATGGACACTTTCCTCTCTAACTAAACCGGGATTTACAGCAGTGTATGCGTTTGCGATTCAATATTACACAAAGCTGGTATGTACTGCGTTTTTATTATGGATGGTTTGATGTTTACTGCTTACACAAATTTAGCAAATACATTCCTTGTAAGCTTTCCATCGAAAAACAGCGATCTACCGTCGATGCTTATTGCTTAGACCTTCAGAATTATATATAGTTTGTCAAGATTAATTTTGTCCCGTTTCATTTAATCTGTTTGTAAACAATGACATGTGCAAACAAAGAGCGTTCAGAGTGCCAGCGTCCTCGTGCAGGTTTAGGTACATGAATTATGCTGCCATCTTTGTTGCCACAGTTTGGAAGTGCCTTTTTCTCTTCTAAAGAAGGGGTGTCCCAGTGCTTTTGTCCATATAATGAATGTACAAGTCATTGGTGTTTGGTGATGAATTTTTGGCTCAAGGTCTGCATTTAAAGTCACACCAGAAGTGTTCAGCTGGGATTAGGACTTGGCTTTCTGCAGACCAGTCAAGTTCTTCCACACTGACTGAATCATCATTTCTCTTTGATCCTTGTCTTATACACAGAGACACTGTCATGTTAGAATAGAAAAGGGTCCTGTCCAAACTGTTGCTATAAAATTAGAAGCACACAATTCCCTAGAATATCATTATATGCTTAAACATTAAGATTTGTACTCATGGAAATTACTAAAGTAGTCAAACCTTTCATTAAAAGGGAGTGACCCAATACTTTTGGCAATATAGTGTATATATACATATATACATACAAAATCTCTAATAGGCTGTATAATATCAGGTTTCTTTGTGGACATACTCCATTTTAGTGTGACAACGTTATTTTAGTGTTATTTACTTTTTAAAAGTAGTATTATTCATATTTTTATGTTTAAATTTTATTTTTGTTTGTTTTAGTAATTTTATGACATACTTTTGTAATTTTTTTAGTCATATTAAATATTTATATTTAGTATTATTTTTATTGAAAGTTTAGTTTAGTAATTAAATTTTATAATGAATAATTCTTAATAGATTTAGCTTTAGTTTAATGAACAATAATAACATGCACCGCTATTAATCAATGTTTTTTTAAATAATTTTTGTACTATTTTATTTTATAATGAACAAGTTTTGCTACATTTAGCGTTAGTTTTAGAGAGCAATAATATCATGCACTGCTATTAGTGCATGTTCAATGTTGGTAAAAAAAAGTCATTACTTAGAAACAAAGTGAATATGTTTAATAACTTTTTTGTAGCCAAATATTTTAGGTGTGTCAATACAGAAACTAACTTTCTAAGTTACCCCACGCTGGGAAATAATCACTAGATTAAAAAGTATATTAATTAGAAAAGTTTAAATACTTAATATAAAATATATAAAAAATTGATGAATGATAAATTAAGAAATTGATGTGTAGACAGCACTGAAATCATAAACAAACACACACACACACACACACACACACACACACACACACACACACACACACACACACACACACACACACACACACACACACACACACACACACACACACACACACACACACACACACACACACACACACACACACACACACACACACACACACACACACACACACACACACACACACACACACACACACACACACACACACACACACACTGTAGTCAGACTTTTCAATCACAGAAAAAGAGTATAAATGGCTACATAACCAGACTCCCTGTAGAGGTAATGAAAAGGTAAAAAGGTAAGAGCAATTACACCTTTGTCATGTTCTCCTACACAGATTAGCCAATTGGACCAGCGCTGCTAACAAACATTAGACTGGTATCCATGGTACCGCCATTGTGTGTTTGTTCAAGTGTCATCACTTCCTTTTTCCTCACATAGAAGCCGTGCGTAATACCATATGAGAACCATATAGGAGTGAGAATGTACTCACAGAAAAGCTATATATTCCAGCAAATCCATCCGAGGAAATCACTGAAACTTAAAGTGTAAATTGGCTCCTGCCGTATATCTGTGCACTGATGAATTCTCTCTGTTGTATTATATGGTTAGAGGGCTCTAAATCATACAGGCGAGATGGGCATAATCACCTTGCCGGCTGCTTCCTGTCTTCTAACTATCAATTCCCTCTCTTGTCTCCATCAATTTTCCTCTCGAAATGTCCTCTTAGTTCACTACCTCCCCATTCCTACCTCCGTCCAAGGAGCCTTGGCTATCTTCACATTCACAGCTCCCTTTCTAAATGTTCCATTTGGTCCGTCAGACAATGATTTGGATCAAGGTTGGCGAGGTAATATCAAGAGGCTTGCATCTCCTATCGCGTGGCGTAATTAAAGATCGCGCTAGCTCTTTGTTCAGAGTTATTAAATCGCAGGACCCTTCACCGTGACAGCCACCTCTCCTCTGGCTTTTCTACCACTCGCCTGCCTCTCGCCTTAGATTAGGCCTCTTCCTCCCTTTGTCGTTGCTGCGTTTCCATCGAGTCCCACCGGTTCATTTTCTCGCTGAGAAAAGCACAAAAGCAGAAATCAATATATTCTTCGGAGATGATCCGCTCAAGCATAGAAGAAATAAGAAACCTGAAGAGACTCGACGTATGTTGAGGAATGCGGCTCACACACGTCGTGAGAGACCCTCTGGCTCAACTTGATACAAACTTGCGCTTCTTAAGACTTCGATGTGCCTGAGGCTAGTGCTTAATCCACAGGGCATACGGCTGTAATGATAAACTGTCAGAGGTTTAGGAGGTCTTAAAAGTTTTAGAGACCATCAGACTTGAGATATGAATTAGCTGACTTACATTAAGGCATTGAAAGGCTTAATATAATATAATTCAGTCAAGCAGAAATCAAGCAGATGTGATTCATCAATAACACTGCGCCTAAATTAGAATAAAGAACTAGCTAATGTTTAGGATCAGTAAGATTTTTATTGAACTAGAAATTTATATTTTTTATTGAGCAAGGACAAATTAAACTAATCAAAAGTGACTGTAAAGATATTTATAATATTAAAATAATTTAATAATGCTGTCCTTTTGAGCTTTTTATTTAAAGAATGCTAGAAAAAATAATGGTTTCCACAGAAATATTAATCAGCATAACTGTTTTTAACGTTGATAATAAAAGGAAAGTTTCTACAAATCAGCATATTAGAATGATTTCTTAAGAATCGTCTGCTGAAAACACAGTTTTGGCATCACAGAAACAAATTACAATTTTTATATAGACTATATTGAAAATGTATTAAAATAAAAAACAAGTTGTTGTAAATTGTAATAATATTGCAAAAATTACAATACTACTGTTTTACTGTATTTTTGATCAAATAAATGCAGCCTTGGTGAGAAAAGACTAAAGAAAAAAAAAAAAAAAAATCTAACCAGTCTCATAAGACGATGATTTTGTATGCATTTATGGTATGTGATTTATATGGAAACTTACTATTTAAAAAATAAATAAATAGAAAAAATATAAGCAAGAAGTTCCATTCTGAAACACATGCAGAAACATTCAAATCAGATACAAATGAAATTAAATGATTAAATTTGAATGTTGTGAATAATCTTTATATGAAGATGTTTGAGTGAGTAATAACTAACAGTAGGCACTTGTTTAGAATAATAATCAGAACTCATCTGTGAGAACCTATTTTGTGGCCATTCGTATGTAATTTGTAAGCAATTATTTGTGATTGAGGCCTAATGACTGTAGACCACAAAGAAGTGCTGCATTACCCACTTGTATAAAATGAATCACTAAAAAAAAATGTGTGAACCCTAAAGATTTGGTGGACTTATGTAATGCAGTTTTCACCCATTTAACAGTTGGTGGAGATTTAAGATCCATGGCAGAATCAATGCCGAGAGGATAAAGTGCTTTCGTTGTCCACACAGCCTGATGATCAGTGTAAACATTACGGGCATTTAGCCGTCTAATGATTGTGCGAGGGGGTGTATTTTAGCTCGGCGCTGAGAGGTGTTCAGTCTTCCTTGACTTAAATGACATGGATGGCCTCATTAAGATGGAGGAATGGCTTCATGGCAGAGGGCATGTGCTGAGATGTTATTCTTTCCAATTATCGCTTTCAGTAACACAAGATTTTAAAATGAACATTCCTGTCTGAAAACAGGAACAGGTAAGAGCCAGCATTTCCCTCACCGTTTCATTTCTGGAGGTAATCAAAAGGCAGACTGCCTTTGTGTAGCGGTGAGCGGATATGATCAATACCAGAATATGAGGTCAGTTGTTTCCAGTGGACTAATGATGCATTCAGCATCTACTCCATCCTCTGCTGTACGCTTTACATCACACGGCCCATATGTTACACATTTTAAATTATTTTAATAAACAACAAAACAAAGAATAACAATGTACCATGCTTTACAAAAGAAGTACATATTGTCATGAAACAGCGTTGGCTACACTTTAACCTGAAGCCTAACTGTGGAATATAATGCAAGGGAAAAGTATTTTTTGACCTTCTGAACTATAAAAAGCCTGCATGTAGGCAACTTTGTTAAACCAAGGTTGAATTTCACATAAGGTTTCATTCTGAAGTGGCTTGTGGGCCAAATAATAGCAGCATCTTACAGAATGTCAGACCTGAAATTAAATGGCGAAAATTATATAAAAAATAAAACAATACACTGTCTTGCTATCTGAAGGACTAATGAAATGTAATACAAACTGAGATGTATTAAGTTGTTATCATACATTAATCATTTCGAAAGTTTGGAATAATTATGTTTTTTTAATAATTAAGTCTCTTATGCTTACCAAGGCTGTATTTGTTTGTTCAAAAACAATACAGTTAAACTAATATTATATCAACACGTTAGAATGATTTCTGAAGGATCATGTGACACTGAAGAGCAGAGTAATGGCTGCTGAAACTTCAGCTATACATAACATGTTACAGTATATTACAAAATAAATTATAAGTATTTTAAATGACAAAAATATAATTTTGAAAATAATATTAATATTAATAATAATATAAAAAATATTACAGTTTTTACTGAATTTTTGATTAAATAAATACAGCCTTGGAGAGCATAAGATATTACCATTAATTATTCCAAACTTTTAACAGTGTCACGGGTTGCAGACAGGTAGCTGAAATGACTTGTACAGCCAATTAAATTATACTTAACAATAAAAAAAAATTCAATAGTATATAATATTTATTGATGGTTTAATATAATTAGTAATAGGCTATACACTCTAAAGAAATGCTGGGTTTAAAAAAAAAAGTTTTACCCAGCACTGGGTTGAATTTAACCCAGCATTTTTTAGAGTGTACTAAATCGCAAAAATACTAAAACATAAATATGTTACTTATTTGTGCCAATTATTGACATTCGAACTTTAGGTAAATCATTGGTCATTATCCAAGCCTAAATTCTGCATAGACTGGATCATTACAAACGCATTTGTATAAAGTGACGATGAACAAAAAAGCAGATCCAAAATTTCTCAGCCAAAGTTTAGAGACATTGAGATTAATGGGATGATAGGAGGTATATCCATTTACTAATCAACTATTCCAAACCTCAAAAGAGCCTGTGGAGGGGTGCATTATCACCAGATTCAAAGAAACTACGAATTCCAACTCCCATCTCTGCCCACCCCAAAGCAACACGAGAGGATGTTGTCTCGCCTTTAACTCAAGATTAATTAAAGCACTTAGAAAGTAGAACACCGACCCACTGAAGATATATTTGCCAATTCTGCGAACAACATTAAAATACTTTGGAATACATTTTTTAGGCTAAACCTAAATTAAACCAGTAGATTGGTTAGAAGGATTGTAGGAGGATTTAGAGAATTACCATACTAAACAGAACCTCGGGCGGAATTTGCTCTCGGGTCACTTTTATTTATGCATGGCCTTGTGAAATCACCCATTTCTGAGGTAAGTTCATGGAAGAAGTGCTCTGAGGTAAGCTGACAGGAACTGATATCTGTTTTTACGGCCCGCTGCGCATTGCAGGCTGTTTCATCTGTGTTTACATGGCACACATATCGACTAGATCCCATTCATTTTGACGAGATGGCACAGATTGCAAAAGGGCACTTGAAACTGCTCAAAATTATGCCTACATAAAACAGCAAATAAGCACTGGGAAAAATCAGAGTAAACAGACCCATGAAATGACCTGTTCACAGCACAGATCGCAATTTATGTATTCAACAGCCTCTGCTTGTTTGGCTGTTCCACCAGCCCAGCTAATCAGCCATTCTGCTTCCTGATCAGGCCAATTCATCATGGGAAAGATGAGAGCCGGCTTGGAAAAGGTTGGGAAGGAGGTGAGACATGTACAATTCTATTTGAAGTTCTCCGACCTGCCAAACATCTAAACTGAAAGAAGAAAATTAATTATGTCTTGCTGCCACAAAATCTTTTCTTGTGCAAATAATCAACTGCAAATTTTAAAACAACAGCAACAAGTGAAAATATTTTTTTCCCAATCCACTTCAGACTGATCTTTGAGAATATTTTCTACAAGAAACATTTATTGTGGTTGCTAGCTCTTCTAATTTGCAGAGTGCCGTTCCTAGAGTGCTGATATTTAAGATTCAAAATCACAGCTTACATTCTAGTACAACAGCACTCTTGCTCCTGTAATATTTCTTAATTGACTTCAAAGGCTTGTCTTTATGATTCTTGAAGATCTAATTTTGTTGAGATGTTTTTAATGGAGTTTTGTTTAGCATGTCATCAAAAGCACATTAAACGTCAGGCAGAGTTCAATTGTTTGGATTTTTTGTGATTCAAAGTATTTTCACTCATCAGAAATTCTTCACCAACTGGGAATTCAATAAGTGCTTGTGCCATTTTTGTACACAGTATATCAGTACAAAAACCTGCAGCTTACTCACTAAATACTAACTTCTGATTGGGCATCTAGACAATGCAGACAGCATATGGAAATAAACAGCACCCACAAATCATTTTAAGTGAATAACATAATAATGCAAATGTATGTATGTCACAAGGTTTAACTGTCTTGGCTGTGCAAAATACTGATGACTGCACAGATTCTGCAACACTGCAAAGCACCGACGTGAAAAATGACATGGCCTATAATGTATCTCACTGTCTGTCAAAATACATACACATATGCAGGTACAAACAATAGTCTATGATATATATAGTGACAGAATCAATGCAAGGACCTTGCTTGTAAGCAAACAAACCTCAGAAAAAATAAGCACATGGACACACGATGTTCAGATGCAGACTATGGCATTATCAGACCTTCAATAGACAAAATTCATAAAACTCTCACAAAACATTTATTGAAACATTCAGAAAACAGCAATTCATATCTGACTGACCTAACAAAACAAATAATTCAATACTTAAAAAAACACGGTACAATTAAGTGAAGGAATTATGAATAACCTCATTGCATTACATAACATGAACTATTCAACACATGCACAAATAAATCTTGTATATTTTGTTTTATGCGCTCAATGAACTTCTCAACAATCTTTATGCAGGAATTATGTAATTTTCCAACTAAAAAGTCATTTGGCTACCAAATGGCTTCCCCGTTAATCTAAAAGTCTAAGATCTTTACAGAATCTCCATAAAAACACACACTCGCCTATTAGTGAGAGGTTTTCTGGTTACACAATACTCTACTTCCAACTTTCCTTAAGTACCTAAACAACAGTGGAGACATAAATTAACAACAGGAATTCACATTATAATTTACACACCTTATCTGCACTCAGTCCCCAGGAAAATTACACCCTCAACAGCAGGAAAGAGTTTCCTTAAACTCTATAATCTTCATTATGATCTACTCTGCAGCAATGAGACCCTTTTATTATGGAGACATTTTAAACGATAACAAACATGAATGAGGAAATCACAAATGTGTTTTCCTGCAGCCCTCACTCAGTGAGGTCTGAAACTAAATGAAGGTATGTTAATTTGCTGGATTTGAGCTTGTTTCGTGAATTCAAAGCCTTACAGCCTTTCAAGTGATTCAATTGTGTAGCTTGTGAAGTGGACTGTTATGATAGTCAGAAAGTACTGTAAATCAGGTTAATGACTCTGAAAAACAGTAACAATAGTGGTTTCATGCAGAGTAAAATGCACTCTCATCAATGACCCTCTTCAGAGTACTACATTCTCCCATTACCTGATGTTATCACAAAAGGAAAGGGGAGGGAAAAAGAAGGAATCGTTTTTTTAATCTCTCAGAAACAAAGCACATAATGTGCTGAATGTATCTTGACACAATCTAAATGAAAGTGTCTGTGAGAAAGCAAGGAAATTGAGGGGTCTAGCTGCTGAAGTTTGAAATCAGCTTGGTGGATTGACAGAGGGATAGATAGATAGATAGATAGATAGATAGATAGATAGATAGATAGATAGATAGATAGATAGATAGATAGATAGATAGATAGATAGATAGATAGATAGATAGATAGATAGATAGATAGATAGATAGATAGATAGATAGATAGATAGATAGATAGATTGAGCCAGAGCTGACACCTTCACAACAGAGTACAAATCAAGAGACTCAAAGATATTGATAACAATTGAGTTAAATGCAGATAACATGATTAAATGCGGATTTTAAAAGTCGCATTCCCCTGTTTCTGTTCGCTTACCTATAAATGTCAATATGCCAAATGCCAAAATATTTCTAAAATGGCAACCAAATTTCTGTTATTATTATAGGGTCACCAGCGAGCGAGCCCTGCTCTTTTAAAGATGGCACACCCTGAATCTGACATTTAATAAATAATATGAAGTTGCAGAAATTGCACATTAGAACAGCAGAACAATGTTTCTATTTCCAACATGACATGTTATGTCTATGCTTTACAGCTACTGATTTGGAAAGTCAACATTAATTGCTGCAATGTGACATACTTAAAAAAAATGATAATTAAATTTAAAACAAATTTAATAATCATGCAGAAATTTTGAAAAGTGGATGTGCCATATAGTACCAGTATAGAGCTGGATTGAAATTGAATATTGTAGATTTAATCTCTATTGATAGCTATTGGTTAATATTATCCAAACGCATGCATGGCAAGTGATGTCAGTGAAAACAGGAAGTAGTATAGAAAGAACAATTAGGGATGTGTTCATACTTGGCAGGTTTGGTTCCACCTGAAACTTGGTGCGCACCATACAAACTTTTCAGGAGTCCAAAGGAAATCTGGTGTGGTTTATTATATATGATTGCAACACGGACTAAAGACATCTAAATGAACCAAAAACAGGACGATGTCACAAGATGCACCCTAAAAAGGACAAAATGCTTAAGCGACCTGGTTCGTCTTGTCATAGCTATTTTGCTCATTACAGTTTGGTACTGGCAACTGAACCATCATCTCCTTGCAGCAGATCAGAGGAATTCCTGCTGCTGTTTTTACACCTTTTAACACAACTATTTGTCAGCTATAAACTGGCAAAAATACCATGTAAACAATACATATACATATACATATACATATACACATCCTTAGTGCATTCAGATTGGGTTGGTCAACCCCTTTTTTTCTTTGTATAAATGTACACTCATGAATTCTTTACAAACGAGGAGCATGCATTAACAAAAAAATTCAAATGGTCAAATTTGATGTTGCTGATTGCATGCATCTTTCCTTAAAACGCCTCTGGAATTTTACGGAATGACAATTTCCCAGGCAATACCATTAAAGTGCCTTAATGCCAATAAGACATCTCCACTCTTTATGTGGGCTTAAAGCCAGAAAAAGACACTCTATCTTCAACATTCTACGATTTATATCTCTCAAGGGCCCTCTAAATTGCAATTAGACTGCTTTTCACCTATGCTTTTCCAAACTAAAAGCCAATGTCTATTCTTTCTTTTTAGATGAAAGTGTTGAACGCAGATAACCTATTCGAAAGCTCCGCCTGCTGGCGTGATTCACTTTCAGTTCACTCAAGTCTAAATAAACTCATTAAAAGGGGTTGCCGAAAATGCTAGAGGGAATATTTGTAGTATTAATCAGTGTCGTGTTGAAGTAGACTTGATGGCTTGCTACACACTCCTCCCATGCTGTTTAAAGGGCCTTGGCTTTGTGTTAGTATTCCTCGGGTCCAGCGAGCCCGGCTGTAAATATTTACTGAGAAGACTGGCAGAGGGCGATAAGGAGTTTGGTCCTATTGATGATAACACTGAGGAATTTGAGAGAGTATTTAATTAAATGCCATGTGTATCTGCAGCCATGAAAGTTACAGAATGTAAAGGGACCATTTGTTATGTCTTTTACAATCTGTGGTGACATGCCAACAAATTTGGACCAGTACCTGTCAGAAAAATCACTGATATACACATATTAAGTTATCCTGATGGAGTCTCATTACATCAGTGTTATTTTAGTATAACTTATCTACTATTATAATATTTGAATTAGCATTTATCTTGGAAATTTCAGTTTTAGCAATTTTGTGTAATGTAGTTTTTTTAGATATATTTCCACGCCGCATTGATGCTGTAATTCATGCATTCATGGGGAGGCCCAACCAAGTATTGAGGGCATAGAAATGAACATACTGTTCAGAAGCCTGACATTTCTGTTTAAAATATCCTTTTGTTGTAAATCCTGGTAAAATATCCCAACAATGCAGATGACCTCAGGTGTATTTGGAATGACATGCTTTGATACAGCACTCTGTAAACAGCCACTCCGTTCAGTAATGACCCTCTGTGAATTACCCTCTTTGTGGAGGGTGTCAATGTTCGTCTTCTGGATCATTGCCAAGTCAGCAGTCTTCCCCATTATTGTGGTTTCAAAGAACAAGAGATACCCGGAATTTATACAGTATGGATGGTCATTAATTGAAACTCAAATGTAAATATTATAATAATTTGAGATACTGATTTTTGACTGCATGATATGTAAGCTCTAATCATCTAAATAAAAACAGAATTTTTGAATGTTTTACTGTACATGTAATGAATCTAAAAAAACTTTTTCACGATATACAATTTTTTTTAGATGTACCTATACTAGTGTTCTAATAATTTTAGCCACCACTTTATGGTGGTGAACTTTATAGTATGTTGCTTTCAAAAATATATTTCTGTCATGACAACTTTTGGAGGGATTGGCATGGTAATGTACATGACAATGTTAATTATTTGGTCTTGGTGGAATCTGCTACACTGCTGCTGCTCCTGCGGCAGAGTAAGTACCGAGACTTCGCTACTGCCAATACAACCACAACATGCTGCTGTGACCATGTAAGAAATACTGCTGCTGCAAATATAACATACATGAAATAACCCCCTATAGCATACATGAATCACCTCATAGCAGATCTATACAGGTGGAGCTGGGGAAGATGGAGGTTTTCTGAAGCACGCTGCAAACTGCTACAGCAAGCACTAATCATATATTTAAATTTTGAGCAGAGAGCTCATTGGCTACCGATACAGGAGATAACCAATTAGTTGTGCCATGTGATAATGATGTCATTAGGTCAGATAGAGTTAGACCTACGCCATCTAGAGTTTCATGCCAGAAATCTGTATATTTGAACTTCAAGTTAGAATAGGCCTACCCAGCTACTTCTGAACGAACATTAATGGAGAAAAAATGATCTTTTCAGCCAGATGGTATAGTTCCAAAATGTATTGCGTCATGCTAACCAGCGCATCTTTGACCTCTTGGTTCCAGTAGCATGTTAAATATACCACAAGGAAAATTACATCTTACAATCTAATGTAGACACAAATTATTGTCTAATCACCCTTATTTTATCTCAGTAATTAAGAGATGCTTTCCAACAGCATCCTTGTCGTGATGCTGCTGAGAACATGAGAAGATCATTTCCTCCAGTAAAGACTTCTGCTCTGTGACCTAACTTCTCACTATCTGTCTGTGTTCTGAGGAAAACCGGAGGAACAGCTTGTCTCTCTTCACCCCCTGACGTGCACCTTCTTACCTTGTCCTCCTGTGGCAGTTTCTCAGCCCTGCAAATCAGACATATGGAATGGGGGAAGGCTTGCCAAGAAAGATGCACTAGCAGAGACTGGTGGGCCTTGAGGCTCCTGACAGACATTGCCAGAGAAATGGGGCCTTCTCTGCCTCTCTGGCAGATGGCTGGAGGAAGTGGAACAGGCGCGAGAGGGATAGAGGAAAAGCTTGAAAAGACAGATCCAACCAAAGCCAGATGTTAGAGACGAAACTCCTTACAAACTCTTGATCTAAAGCGTCAAAAGCAGAGATTAAACAAACATTTCTGCTTAAGATCAAATATTAAACGCTTGCCCTCAATACGTTTTTAGATTTTTTTTTTAAAACATTTACACTCACACAAGAAGATGTAATAGTAGCTTAATAACAGCTGTTTTATTTTACATAGATACATATTTTATATTGCCTCATGGGGCAGTTATAATGAGATTACAAGACCACTTTCGCTTGTGAATAAATTACTAATAACTGACAGCAAATAAAGTATTTCTGGAATTTCGCGTAATGCATCATCCACACCACTAGGTGTTAGTATAAGCCTAAAAGGACCTGGTTTGTACCTTTCATTTTTCTTTTCCTATGATGGATTACAAAAATGGGACTAGTGCAGATTGATAGACCTGGGGTGCTTCTCAATATCCCTCCTCGCTTCCTAGCTCATCTGTCCTCCCTTGGCTCAGCCATCTTGAAGGACATCTCAATTCTCTAATTGCACCACGAGGAGGCGAGTAACGAGGATTGAGGAGCCTTCTAGAGGAGCTATGAGCAAGGATACACAGGAGCATCCTATGCAGAAGTCTTTTTCATCAAAAAACCTGACGTATGTGTACATTTTCCTCCCCCTTCTCATCTGTTGTAATAATTTTATTTAGATTTTACCTTTGCAATTTAAATAAACCATACATGTCATATATTTCAACAGGGCATCATGCTTTATTAATATTTATTTTGAATTTCTTAAAAAACAAACTTTAACAACATCAGGGCAGATCCATTTTGCGCAGCTGATGACGCTCTGAAGTGATGCTAAAGGGAGCGAGGATATATCATTTCACTTGATTAATTTCCTCCGTCCTCGCGTCTTTTCCGTGCATCCTCTCCTCACATCCTGAAGGGGTGGAGCCAGGGGCGTCGCTAGTGGGGGGAAGGGTGACACAGATTGCATAGGGCCCAGAGGTCTGGAGGGCCCACGATCGCCTGGCCACCGGGAGCACTTGGACATTCCATTCAATTAGTGAGCAGATCGCCGAAATGAGGGAGACCTCCCCGAAGTGACCTCCTTCTCCCTTCTATGTGACAAAAACCCATCATCACAAACGTTATTTACATTTTACGATGCCCCCCCATAGCAAATTCGGTGCACAGGGCCCAGAATTCCTAGTGACGGCCCAGGGTGGAGCTAAGATGCAAGGAAAGGAAACGAGGATGCACAAATAAGAATTGAGAAGCACCCCTGGTTCTGCCTCATCAACCCTCGCTTCCTTTAATATGAATGCCTTCTAGTATGAATCATAGTAATGCTTTCTTGCTTATTCGGAATGAAGAGGAGAGAAAACTCCAGCAAATGAAAATGCAGTGGTGTTCAAAAACATACTTATTTTCTCAAGTTATGCCATTTTTGCATTTCCTCTGTAAACTCTCCAAACTGGACCAACCAACTTTAAAACAAGCATGACAAATTTAATAAGCATGGATAAAGCAATCTAGGCAAGAAAACATAACACATACATTTATGGTAAAGCAAGCAAAAAAACACTCAATGGCTCTTTTTTATTTTGAATAATGTGCCTAATGGATATAGTCTTTGTTTAGCTTTCTTATGTAGCACATGTGTGTGTGTGTGATATCATACATACAAAAATAAAAAAGACTTGACACGGATTGTAAAACATTTCAATCCTGTAACTCCGTCATTCATCTTCGTTCTGGAAAAATCAATTTAATACTGTTTCAAGGCATGGATTTGTCACATGGGCCTCCACGTAATGGCTTTTATTGATTGTCATTTTACAGATTTTCCTCTCCACTGAGGACATATGCACGGGACAAACCTCTGTGATCAAAGGTGTGATGAAGCAATCATGCATTTATGACTGTACGCACGATTCCATCACATCATCATTGACTTTGTGTCCAGATGTCTGGCTGTCGCTGGTTGTCCATAGCCGCTTGAAATAAGGCTCAGGACTCACCAGTTGTGCAAACAAGGTCTAATCTCACTTATCCTCTGTTTACTTGCCCTTGAGGCAGGTAATTAGTCTTAATGACAGTGTCAGATAATAGCCTTTAACCGAATCTGCTTTAAAGGGGTTTTCGGGGATGTGAACTATCTTCAGACTTCCCTGTAACTTCTCTCTGCACAATTTGTTAGTAAATATGTGATAAATATTACCAATCATGTACTTGCCTCAAGCTTGAAAAGCAAGATTAGCCTAGTTCACTGTGTTGTGAATGCTGTAGGCATGGTTCTCCTGGCCGACCCCTTTTCAATCCTAGCCTGCAAGGATATTCATTCACTTATCAAGTTACTGTCCAAGTAAGGCTATGAGATTTTTATCTGCCTAATTGCCCACAAGATATAGGACAGTGAAAAATGCGGGCTAAGCAGCAACTGGGGCAAACATTTACTAAGTTGCTTGAATCCAGCAGGGTCAGAACTACAAGCGAGCTCATTTATTCAAAGTGCACCAAACCAAACAGTGGCTAAGAATGGAAGACTGATTTCCCCTCAGTTAAAACATACAAATTGTAATTGTGAGATAAGGTTGAAAGTATAAAGTTACAGCTGTGAAACATATAGTCATAATTGTGAAAAGTACAGATATAACTGTAATCACAACAGTGGCATTTTTAGATATGAGGTTGCATTTATGACTTAGTCACAGTTGCAAAATATAAAGTATAAAGTGGCATTGTGAGATACATATAGCCAGAATTGTGAGATCAAATGCAATTAAATGATAAATGCAGAAGCAATTAGGAGATATAAACTCGCAATTATGAGTTCTGAGATAAAATTACAGTTGCGAAAAATAAAATGTAATTGTGGAAAAGTCACAACTGTGAGATATAAGATCACAATTATGACAAAGTAACATTGGTGAGATATAAAGTCGCTTTTGTGAAGTCGAAATTGAGAGAGAAAACGTTGCAACTGTTAGAAAATAAGTTACATTTAAGAGAAATAAAGCTGCGATTGTAAAGTATAAAGTTGAAACAGTCAGATAAGGTGTGATATATAGTCACAATTTAAGATATAACTATTCTATCTGATATATGAGAAACAGTTGCATATATTAGATATGAGGTCAAAATTATGACGTATAGAGTCGCCATTGTGAGAGTCGCATTAAGATACACAGAAGCAATTATGAGATATAAACTTGCACATGCATGACACTCTGAAGATAGTAATTCTGATAAAGTTGCATTGTAATGATATGAAGTCACCTTAGTATAGTCGCACATGTGAGATAAAAAGTTACAATGAGAGAAATAAAGTAAAAAAAAAAATTACTTTTATTTCTTTCTCTGAGATGAAAACAAGTTTTCATACTTAAGAAGGTTTTTCCAAAATATTTTAGCCTTCTGCCAGTTACCAGTTTTTCATTGAGGTTATCAGAGTTGTTTGTTCTTATATAATCCAGTGACTATGACTGATGAAGCTATCCTGCAGACATTAAGATGTATGTGACATTTGTTTAGGCTCATCTTCTATTGCTGCTCCCTGCTTTTGGCTGTACAGATTACTGGTGTGTCAGCGGATGATGCTATTAAATGTTGACAAATGCTCTCGTCGACAAGCAGCATAGGTTAAGCTGTCCCTTAAAATCCAGCAGGAATAATGAGGCAGGTACCATGGACAGAGACAAATCACTAGCGTACAACTTATCTTAAGCAGTAGAGAGAAGAGATTGGCCTGAGCCTGGACAGAGAATGAGAAGGGGTGAGAGAAGGAGAGCTGGAGAGATTACCATCTGTCTTTTAAACACTTAAACCAGTCCTTGTGCTGCTTCAGCAGTAGTTAAAAAAAAATGTAACAGCCCTCCTTACAGGTCTCTGAGGCACTGCAGGAATCGATCACAGGTGAAGAGGAAGAGCCAAATTGCATCCTAGAAGACAAACCCAAAACCACAAGAAACCCACAATGCTTGAGACACACAGGTTTGTTTTAGAGGTAAATGGCACTGAATAGCTGAGAACTTAATGTACTGCTGCTGCTAAAATGAGTTGTGTTCTATCATCACTGTCTGAAGGATAGTTAAATGTTTATATGATAGCAATTAAATCAGTTAGAGCATTGCATTATGCAAAATGATTCCCAGGGAACACAAATACTGATTAAAAATGTGTAAAATGTAATTGTAAGTCGCTTTGGATAAAAATAAATAATAATTCATAATTTATATCTTTATTATATAAAATAAAATAGAGATTAAAGATACAAAGAAATGATGCATGTTAAATTTAACTATAAATACACAATATGTCATGGCATGGTGTAAATGTTTTTCTAAAGCTGAAATCCCAAATCACCACATGATCCGCCTCTGCTTCAAGCTATTGCTCAAAGCTGATAGTTTCATAATTCATTTGATATTTTTCACTTCATATGAGTTGTAGGCTATATTGTGGGCGTTAAATCGATCGAAACACATGGGAAATATGAATCATGAGATATGACATTTTAGGTGGAGTACAGTGGTATTACAGAGGATGCCACCCTGTAGTGTGATGCTGAAATCAGCATGGAATTGCAAAACAGCATGCAAAAGATATTTCCAGATGTCACCAGCATATCCCACAAGCCACGTCAGTATCATGACGATCGTTGAAAGTTCTAGCCCAGCTGTTGTGTAAAAAGTGATTAGTTGACTTAACTTAAAAAAATATATATATTATTAAAAATAATTATTCGATTAAAAACCTAAATAAAAAATACTTTGGTTAGCTTCTAAGGCAACATTTAAATATCTTAATTTGTGTTCCGAAGACGAACAAAGCTTTTACGGGTTTGGAACGACATGCGGGTAAGTGATTATGACAACATTTTCATTTTGGGATGGAGTAACCCTTTAAGTACTGAAATGAATGAAATTAAAATAAAAATAAAGCTAAGAAATATTCAAAGACAAAGCAAAACTAATATATCAAAAGCACGTGGAATTACTAAAACCAAAACTAGTATTAAAATGACCACTGAAAAAAAAAAAAAACAACTCATTTAAAATATAAATAAACACTATGATAAACAATAACAATGCTATATTGGCATCCCTTTGATCATGGATTGAATCCGCTCCAATAAAATATTGATTTCATTCAAACTTTAATATCTTTCACAATTACAATAATATCTAATTTACAACTGTAATATCTTCATAAAAACACTAGATTGTTGTTTTATCTGACTGCGATACATGTAATTTTACAATAACCACATGCAGTATACTGTATGTATGTGAATACAAGCACATTTTCTGTCTTTACCATGTCTTTACAGAGGGCAGCTTTGACTCTAAAGGTTACTTTGTAGACAGCTTCTGCTGACAGCAATTTTATTGATTTATTTTGGTTGTATGGATTTATCTCTTAACGCTTCCAGGAACAGACACAAGGGCACCTCTCTTTTGCTTGACATTTTTGGGTACTAATGTCCCAGCCTTAGTGTTCAGAGATCTAACAAGTTTTCGTTTTCGATCGTTTGGATGAGCAACACAAAGCCCTTGTTTTTTTAACCTGCCCATCCAAATATATTCATTCCATGCTCACTGTACACAATTTTTGATACATATCTTTCTGATCATCTATATAACTCATAATTAAAAAAAATTGTATGATGTTTTTTATTGATGTTGACTGCAAAACGTAAACACAAACATTAATTTCGGAGAAAGCAAAACGACTTCATGACTATGACACATGATTGGCTCATTTGATGTCAACCAAACTGAACATCAGACTATATTTCATTCAGTCAAGCTCTGTTAGGCATTAAACCCTTTTCTTTTCACAAACTCTATTTGGAAGCTTTCATTATGAAAAAGCGACCAGGCTGTGAAGTAACCCTGTGCTTTCCCTTTAATTTACAACTTTAATCAAGTGGAACTGTAAACAATGGGCCATTAGCATATTCATACTACATCAGTCCCCCGTATCACTAGTCTCAAACAGACATTAGTCCTTGTAATGACTGGGTGAAAAGAGAAATATGTCACAGTCTTTGGCATTTTATTTCTGTGTATAAGTACTTGTCTCTACTATTGTGGCATACATATACTCTTAAAAATAAAGGTGATTCACAATGCCATAGAATAATATTTTTGTCTAAATGGTTCCATAAAGAACCTTTAAGATCTAAAGAACCTTTCTATTTTACGAAAGGTTCTTTGTGGGGAAAGAAGGTTCTTCAGATTATAAGAAGGTAAGGAAGAGATGGTTCTTTAAAGAACCTTTGACCGAATGGTTCTTTGTGGAACCAAAAATGGTTCTTCTATGGCATCGCTTGAAGAACTTTTTGAAGCATCTTTATTTTTAAGAGTGTAATCATGTTTATCTAGGAGGGTAGAGAATGTTTAGCCTATAACATTTCTTTCCTATATTACAAAAAAAACATTGTAAATGTGTATCTCATACGACACATTATCAGGACAACTTAGAATGACACTGACACAAAATGTGGTTCACTTCAAAACAGACCTCAATGAGTTGAATTCAACCAACTAAAATAAATATTCACGCCAGGTGATTTGAGACGGCCAGTGCAGATGTTAAAGTTCATCTTGGTGCACCCAAGGTCATTGTTTTATGATCATGACGCCATCTTTTTGCATTGTAACACTGGTTTCTGTGATTAAAGTTTTAACAACACCGCATCTCTTTTATGGATGTTAGTGTTGTGAAGTTCTCTGTGGTCAGTTTTTTGTGGAAACAGAGTCTTCAAGGTGGATATTGAAGATTGCTGTTACTTTTTCTGCAGTAGTTCTTTGTTGTTTGAACAGTCATAATCATAAAGGCTATTATTTTTAAATGACCAAACAGTTGGGTTACAGACATTCCTGCTAAACAGGCTCCCATGATTTGCCATTTCTGGAATGTTTAATGGGTGTTCACATACCTTTAACCCCTGTTTATACACATACGGAAGAAGAAAACACATAAAAGAAGAAGATTAGTAAAATAATTAACTTCCTTTTTTGTAAACTTTCTTCAAAAGAAGAGCCGAGACACCTGGGGCAGGTTTTGGTGCAATTCCGCCATGCTGAATTGGAACGTGAGAAGTTTGAAAATAACCCACATTTTATAATGGTGTAGCTACTTATTCTGTTTCTGCTCTTCTCGAAGCAATAGAAGAGGCCTGCAGAGACTTGGATTCAACATTCACACTTTTCTTTCCTTGAATCCATAGCTTATGTGAAGGTGGAATGTGTATCGAATTCTCTGGCCATGCAGAAATAAGATGTCTATGAATATGTACATTTACAAAAAAAAATATTTATTATGCAACATTATGATAAACATGCTGTTTGTCTTTAGCTGAATTTGTGACCAAGAGAGAAAACTGAAAAACTTTGAGAAACTTACACATAATAAAAAGGTAAAAGATTTTGATTCTATATGAAAATAAAAAAGTTATCATCTGAAACGGTGTAAACGCACAGCCAGAGCAAACATCAAGACCATGACTCCACTGAGATGGTTTCAAGTAAACACTTAAATGGTTTTGAGGCCACATTTTATTTTTAAAGGTTTCGTTTTCAATTCCGTACAAAGATGTGGGAGTCATACAAACCCTTCTTCACCTCCAATCACTTTCTGTTGCAACACAAACCCGAATCTGAAGAGTCATGGAGTGCATAAACAGAGCAGATGTTTCATAAACAAAATATGAGATATTTATGCAGCAAACAGTAGAACATACAGCATTGACAAACGTCAGAATCCTCCATGCTGTGGTCAATTAAATATGAATGATTTTAATCAACCAAGCTACACATTCATGTGAAAGTAACATTTGTTTTGTTGCATCTAGACCCTGGCAATATTGTATATTTTATAGCTAGAAATGTAACATAATCGATGACATATACAAGGTCATAGCAAAGAGAAAATTTAATTTTTCTCTGTTTTGAACTTGTAAGATATTTCCCAAAGGAGACTGGGTAATGTGCCTGGATGTAAATGCCAATTACAGGTCTAATTATCATTCCCTTCAGTCCAATAAATCCTAGAAGTAAAAAAAAAAAGTATTGCATGCCACTGGATGACTGCTATGTAGTTACTTTGAAAAGGCAACATTTCAATTCAATGATACGCTAGGAATACAAAATGTGTTTTTAAAGTACACATACAGGCGCGTGGTAATATTTCATCCTCTGTCACCCAATCATGACCGATAATACAAACACAAATATCTCTGATTTCATAGCATTCCCCCTTCCTGAAATCCCACGCAGCGTCAAATTTTTCAGCAAGCCCGCTATTCCATCTAATCCAATAATAACGACAACCTGGCTTTTCCGCACCCCTGTTTGATGTGAAATTTCACGGGACATATTTCACAATCCATCCCCAGAGACACTTTAACCACTCTGGGGTGTAATGCAGACCCTGCATTTACATAATGAAGTCCTCTGTTTATTATAAACTTGTGCGTTCGGTTCATGGAAGACCATTAAACAAGCACAAAATAGAAAAGAACAGGAAAGTCGCAATGCCGGATAGCGTATTAAAATGCAAATGTGACTTAATCTTGATCCGTGGCTCTCCATGGGCCAGCGTAACATGAGCCAAACAGGTAATGCATCCTCCCGCTTTGGCCTCCCTCCACAATGCTGCAGTGTACAATGTAGAGATGGCGCGTGAGATGGAGATGATATCTCTTTTATTGTGCAGTTGGCTGGGGCTTTTGTGTGTTCTGGGGGTGTTACGGGAATTGCTAATGTTAGAAAGGGGCAGAGGAGGATAGTAAACACATATCACTCGAGATTACATGTTGTTAGCCATTTTGGCACTTGTTAGAGGATAAAAGCTAATCATAAACACGGACAAAATGAGCCTTGTTTAATATGGGAATGAATTTGTGGCTGTGTTCCCTGTTTTTGCTTTCATGTGCATAATAAAAAGGCTTCGAAATTACTTTAGTTACCAAATAGAAAATCGTAGTAGGCTAGTAGAAAAGTCCTTGTTTAATCAAGTCTTGTATTTGAACTTCCAACTAACAAGCTCACCTAACTTTTATGCATACTCATTAAAGAAAACTCATTACAGAAAACAAAATGCTACATAATGCATCCACATTTCTTTTCAATAGTTTATTCTTAAGCGTCTCAACATAAGCAAGCACAATTAGTCAGGAGAGCTCCATTTCCCAACCCCTTCAACCTTGGTTTCAACATGAAAACAAAAGGGCCGAGATGAATGTAGAACTAACGCTGACAGCTGCTGACTCAGGTAGTTATAAACGGATGCAAAAGTAAACTTCGAAATGGCAATTACATTACAGCCCTCAAGAGAACCTTCTCTATTCTCCTGGATTTGATGCCGGCTGGGCAAGCAGCCATATCTGTTGTTTGGCTATGGAGAAGGAGATATGTGTAGTCAACATAGCAACAAAACACTTTTGTCTTCCATATGCAGAGAAAACAGGGGATGGGAACAAAAGCTAAGCTGAAACAATTGTCTTGTGGCTGTTGTGATGTCAGCTTGTTAATATCAAAAGCATATTTTTATTTATTTACCGTGGTTCATTGTCGTTACTAGTGAAATCACAAAGCAAAATGCTAACAAATGTCACATACATTCACTAATTTGTAGGTACGGTGCGTAAAAGTAATAATCAAATAAATGATCTTATAATAGTGGATAACAATCAAAGTGAAAACTATGAATCATTCTTAAAGGGACAGTTCACTCAAAAATATAATTTCTGTCATTACTCAGATATTTTGAAAAAATAGCCATTTTGGTGACTTCCAGTGTATGGAGAGAGAGAAAAAAACACATTCAAGACATTCAGAATACCTTTTATGTTTCACAGAAGAAAATCATAGAGGTTTGGAAAGACATGATTGGTGAGTAAATGTTTGGGTGAACTATCCCTTTAACATGTATTCTTTGATGAAAAAAATCCCAGATGAATAGCAGATGTGGGAATCAAATTTTCAAATTAATTTTCAATCAGATCAAATGAGTTCATTTTAGCAATCAAATTGGTCAGTAATTATGATTACCGCCTCCATCAAACTGAATCACTGTGTAATGAGAACTATTAAAACATTACAATATAATATAATATTACTCTAACCATAATGTTTCAGTTTACTTATAAATGAGTAAATTCTCCAGAACTGATATGCAGATCACACGGATTATTTATGTATTAGTAAAGAAAACATGTAACATATTTGGTGCACAGTCTAATTAATATTCATGATTAAGCTATTACTATATTGACGTCACAACCAGCGCATCCGTCCCAGCGGCCCCCACTAACAAAGTAATGCTCATGTGAGTAATTAAGCATCCAACTCCACACGGGATATGCAAACGATCCAGAGCAGAGCTGTGTTGGTATACACTTCTAATTCTCATATATACACAGTGCCTGAAATCATGCCAGTGGGTGTTCAGTGTCTGAGGCTGAGAGAAAGTTTGCTATATACCTGCGGGTAGAACTGACACAGGATGATGAGCTGTTGTTCTTATCTCCCTGAAAGAGCCATACCTCAGGAAACCCTTTATCCCTGTCCTCTATATTTTATGAGCTGAGATCATCACATGCAATGAGAGTTTCTCATTTCCTGTGTGAATGTAAAGCTAAACTTGTAATAATGAAAGCCAAATTGTGCTGACCAACCCCAGCTGCAGTTCTTGTCCATTATTAGAGCCAAGAATGAGACGAGCCTTTGGAAAATAACAGAGTCTGGTGCTGGGGACAATTTGGGTATAGCATGCATAATCAAATCACTTCATTTTGCAATGAACTGAGTTTTTTTTGGCAACACAGTAAGTATGCTGCAATGCTATGCCATATATTACACAAATAAATGCATAACGCGGACCACTTTGCTCTGTCACTATCTGGAAGTCATCATACAGCACATTAAAGCATTAAAATATGCTGTCAAACAGAAGTCTTGAATTCTGGGGTAGCTGTAGACAGAGTGAGCTGTTATTAATGGAGCAAATTATTTTCTGCTCCACAGTATTTACTGAAAAAAACATTTTCATAAGTATTTTTTTCTTGTTTTGGTGTATAATAATCAGATCATCCTTAAAACAAGAAACATTTACTTGTGAAGCAATATCACATGAGATATTTTGGTACCCCATTGGCAAATAGCTTTTATTTGTATTAAACCTAAATCTACAAAATGTAATGAGGTTTATTAAGACAAAAAATGAAAGAAAAATGCCAATGGGGTAAGGAAAACAAATATAATTTAAGATATATTATTTGACAAAAAAGCCTTATAATCTTTCACAATTTTCCCTAATCTCGTTGTTTATGTATTTTACTGAAAACAAAACACAAATTAATAACTTAAATATACTTAACAGGTTAAATCCATTCAATTTATAAACAATCTGTATCTCTATTGTCATCTAAAGAAGAGTATGCAATCTAGATAATTGAAAAACATTCAGTAGATGTTCTTCACACAAAGAAATAAAAAAGTTATTTGGGGAACCCAATGATGATTATTTTATGGCATCGCTGCGAAAACCCCTTTTGGAACCTCCATTTTTAAGATTACGTAAGTATCATCTGTTACAAGAAAATACAACAATATACAAAATATTATCTGAGAAATAGCCTAGTATGTGCCATGCATATGCATGCTAAGATTTACATTTACTGTACATTTAAGCATTTTGTGGGTGGTTTTATTTAAAGCGACTTACAATGCATTCAAAGTATGCATCAGTTCATGTAATCCTTGGAAATCAAACCCATGACCTTGGTGTTGCTTCAAAACACCATGTTACACCTGCATACATTTCCATGATATTTCAAAGAGAGTTTTACTGGTTACACTAATTAAGCAGCCTGTTGGGGACAAACATCACACAAGCATTTAATTCACAAAATGAAGAAACGAATGCTAATATTTTTGTGTGTGCTTGTCTCTTTACTTTAAGTAGCATCAGAGCAACGTTCCCTGACCTTGAATTGAGCTCCTCACAAGCTTGTTTGCAGCAGTGACCATTTCCTTTAGGATTCTCTCTCTCTCTTCTATATTCATTTAATCTCTCTCTCTTTCCATCTTTTCCTTCTCTTCTTTCGCTATCACTTTCTGAGCAGAGCAGCTCAGCTTCGACATAAGCTCATTGAAGCGAAAGTCACGGCGCGCCAAACAAAGAGACGAAGTAGTCAGCGCTGCCAAACCATGCACCCACACATTGAACAATGGCCTCAATGCTCACTTCCCCCAGCATGAGCCCTGTAATGCTAAGAATTTCATGAACATCGATTGTGTAGTGGGCAGACACAAAGCGGTGCCATCGGTAAGTATGTGGTACTTATGTCGATCATATTGTTTCATCTCTGTAGGACGAGACAAGTGGTAACAGGCATTTATTGTAGTGGGGGAAGAAACAAAGCATGGCAACAGGTGTAGGAAAAGGTTTGGCGCCTTTGGCCTCTGATGATGCAATACGCAATACAAAATGAGTAAAGCTTGTTTTGTAAATGCTGTTTCCTTTTACAGTCAGAAGATCCAAGCCAGAGCAGAGCTGGAGCGAGGGCAGTAGGTCGTAACATGGATCCTTTGAGAGTAAAATGGGAAATGACCATGTCTTGTGATCCGACAGAAGCTGTCTTACCTCTCAGCTTGCTGCCTCTCTGTTTCTGTTGTATCTTCTTTTTTCCTGAGGTTTACAGAACATAACCAGAGATTAACAATGTTACATTGGCAAAAAAATCTGAATGAATTTGGAAAAAAGGTAACATAGTACCTTGCTTCATAGGAAATCTAAACTTTTTTTTTTAATTGAACAAACCTCTGGCTACATTTTCTTGCACACTTGCAATAGAGCTTCGTGCAATGGGCCACTTTGTCTTGTTTTAATGATAATAGCTTATTTTACGACCACCATCAATTTCCCTCCTGAATTCCAAAGGTTTCTTATTAGCCTTATCTGAAAAAATCTGCTGTTTTCTCCCAGCGGCAGTACATATAACTTTAAGCAGGGGGAGCAAGAGAGCCAGAAATCAAGTTTAAGTGGTCCTGCTTTTCTGTGACACTACAGCGCATGCAGAGGTTTCAGCCCTGCTGTTCCATGGGGCTTTAGTGAAAGACCTATCCACTCCGCTGGAGCATTTTGGTGCAGTTTTGCAGCCAATGCCATTTTAAAGGCCACAGTCAAGTGGCACAGATTAATCTTATCGCGAGTTAAAACAATGAAGCAAGGGCGAGGTCTGTTTCAATGCACTCTGTAAGTAAAATATGTTTTTAGAAACGGCTCAATTTTTTCTAGATAACTGTACAGGTTGGAGTGGAAATGTCAGCATAAAAGACTACACACATTACACTGAACAACACACTATTGCCAAGCACAGCGCATTCTCTAAAGACTATATTTAAGAATGCTGTAGAACCACATGCACACACAGAAAAATACAAGTTTCAAGGGGGATTTTTGAATAGAAGAAACATTTTGGGTTCCACAAATTTTTTTTCAGTGAACAGTTCTTAAAAGATGAACGTGTTTATAACCTAAAGAACCTTTTGTGCATCGGAAAGGTTCCATTGATGATGAAGGTTCTTCATAGAACTATAAAAAGCAATAAAGAACCATCATTGCCATCACAATTTTCCTTGCCGCCTAAGACCCTAAGAACAGCAGGTTGTTACCAAGCTTTTCAGTGAATGACTGTTGCACAAATATACATTTAAAAACAGAACAGTCAATATTATTATTCACATACGACAAACATACGCCCTAAAAAATACTCTCAATCAAATCAGGAAATTATAAACAAATAAACAATGAAAAGTCTCTCCTTTGAACCACTGACTATAATATATGGTCAAATATAATACTGTACCTGGTCAAAGCCATCTCAATGGCAGCTGCTCATCTGGAGTAAAACTCCCTGAAAGCAAAACAATATATTCTCATAATAATTCAGTTCTGGTTCTGAGCCAATCAACTGAGCCAAACATGCCATGTGTAAAATATGACTCAAGAGTCATTAATTAGGCTACCACATAATGACACATGGCCGATGACATCACAAGAACGCACACATACTTAATCATCTCACTAGCAAACTATACTAAGCTGTTAATGTCAAAAACAGTGAAAAGACTATTTCACTATTTTAAGATTCCTACAAAAGTCCCTGGCACAACTTCTACTGTTCTATAATGAAATGTGATTTATTTTTGCTTACTGTACAAAAATGTACGTTTCTTCAGAATAGATGGATTATTTGAAGAAATAAGCATTTTGCTTGCAGAGTATGTAGTATCATGTATGAGCAAAAGCACAAGTGTTGAGCAGTCCACGGAATGTGTTGCTATGTGATCTGACTTAATGAATAGATAAAGCATTGCGTTAATTTTCATTTTGATTTATGTTAGATAAGTTCAGTTGTTTATGTTCAGCGAAAGAGAAAGTTTTGTTCTACTTTATATCACAGCTAGAATATGTTAGCGGATTTCATGTGTCATTAAAAGCCAACGTCCCCCTTCAAATCTACGTCTGTGCCTTGAGCGATTCTCAAAAAAAGACACTGTCTCTTACTGCAGGAAGAATCTTAGAGAAAGAAAGCCCATGAGAGTGAACGGATTAAGAACCTTACCTGCCTTGACAGCCGGGGAAAAATACACATTTCACACTTAGGTTGGCGTCTGATATCCCTTTACCTCACCATGAATGTCAAAAGAAATGTTTTATTACTAATGCTCCCTTTAATATCAGTCATATTTGCACCAAATGCAAGACAGTCTCTCAGCTTGCATTGAGATTACTTACTGCTCTATTAGAAATGCACGAATGTAATTTGCACCTGCTCTCAATATATCAGATCTCAAAGTCTGTTAGCACATACAGATATGGCTGTGAATAAGTCATATGTAAATACATTACAGTTTATAAAGCTTCAGAAGAAGTTGTTGAGAGTTGTTTGAACAGTGAAACTAAACTGTAACAGGAACGAGTTTGGGGCTTGATCTCATCTTGTTCTGGTAAATTGGTCCCTGGTTGATATGATGTTGTTGAATGATCAGGTGCTGTTGAATAAATTAATTGATATTGTTTTGACAACAACACACTTAGCCTAATTTTCTCACTGACACGCAATAAGGGTTCATTTGATTACATTATGCACCATTACTTTGATGTGAACTTTTGTACCACTTTTAATCAAGGTCACTGAAGTTTATAGTAAACAGAGCTGACCACGGATGAGTAATTTATTACGCAGTGACCTATTAAATATGATTCTTCATAATTCATAAAGGTATTATTAGGTATAATTAGGTATAGGTTCTAAGAATTTTTAAGTGTATTTGAAAGAAGTCTTTTATGTGCATAAAGGCTGTATTTATTTGATTAAATTGCAACAAAAACAGTAATATTGTGAATTATTTACTTATTCCCATGATGGCAAAGCTGAATTTTCAGAAGCCATTACTCCAGTGTTTAATGTCACATGATCCTTCAGAAATCATTCTAATATGCTGATTTGGTGCTCAAGAAACAGTTCTTACTGTTATCAATGCTGAAAACAGCTGTGCTGCTTAATATTTTTGAGGAAATTGTGGTATTGTTTTAAAATAGAAGGTTCAAAAGCATGTGAAATTGATATTTTTGTAATAATGTAAAAGTATTTACAATCATGTTTGATACGTTTAATGCATCCTCACTGAACAAAATACTTAATTTCTTAAATAAAAAGAAAAATCTTACTGATCTTAATTTTTTTTTACAGTAATGTACATATCTGTATAATACCTGTCAACATTTGGGTACCAAAATCATGAAAATGCCATAAAAACTTTTCTGAATACAATCGGTATATATAAAAACTTGAATTAGTGAGAATGAGAAAAGTGTGAAAAATATATTGACAAGGAAAGTCCACTGATAAGTTACCAGCTTAAGCCTACATTTAATTTTCTAGTAGTCATTTTAATTTAGGGCTGTCAATCGATTAAAATAAATCGCGATTAATCGCATGATTGTCATAAGTTAACTCGTGAATAATCACAACTTAATTGCAAATTTGTATCTGTTCTAAATGTACCTTAAGTTAATACTTTTCAAGTTTTTAATATTCTAATCGACATGGGCATGGAAAAATATGGATGCTTTATGCAATATATGCTTATTATTAGTGAAACCATAGTTAACATAGAGCATGAAGAGTTGATATGTTTCATAGGTTATAGATGTTTTTAAAAGAACTTGTTCATGTCTATTAGACACATGAAAAAAAGAAAAGAACAAATATCAGGTTCCCATCACTTCTCTTTCTTTGCACTGAGCAATTTACTTACACAAACCTGTTTACATTTTCGCAAGACAGGGCAGCTCACTACTTCTGAACATGCAAAAAGAACATTTATTATTTATCATTGCATTTGTTTCCCTCTCTGTGCCCACATACTGTAGCCTATTTTGATGCAGCTAAATTCGCAATAAAACAGTTTTCATTGATATATTTTATTGTTTCTGTTGTCAGACAACGGGATGGATATGAAATAGTGACTGAAACGCGACTCATTAAGACTACATAAAAAGCTCTCCCTTCCAAGATGTTAATCTGCACAAAAATCCTGATTTATAATCCAGCTGTAGTCTGATAAAATCAAATAGGCTACACATAAGATAAAGACAATCGATGTGCTATGATTTCGCATATACTTGCATGTCAAATTAGAGAAGCAACATATCTGTGTTTTAACTGAACACTGAAACGCATCCACTGCTGTAAATCCCAGTTTAGTTCGAGAGGTAAGGATCCATTGAACAACATCAGATCGTGTATTTTAGTTCAGCGAAGCAATAACGTTATTATATGGACAGATATTCTTTTGTTTACCTCTCTTTCTTATATATTGTTTGTATGGAATAGCTGGCTGCATCTGTATGATTAGTATCTGTATGGCTGATAATTCATACAAATATTTTTTTTCTTTCTTTTTATTACTCAAATATGCTTATTGTATTTTTTAGTGGTCAAATAAATCACTTATATGATGTCTATAATAATTGTATAATTGAAAAACATACAGTGGTATGTATAATGACTAAAATAGATTAATAGTTTGTAGAACTCTTCAATACATTTGGTAAATACATATTTTTCCTCAAACGTGGAAGGGGGGGGGGTATATAGTCTCAGGAAAATCAATTTTTCATGGTATCTTCTTCAGGTTTGAAATAGAAACTCATAAGACGTGACTTTCAGCCCATTGCTTTTCTGGATTGCTCCAGGACTTATTTCATGTATTTTATATGAAATACAATTATTATTTTTTTTATTCAGTGTTGTACACTTTTTTCAAGGCACTTCAGTCTCTATAAATATTTATCTTTTTGAGCATTATCAACTCGGGGTGATGGATAGTAAAGCCCAAAGGGTCTTCTTTGCAAAATTGTGTGTGTAGCACACTGAAGTCAGCATCTGTTATAATTTTAAGTTTGGTACGTCTTTTTCTAACTGTGAGTCCCAAAATCCCAAAATGGGGAGTGCTGGCTAACAGGTTAAAACCTTTCAACCGCTAATGTAAAGAGGTGTGTGCATGCTGGGAAAGAGAGACCTCGCGCTCGTGCGGCAGTCAGCTTCAGATGCATAATATTTTATTTTGCTACAAGCAGGATACACAAGAAGCACGTTTAACTCGGACACGCAGACGGTTGTCATGGTAATAAACGTTTGCATGTCCGCGCTTAATGCGCATCTCAAATATGAAAAGCGTTTTAGGGGGCCCTTGGCTTTTGGGGGCCCAAGGCAATCGCCTACCTTTGCCTAATGGGTAAATCCGCCCCTGCTTTGAGGTGCAAATGGACTTCAATATGTACCTGCTCTAAACATCTATGGGCGTGACCACATGGTCAAATGGTTCTCCATGGTTTTCCGCTGAGTGTCATGCTAATCAAGGTGTAATTTAGGTGATTTGAGTATAAAACACTAAGAGCATTAGCTGCATGAAATTGCCCATAACACTACCCCTACTGTACACCTTCAAAAGACAATAACTGCAACCTCCTCAAAGAACACATAAGCAGGTGAGATACTAGAGGGCTTCGCAAGTCCCTTCCTGCACCCTGCCATGCGTGTTAAATATTTTCAGAAGTTCCAAACTCTTGCCCGCATTTTCTCTGAGGAGTAGAGAATGAAAAAGATAGCTATCATTAACGAGCATGTTTCATTAAAGGGAGGCTAATGGGTACTCTTTGAAGCTTCGCCAATGGCTCTCTCGTCAGAGATCACTGCACTACACTGATTGCTACAGCCGCTTCAGCATCACTTACCGTCACATTAACACACCAGCATGTGCTGCCTCCTCTGAACAGGGCCTGATAGGGGTGCGTCAAATTAATGAAGTAGAGAAGATCTTCTATCTTTTCTGTAGACTTGAAAAGCTAATTTAGTTCTTTATGACTTGGATGTCTTCCTCTGTATCTCTGGCTCGTGTTCAAGGGGAGGGGGTTAATTTTTGCTTTACAGGACTGCCGCTGATAGCTAAAAGCCAGCTGTTACCTGTTTGTTAATCTCTTACACTGCTGTTGAATTACTTAACATAAGTTATCTCAAAGCTGAACTATGCTTGCAAAACTGAATTGCAAATCACACCGATTCAGTTGAGCATCTGACACACACGGAGTCTTTTTCAAGCTCTTTTCAAGCCAGTTCTGTTGTTCTATCTTTAGCTTCTCCAACAGGTAACACTGATATTCAGATGGTGTCACAGCAAGAAGTGCTTGGTGTAAACAATTTGCACTCAATAACCACCAAGAGTAAAATTAGTTACCTGGGACTGGGGAGGCAATCTCAGATGGTTTACTCATGCAGAAAACCCACTGAGCTGCAGGCAGCACTGTTTCTTTCTTCAAAAAAACATCTTTGGCTAGGGAGGATGTCTCTCGTGAATGCCTCTTATATTCCTGTAAATAATATTGTCTTGCTGACTAGCATAAACCTCCTGAATTTACTCCACACCCCAAAATACAAGATAGCTGCGGCAGTACAGGAAAAGAGACATTATATAATCAGAATATGAAATCAAAGCATATGAAGTAATTTTGTCCAGACAGGCTGAATTAACTTGTCTGATTGGTAGCAAACAAAATGGACAGCTAAAAAGATAATTGGTGTGTACAGTTGGTGTGGATGCTAATATAGCTATCATTATAGTAATATTTATTATTATGGTTCTTGGTGTGAATGGACCTTTACAGCCAGATATATAGATGTCAATTCAAATTTACATTCACTAATTTAAGGGAGCCAATTGACCCTGCTGTTCATCCAGTGTGGTGCTGAATTTTCAGGAAAGTACTGCTAGTTAAGTAAAACCTTTGGGAAAACCAACATCCAAAACACAATGTGACCAGCTACATGCATGCTGATCTTCTCAGCAGGTTTAAACCGTGTCACTAAATAAAGTTCACAGCACCATTTAAAGTAAAATAGCTCTAAAGTACTTCACTGAATGAATCACTGTAGTAATCACAGAGCTCCAGAGCCGAATAATAATGTCCATTATGAATTGATTTCTTTAACGACAAGTCAATAGTCCAACTAAATGTACAGTTTTAGAGAGCTTAGCGAAGTCTCAAATAAGCGAGGCATCAAATCTGGTGAACGCTCAAAAAGCACTCTCCTAAATGATCCAAACACATCAGTCATCAACGGGAATCGCGCACCCATTGAATCTAAGTGCTGCTACTAGTGGATATTCATATGGGGATCGAGGCAGTGAGTCAGTAGTATCCATCATTATCTTTTCAAAAAGGAAAAAGCATTTGGCAGGGAGGTAGTAGAACCAACAAGATGACTGCACTCAAAACCCCCTTTTAAATTGTCAATTTGGAATCGAGTATCCCAAAGCTGTAAAATCTCCATTAGGGTCGATTCTGTGTTATATATCAAAATTTAGATCAAAGGTAGTAGTTATTTTTAACCTGCCGTTTCCACATTAATAAATACAATTAAACCACAAATATTTGTATGTTAATGTCCCTTCTTTGCACTGTAAGGTTGAAACGTTCTGCAAATTGAGAGGAAAACTTCTCAGAGAAACTTTAATGGATTGCTAGGTGGAATAATGACAACTCTTAAAATGTAAAAGAGCAGCCACTCAACCAGAGTCTCTGTTCAAGGCAAATATATTAGTTCCACCAAAAAGTCATTAAATTCTAACTTAATATCTACTTGTTATGCTCATCACAAAAGTCAAGTAAACGTCAAAGTAAAGGTTTGCGCACAAACACAATGCATTTGCATGGTCTGATTAGCCAAGTCTCTTTCAGATTTAGATTCAGAGAGCTATGCAAGTTCCAAGATCTAGAACCTGAAGTGGCCGACCACTGAAGTGGGTCCCTGATAAATTGCACCAATAAGGCTCGTGTTAAGACCCGTGGCCTTATTACTAAGGTTCAAGCCGTGCTAAAATGAGACCAAGTGAGGGATTAATAACTACAACTATATAAAGAGACTTCAAGCGCATTCGTCTCCGTCGGAAATCCAAGCATCATGCTGACGGTGACAAATGTCTGTTCTCGTGCGCGGGTAGTGTAAGTAATTATATACAAATGAACTTGTCAGAGACTGCGGGGGAGACTATCGCCAGCGCTTGTTCCCTCCCCACTTGGCTTCTCTCCTGTGAAATTCCCACACCGACTCTTCTGAAGACAAACGAGCTTGCGCATGCTAATACAAAGATGCATGTATTCATATATTTCCATTCTAAAGCAGCCCATCTCCCACATGTGCACCTTATTACGCGAGGCGTGTTACACGCACGCCAGTGAGAGAGCAATGCATGCTTACTGTAAATATAAACATGAGTGCAAATGAGAAAGTGTCGAAATGTGGGAAACATTTTTCACTCTTACCAATAAGTTGCAGACTGCCAAGGGGTGGGAGGGATTGCTGAATACATGCAAGCCAGCATTAAAGACAAATGTTGTTGGGGTTTTATGCATAAGCAGACTTCATCTATATTGAGATGTCACTGTGTTGCCTAGTGAGTTCATATGCATAAAGACCAAATGGTGAAAACATAATGTTTATTATAATTTACTATAAGGAACATAAACATGGCTTATACCTATATCTAAATAATCATGACTGAAAACCAAACAGTCATAAATGTAATGTATTGTACTCTGACAGTGAATGATGCTGAAACTGGAGTTTTTGAATGATTCAATAAGGGTGTTTTCACACCTGAAGATTGTTTGCTTTGTTCCGAAACAGGGAATTAATTTGTTACAATGTTGCATTTTCTTCTTTGTTGGGTTCGCTTTCATAAGGCAACATTGCATTGCCCAAATAATGGTTCAAAGCCCCATTTATAAAGTGAGCCGTTTATTTAATTCCTGAATGAATCAGCCGCTTGAATGAATCGAATGAAAGACTCATAAAGACATCCACCACCACCTGCTGGCAATTTTAGTTTCCTATTAAGAGTATTATTTCATTTTTTTAAAGGGAAAACAAACTTTAAAGGGATAATTCACCCAATTTATGATTATTATTATGTTAAAACTGAATGACTTACTTTCTTTTGTGGAAAATAAAAGAAGGTATTTTGACTGTTGGCAACAAAGCTGTTTTGTTACCTATGACTTCCATTGCATGAACGAAAAGATGTTTGAATTCTCTTCTTTTATGTTACATAGTTTATGTTGGGCTGTTGTAGCCTAAACGTTTATCATGTGTAATACATTTTATGTTGAATCAAATAAATATTTATTTCTAAAGCTACTATTTCATTTGTAATGCCTACTTAATACTTTCACATTTAACACAAAATTAGCATCTTTTGTGGGTATTTTCACAGCAAAATGCAATTTGCGATTAATTTGATTAATTAATTGACATATCATGTAATAATTAATTAGATTAAAAAATGTAATTGATTGACAGCCCTAATATATATAAATATATTCCATGTCTGTGGCACATGCTCATAAGATCAACAGATGTAAACAAACACAATTTTTAGTGACATCAGACATGTACACAGCCTAAGCATCCATATATTTTCTGTACATATACCACTCACTGGCCACTTTATTAGGTACACCTTGCTAGTATGGGTTGGACCCACTTTTGCCTTCAGAACTGCCTTAATTATTCGTGGCATAGTTTCAACAAGGTGTTGGAAACATTCCTCAGAGATTTTGGTCCATATTGACATGATAGCATCACACAGTTGCTGCAGATTTGTCGGCTGCACATCCATGATGTGAATCTCCCGTTCCACCACATCCCAAAGGTGCTCTATTGGATTGAGATCTGGTGACTGTGGAGGCCATTTGAGTAAAGTGAACTCATTGTCTTCTGTGGTCTTCGGTGTGGTCTTCTGCTGCTGTAGCCCATCTGCTTCAGGGTTCGACATGTTGTGCGTTCAGAGATGGTATTCTGCATACCTTGGTTGTAATGAGTAGATATTTGAGTTACTGTTGCCTTTCTATCATCTCTAACCAGTCTGCCCATTCTCCTCTGACTTCTGATATCAACAAGGCATTTTTGTCCACACAACTGCCGCTCACTGGATATTTTCTCTTTTTCGGACCATTCTCTGTAAACCCTAGAGATGGTTGTGCGTGAAAATCTCAGTAGATCAGCAGTTTTTGAAATACTCAGACCAGCCCGTCTGGCACCAACAACCATTCCACGTTCAAAGTCACTTAAACCCCTTTCTTCCCCATTCTGATGCTGCCATGTGATTGGCTGATTAGCAATTTGTGTTACCAAGCAATTGAACACGTGTACCTAATAAAGTGGCCGGTGAGTATATGTATATATATAATGCAGTTACAGCCAGCCAGAATCAAGCCTTCGTCTGGACAGCATTCTTGTAATGCGTGGAGAAGAGCAATTAATTTCACAACATTTTAATATGAAGAGGTGCTCTTCTGTTTTCAACTGCAATAACTAATATTCTCACTCACAGAATCAGACACTCACTGCTGCTTTTTATAACATATTTCCCGTCATGAATTATGATACCGCTTGGTTCGTTGGTCCGTTGGGTCTGATTTCTTTCTCACCATGAGCGAACCGTTCTAGAGTCCGTTTGCAATCAGGCCGAGACCACCTCTTCAAGGAGGTCTTGGTACGCTTGTGTGGTCCGTTTTTGGTGCACACCCGAGTGCGATTGCTGCATTCACACCTGCCCAAACGAACCACACCAAGAGGGCCAAAGAACTCTAGTGTGATTCAGCTGAACTAAATGAGGCAGGTGTGAAAGCACCCTAAGAGATTCAGCTAAAAAGAGTCATTTGTTTATGAATCGGACAACACTGGTTGTGCTGGATTTGTTTGCGTGCAGCCTGAGAAAACAACTCAATGCAAATACTTCTTTCTTATCGTGGTTTTGTGGTACACTGTCTTTTATCCTATTGCATTTAATTCAGATAGCAAAGTCACAACTTGGGTGAATTGTAATTCCTTTTCACCATCCATGGAATTGCAGGCAACACTGAATAACTATACGCATGCACGGTATAGTTACCTTTTGACACAACACTAGAGTCAGCAAGTGAAAAATGGAATTTCTCACTTGACTGCTGTAATATATTGTTTTATTTTAGACCTGCCATACTTTGTTTTCACTTTGTATGACAGTATTCAAAAATGACCAAGATTTCAAAAAAGTATTCTGAATATGAATCAGACTTTGATTATGGAAGCGCTATGAAAATGGTAAGTTCTACATATCCTCTGCCTCATCCATGTGCGTTTATTAAGTATTTTGGCTAATTTGCTTTCAGATTGTCCGTCTGGTTAGGACACCATATTATGTGGCTTCAGTAAAGAACAAGAGTGTTGTCCTCTCAGCTCCATTTAACACGTTTTACTACACTATAATTCGTTCCACCGAATCCAGTATTTTCCCCCAATGTCTGAGCATAAAATGTGAAAAGTCTGTAGATTCCATCTGGGCCTATAGCTAAGCTTGTGTTCCATTTATGTATGGAACAAAAAAGATTCAGAAAGATTTCAGGACACCTTTACTTTCAGCAACATACATATGAGCTATACTTACGCCTTTTGTTAGTCATATATAGAAGAAAGAGAGATTCAGAAATATTTTGGATCACACAGCAAATCCTAAACTCAGATATGCACTATCCATCATATTTTTGAGCAGTGACTGGAGGCATTTCGAATGAAGTAGCACAAACATTGCTTGTTATTTGTTCGCTTTTAGACAGCTGGGTCTTTGATGGGTCTGGCCACAGCGAGACCACTAATGATGTGTTAACTGTCATAAAATCCATCATCATACTGTCACCACCAGAATGCACAGATAAACATCCACAAATGTGCACATCTCAGAGACGTAGATGAAAACAACGCATCACATTTAAAAATGAGAGAAATAAAGCTGGTTTATAAAGTCATATCTATTATCTGAGTCATATGAAAACACACGCTTTCAACTGGCAAACATATTTGAGCACTCAAATACCAATCACTTTGCTGCTCACCTTATATGTTCTTTCACTTTTATTAATCAACTTGAAAGTCAAGTTTTGTTTAGAGAAAAGAGACGTTAATTTTCATATCAGAACATAGTGACATCTACAGTAAACATTGCACATTCTTCGGAAAAGCAAACATATTCATGGCACCTGGCACGGATGTCAGAATCCCATCATCACCCCCCGGGCTACGAAGACGCTTTGCTTTGATCCTGTCAGTTTGGGCTGGGATAAATTCGACCATCGCTCTTTCAACAAACATCTGTTAAAAATGAGCAGCCAGCATTCTTAACAATAACAGAATTTGCGCCCTGGTCCCCTTATGTGTTCCTGGATCGATGCCTGTGCCCTGTGGTTCCACGCCAATCACAGTCACCATGAGTTTCTGTCTTTACTTCTCATGCTAAACACACCATTAATATCACTTTGTGTCACTTCATTAAAACATCCCATTACTTTCCATCATGGCTGACGTCCACTAATGCTTCTCTGGCTCTCAGGGTGAGATTAAAGCCTTAATGTTCATTCCCTACTCTCATTAGGACGCAGGCTTAGATAGCCTCCTCATCGCTACCTGTCACGCTCGGAGACTCTTCTGCTGCTCAGATGAAGATGGAGGACTGCTTTGGGGAGTTTTGTTGTTGTGCTTTCTAAAATGGCTGCTACCTCAAACTGAATTCCCAGTTTCCATTCTGAGCAAGATCTAATATCACTTGATTAGGCAGTTTACTGGGCTCCATTTTTTGCATTGCTATTGTTGTTGGACCCTTTGATAGTTCTCATGGGGTATATCAAGCCTCATTAAGGCAACTACTTCTGTATACAGTGCTTTTAATGGCACGCTAGATCTTAAAACTGATTTTTTTATTTGTTGAGACTTGCATGGGATATAACTGATTAATAAAACAGTCTCCAGTAATGACGCTCACAACTTCTTTTTTAGTGCTGTTCTTGACTTTAAGTTGTTAGGCTGGCAGAGTTTCGGGACTTTTAGGTTGGTAGAATTGGAATAATTTGCATAATCCATTGAATTTCTTGGTCCTGATACCTTAAATATGACAGACTGATCTGACAGAGCTAGAAATTTTCTTAGCATAAAGTAACAACTGATGCCATAGTAGCAGCTTTCTTAAAATAATGTGCTAACAAAATGTAAACGCATATTTCAGTGCAAATAAAATTAATACAATTAAAGGAATAGTTCACTCATGTAATTTTAAACCCAATATGGTTTTCTTTTTCCATGGAATACAAAAGGAGAAAATTACAGTCAATGATAGTAAATTATCCAGAGTTCACTGAATTGGGAGATTATCTAAAGCTGGGTTTTCATCCTAAATTGTGAATTTAACTTATGTGCAAAATTGGAATATCGCATAAAAAATTTGCGAATAAGCAGTGTTTCCATCCAACGAGTCAAAGAGAACAAAATCGTCACTATCTGGTGAACTGCCACTAAATATCACAAGAAAGTGTAGGAGAAGCCACTGAATGCTGTTTAATAATTTTCATATTTAATAAATTACGTGCGTCTCAGACGAAACACAATTAATGTGGTCATTGCTTTCGTAGATTCCTGTTGTTTGGGAATGCAGTTGTGTAAGACAGTTCTGGAAGGCAATCATACAGAAATACTTTGGAGACAGACTTTGCCATTTCAGTATGACAAAAACAACATTTCAGATGCTGTGCAACAAAATCGGTCTGCTTGTTAGTCAGGTTATGCTGTCCCATAACGCAACGTCACATTAACTTTTTGATGTGCATTGAGGAATTTATTCATTTGCATTAACCCTTTTTAGCAAAAAGTTAAAAACCACCTCAAGTGACCATAAATTTTTTTTATCGAATCTGAAGTGATACTTAAAAATGCGCTTAAAGACTAGGGTGATGGAAACATAGCTTATGAACAATGTCTTAAATTCCAGTCTGTTTCTTGGACAAAGATATCACATGGCTTCGGAATACTTGGGGGAAAAAATTGTATGGGTGATTTGTATGATAGTTTAATACTTATTGTGTCCTTTTTTAAAAGCTTGAAAGCTTCCGTCTCCTTCCATTGTAATTTTATAGAAAATAGCACAAAAACAACCTTCAGATTTTCTCCTGTCATACATGTTTGGAATGACATGATGTAAATTATGATGGGATTTCAACATCTGGTCAAACTATTCTTTAAAATCTCTATCAACAGCATGTTTGGCTTGTTTGATGGCAAAAAATAAAATAAATAAATAAAGCAGTCCCAGGTTTTTTTTGTAAAAATGAAACTCATGGTTACAGTCGCACATACAATGCAAGTAAATCAGATCAGATCAGTGTTCAGGAAGATTTACAAGCAATATGAAGCTTGTATTTTGTTAAAGCTCTTACACATTAGTTATTCAGTAAGTCAGCTGTTTACATTATGAGAGGTAATGTTTTGTCACTTCTTCTAGGTGGTTGAAATTGTAGGTGGAGATGCTCCACGTAAACAGTGCTTCACAGAAAGATATGTCATGTCCTCACTCCACACAGATGCTCTCAATGGAGTTTGCCTGGAACCCGTTAGATTTCTTTAAAACAGAATAATAAACTATAGACAGTGTCAGTGAGGAAATTCAAGGTGAGCGGGGTGAATCTCTTTTGACAAAACTCATCCATTCCCTCTAATTATTTGACTGAGGAGTATCATACAATGTATAAGGGGGAAATAATTGTGTTTATTTCTAATCATGTTGAATTAATCACCGATGAAACAGTGGGCTTATTTAAAGCTTGTTATTGTGTTGTTTGCTTCAGGGGTCAGTTTGGGAAAACACTCTTTTTTGGTTTGGCTGTCTACACTGACACAAACAGTTCCCTTTTCAAACAGGCTGCAAGCACAATAAAAAATATGAAATCTACAAAGCAACGTTCTTTTCGTTATGTGGGCTAGAAAAATAGCCAGTATTTTTGGTTATGCTGTTGTGGCTAAATGCAGAAATTAACTGCATAAAGTAACTGGACATATACAGGATCCCTATTTGTAAAATATTTTAATAATTTAAATGGTGTGAAAAATGCTCACCAGCATTATCATCCTTTCTTATAAGAAGAATCAGTTTCGGACTGAGCAGTTATGGGGTGTGTAAAAGTAACACCACCTCAGTGAAAAAAACAATAAGCAGAGCTGTTTAATTATTTAAGATTTGCCTCAAAAACTTGCTCTATGGATTATTATGTCTTGAAATATATTGTGGTTATATGCGGGAAATATTGAAGGAAAATAAAAGTTGTTTAATGCATCTCAAGAGCCACAGATAGTCCAGCTTAGGGTCGTCACTTAATGAAAGTGGGCGGAGACTCGCTGCTTGCAATAGCTTGGTTAACCCATTGAAAATATTAATTAGACCAGTGCTTCCCAAACCTGTCCTGGAGGTCACACCTGATTCCACTCATTAGCAAGAACTAAATTGGGTGTCTGTTTAGGGAGATATACAAAATATGCAGGGCAGGGAGTCCTCCAGGACAGGTTTGGGAAGCACTGAGTTACACAGTCAAAAGATCTCTATCTGTTCGATGATGACAAACTATAAATGACGCCTTTGGTCCAGTAGACACAATATGCGTGATAGACATGAAATAAACCCAACAAAAGAAGAAAAACTTGCTTTCTTTCTTTCTGTTAGCAATGCTTTGCTTTCTGTCCTCATTCTTGTCCTGAATATTTCTTTTATCATTGCCATGGCCTTATTTTATAATGAATGGGGAAACCTGGGGAGGAGTGTCAAACAAGCATTTTTACTCTCTCTCATTACAACGCCGCGAAGCCTTTGTAAATGACTTTGCGGCATGAGTCAGTGTGCCTGTTTAAAAATGCATAGGATTAAGGAGGAGCGGAACGCAAGCATATCAGCCGAGCTCAACCGAGTGTGTTAGCGAAGGAGCAAGGACAAGAAAATTGACACTTGATGATTTCTCCTGCTGATGTGAAGGAATGTTCAATCTCATTTTTTTTTACTAACACTCTCTCCCTCCCCATATCTGTCACTCTTTGATAAGTTCTTGCATTTTGGTGCACCTATTTATAGTGTAGAACCGCCTCTCAGATCTTTGGCTTTGCTTCAGAAAGATTATTGTTCCCATCTGGACTTTAGAGAGCTAGAATCTCAGAGTTAAAGTGCATTTCAGTCTCCTGAAAGTTCACAAACCAGACACTATATTGACGGCGCTTATTTTCTGCTCTCTGATGGGGTCAGTTTCTGAGATCACAGCTCACCGCTGCACTGCCACTTTGAGGGCTTGATTTGAAAAACATCACCATTGACTTTTTTTTTACACTTTGCATTGAACAAAATGACCTGACATGAATGCCCATTAACAAGCACTACAGCATTTTATACATCTCTTTGACAAAATAAAGCCTTGCACATCATTGTAGCTTTTAAATCTTTTTTTAAATAGAAATACTTTTTAAAAATATGTTTTTTTATGACAAACCTCCATGACATTTTATCTCCCTTTTTTACTTTTTTTTTTTTGTTATACTCTAAAACAGTAGTGCTGTCAAATCAATGTATCGTGATAAATTGCATAATTGTATTTATTTATAAATGCACACATGTATATATTTAATAAATATATTTATATATAAATATACACAATACACACATGTATTATGTAAACACAAACTGAAGGAAATAACAGAATAACAATTTTCCTTTAAATAACATTTCTTCAGTTATTTTCAGGAGATGCTTCAACAATTGTGTGTAGATTGTGCTTCTACAATTGTGTTTTCTACATTTTTCCCTTTGTATTGACTATGCGCTGCCTGTTACCACCCTGTTGTACAAGGGGTATTATTTATGTATATCTTTATAAAAATTGAACCAATTATGTTAAAAGATTAGGTGTTCTTTCTGTCCTTGATGAATTATTCACACTGAATAACACTTGACCATTAGGACTCAACAGAGCTTTAAGATAGAGACTAGGGAAGAGTGACGTTGAGCTGTTACTACAGATATTAATGCAACAAAGCTCAAAATTAACTTAAAAAGAAGTAACAAAATCACATTAGAAAATAAAACACATGCATACATACACACTAAGCAACCCAAAATCAATAACACGAGAGCCCAAGTGAGAGATCTAAATGCAAAGCACTATTCAGCCAACAAACAAAGGATGTGCTCTCTGGGAGTTGATCAAATTGTGTCCTAAGTAATTGGTTACTTGAGCAGTAGAGAAATTCTGCAGAAGGGTGATTACTAATCCGGGATAAGATAGCAGAACATGAGCGTGCATGAAGGATCCATGGGGGAAGCTCTGCCTTTACATGATAAGAGAAGAAACAGTCTTTCCCTTCCTCTCCCATCTTCAAAGAATTAAAGAACATAAACAATATGAACAGGCATCTCTAATAGAAATGTATCTTATCACAGTTTACTGAAGTGCAATGCTGCAGAAAGTTTTCCTTTTTCATGTAGACCTCATTATTTTCTTCACTTTTGATCTTTTGTCTATTGTCACTCTAAAGCTTTCTTTTTATTGAAAAAAAAGATAGTCATTTTGAATTCATTTATATGGCCACAGGGGCCATACATATTTTCTTTGCTGCGGATGTATTTTTTATTCAAACAGTAAGTTTGAGTAAGACACATTGTTCTGGGGGCACTTTAATGGACAACAATGTGTATAGTGCAAAGTCATCAATATTAATCATTTTACATGTTTTTACACGTTTTCATATATAGACGCAAACTCACATAGACTAAAAGCCACCAAACTCAAAATTCTACTGTTTTTAAAAGTGCTGGAATTGTTGTATGTGGAGGTATCATAATAACTTGGGTGATTTTTTATGTTTTTGAAGAAAGTAAAAAGATCTGATATATTTAAAGGACAAACTTTTCAAAAGATCTAAAGCCGTGGAGCCATTAAGTGTTCAGTCGATACTTCTCATTGCTTTGTGTTGCTGTATTGCACCTCGGCCTCTGCAGAAGCAGCTGAAGATATTAAATGCTTCTCATGTTATTTTTAGTGCAGACTGGAGAAGACAGATGGCACTAAAACCTGTGTAGTTTCAGCATTGAGGTTTATCTGGAATTCCCTGTTTATTCTGGCTAAGCGTGTGTTATCTCTAACATCTCCGATACCTAAGATGTTTTTTGGTGCTGGTTTCCTTCTAAACTGGTTTCCTTCTAAACTAAGCATTTGAAAACTCAAGTTACTGCTTTGTGAAGGAAAGTTCACAAAGTTCAGATATTGCACCTTCTTTCTTGTTTTTGATGCAGAAACCGCCTCTCTCCAAACAACCCTGCACCATCTCCAAGATTGTTGGGTGGCAAAAAGCAGAGATGCTGGTGATATTTGATGAGAGACAGTTGGTGCCTTATTACCACTGACATCAATCTTCGACTGTCTTTTCTTCACCAGGACTACAGGTCCTTCAAAGTTCGATGCCACTGCGATTTGGCGATTACCCAGCCTCACCCTTCAATGTTCTTCTCAGCCTAGACCTTTCGTTCTATTCCTACATTTTCTTTACATTTATCATCTGGCAGTCACTATATTCTTATCTAAGAGACTTAAAGCAATGGCAGTTTTTCATTTCAGATGAAGATCTTAGCTAAATGTGAACAAAAACAAAAATGAATCCTGAATTCACACTGATTCTTGTCTTCTTCTCTGTTAATGTCAATGACATTGAATGATATTTTATCATTCAAAAGTTTGGGGTCTCGTAATATGTTATGAAATTAATACTTTTATTCAGCAAGGATGCTATAAAAGTAAAGATATAAAGTTACAAAATATTTATTTTTCAAATGAACCCAGTACATTTTTAACATTCTATTCCTCAAAGAATCCTGAAATAAATGATCAAAGTTCCAACAAAAATATTAAGCAGTGCCACTGTTTTAAACACTGATAATAATAAGAACTATTTCGAGTAAATGAGAATGATTTCTAAAGGGTCATGTGATACTGGAGACTGGAGTAACGGCTGCTGAAAATCAGCTTTGCCTTCACAATAATAAGTTACATTTTAAAATATATTAAAAGAGAAATTAAGTGTTGTAAAACACTAAATATTAAGTGTTGCTTAAAATGTTAACATTTCACAACCCTGGTGCTTTACTGTATTTTTGATCAAATAAGTACAACTTTTAGACAGTGTATAATGTCAAGACCAGTTGCATTTACAGATGATGTAACATGCATGTTTATGTAAGTGTGGTGATAGGATAAATATACAACTTATTAAGGTTGTTTGAGTCTGCATGTTATAGTAATAGTGTTCCATGGAAGATGGAGGAGGAACAAGCATGGAAACATACCATGTTGTTGAAATACATGGACACGCCATGTTGTTTGGCATCCCATCTCTCACATACACTTTCTAGACATTATTCTTATTCCCTCTCTTTCTGACATTTTTGTAAAATGATGTCCCCTCCATGGCATTTCTCCTATAACCCACTGTGGCTGTGTCCACATTTCCAGCACATCTCCAGCATATCCAAACACCTGAGATAAAAAAGCAAAACAGAAAAAACGTTTTTAGCAATCTTACTCAATATTTCAGTTGTTTTCTTTGTTATGCCAATTCTCCTAAAAGAAGTATGAATTCAATTTGTGTTTTTTTTCCATCTCAAAACAAGAAAAAATGCTTAAATAGTCCAAGTAGCCGTCGTGTGACAGGTTGATCAAAACAGACACAGTGGGTGTGGGTCACGGGCCTCGGAGATCCATTTATTTGAAATAAAATGAGCATAAAATATAAAAATAACGGGAAAATTAAGTGTCCAAATGGAGTATGTCTGAGAACTGAAAGAGTCTGTTGTGCCCTTGCTTTGATTTGGATGAGGGGAAGTAGTCGTTAATGCTAGCAGACAGTTTTCTGCAGATATTATAGATGTCTGGTTGGTACTAGAGAATGACAGAGCCTTTCACTGGCTTAGCAAACACAGATTGTCATTATTGAATATGAACATTTCACAATTATCACTATGGCTTTCCTAAACTCCTGCAGTGACCTTCTGCATCTGCTGTTTGGCCAGGTTTGAATGTTGACGCTTTCATCCATAGCCAGCTGTGTTGATGAGCAGATCTGAGCCCTGGTCTCCTGTTAAGGTCTGTTGGAGAGAGCTATAAAGAAGCCACATCTGCTTCACTGTCATCTGGTCAGCCCTGTAATGTATACTGCAGGCAGAAGGTTACTTTGAAATGATATTACAGATTACAGCTTAAAATGTAATAAGTAGTATAACTTTTTTACAGGTAAGATTACATTTAATTTACTTTTGATTACTTTTCTAATTTCTAATGGGTTTTCACTGTCAATCATTTTTTAAACATAGGTTTAAACTTACAGTGTCAACACTGACTAATTTGTTACCCTACAAACTTTTCATCTTGAATTAAGATGATAATATTATAATTTTAGGAGAATTACAGTGGAGTGCAAAATATCTTCTTTTGCATTGCGTGTAAACCAGACAGGGACACAATCACCCTAGTGGTAAAAATGACTACTGCCTGTCTCTATTATCCAAAGTGGAGCCACTTGAATTAAGATTGATAATATATAATTTTAAAGGAGACAGTATGCAAAATATCTTAATTTGAATAATATGTCTTTGCACTCTCTCCGTCCTCAAACCCTACGACTTAAGTGAACATTTTAAGTGTGCAAGGCACAGAACCCCCAACTGCTCCCCATTTTGATTTTGTTTAGTGAATAACCAGCAGGGCGCCTACCACGACTTAAGTGAGACCCTTGCTGCACTGCTCGGGTGTGTGTTCAGGCTGCCCACCACGGTGTGTGTGTGTGTGTGTGTGTGTGTGTGTGTGTGTGTGTGTGTGTGTGTGTGTGTGTGTGTGTGTGGTGTGTTCACTGTGTGTGTCCCCAACTGCTCCCGGGCGTGCACTTGGATGGGTTAAATGCATAAAAGGCTGCCCTGGTAGGTGTGCCACACATCACTTGGCCACACATCACTTGCACTTGGATGGGTTAAATCACTTTATTTCTGGTTTATTTCTGGCTGCGTAAATCATTTTCACTCCAGACTGCTTTCTGAATGAGGGACAATAAATCAAGGCAAGTTTTGTTTATTAAAAAGTCTCAAACTAAAGGATGGATCAGCAACCATGTGATCCATCGTGATACACATACAGAAGAAGTAAGTCATCAGACTGCACTTTATATTTTTTTTATGATTATCTCAAGGCAAATCGCCTTCAAACTGCTCTTCCACAGAAGAGAGGGGCGGATGAGCAGATTGCTCGTGATCCAGCTAACATCCAAGAAGAAGTAGAGATTGACACTTTGCACCGAATAGTCGCTGTGTTCTTTTACACGCCCACCGAGACCATTTACCAAGATTACCTGCAAATTTTGGAAAATGAGCATCCGATGTCCCTTTGAAGCACAGCACCTCATGTAAAGAATTCAAGACTTACACGCCCACGAGACATTTCATTATGAGGTTAAGTACCCAGATTTAAAAATCAGAAATATTTGAATTAGCTACTTGTACTGATTTTGGAAATAACAAATCTTCCGATGCATAGCTATGACAAAAATCAGAAAACACTTCTGGAATCATTATGATAAGCCTTACAGAAAAAAAACAGTTTATAACAAGAAAATATTCATGATCTAAGCTATGGATACATATAGGAAATGAAATCAACTTATGCATGGATAGAAAAATGAAGAAACATGTTACTAGACTAATGATGCCATATTAGAAAAAAATACATTGGTATGGATACATGTAAACCCATATAGGAAACTTTAGAGCAGACTGCATATTTGGATAAGCATGTTATTTAGACTTCTGAAATCAGTTAAATCTGTTTGTGGGAGTATGTTGATAAAAACTCAGATGTAACCTCTTTGTAATCCTTATGTGGGACTTTGAAAAAATCATAAGTAACCTCTGTAATTTAATTACACATCTTTTCATTTTCATAACTGTAACTGTAATTTAACTGTAACATCTTTTTTAGTAACTGTAACTAATTACAATTACTTTAATTTTGTAATTAAATTACGTAATTCCGTTACATGTAACTAGTTACTCCCCAACACTGATTACAGGCATAAGAAGACCAACCTGATGAGTCCCCATAGTATGTTGCTCTGTTGTCTGGCATCTTTCATAAATGAAAAGACACTTTTATGCTTGAATATGTGGTGTTTTATATTAAACATGAATTAATCACGCAAATGATCATCTTAGAGTTCTTTGTGTTTATTATTTACAACATTTGCACTAGTGTTGTCATGTTGTTTCCTTTAGGTTGTCATTTGGTAGTGTTAAGGGGATAGTCCCCCCCCCCCCAAAAAAGACAATTTAGTCATATCGTTCTAAACCTGAATTTTATTTCTTCTGCAGAACACAAATTAAGATTTTATTTTGAAATATCAAGGAATGAAAAAAGCAACATTTGACCCCATTGACCTTCATTAAATGAACATTTAAAAATATCTGTTGTTTTGAACTACATGTGTGTATTAGTTTTCATTTTAGTTAGACTATCCCTGTAAGGACTGTTTATGCTGAACATACCCATCGAATAGTGAAAATATTAATTTCTTATTTATATAAATTATTGTTTGTTAAAAATGAACGGAATGTATTAATTTGTGTAAAAACATCACAAGTTTAGTTAGGATAACAAATAAATTGTGTTTGACCGTACAAAAGCATGTAAAATACTTTTTTATAATATCACACTTACTATTTTTATTACAGTACAAATAGGTTTTACACCTAAATATTACATAGCTGAAACTTAAAGTATGTTGTTATATTCTTAAACCTTGAATATTCACTGCTTTGAGTGTAAGAGAGAAAGCTCCTAGAGTTTCTGAACTTACATCTCTACACAACCTCCCACATGCAAAAAAGTATTCAGCCTTCCTGCTGAATCAATCATTAAGTATTTGCATGTCATCAGGGAGAAACTAACCACATCAGAGTAAATGTCAGATTCACATGGAGATGCTTCACACAGGCCAGGTGATGAGCTGAAAGTGAGGCCGGTTCTCTGGTGTAATCGACTGAGTGAGGAAGGCTGGGTAATCCTAATATGTTCTTGCTCTGTTTACATTCTACAAAATATGCCCCAGACCGAGCAGAAGCACTGTGTAATTTAGACATATGACCTGATCTTGTTTTCTTTGCTGACAGATTCTCCATATGTGCTGTGGGGGGGGGGTGGGGGGTGGAACAAACAAAAGTAGTGACGCTTCTAACTAAACTTTTCCACTATAGTGACCCACATTTCTTAGTAGCTCAAAATGTTCATTGTTATTTTTGTAAGATGGTGCTGCAATGCAGCTTTAGCACTGAGAAAAACTGGTAATAATAAGATATATCTATTCCATATAATATTTGGAAGTGATTCATTTTAGTGACTCAATTCATTCTAGGGATCAAGTAAATGAAACGAGTAGCTATGTGGACAACTTTGTATCGATCCACGAAATATAACAATATTTATTACAAATTTTTTTTAAATTATATAATATTTCAGCTCTTGTTTTTGTCTCAGTTTGTTTTGTGTTATCAAAAAAAAAAAAATATTAAATTGTTTTTACAAAAAAATTTTTGGTGTTAATTATCTTTATTTTGATAGGACAGTCAGTAGACAGGAAGCGCAGCAGAGAGAGATGGGGGTGGGATCAGGAAAGGTCTGAGAGTCGGGACTTGAACTCAGGACGGCCAAAGTGCAACAGCACTATATGTCGGCGGGCTGCCTGCAACGTGATCGGTGGTTAGTCAAGTTTTCTCGTCCCATCGTGCAAAGTCACATTACTTTGCGCATGGTGGAATTTATTCAGTAAATGTGTTTTTCCATCGTAGTTCATGCACATTTTTTTTTATCGGAAATAAAAGTTTATCCTACTCTATTGTTATGCAAACTTATGGCCATTTTTTTAATTTATGCGCATATTGGCCTTTCCATTCAGCATTTTTTATGTGATATTCCAAAATGTGCATAAAAGTAAGTGGGTGGAAACAAAGCCAATGACTGTTCTCAACTAAGCTCAGATTCACAGAAAACAGTGTGATAAATGCTTTTAGTTTAATTAGAATTCAGTTAAAATAGTTTGAAGTTATTTCAGTGTCAACACTGTTGCTGCATTTTACGTGTAAAGCAGTTACAGTTTCAAAGTAGCTTCCCCAACCCTGCATCTGTGCCAGCTGATCTCAAACTGGAGCTGATGGAAACTCAAACTATAATGCAAATATGGTAAATGAGCCATATAAAAATACTTGAAGCATTAATTTGTGAACTTCAAAATGAAAGCGTTTAAAGAAATGTAGTTTCCGCATAAAAATGAAATCTGTGCAGAGGTAATAGGTAGGAGTGGCCGGAGGGGGCCAGCGACAACTCATTATGAATAATTCATTTTCAGCACTAGATGAAAGTCCCAGTTTCTGCCTTTGATGTGTAGGCCACCAGACTGGTGTTGAGTTCACAGCAACCCAGGGCGGACCACCTCTGCACCACATCGCCTTTTGTTTATCGATTCGTCTGCACTCCTTGGACTAGTTCCTTTAGTGAAAGACTACTTGCCAGATTGAGTAAATATCCCTGTGGTCATTTCCAAAGAAACTCTCTACACCTTCTATTCGGCTCACATATCATGGTGAAAATACTAAGAGGTGGGTTGCTGTGCATTGCAGTTCAATATCTGATGTCAGCAAGGTAAAATGCAGTTTGACTGGTTCTTTCATAGCAGGAGAAATCACTTTCTATAGTCTCTATGCTTTTAGAATCGGAAAGACATCTCAAGCTCTGACAAAGCTTGGTGTGTTTTTGTGTAAACAAGCTCATGTCCTTCTACATTACACAATGTGAAATCTGATCTGGACCACTCTACACTGGATGTTCAAGGAAGTTATTAGTGGTGCAGAGGACTCACTCAACCTCCAATGAGGCCTTATAGAGATACTGTGTAGTAGTTCCCTCATAAATGCAAACAATGTTTTTTTGGATTCAAAACTTCTTTAAACTATTCTTATTCGTGTTCTGCAGAAGAAGAAGAAGAAAAAATAATCAGATTTGGAACAACACCAGGTTGAGTTAACATTCTAACAAACTATGCCTTTAAGATGACTGTTGGACATCATTTCCCCTCCCTTATGGTGAGAGATGCTATTGAAGTGGCTTAAAAGCTGTTGATTCTATCTGGTATGGATAGACCTTAACCAGTATCAGTTTGATCAATATTAGAATCTCCTTTTAAAAGAAACACTGGGGAACAGAATCCGATGGCAAGCAATCCACACTAATCTGATTCAGATTTCAAATCTGATCTTTAGGAGATCACACTGTCATATTGCAAGTGATGAAATTTGATTTATTTGTCCAAATACAAATACAAATTGAATACACATATCTGGTTTATCCAGCTCCAGACAATAAAGCACATTTTGTGTAACATTACATATCTTGTTCTGCAGATGCGTTCCTAAAAGAAATCAGATTTTAATTGGATTTCAAAGGGCATATGGATATAATTTGGATTGTACTGATTTAGGCTGATTTGATTTTTTCTGCCTGCCTGAACAAAGCCTTTGAATTAAAATGTTCAATGAAGAGTTTAAACCCTCTTAACTTCAATATAGTCTATAGTATTACAATTCTAGTTTAAATGTTAATAAAGAAATAGTACTTGATTGTTGAAAGCACATTAAAAGAAACTCATTTGTGACTCTCTGGTGGCTTTGGTGTCATGTTCTTCTCTCTCTGAGAGCATGCATTGTCCTCTGAGAGTCTGTAAGACACAAATTAAAGATCTCCCTCTCAAGATAATCTGCATTGACATGCAAAGCCCTTAAGGCTTCGCTTTAGCCAAGACCTTGATGTGTCAATTATATGCGTAAACAGTTGTTACTATCACTGTGGTCTTTTTAAGTAGAAACAGCTTCACTTTACTCACTATGCAAAAGAGGAAACGAGTTTTCATTGTAGCTTGTAGTGGATTTAAAACAGTTCGTCATTAGTCTTGTTTTACACAAGTCTGGTTTGTTTTAAACCAGGCCAAATCACTCCAAAACATTTGTATCTTCATTCAAATTAGTCTGAGCTTACACATATTCGTAATCTAAATTAAATCACTTCAAGTTTTGAAGCGAGACTTCTGGTGAGAATGGCATGCTAATTATAAAAGTGGAAAAACAGACATGCTTAAATATGTAATACTGGTAAAAATGTAAAGAAAGCATGTATATAGA